>OU015762.1:51687468-52050158 GCA_907173295.1 Fagus sylvatica | reverse complement strand
AATTTTATTCTATTATTAAACATTCCATTAGAATTTTGACACATCATATTTTCTTTAATATAAGAATATATTATTCCATATATAAAACACAATCATAATTAATGTCTAATACTAAAATATATTCCATATATAAACACAATATAAATATCTTTTAATAATAATCATAATTATCAATTTTCATCAAGATTTTTAGAGTTTTTTTTTTTTCTTATGTATTTCATTTAATTTTGTTGCTGGCAATGGAGAAAGATGGATGGATTTGTTATAATGAAACCATGTGAGCTTAAAATGAGTTATGAAAATTATTTAGGTTTGATCATATAATCATGTGTCCATGTATTTATTTGTCCTTTTTCTTATTTTAAGTATCCTTTATTTTATTTTTGGATGGAAACATAATCCATATGGTAAATATAAACATGAATCGTGTTTTATAAAAATTGAACTATATTCAACTTATGCCAAAAGAAAAATTACATTATATTAAATTTTAATTATCCTATAATAAATACTTTCTTAGTTATTTTTTTAAACCAAAAAGTAGGATCTATCCTAAATCCGATTCGTAAAGTTTCTTTATCGATCTTTGAATTTAAATTTTATTCTATTATTAAACATTCCATTAGAATTTTGACACATCATATTTTCTTTAATAAAAGAATATATTATTCCATATATAAAACACAATCATATTTAATGTCTAATACTAAAATATATTCCATATATAAACACAATATAAATATCTTTTAATAATAATCATAATTATCAATTTTCATCAAGATTTTTAGAGTTCCTTTTTTTTTTTTTTTTTTTTTTCATTTAATTTTGTTGCTAGCAATGGAGAAAGATGGATGAATTTGTTATAATAATAATAATAATTAATTTAGATTTTAAAAAAAGTAAAATAAATAAAAATTAATTTAGATTTTATTTTTAATAATTTTCTTGTCCATCTCACAAGTTTACACTAGTATTATAGAGTAAGTAAAGATAATTGTTGAAGAGATTTAGCTAATTTTAAGATAATCACCAGTGCATAAAATCTGCACGTAATGCTCTCGTTGTAAACGCTTAATATACCAAGTTTTATTCACCATTAATTTATTTGATGGCGGGACCCTTGTCATAATACTAAATTAATTGGATTTACTATACAATTATGTTTGATGTCTTATTTGACGGACTTCCTATGCAATTATGTTTGATGGCGGGACCCCTGTCATAAGAGAAATGATAGCACATCATATGTCACTTCAAGACAATTTTTTGGGATTCATATCTCATACAATTGGTATTGCATGTAATACCAATTAAGTGATTGAGTTTAACTTTTAATCTCAACCACTTAATAAAAAATTATTAAAAATTTCAAAAAGCAAAAAATGAAAAATTTTTGAAAATGATAAGAAAAAAGGAATTACACCCATGTAATACTTATTGCATGGAATAGACAATTTTCTGGTATTTGCTACTTTGCAATGTGGGATTCCCTTTAAAAAAAAAAAAATTCCATATATATATATTGCACTTCTTTATGTAGAATTCCCCTTGTAATTCTCTTCCATTTTGCTTAATAATTGCTATATCTCTCCGGGTTTTCTTTTTAAGACTGCACCATGAACCTTTACAAAGTTATAGAATTAGCAGTGGTTAACCATCTACCCTTGCTGTCAATGATTGTCACACAGTTGTCATATGCAGGCATGGCCTTAATAACCAAGGCTGCGTTCAATGAAGGTATGAGCCCTCTGGTGCTCAACGCTTATAGGCAAGCCATTGCTACAGTTGTTTTGGCACCCTTCGCTTTTCTATTCGAAAGGTTGGTACTCCTTTCTGTACTCAACTTCCAAATATAGTAACATATGTTCTGTTTCCAAATGTAATTCCTGTGAGTATGGCTTCTAATAGACTTCCTCATCACGTTATCCAATAGGAAGATGCATAGTTTGCTATCAGTGGGCCTCTTCTGCAAGATCTTCCTCGCTGCTTTTTTTGGGTGAGTAGAGGATGCTTCACAAATAACTTTGCAATAAGCAGCAAAATTGAATTTCATAATGTTTGCTTAGTGTTTGCCCTTAGGAGGTTTTTTTTTCTTCTTTTTTTTTTTGGGTGATACGTATTACGTAACCAAATGCCTCTGATGATTAAGAAGAAATATGCACATCTTGATCAATTAATCAGCTTGTTTACTGTTTACTGTTTCCTTGTTTCTTTTTATTTTTTGATAATATGTTTACTTATTTCTTATTTCTTTTTTCTTTTTTTGGTCTGAAATATTTTCACTTGTTGATGATTGAAATCAAGACCCACAGCGAGCCTGGATCTCTACTATATGGCCCTCCATTATACCTCGGCCACATATGCCACTGCAATGCAAAATACCATTCCAGTAGTCACATTTTTCCTCTCTGTTCTGCTGAGGTGAGCCAATTTTTTTTCTTTCTTCCCACCTATATTGAATTTGATTTATATGTAAGTATACAGCTAGTAATCGAGATAGAAGAGTACTATATATAAAAACCAACTAACAAGTTTCATTTGCTTTGCCTTGCAAATTTCAACAGATCTTCAAGAAGCTTGGTTAAAATTGAAAGTTATATAGCATGTGAATTATCCCTCTAATTAAGAGTTATTATTTAGTACTTCCGAATATATTTCAGGAGTACGGAATAATTTTCCCCCATATATATATATATATAAAAGTTATTACATACTTTTTCTGAATTACTCTTCCATATTAAACTTTGTGTTATTATAAAGTCATATATGTGTACTGTTGCATCTACAGGGCAGGGCTACATAGTAGCCAATGTGGTCAGTGGAGTGAATTGACCCCTTTAAAATAAAAATAATAATAGTCTAGCTAGGTATATATATATTAGAAATTTGGGATTCTTAGAATTTGACCCCACTAAAAAGTGGGGTCAATATTACCAAAATTATTATCAAATTCATTTTTAGTTCCTTTTAAGCAAAAACAACAACTCAAGTAACACCAAAGATGGTCCAAATAACATCATAAAAAAATTATCCCAAAATATAATCTTAGCCATTATACTCTCACAAAAATTACAAATGTACTCATAAAATCCAAAAGAATATTACTAAATATTACTAATTTGGCCCCATCACACCACCCGTAAAAAAAAAAAAAAAAAAAAAAAAAAAAAAGCAAATGCATTTTAGGCTTTACCAAAACAAATGTCTAACTATTCTTTTTTAATTAACAACATTAATTGAATTGAAAATGAATTTTCTGACCAATAGTGTATAAATGGGTAAAAATATTGATTAAGAAACCATGCAACAAGAGCTCTATGGTTATCTAGTACACCGTTTTGTACTTTCTTCATTAAGGACCCTCCCTACCAAAAAAAAGAAAAAGAAAAAGAAAAGGACAATAAGGTTCAATGAAGCACTCGCAAATCGCAATAGCTAGCAATTGTTAATCAATTGGTTATGTATATTTTTATAGCTATCTTATTCTTTCCAGCATTAATTTATGACAAAAAATGGTAGGATGGAGAGTGTAGGTTGGAGGTCATGTTGTGGTATATTAAAGATTGGCGGGATGTTCATAGCTGTTGGAGGAGCCATGCTGCTTAGCTTCTACCGGGGTCCTCCTGTGGGAAGCAGCACTGAAACACCCTCTCAAGTTGGGGGTCAAACTAAGAACTTATTTGTAGGTCCTCTTCTTATGTTTCTCTCTGCCGTAACTGGTTCATTATGGCTCATCATGCAACCGAAGCTTCTTAAACAATATCCTACCAGGCTACGCTTATCCACTCTGCAGTGTCTCCTCAGTTCTGTGCAATGCACTGTCATAGCAGCCGCCTTACAGCGAAACTCTAACTCATGGAAGATAGGATGGGATATTCAACTTGCTTCCCTAGCTTATTGTGTATGTCTTGGCTTTCTTTGCTTCATTATATCTATCTTTATTGCTTTGCCAGAATATCTTTCTCTTCAAAAGTCTCTTTATGGTTGTTAAATTAATGCATGTCTTGCTTGTATAATATGAAGGGTGTAGTAGTAACTGGATTCACATACGGGTTGCAAGTTTGGTGTCTAGAGAAGAAAGGACCATTTTATGTGGCCATGTTTTATCCACTTGCATTGCTTGTAACAACTATCTTCTCCGCTTTGGTATGGTCTGAGAAGTTACGTTGGGGAAGGTAAGCTTGGTTGCTTCCGGTTAAGTTGTACATATATGGTTTTACAAGAACAAGTTAAAAAAGCACAGCTTCCTTCTTCTTTTGTGTTAATTTCTTGCTAATTTCTTACCGTTCATGTGCTTATTAACAGTCTATTGGGTGGTGTTATGATTATTGGAGGTCTTTACTTTGTCCTATGGGGAAGGAGCAAGGAGGACAATCAAGTATTGCTCAAAACAGAACTTCTCATTGAGAAGGGCCAAGATGTTGAAGGAAGCTGACCAATTCAGGCCATCATATTATTGTAAACAATAAGTCTACAACCACAACATATTTCACAACTGTCGAACTGTCAAATTGTTAATGGTAGTAATGAACTCATTCGAGAACTAGTAATAATTTATCAATTAAGTCATCTATAAATACATGAGCCTAGAATAGGTTTGGATCTTATGCGCCATTATATCTCTAACAGAAATAATAGTGGACCTTTTTTTTTCTTGGATAGAAATTTTACTTGGACTAATAAATCAGATATCTAGTTTGCTTAAGATGAATTTATATTGTTTATCTCACTTTTTGTGTTCCACTTTATGCTCCACCAACTATAATATACCACTTGTCAGATTGTATTTGCTTAAAATATGTTTCCACATATTTGTTTGAAGAACATGGAGGACATAGGCAATGTACAACATGAACCGTCCAACTTTTTGCGAATTCAGAAGATGAAATGTTGTAAATTACTCATCAAAAGAGTTAACAAACAGGCCATTTTGACAATGAACTGACAGTTAGTTTAGTTAACAAGTCCTGTTGAAAGAGTAAGGCCACATCTGGTGAAAGTTCCTCCATGGTTGTTAGCTCCACGATCCTGATAAAAGTAACATATACTATGAACTGTGGTTTATTGTGCCAAAGAGTCTCTTGATAGTATAATCTCACTGTTTGTCATTTTCTTTTGCTTTTAACTTTTTTCGTTTATTTACTATGTGGTACCATTTTTTCAAGATATAATTATACTTTAACCAACTTTTAACAATTAAGTAAACAACAATCAACAAATTAAAAGAAACAACGAGAAAATACAAAGAAACATGTGCCTATGATCATATCTATGGACATGTGAACACTTACTTCAAGCTTTTGATAAAATCCTTTAGACCCATGGGTGTGAAGTGGAAGAATCTCAGGCCACGACTCCTTTTCACGATTTCTAATAACGAACACGACCCAATCCCGAGGTTTCTTGGCGATGGAACCGCAGAACAATGGAGAAGGTAAAGATGAGGGAGAGAGTGAATGGCTATGGTTGCTTCTGTGTGGATGGCTGGCTGTGAGGAGATTAGTCCTCGTTTGAGCCACTTTTTCTGTCTAGAAAAAATGTGCTTAAATCAGAAGATAGTTATTAACTTATTATTGAATGCTCTAATAATGTAGTAATGTTTTAGAGATTAGCTCTATTATAGCGGGAAAGCAAATCAAGAAATTAGAGGATCAAGGTAAGAAAAAAACACATGAATAGGTCCAAAACTTTTAATGCTGCCGACAGACATGTCAATTATGTGCCTGTTTAGAATCCCATTTGGAAGGTAAAAAACACATTTTGAAAAAGCAAAACCCAAATTTTGTGTTTGGTAAGAAAAAAAAGCAATGTTTGTTAAAATTTTCGCTTTGAAAAATCACTTTTTGGAAATAAAGCTCAAAGCTTTATTTTCAAAATGTGAATTTTGTTGAGCATCATTTCCAAAATATGCTTTTAACAAAAAGCATGGTTAGAAAATGGGTTGCCAAACTCACCCATATATATTTGATTGTAGGATTCCATGCAGTTCGATTTTGATTGACAAAGAAATAGCATGTGGAAGAAGCTTGAAATTTTGGCTTCTCACTTTTTCGATAACTTATTTGTTGAAGAGTGAGACAAAAAGATATAAATTAATTTAGTTAAAAAAAAAATTGACAAAGGGTGAGACAAAAATGGATTTAAGTAAATAAGCAGACTAAAAGTTTTTTTTTTGGCCGAACAGGCAGTATTGACATATAGTGTAAGAAGTTAGAAGTCCCAAGACTAATGTTGACCAAGTATGCCTATAGGACTAGGACAGCTTTCCTTGTAAATTCACCAGGAGAAGCTAAAGAACTTTATAAAGAAGAAAAGTGTAGTATAAAATTTAGCTGGGATAGTTCTTGTAAGATTGTCTCCTTCAAGACCCCCTGCAGGTACACCAGCAGAGTTGGTTGGGAATTGAAAGTCAAATTAGATTGGTTGGAACGTTTCTGTCAAAGAAATTGGAAATCAAATTTAGATGTAGACTGATTTCTTGAGGAATAGCTTCCATCACGAAAGCTGATATTTCAAAGCAGTGACCTATTGCGTTAAGGCAACAAGGGTAGTTAGTTACTGTACTGCTGTCTTAACAAATGTAGGCAGAGAAATTCTCAATTAAATTTGTATGAGGGATCGAACCCACACCATCATAGAACGATAGGTCAATTGGGGGAGGGGAAACATCAATGTGCCCAATGCCCATTTTTGTTATTTTATAAGAAAAAAAAAATAACAAGTTATAATTTATGAAATATAAAGTGGAACATAAGATTTTTATTCCCCCGTTGGAGGACACTCCTCTCCTGCAACGTGATGTGCCCTATAAAAAGCTATAAGAACCCCCTGGTTCATTAGTCCTAACATAATATATTGCAGTTGTGTTGAATAGGTTCAAGTTTGGGAGAATTTATTCTGTATAGAGCCAATCCAATAAGACAGACCAGTTGTGTTGACTGGGCCTATTATCATCTACATCGTTCTAGTGAATCATGAAGAGGAAGATTGGGTCCTGCCGGCCTGCCCTTCATCTTTTGTCTGTATGTTGTTTGGCTTCTAACATAATCCTTATTCATCAGCACAAAGATAAAATAAACTAACTCGGATGGCAATAATGTTACAAATACCTATTTTAACTTTGATGGCTTTCATCACTTGACAAAACCTAGATTGCTTGCGGTTGTTTAGCCAGATTACAAACCAACACGTTTGCCTGGGTGCCCATGGTTTTTGTACTTACACACAAAGCAAATTCTAGTAACAGATTTGATATCATTTGCTTTTCCAACAGTATGAAGCACTCTTGTTTGAGTTCCATGTGGTTTTTGTTAATATTTTATCATGGGATTCTTCTAATGCGTTTAAGAACATGCTCGAAATCTGCCACTGTTCCCATTTTTGCAAATGAAACTGATCACGTGGCATTACTTGACTTCAAGAATGGGATAACTCAAGACCCACTTCAAATCATGAGCTCGTGGAATGACTCCGTTCATTTCTGCAACTGGATAGGTGTTACATGTAGTCCTTCCAATAAAACAGTCATGGTTTTGAATCTGGCAGCTAAGAGATTGGCTGGCTCCATATCACCCTCTATCGAAGCAACAGCTTCTTTGGGAAATCAAGAGTTTACTGCAACGCCTGCAACACCTCTTGGAATTACTTTGGTGGTAAACTTCCAACTAATCTAAGTTATTGTAACCTTCTTGATGTTGCTCACAAGATCTTACTGGGAAACAGACAACCTCTTCTTTGGTGAAATTCCTCAAGAGTTTGGACGTCTGCAACGCCTGCAACATCTCAATTTGGCTTGGAATTACTTTGGTGGTAAACTTCCAACTAATCTAAGTTATTGTACACAACTTAGGCTTGGAGACTAAATTTTTATCACAACAGCTTGGAAATGGGAATGATTGAGGGGTGTGTTCACCGACACAACCGACCAAACCGCAAGAACCGCACCGAACCGCTCACAACGATCTTAATAGGTTACATGTAATGGAAAACCGAGGTGTATATTCCAGACAACCTCAGTTCATTGTCAAAGTTGGTGCATCTAATTCTTACTGCGATTTTTTAAATTCAAAACATTTGGAACCTCCGACCCAAATACAGCCCAAACCGAACTGCATACACCACACCGCATCCCAGCTTAATAGGTGCAGGTGGATTGAAAAACCGCATTATAAAACTTCCGGAGAAAACCGCACTGCACCTCTTACACCCCTTTGAATTTTCTAGTTTCTTCTTCGAGTTTAAGGGTCTTGGGTCTTGGTCAAAATAATTTTGGAGGAGGCCGCCAACCTTTCCACCCAGTTAAAACTTAGTATGAGTGGGAATAATCTGCATCCCTGTTGGGATTGGGACCTTGTTAACATACCTGGGATTAGCTAACTATTTGAGGTCCTCTCCCTGATGCTCTTGGTCGTAGAGGGACTATCAAGCAAATTTTTGGGATTTTTAGGCAACTCAACTTAACACGACTCCGTGAATAATCAAAATTTGTCTGACCTTTTTTGTACCATCCCTACCAAAACTTGTCTTTCTTCCCTTTCAATTTATTTGATTTATATTTTTTATATTTCATTTGAAGTGGGTACTAAAAAATAAAATCTCTCAGATAATTTTCAAAATTCCCACCACCCTTGAGACGTAGTTTGGACTTGTATTTGGAGGGTAATTCATTTGAAGGAGAAAACCGGCGGTAAGAAGTTTACGAAATAGATGGAAACCTTCCACAAGTTTTTGTTACAGCTTCTGAATCTTTCTTATAATGATTTTCGGTCAAGTGAAGGGATTTTTGCAAATGCAAGCAAGACAATATTTGGAAATGATCTATGTGGTGGTTCCAAGAAAAACCTTCAGGAAAAAATTCGTCTAATTTTATGTAATTCCTGTGCTAATAACTTGTTCTAGTACTTTTTCCCTCCATTTCTATTGTGAAGAAACAGGAACTACCTTGTTCTTTGAACGGCAATTATGTATCTCTTATTCATTATCAAATGCAATTTGATTGGTTTGGGTAGTTTTCTCAACTTTTGGGCAATTGTTGCTTGTATTAAACTTTGCCCAAAATGGTCTGACTGCAATCTCCTCAAGAACAGTACCTCAAAATCTAGCAAGGTTGCGAGGCTTGCTTTATTCAAAGTGAACATAGCCATCGATGTTGCTAATGCATTAGAGTATCTTCATCACCATTGCCAAAACCCAATTGTTCACTGTGATCTAAAGCCAAGCAATGTACTCCTAGATAAAGATATGGTAGCCCATGTTGGTGATTTCGGATTGGCAAAGTTCCTATTTGAAGCATCAAACAATCCTTCCAAAACTCAAACCCTGTCAATTGGGCTAAAGGGCTCCATTGGGTACATTCCTCCAAGTAATTTTTCAACCAAATGATTTTTTGTGTAAATTTTTTTTTTTTAATATTAAACTAAAGCATGAATTTTTTCAAATAGTAACTATGCTCAAGTTTGGAACCACTTTTTGAATAGGCAATTTTTGTTTTGATAGTTAAGGTTAATGGCAATTGAGCTATAAGGCTCTTAGCAAAATATATATATATATATACATACACAACAATGTTCACAATTGTTGAGTTGACATGTTGTGAATGATGTTAATTATATATATTATATAATTATATATAGCTATAAGGCTATTAGCATATATATATATATATATATATTTAGATACACAACAATATTCACAATTGTTGAGTTGACATGTTGTGAATGATGTTAATAAAATTGATGTCAGTGATGTGCCTATGTGAATGTGATGTTACTCCAAACAGTTTGCTACATCAACAATTGTGAAAACTATTGTATCCGTAGCATTATTTGGAGAAAAAAAAAAATTTGTTTGGCAGCATTTGCCACTTGAATAAAAAAAGGTTTCATTTTCTTTTGTTTGAACAGGGGAAAAAATTACTGAATTGAAGAGCTATATATGCAAACAATGCATGCATAATGCATTAATTTGGGGCTAAATCTTAAGCTCATAAGACTATCATTTGGTACTTATAATGTATTAATGAATTGTAGAGTATGGGATGAGTGGCCAAGTTTCAACACTAGGAGACATTTACAGTTATGGGATACTCTTGCTTGAGATGTTAATGGGAAAAGACCTATTGATGAAATGTTCAAAGATGGTCTGAGCATTCACAAGTTCACTGCAATGGCTTTGCCTGAACATGTCATGGATATAGTTGACCTGTTTATTTTCTTTGAAGAGGACAAAGAAGATGATGATGATGATGAAAGAAATGAGGATGACATAGAAGATAGAGCAATAATTGAAGAAGATGACCCTCATGTCAATGTTAGTAGAGGAGTAAAAGATTGTTTGATGTCAGTGTTCCAAATTGGATTGTCGTGTTCTACAACATCACTGGATGAGCGGATGCCTGCAAATGTTATCGTCAATGAAATGAATTTAATTAGAGACACATTTCTGAAATTTAAGGAAGAAACCGAAGAAGAATGAGCTAGGTATGCTATCTCTTTTAATTCGATTAAAGGACATACAGATCATCACTTCTTTGTATAAAAAAATAAAAACAAAGACATAAAGTAAAAGTGCAAAGAGCAGAAAAGAAAAACAAAAATATTTATCACTTCTGTTAGGATTGTCAACATTGCATATTGCTGTTATTTAACTTTAAGGGAATGAAAATAATAGAATTGCTTTTCAGGTTTGTTCTTGTTGTTGCTAGAAAGTAATTACTGTTTTTTCATTCTTTCCTAATTCTTATTAATCCCAATTCAGCAGGAGACCAAAAAAAATTAAAATTATTAGTACTCTTAAGTTAAGTAACAATTTATAAATCTAAGGACACATTTTTCACAACTACTTGTAATTGGTGCATAATAAAGTGATGTCAATATTGGACTCAGATGATAATGATATTTATCCAATAATAACAAAGTATATTAACAATTATGAAAAATGTTGTCCCTAATATTCCTCGTTAAATAAGTACAGAAGAGTGATGTGTGAGACTCGACCACGCTCCCCAATCCACAAAAAGCAATATAATCATCAACTTGAATACTGGAAACGTTCTTCCTTTCTTTGACTCATTGTTCTTGCTTGCATGGTGGCAACTTACCACAAAAAGCAATCTAATCATCAACTTGATCAATACTGGAGGACGTTCTTCCTTTCTTTGACTCATTGTTCTTGCATGGTGGCTACTTTAATTCACGCATAGGCATAGCCCCCACAAAGTCCATTATTTCCAACTACTGAAATAGTGTTGCATTTTTTAAAATCCCTTCTAAAGGTAATTATTTTATAAAGGTAATTTTTTAAGGAAATAGTTTATCATTAATCCGGTTTGGAGGAATTCTCCTTCAACCCATTACGTGTCAAATAAATAGACCATCCATATGTATTATTTGAAAAAATGATCACATGACTCATTTAAAAGGTCATGTAACTAAAAGTACATGTGGATAATCTATTTACTTGCCACGTAGTGGAGTTGGAGAAGGATTCCTCCAAATAGGGTTGGAGGAAAACTATTTCTGTAAAAAATTAAGTTAAATTTTCTTTTCCAATAAAATAAATAATGATGATGATATATTAATGCCAATACCTTCCGATCCACTGTCTCAATAAGTCAATATAAGCGATAAAAACTCTATCTATTGGAGTAGTATATTTTTCTCGGAGGAAATGCTTAAATCTTTTCAAGTATTTACTAGTAGTGAATAATACACCACGTAATTATCAAGATAAATCTCTTAAATGACTCTAATCTAAGGTTGACTGATGAAGCTTTCTTTTTCTCTTTTTCGTTGAAAATAATACATGTTATAAACAAAGACTCAAAGATACAAGAGTCTTTCCTCAACACATGCCACAAAATGACGAGGAAAGGACCTGGAAATACAACCAAAAACATAATTCAAGGCTCCCTTTGCTGCACGCACACTTTGATTAACCTAATAGGAATCATTTCCATTTCAGTGGAGAAAGGAAGTATATGACACAATTAAGATTTTATTTATAATATAAACCATTGAATAATTGCATCCGAAGTAGTTTGCTCGGATATACTGAAATACTTAGATGAAAATCAAATACTGCCAAGTTCTCCATAAGTAGTGTGTAACTGGAAGTGGAGGAAGAGTGGGAATTTACGTATTATCTATTGTTATTCCAATAATATATATATTTAGTGGCAGAGACGTCTCATCTTCCATGATATTGAAAATTAAATTAAGATAAAATAGACCAACCCAAGTCATTATGTGGCTTATTTTACCCAATAAAGAAAGAAAATTGATTCTTAAATTAAGATAAAATAGACCAACCCAATTCATTATGTGGCTTATTGACCCAATAAAGAAAAGAAAATTGATTCTTAAATTAAGATAAAATAGACCAACCCAAGTCATTATGTGGCTTATTTACCCAATAAAGAAAAGAAAATTGATTCTTAAATTAAGATAAAATAGACCAACCCAAGTCATTATGTGGCTTATTTTACCCAATAAAGAAAAGAAAATTGATTCTTCGCCACTTGACTTTACAATGTTACATCCGCCATGGCCCATGAGGCCTAGCCGTCCTGCTGTGGGAGATCCTGAAAAAGAACTTAGAAGCGTAATTTTTTAAAGCACAAGACAATGACACACATTACAGATAAATCTAGTTTGCATTGTTTCTAATATGGTTAGAAACAAAAATATGCATTATATATATATATATATATTCATTCAAAATAATAATAGTTTTTAATTTCTCCCCCATTAAACTTTAATTTTCAGAAGAAATGGTAGTAACACTCTGTACATGCCCATTTTTTAAACTCACATTTGAATGGGCCTCTAATAAATTAATTAGGCTTGATTAAAATATTTACAAGACCAACCCATTGAGCCCAGCCCACAAAAGGTATCCTATGTGATACCCAACAAGCCATTTGGGCTTATTAAGGGGTATTTCGGCACTATTCAAAATCCCAAAAGAAACCCATGTGAAGCCCCACAACCCAAGTGCACTAATATTATAATTATTGGGCTCAAATATCATTGGGTTAATTAAAGGAATAGTTGGAGCCCAATAGTGAACAACTCAACACTTAAACCCAGCTCTAGACAGCCTATCCGTGGGCCCCAAAGGCCAGAATCACCAGCTGTCTGCTTATGGGCTTAAGGTCTGCTGCCAATGGGACCCACCTTATGTCATCTTCTCATCAGTGAACTCCTACCTCCCTACACGTACCAGAGGCAGCCAACCTTCTTTCTTGAGCCTCTCCAAGCCGCCCCAACATCACCAGCTCTCCATGGTTCTCTATCTCACCAGAAATCATGGAATTTGGTACTGTACATACGGCAGACTTTTGGGTAAAAGCTCAATGGACCATTGAGCATAGCCAAGACATATGGGGATTGGGAAAACATGATGAAAGCCCATGACCCATGTCCATTTCAGTCCCAAAAGGACCCAGGGAGTAGTCCCACGGCCCAAACCCGTGAGGGTACTGCTCCCCTTATATTGTTGAGACTTTAGGAGTGTGGTTTGGAGGAGGGGATTGACTCCCAAGACCTTGGTAACCATTAAGCAGCTGTCACTGGGTTTTCTGGGAGACATGGTGGCTAGTTTGTGGGAACCAAAGTCAATAGAGCATGCATGGCCTAACCCTTCACCAAAACCAACTAATCAAGCATTTAATGCCTCTGATAAAACCATTTTCAAAGGGAGAAGAAGCTTTGTCCCGAAATGAAGGAGAAAACATACTTATTTCCATTTATGGAATATTTTCAAAATCACCCTTACAAAATATACCACTTATGGTTAAATTTGGAAGTCCATTGGCTTAAGGGAAATCAGAAACCTGATTTCCCCATCAGCTTAAGCCTCCCTAATCACCCCTATAAATAGGCTTGATTACATTCTTAATACAACAACCACAGGGAACACCATCATCATCACAACAGAATCACAATTAGCTCAACACAAGAGAAAGACTTTCTCTAAGAGCTAACTTATTCACTTCTAGAGTACTCTCTAAAGAAAAGACCCCAAAAAATAGGAGTTTTGAGGTCATCTTCAACCTGAAAACTCCAATCCTCACTCAGAAACACAACTGCCATTTGAGGAGGTTAAGACTCACTGCTTAACTCCTTTATTTTCCAGAAAACTCCCGTAGCAGATGTCTAGGCTCAAATCCTGAAATGTCTTGCTAATATCATAATACCTTTCCACCACTGACTTAGCTCCATAAAAGGCCCAAACACTTCCTTCTCTCACCCTCATGCATGTCTCATGGGACTGACTCTCTCCCACAAAGTCAACTCTTTTTAGTCTCAACAAATTCATCATTATTAATTATTTGTCTTATGGTAGATGTCAGCAGAGGAATGGAAAGCATGTGTTTTAACGACTTTTGATTAAAGTTATTGTGTTGCAAGCCTGATCCAGTTGTGGAATAGTGAAAGGCCTCGTCCAACAATTGTTCTTTGGGTTTCTTGTTGGCAACATTGTCTTATCAAGCCTTCTTGGTCATTGTTCTTATTTGTTCAGGCTTAAATAGTTTTGGCTTTCAACTATTTTTGAAAGATGTCCCATTAGCCCTTGGGCCTACCTCTGGGCCCTCGGTTGAATTTTGGGTTCGACTCCCTCTTCATAAAGCTCAAGTGCATGTTGTAATCGCCCTCGGCATGACACGTGGCATAGCACAAAAACACCCCTCACACACTCCAATAACATCTTGCTACAAGTTGGCAAGTTGTGACAAAGATATATGTCTGTCATCAACACACCAATAATTGAAGATTAATAATAAGTCTTGAAACAATTCAAATGTAAAATTATGAATAATAGATAATGAAGTGAAGTAAATGATATACTTAAATGAGAATTGATAAAAACTTATCAACTCAACTACAGTGAAAAATATTATTTTTGTACATTACTTATTGAAGATGGTTACATTTTGATACTGGTTTGAAGTTTCATATATACGAAATGGACCATTAGAAAACTAAATTCATAATGATTTAATTACTAGAAAATTAGAAATCATCAATCCTACTTTGTCAAATTGAGATAGAGTCTTCTGTTATTCTATTATTATTTTGCTTAAATTGTGTTTGGATAAGTTTATTTTCATTTACTTATTTAAAAAAATAAATAAATTGTAGTTTTCTCATGTAATGCAAGATGATTGGATGATAAGAAAACATTTTTAGTTCAATTTTGGTCCCTGGGTATCTGCGCTTACTCAAGCAACCATGGTGAATGGTCCGTGGGACATGTCATAGAGGATGTTACTCTCTCTAGCTTTGCGGTGTTTCACTATAGTTGGTCGTTTTCTATGTGCCTAAAATATTGTAACAAAATTGTTGTGGGCCTGTCTTCTTTAGCTTTGAGTGAGGACAATTTTCGTGTTTAGAGCCTGGAGGACATACCGCCTGAGTTAGCCTCTCTTATGGGGCAAGAAGATTAAAGTGTATTTTGCTTTTACTCTAACCTCTTTTACTACTTAAAGCGTAATAGATGGTAAATATATTTTAATCAATGAAAAGAGTTAAATAATTTCATGATACCCAAGCTGTTAGCCCCACCCCCCCACCCTTCTACGCGGTGAAAGAGTCCTAATACTTTAATTTTGTGGAGCAATTGACAAGTTATCGTGGTCATGGTATCAAGAAGACTTTGAATTCAATTTCCTTGAATTCTCTCTTGATTTAGAAAATCCTATAATTACTTATTTCCTTTCAATAATCTATTTTCCATTTCCTCCTTTATAATTACTTAGTCATCATTATACCATGTCCATGTTAAAATAGGTAAATTTTCACAATTTCGGAATTTCCTAATGATTCAAGTTTTTGAACTGATGAGCATGATATTAAAACTAGAAACAAAAGATCAGATAACTCAAATTCCATTTTCTTTCCCCTCATTTAAGATTTCCACAAGGAATTTAAGAGTGAAGACTTACCATTAGATAATTACTAGAATTTTCCGTTTTTCTATTATTATTATTTTTAATCTAAGGTAGAGATCCTACTTTAAAGTCTAAACATACACACATTATATATGAGGGGGAGGGGGATCGAACCCACTCCCAAATGGGTGAGGAATGAGGAGTATGTCCAATGCTCTTAGCTTTGGTATTTTTATTTTATTTTGTTGTTGTTGTGGTGGTGGTGGTGGTTGGAAAAGATAATTTGGTACAAATTTCACTCACCCAAGAACTCAAATACATCGACTTTCCATAATAAGGATATAATCTACCATGATTTGTGTTTTAGGATACGTGGTAGCTCCGCTTTTGATCACTAATAACTCTTTCAGCCTTTAAAAGGTTTTGTTGGAGAAGATATCTATAACTACCAAAATTGCAAAAGCAATTTGATTCCTGAGTCAGAGTGTGATCTTATAAATGCAAAGAACTCGCACGTTACCTGTCCACTAGAGTCTAGGATAATGAAAATCTATAACTCTTTTAGCCGTTAAAAGGTATTGTGGGGGAAGATATCTATAGTTACAGCTATTTGATTCTGAGTGAAAATAAACATGGTATTCTTATAAAAAAAAAAAAAAAAAAAAAAAAAAAAAAAAAAAAAAAAAAAAAAAAAAGGTATTCTGAGTGAAAATAAACATGGTATTCTTGTAACTTGATCCTAATCTATATTTGTTTTTGGTAATAATGATCCTAAATTCCTAATCTAGATAACAATTGTTATATATATAACAATTATAAGGAAGTTTTCTTTTCAAGTCTTAATGCAATTCACCTCATTCTTTTAATAAATTAATATATAATCTCCTAAAAAGAAAAAGCATCTCTCCTAAAGTAGGAAGAAAGTCATGTTGCAATATCTATAATCTAATATAATAAATGCATTTACACATATTATAGGGTAAGTAAAGATAATTGTTGAAGAGATTTAGCTAATTTTAAGATAATCACTAGTGCATAAAATCTGCACGTAATGCTCTCGTTGTAAACGCTTAATATACCAAGTTTTATTCACCATTAAATTATTTGATGGCGGGACCCCCTGTCACAATACTAAATTAATTGGAATTAATATGCAATTATGTTTGATGTCTCTTATTATCACCGGCGGCTCTAATCTGAATCGTCCTGATTTGACTTTGAAATTTTCAAAAGAAAGGAGCTACTTCCAGAGAAAATAGAGTATTAGATTATATACAGTATTATCACATTACGTAGAAAACTAGAATCTAAGTGATTTTGTATTTATGTTTTTTTTGTTTTTTTTTTCAGGTCAATAATTGTGTCCTCAAAAGCTATATTTGTGTTCAATACTTGTTTCAGCTTGAAACTCATATGAAAGGTCAAAACTTTCAGTAGATTCACAAAGATGACTAAAAATATGTTTGATTCCCAGGTACTTAGCCGTGCCAAATTGCCTATCTTATTTACGTTCACACTTTTTGCCATGATATTTGTCATCTACATAGACAGTATCATCTATGAACATTCATTTCATTCTTTTGAGTTTAGAAATAATGGAATTCCTGAAGTCGTCTTGAAATCTGATGAGAGAATTCAAGGACAACTGAGATCAAGTATTGGTAACAACAAGCAACTGCGTGTCATCAAGGAAGAGATTGAAGAAGTTGAAGATGAGAATTGGAAAGCTTTGGTTCCTCCTTTGAGTGTCACAGAACAAGAAAGAATTGCTTGGTTCAGAGAAAAAATGCCAAAGTTTCATATTTTCAAGTCAAACAACTTGACACAGCTATTTCATAACCGCGTTATGGAATTCTTTGACAGTGGCTGTGAGGCTAGGTTCTTCATGACTTGGCTTTCGCCAGCTGCGTCTTTTGGAAGGAGGGAATTCTTCACCTTGGAGAGCCTTTTCAAGGCACACCCTCATGGATGTTTAATGATTCTATCAAGAAGTTTGGACTCTGGAAGAGGGTACAGGATTTTGAAGCCTCTAGTTGATAAAGGATTCAGAGTTAACGCAGTGTCACCGGACTTGGCGTTTCTGTTCAAGAATACCCCGGCTGAAGCTTGGTTTAAGGAGATGAAGAGTGGGAACAAGGACCCTGGTGAGATTCCATTGGCTCAGAATTTATCCAATTTGATGAGACTTGCAATTTTGTACAAATATGGTGGGGTATACTTGGATACAGATTTTATTGTTCTAAAGCCTTTTACCGGGTTGAAAAACTCAATTGGTGCACAAAGTATTGATGCGGAATCCAAGAACTGGACCAGGTTAAACAATGCAGTTTTGATCTTTGATGTGAATCATCCACTTCTGCTCAAATTCATGATGGAATTTGCCTTGACTTTTGATGGAAACAAATGGGGTCATAATGGTCCCTATCTGGTTTCCAGAGTGGTTGAGAACATAAGAAATAGACCTGGTTACAACTTCACAGTCTTGCAGCCTATGGCCTTCTATCCTGTTGATTGGATTAGAATAGGCAGGCTTTTTAATAAACCAGCAAACCGGGGTGATTCCAAATGGGTACAAACCAAGTTGCTTCAGCTCAGTAGAGAGAGTTATGGGGTGCACTTATGGAACAAGCAAACTCGCAATTTGAGAATTGAAGAAGGAAGTGTCATGGGAAAACTAATCTTAGAACACTGTCTCTTTTGCAAGCACATATATAGTTCTTAAAGGAGGATCTTGTTGATTGGTATTTCTTTGTATCTTTGTTCCTTTTCTTTTCTTTTCTTTTTCTTTTTTTTTTTTTTTTGGGTTATTTGTCAATAATTATTGGACAGTAATCTCATACAGTTTATAGCAAGTGGAAATACTTAATAGACATGCACTATATTCTGACAATGTGATATTGATTGCTCCCCAACTAAGGTGTCAAAATTTGATAACAATGTAATGTACAAAAATTTCAAAACTTTCTTCCACAAATCATAATTCTAAGCCGTTTCAATTTCAACTTGAATCTAAATCCTCTGCATCTCCATAAGCCAAATCCTGGCAATCTCCTGAATGACTTTTTTCTTGTCAACTTGTGGCTGTTAATATTCACCTTTCTATTCCCAAAGCCAAAGTCTTTATCCATGAAACTACCTTCTGTAGCAAGCTTAGTTTGACCATTAGTGCCAGAATTCTTGGTGGGTTCAAATTGCTTGATAGATGCCCATGGATCATGAATTTCATCATCAGTATCACTTCCCCACAAAGGTATAGTCTTTGTCATAGGTGAGCCACTGTAATCCTCAAAAAAGTTTGCCAAACTAGTATGCTCCATGTCAAATAATCTCCTCAAAGATGTGCTTCCTCCTTTCATCAATTCTATCAAGCTGTTACTTTTCCAGGAGGAAGAAAACGAAGAACATGAAGGAGCTGAAGGAGCTGAAGGCACTGAAAAATACAAGGAAGAAGAAGTTGAAGACAAATACAAAGATTTCTGATACTCTAGAATCTGCCTGATCCTTTCTTTGTTAATGAAGAGAGGGGCCTCTTCATCCTTTTCTTCTGTTATCTCTGGTATCGACATAGCCTAAAAGGATTTTGTTATATGGAAGACGCTGTGGCCCCCAAACATCATAATGCAAAAGGGCTAATGGAATTGAAACAATCAGAAGAACAGAATTTCTAGGTTTTAGCTCATGTTTGGCTAAACCAAGATGAGAATGAAGAACAAATGGATGTAGGAAGCAAGTGAAGGCACTCTAGTTTGTTACAACCAACAAGAAGAGATGCTCTCTATAAGCACCTAATTGCCTAAGATTTTTCTTATTCTTTTTGTTAAGTAAGATTAGGAAGCTCCTTGTTATGAAGAAGCCAAAAATAAGGAGAACAAAGGAAAATCAAGGAGGAACTAAGACATCTAAAAGTCCCCATAAAAAATTGTGAAAGCCGGCTATGAGAAACATTTGTTTTACTACATTTCGTTTTCAGGATATAGTTAGAAAGAAAAGACTAAAAACATGCCTATCGAATTTATGAACTATTCTAGATATATTCGAAATTCTGGCTAAGAACCGAGTATAAAATATTATATAATGAAGGCAACTTTACAAACAAGCCAAACCAAGTTGTATTAATCAGGCGAGGAATGCACGTTTCAATTCATTACAAATAGAGTAGATTCTTATATATCAATCACAGAACAGAAGCAGAGCAGGTACACTATACCCAAGACAACACCAATCACCAAAAGTCAAGCTGAGATGAAGGCATGTAATGTAACAATATGGAACATTTATATCATGTTGCTTCAGGCAATGATAATATAAAATATCACAAACCCAAGAACACAGGGGAAGCCTTTTAAATTTTAATTTTTTTTCTTTCTCTTTGTAACATAACTTCAGGTTGAGTACCTTGGGTTGCACATGAAATTAATAACTATGGTCTATCTATTTTTCTTTTGTTAATAACGTCTTAGTCTTCTTTGACTTATGAGGTTCTCAACCTTGCTAACCGCGTTATGTTGGCCTACAAGAAAGGCAGAAAATTTGATAAATTTCTTGAAACGTCATTGACTTCTTTCATTCAGACAAGATCCATGTGCCATCAATTTTCTAGAAACGTAGGGGACTCTGGATCATTTCCAAGCAAATGAAGAGAGTTTGCTTCGTAGTGAAGATTTATTTCAAAGAAAATTGATACCATGTCATTCACCATATTGATCTTTAAATTCTTAAAATACTATGTCTTTTCCTTGAGGTGGATCTTCTCCAATTTTAAAAATAAATTGAGAGCATCTTTTTTCAAGGCTTATACTAAAATAATCATTGCATGATTAGTTAAATGCTTGGAACTTTCAGAAGGATCAAACATTTTCAAATTGAATATCAAGAATCATCACAAATAAATCAAGAGATCGTTTTCTTTTTTCTTTCTTTTATGAATGAAGATCTTATCTTTTTCAACAATTATTCTGCCAACCTTGCGGATGAATTATACTATTTAATTGGCAGCCTTACCCTTCCGTCCTAGATGTTATGTAAATTATTGCCACATCACTTTGACATTACATTATATATATATATTTTTTTTTTGGTAAAACATTACATTATAATTGATCAACACTAACTACCAACTAATATAACTAGCACAGGGTTATCCAAAAAAAAAATATAACTAGCATAGAAACCCAAGGGGTAGCCTAGTGGTAGGAAGAACTGTAATATACATTTAAGAAATTGTATTTTTTTTATTAACACTTAAGTACACTCTACAAAAGGGCCTAACTTTAATAGATGTTGCATCCAAGGAAGTGTAAGTTACGAATTCGACACCTCATGATAATGGATCCCTTTGGAACGACCCCAAAGTCATTGGACTTGATAATTATCTAGGTGTGTGGACTGGGGGGGGGAAGGGAGAGACTATACGTGTTCATGAAATTAGTTTTATTAACACCAAAGTACACTTTACAAAAGGACCTAACTTTTGTAGATGTTGCATCTAAGGAAATGTAAATGCGAATTCGATATCCCATGACAGCATATCCCTTTGGGTTAACCCTAGAGCCATTGAACTTGATAATTATTTGTTACGTGTGAACCAGAGAGATAGAGAGGGGGGGGGGGGGACTGCACGTGTTCATAAGATTAATTTTATTAACACCAAAGTACACTCTATAAAAGTTACCTTTTATAGATGTTGCATCTAAGGAAGTGTAAGTTGCGAATTCAACATCCCATGACATCAGATCCCTTTGAAGCCACCCTAGAGCCATTTGACCTAATAATTATTTGGTAAGTGTGGACCGAGAAAGGGGGGGGACTACACGTATTCATGAGATTAATTTTATTAACACCGAAGTGCATTGGTCTCTTCTTCTTAACACCAAAGTACACTCTACAAAAGGGCCTAACTTTTGTAGATGTTGTATTTAAGGAAGTGTAAGTTGCGAATTTGACACCCCACGACAGCGGATCCCTTTGAGGCCACCCTAAAGCCATTAGACCTAATAATTATTTGGTACGTGTGGATTGAGGGAGGGGGGCACTGCACTTGTTTATTAGAGTAGTTTTATTAACACCAAAGTACACTCTACAAAAAGGCCTAACTTTTGTAGATGTTAAATCTAAGGAAGTGTAAGTTACAAATTTGACACCCCATTACAACGGATCCCTTTTGGACCACCCTAAAGCCATTGGACCTGATAATTATTTGGTGTGTGTGGACCGAGAGAATGATATATATAAATATAGGAGCATTTTAAAGTTAGATGTGAACACTAAGTAGTTCTCTTTTGCTTTTGTGCTTTTCCCTAAACCCCTATGTAAAATTGAACAATTCCATCAGAACATATTGAAATTGGGGAGGAACCATTAGGAGCAAAAATGCCAACAAAACTTGCCTGCACGGATTAACAATTCTCGAAGCCAATACTAATGACTTAAACTAGTCCTAGGTATCCCACAAAGGAGGTATAATCTAGAACATCATCATTGTAAAAGATTCATTGGTCTCTTCTTGCTTCCAAGTCCCAAACACAGCAAATCAAATTGTATCACAAAATACACATAAGATTGTGATTTGTGAGGATACATAAAAAGAGCTATAAAAGAGTTTTGTAATGAGTAATGACACTCATCTTGCATAAAAAGTTTTCATATAATCAAAATTAAAAATTGTAAATCATATAAGCAATAGTGATAACAACAACAACAACAACAACAACAATATAAAGCTTTCCGAGATTCAAAATGAACATAAAAAAAGAAGGAAATAATTAAAATTAGATTCCATTATTAGCCAGAAAGCAGAGACTCATCAATTTCAATCTTGATAACCTCATCATCCTCGAACTTATCTTTCCTTGGCGGAGACGGAGTAACCGGTACCTTCGGTGGTCCTCTCCCTTTGTTCTTGTTCCGTGGCCTCGCCTATTTATATTTCCAAAAAACAAATTTTCAAAAATTAATTAAAAATAAAAAATAAGAAAAATATTAAAGAAGGCTTACATTGCCAAAGGAGTGGTTGAAACGTTTTCCTCTGGCTGTTTTCCTATCGCCTCTGCCACAGTACACTGAAAAAGTAGAATGAAAATATTAGGGCAAAATAGAGAGAGAGAGAGTGAGAGAGAAAGATGGGTAATTGGGTACCTGATGGAACTGTAGGAGAAGTAACTGTAGAGACCGAGAGAGAAGCAGAGGAGAGCGAGGTGCCTAGGGATTGGGATTTAGAGAACGAAAAGCGAGAAGCGTGAGTGAGTGAATGGGAAGAGATAGGAGTAGGTGGAGGAGCTATGAGTACCAGTGACGCCATGACTGAGAACTAGTTAGAGAAATAGATAAGGTTTTAAGACTTAAAAGAGGGAAACTAGAGAAACTGTTTTTGTCTTGGACTTGTAATGGCCCAATATGTTTGGGCTGGCCCGATGATATAATCTTGGACAAATGTCGTGTTTTATAGCATTCCTGGTCCACACAAATATTACATACAAAAGTTGCATGGAATAAACAAGCAAAATCAACACATGATATGGCATATCATCAAGCATTCAACAACGTTTAATTTGATTTTCAAAAGCTGCTTGAATGAAAACTAATTTATGCAACAACAACAACAACAAAACAGTATGGATACTCGTACTCAGTATCATAAGCTACGCATGGAATAAACCAGCAAAATGTTGAGAGATAGATGTGTGTAGCTTGGAATCGCTTTTTGTAGAAAAATTCAGAGGAAGCATAATGGAATAGATTGAGCTAAGGGTTAGGACTTAGGAGTAGAAGAAGTATTTTGGGTTTGTTATTATTATCTAATATGAGACTTTGCTACTTTATTATAAAATAAAATAAAAAAATGAGACTTTACTACTTATGTGTTCACATCACTCACACATGAATATTCTTATAAGTCTCTCCCTTTATGTGTGAGCAGGACCAACCCCGATATTTTAATTGCTCATTTATTATTAAATATTAAAAGAAATCAAGATTACATTATTTTTTTTAGTTTGAATTACATTAAAAAAAATAAAATAAAATGTAACACCGGTTATACTTTATAATTAGCACGATTTGGTTCAAAAGAAACAACTTTTTCTTGTATTTTTTGAAGCAAATTTTTCAATTAAGTCATCACACTTTAACTAATCCAAGTATTCATTTTCAATTGAGATCATAGTCAATCCATTTAATCTCTCTTATGACATGGTAATTCGAAAGTAAGTTTTTATCAACTTCAACTTAGAAACTAACAAAAGAAAAAAGAATAAAAAGAGAAATTTGTATAGTATAAGATGAGAAATCTATATTTGTAAGTTAGTGTAAAATTGTATTTTAACAATCTCTTTAGTAATTTAACGATTTAAGCTACTAAAGAGGTGAGTGCAAGTTATTTTGAAAAGTAAGGGAGGTCAGTGTACAATTCGAAACCTCAGGGGAGGTCAATGAAATTTTCTCTTATTTATTTTGTGTCATATATATTTATTCTCTGTAAACTCTTAACAGTTGGGAACCAAAACACTTCACCATTCAGTCCTCAAATTTTCTTTATCTTATCACTAATGGGTTGCAAAATTTAAGTTTATTAACGATCACCCTAGAAAAAAGTCTCGAAGTCGTCACTGGACTAAGTGTACATTTTTTTTATAATTAAAATTCTATAGAACTGTTGAGATTTATTTGATACTTTTAGCCCATCCTTGAATAATTTTCTAGTTTCGTTCCTATTGTTAATTTTTAATTATTCAACTACGTAGTAAATGTAAATATGCAATAAGCTATACTAACTGGCTGTCAAAGTGGCCGTAAAAGCTATTATAACAATAACATTTTGATAATGAAAAGCAAAATCACTTATGATAATTATCAAAGGTAGGAAATATAGGGTGGTAGCCAGCGGTGTTATCACCAACATATATAACCTATAAAGGTTCAATCTCACTGATGCTAACAGAAACCCGTTTAAGGTAGAAATATATTCATCCTAATTGGTTGGAACAAAATCAAAGTGGTAAAAAAAAAAAAAAAAAAAAAAAAAAAAAAAAAAAAAAAAAATTTAGAGTATGCAAATTTCATGTTCTTAATGTGAGAGGTCCTTGTTTAATCATTAGTATTATTCGATTTTGATTCCATGATGTTATAGCTATAGTGCAACAAGCTCTAATAAATAACAAGATATGACTATATCATTACTCCTAATTAAATTGATTTGGCGACGTAATATGTGTTAATATACTAAATGCCTGTCAAAGTGGCAATAAAAGCCATAACAATAACATTTTTAATATTGAAGAACAAATTTATTCATGAAAATATACCAACTGAAGGAAATTTTGGATTCTCACTGATCCACTTCCTTAGTAAGATAAGGTAAAAGCTATTAACTGTATATTCATCTTCTCTTCTTGGTTGGAACAGTTAATTTTGGATTCTCAATAATTCCAAAGATTTTCAGCTCCTGATCACATAGCTGAGCATATACCATGTCACTGCTCAGGTTCTTTACAATATCAATGAACGAAAATGTCCCCACATATGTTTTAATCAATGTCTTCTTATAGATGATGGACAACATTTATAATACAACCTAATAAATTCCCCCCCTTAATTTAGTCTAATTATTTCATGAATGACTCCTATCACACATGTTTTTAATGTTCAAAGCTTCATAAACCTGGAGCAAAAATTTTATGATGGTCACAAATTTCACAAGATTCACAAAGATGGTTAAGAATATGTTCGATTACCAGGTACTTAGCCGTGTCAAAGTGCCTATTTTTTTTAGGTACACACTTGTTGCAATGATCTTTGTCATCTACATAGACAGCATCATCTATAAACGTTCATTTCATTATTATGAGTTTAGTAATGATGAAATTCCTAAGTTCTTGAAATCTCATGAGAGAATTCAAGGACAACTGAGATCAAGTATTGGTGACAACATGCATCTGCTTTTGATCAAAGAAGAGACTCAAGAAGTTGAAGATGAGAATTATAAATCGTTAGTTCCACCTTTGAGAGTCACCGAACGAGAAAGAATTGCTTGGTTCAGAGAAAATATGCCAAAGTTTCATATTTTCAAGTCAAACAACTTGACACAGCTATTTCATAGCCGGGTTGTTGAATTTTTTGATGGTGGCTGTGAGGCTAAGTTCTTCATGACTTGGATTTCGCCAGCAGGGTCTTTCGGAAGGAGGGAATTCTTCACCTTGGAGAGCCTTTTCAAGGCACACCCTCATGGATGTTTAATGATTCTATCAAGAAGTTTGGACTCTGGAAGAGGGTACAGGATTTTGAAGCCTCTAATTGATAAAGGATTCAGAGTTAATGCAGTGTCACCGGACTTGGCGTTTCTGTTCAAGAATACCCCGGCTGAAGCTTGGTTTAAGGAGATGAAGAGTGGGAACAAGGACCCTGGTGAGATTCCATTGGCTCAGAATTTATCCAATTTGATGAGACTTGCAATTTTGTACAAATATGGTGGGGTATACTTGGATACAGATTTTATTGTTCTAAAGCCTTTTACCGGGTTGAAAAACTCAATTGGTGCACAAAGTATTGATGCGGAATCCAAGAACTGGACCAGGTTAAACAATGCAGTTTTGATCTTTGATGTGAATCATCCACTTCTGCTCAAATTCATGATGGAATTTGCCTTGACTTTTGATGGAAACAAATGGGGTCATAATGGTCCCTATCTGGTTTCCAGAGTGGTTGAGAACATAAGAAATAGACCTGGTTACAACTTCACAGTCTTGCAGCCTATGGCCTTCTATCCTGTTGATTGGATTAAAATAGGTAGGTTTTTTAAGAAGCCAGAAAATGGGGGTGATTCTAAATGGGTACAAACCAAGTTGCTTCAGCTCAGTGGAAAGACTTATGGAGTACACTTATGGAACAAGCAAACTCGCAATTTGAGAATTGAAGAGGGAAGTGTAATGGGAAGACTAATTTCAGAGCACTGTCTCATTTGCCAGCACATATATAGTTCTTAGAGGAGGATCTTGTTGATTGGTATTTCTTTGTATCTTTGTTCCTTTTTTCTTTTTCTTTTTGGGTTGTTTGTCAATAAAGTAAATCTCATACAGCATAGCAAGTGGTAATACTTAATAGACATGCACTTTATTTATTTATTTGAAATATTTGTAAATAAAACGAGTACGGTAAAATTGAATGATAAATTTGTCTCTAATCAATCAAATTTAATTTACCTTAACTCTTGATTTGTACTTGAGATAACATTTTATGTGTGTCATTATACCTACTTACTATTTATTAATCTTTTAAATTAATTTTAGATATGTTTTCAAGCTTTTTATTCCATTCATCATGGCTAAGCACTAGTTACTAGTTAGAGAAATGGAAACTATAAAGTATAAACACTGTTTAGTGGTGGACTTGTAACAGCCCAATGTTTTGGCTGGCCCGACAATCTTGGACAAATGCCAGGTTTAAGTGGACCAGACAAACAAAGAAGCATTCCTAGTCCAAAAAAATGTGAATCATAAAATGTGTTTGAAAATCTGAAGCGGGCTCAAGAAAGTAAGCCAGAATATGCTGTGACTTTCCTTTGTAAACGTGAATCCTAACATGTAAACGTTTCTCAACCAAAATATTGCATAAAGTTGCATGGTATGAACAAGCAAAATCACCACATGATATGGGCATATCATCAGGCATGCATCAACGTTTAATTTGACTCTCAAAAGCTGCTTGAAGTTGAATGAAAACTAATTTATCCAAAAAGTAGGCATGGGATGGAATGAACAAGCAATATGTTGAGAGACAGTTGGTAGCTTTGGAATCGCTTCTTGAAGAAAATTTCGGAGGAAGCATTGGAATAGATTGAGCTAAGGGTTAGGAGTAGAAGAAGTATTTTGGGTTTGTGAGAGTTAAACATTAATAGGTTAAGGATATCATAACCAATAATGTTATATTAAGTTATTAACAATTTATTAATGTTATTATTATTTAATATGAAACTTTACCATTTAACTAATCACACCACTCACACATGAATATTCCAATGAATCTCTCTCGTCACGTGTGAGCCTTCTAGAAAGTCATGTGACTACACCTCGGCTATGGTCTTCCCCTAGTGCGTCAACTCAATCAACAGTAGAGTGAACATAGGAATCTTCCATGCTCTACTTAGTGGGAGCTACTAACAACAATCTCATCGACCCTACATTAATCTTATAGAGTCTTTTGTGAGTATTTAATATAACATGTTGAAATTCTACTTAAACCGAAGTTTAAGCCTAGCTATGAATTTGGATTCAAAAAGTTTGTACTAATTAACCACTAATTATTTTCATTCTTATCTGATATGGAACTTTACTACTTAACTAACCACACCACACACACAAATATTAAAATAAATCTTTCCCTTAACTTGTGAGCCTCCTACCAAGCCACATGCATGAATATTCCAACATAAACCTTTAAGTGAAACTGAAGTAGTTCCATTTGAAACCTATTTGATTATTAAAAAAAACCCTTCACATGACCACCAAGTGGTAGTTTAGTGGAAAATACTCTTAAAAAGAAGGCATCTTCATTAATTAGACTATGTGTATCTATTAAATTTGAAAAATTGCACTTTCCCCCCTTTAATTCTTAAGTCTACTTCAATTCACCCCCTCTATAAAACCGAGCAATGTCTCCTATAATGTATTGAAAATATGTAAATTAATAGTCCATTGATGTCTAATTTTTTGTTAAATCCAAGCAAAAATAACGGAATTTTTTTATGGTGTATTAATACGTAATGATAGATTTTGAGCATTATGACTTGAAATTGACAAAATACATAATAATAATAAATAAATAACATTTGTTATTTCACTTAGATTTAACAGAAAATTAAACGGTAAGAGGCTTTTTGCATATTATTAATACATAATGAGGATATTGCTTGGTTTTATAGATTATGGGAGAATTGAGATGGACCCAATAATTAAAAGGGGAAAATGCAATTTTCCCATTAAACTTTTTTACTTTTATGGAGAGATAGCCATTTTATAAATATTTTCTTTTGTGCCATAGTATATTTGCAATTCATATGGAGGGATTTTTTAGAGCGCATATAAGTCCTTTGTTGTGATTGCTTACAAAGCTTTCCGTTATTTTTAGTTAGCAAAAATTCATTAAGGATCTAATTGGCAACAATTTTAAAAATATATGATTGATATTGATACAATTAGAGTTTTAAAATTTGATTTGAAGCAAAGGAAAAATTGTTTTAAAAGGTTTTTCGTGCAAATATGGAAGGAAAGACTAATTGTCAAAGCCTGTGATTCCTGAAACAAACTCAGTATGGCTTCTTGTTAGGAAAAAAAAAAACTAGCACACATGCAAAATATATATGAATCATGCCTTAAAAGATGACAGCTAGGTTGTTTAATCGCTATTTTTATTCATTGGTCTCCATGGTGTTATGGTATAGGTGCAACAAGTAGTATTCTATTGCTAAAAGTGACTATATCATTTATTCTTAATTATTCAACGATGTAATAGGTGTAAATGTGCAACAATCTATACTAAATGGCTGTCAAAGTGGCCGTAAAAGCTAGGATAACCATAACAATTTAATATAGCAAAATCAATTATGAAAATTATCAAATGTAGGAAATATAGGGTGGTAGCCATTTGTGCTATCACCAACCCATTCTAAGAGGCTGTGAAGCCCGTAAATATATTCATCTTATCCTAATTGGTCGAAGCAAAATCAAAGTGGTAAAATAAAAACAAAGAACAAAAAATAATTTAGAGTATGCAAATTTCATGTTCTTAATGTGAGAGGTCCTTGTTTAATCATCAGTATTATTCGATTTTGATTCCATGATGTTATAGCTATTACTGCAAGGAAAACAAGCTCTATTAAATAACAAGATATGAGTATATCATTACTCCTAAATTGATGTGGCGACGTAATAGGTGTTAAAATATTAATTGGCTGGCAAAGTGGCAATAAAAGCTATAACAAATTAACAATAACATTTTTAATATTGAAGAACAAATTTATTTATGAAAATATTCCAACAGAAGGAAACTTTGGATTCAAGAGTTGCATATTTGGATTCTCACTGATCCACCCAATTAGTAAGATGCTGTAAAAGCCCTCAACTGTATATTCATCTTCTCTTCCTTGTTGGAACAAATTTGTATAAATTGTAGTAGGCTTTAGTCTGATTTACCCTTGAGTGATATTATGGATATTACAAATTTTATTATATAAATCAACATTTAAACACAAGACAAAAAAGTAATAGAAAAATTTACTTATTAAGTTGTTAAAGTAGTATCAATCACATTCATTGTTTCTTCAATTCGAAAAATTTTAAAGTACAATTTATAATAATTTTTAGCATTTTTCTTTACGATTTCAAGGGTAATTTTCAGCTCCTAATCACATATATAGCTGAGTCAACATATACCATGTCATATCATTTATTCAACCAAAAAAAAACATATACCATGTCACTGCTCAGGTTCTTTACATATGTTTCAATCACTGTCTTCTTATTTCAGACCATAATTATGATACAAACCTAATAAATTCCCACTCTTTAGTCTAATTATTTCATCAATGACTCCTATCACACATGTTTTTAACGTTCAATGCTTCATAAACCTAGTGCAAAATTTTTAAATCAACTACGTGCTCAAGATCTATTAATGTAAAACCCTCCATTTTTATATATATATATATATATATATATATATATATATATATATATATATATATATATATATATATATATATATATATATATCACTTTGCTCTCTGATCACCTTCTTCCACAAAGAGCAACCTTTCTTTTCTTAGAAACTTAAGTATTCAAGTCAATGACACCAAAAAAAACGTCTCAAAAGATGTTTGATTACAAGCAACTTAGCCGCATTGCTAAATCTCCCATCTTATCCACCCTCTCATTTGCTGCAATATTCTTTTTCATCTATGCTGATAGCATCGTTTCCAATCTTTCTATAACTACCCCATTTTGACTTGAAAAGCAATGAAATTCTTGAAGCCCGTGAGACTCAAAATACCGAGAGTAATTTACCACTCGAGCCTAATAACACTGTGCCATTAGTTCCATTGGTTTCAACTTCAACACAAGAAAATGTTGTAGATGAAGAAGAAACCGAGACTCAGGACCCTCTAATTCCACCAGACAACGTTTCAAGAGAAGAAAGACACGTGTGGTTTCGAAGAAAATTACCGGAGCTTGAAATACTACAGTCCAACAATTTGTCACAGAAATTTCATGGACGAGTTCTTGAATTCTTTAAACATGGATGCACGATTCAATTCTACATGACATGGTTTTCGACAGCTCAGTCTTATGGGAAAAGGGAATTCTTGGCCATGGATACTCTATTCAAAATGCACCCACAAGGGTGCCTTGGTGATCATATCAAACACCATGGACACCAAGCTTGGCTACAGGATTTTGAAACCAATACTAGACCGTGGTTTCAAAGTCCTAGCAATCACACCTGACCTACCCTTTTTGGTCATGAACACCCCAGCTGAAACTTGGCTTGAAGAATTGAGGAGTGGGAAAAAAGACCCTGGCTATATTCCATTGTTCAACAATCTTTCCAATCTCATCAGGCTTGCCATGTTATACAAATATGGAGGTATTTACTTAGACACAGATTTGATAATTTTAAAAGACTTTTCAGGATTGAGAAATTCAGTTGGTGCACAAAATATAGACCCCTTGACTAAAACATGGAACAGGTTAAATGGTGCGGTTATGATTTTCGATATTAATCATCCAATTCTATTGGATTTCTTGGAGGAATTTGCAACAACTTTTAATGGAAATAAATGGGGTTTTAATGGGCCTTATTTGGTTACAAGGGTTATTGAAAGAGTTGGAGACACACCTGGTTACAACCTAACGATTTTGCCACCCAAGGCTTTTTATTCAGTGGACTGGAATAAAATACATAGGCTTTTTAGAAAGCCCACAAATGAGGTTGAGTCACGATGGGTGGAGAACATGCTGGCTGAGCTGAATGGTGGTGAGACTTATGCACTACACCTATGGAATAAGAGAAGTAAAGAAATGAAAATTGAGGAAGGAAGTGTCATGGCAAGGTTGATCTTAGATCATTGTGTCATTTGTGAACACATTTATGATTCTTGAAGTTGGTGGATTGGCTTCAATCAAATGGACTGCCTAGCTATGAAGAAGTCACAAGCCAAGAAGTATTGCAAATTGCAATCCTATTTATGTTTGCATTGTTGCTTGAATAAGCTCTAAATCCAGGGCTATGCAATTGTATTACTTTTCAAGGTAGGATCCATTGATTGGTTGTAAATCTCATACAGGAAAATTATACTTTTTTGAAATTCTACTCTAATATATCTACACTTGAATTAGGAAAAAAAAAAATCATTTTAAAAACTCACATGTTGCTAAGAGAAGTAATTGAATAGCAATTCTTGCGCAGTCCTCACATTGCCCTTTTCACTTGTACAAATTATCATTCACTGAAAAAGCAGGCATGTGAAAGCAAATTTATAATGGGCCACGCCTAGAAATAAATCCAGGCATCCAGCCCAAGTTCAAACCCACATTGCAATTCCGACAAAAACAAAAACAAAATCAAGCTCTTCTTAATTACCATGCTACTACTAGTAGGGCCTATGTAGCATTCTCAATTCCAGGCCCATTTCACTAGCAGGGCCGATGGAAGATCCTCAGTTTCATGAGCATTCGCTAAATGGACCAAAGCTTAGCTTATATAATTTTATTAAAAACTGTATATCTTAGAAATAATGAAGTATATTTCATCATTTAATTTATGTTTCAATTAGACCATACTTTAATTGTAAGTTCAAGAAAGGATTGAGATCATTATAGCAAAAGTCCAAAAAAATAAGAAAATTAAATGAAATCAACTCGGCCTGATTTACAATGGGTACATAAAAATCAAACATAATTAAATATGATCCATTTGCAAGTGTATTTACACTAACGCCATCCCACAATAACCGCAATAGGTTAGTCTAGTGATAGGACGAACTTTAATATGCACCTAAGAAAGTGTAAATCACGAGTTCAACACTTTATGACAGAACCCTTTGGGATTACCCACATGACTATTGAGCTTGGTAATTACTTAGTGTGTATGGGATGAGAAGACTGTACATATCTATAGGATTGGTTGGGACAAAACTTCAAATATCTATGTTAAAAAAGTATGCGGAGAAGATTCCTCATGATACTTTTTCTCTATTATCCCTTTTAATTGCTCTGACAATCGAATAACAAATATTCATATTATTTTAAATTTTACAATTAAGGGCCATATGAAAAATAAAATAGTAAATGCAACGGACACTTATGCTATTCATGAAACAAAATGTTGTTATTATATAATGAACCCCAAACAAACTATTAATTGAGTAATTATTATATTGTTTATAGAAATTAAAACCAACAAATTATCATGAATTTAATAATGCAGTTAGAGAAAACAGATTCAATAGTTTAATATATCTGATATCGTACGGAAAATTGGGTTTTATATATCACTGGTTTCTATTCATATACCAAATGAATAAGACTTGAACCAGTGTTCACATGAATTCTATATTTGTTGTAAAGATGAATTGAATTCTTTACTATTATTTAATAAACAATCAGTCCTGCTATTAAGACTACTGTTACAACCCAATTTCCTATTGTGATTCCTTTTTTTGTGATTCATGCATAAGCATAACCGGAAGATTGGAACCAAGATTAATTTACTCTCACCAAACCATTTACAAGATTTAAAACTTCATCTAATCCCATGAACTTAGAAACGAATGAGCTTTGTTTCCATTAACTTTAAGTTTTAGTTACTTTTAAAATATTGAAAGTTTCCTAATCAACTTTCATTAGTCAAGCACCCAGCACTTTCAATGTGGATACTTTAACCACTTGTTCTTTATATATTTGGATAAACAGCAAGACTAGCCCTCAATATCACTCAAAAGTGCAAGAGTGAAAGAACTAAACAAAAATATTAGCAAGAAAGCGTAGGATCCACATTCTCACATAGACAAAAAGGAAAATCATTTAATAGGTTCAATGAACACTCTTACAAGAAAATATACAATGAAGAAGGCATATGTGTACATGTGAGTTTAAGTAGAGAATACTAAGGAGTAAAGAGTGGCACGTGACAAGAAGATGAGCCCACGTGCAAACCATGTGAATGCTGAGTGGGTCCAAGCCCCCCACTTCTTTCAAATGGAATCTTAGTCAAAAGGGCCTTAAAAAAAAAATTACACAACCTTTGTGATCAAGCCACGTTGCAATTAACAAACTTAGGAGACCCATACCATGGCAATAATATATATATAGATAACGCATTGGAAACATGCTAGTAATAATGAGATTGGAAGCTAAGAACAGTGAAGACCAGCGAAATCTTATATAATATTCCAACCAAGAAAAAAGAGTAAAAAAGAAAGAGCAAAAGAAAACCTAAACATATATATCTAATTTACTTAACCTATGCTTTGATAGCAAAGGAATCATCACAAACACACTATTTTTATAAACTGATTTAATAAAAAAAAAAATAGAAGTTCCAAGAAAAAGCAAAATCCAGCACACATCACATGTAGGGGAAATATTACTACTTCCCCAAGTATGATACAAAATATGAAGAAACTTCAATGAGGGGCTGCAGCTACTGGTGGTGTTGGAGGCTTGCACTGATAGCACTTGGCAAAGAGCCCAAATGTGTCAACTTGCCTGACAAAGTTGGTCATGCTAGCCCATCCACCGAACCCAAATCCAATCACTAGAACCCACACCACTATAAATGTATTTATCACATACATAGCAGTCCAGCTAGGTAAAAATGGAGGAGGCTTCTCTGCAGCATTCTGCAAATAGTAAACAAAAGGTAAGTTAAATCACTATACATTGTACAAGTCCCATTGGACTGACTCAAATCTATATCTAGGCAGATGAAAAATTAGATTGTAGCACAAACCAAATATTCTGAATTTAACATGTAGGCCAACTACATCTGTTTAATTGGTTGGGAATTTTTTGACAAATTATATATGATGGTATTGCCCAAATTGAATTATTGAAAACAAGTTAGTCTATAGTCAGCCAGCTCATCCAATACACAGTACAATACTCCAACTGTAGCTAATAACTAAATGAAAGGGACATTCCACCCATCTCAATTCTTCTCGTAATATTTCCAAATCCAAGCCTTAAATGTTTTTGTACACTCTCTCTAGTGGGCTCTCCAACTGTGGAATATGGGAATCCCCATCAAACTCGGGTGCCCACTCAATCTCCAAGGACTAACATACCCCTAATTGATCAAGATAATTACAACTTAACAACAAAATAAATAAATAAATAAAAAGCACATAGTTAGGCCCAATGGAAAAAGAGCCAATGCTAGATGGGCAACAAAGGAAAGTGGGGTATAGTAAAGCTGGTGGCCTAATTAGAATTATCTTCTATATCGACCAAGAATCTTATAAAATGATGATATCACTTATTCTCTTTTATGATGTGAATCAGGTTTCAAATCCCCTCCTCTATTGTTGTAACTATTAAATTATTAGAAAAAAAAATTATCTAATACATCAGATATACGGTTATAGTTTTACCTGTCTCGCAGAGGCTTTTCTATATGTGAGCATATGAGCTAGACTAGGGATGATGTAGACGGTGAAGCTAACCAAGAGAGCCCCAACTGCAGAGTTTATGGGCCCAAAAAATGGGAAGATTATCGCCAAAAACCATATTGGTATCACCACAGGCAGCCTTGCTAGTGCCCTCAAACATATGCTCCTCGTATCGTGCATCCCTATCACCTTCTCCCATACAAAGTACAATGGAGTACATGCGAACCCAAATGTAATAAACTGCACCCATTACATAAATATAACACAATGTCAGATTCCATTAAAAAACCCATTCATTCTAAGAGCAATTATTACTAAATATGAATGATTTTCACACATTTGGTTAATATTTCTTAAGGGTATGCATAGGAAAACTTATATTCATTAATTTATTTTACTTCAAAAATAAGTTGGGTCAAACCTTTGCTTAGCTTATACTACTAACTCTTATGGTTAATTAAACAAATATTTCAGTAATTACAACCTGGTGGATAAGCATCAAGATAACGGCGGCATCACGGAAGCCATTCTTGGGTAACATAGAGAAGGCGTTGGAATGGTTGAGGAGCTCATCACCAAACGCCCAATAAACGGCAGAGGCTGACGGAATCGTTAGTGTGAAAACGTAAAGTGTGGCTATTAAGTATATGTACTTAAATTTCTGGGGCTTCCACATGGCGTGCATAATTTCCCTGAAAACAATTTCCCAAACGTTAATTTAAAATTCACTGATTAGAAATCAATTTCCACCGTAACCTAAAAAAGGACAGTCAAAATCATGAAATTAAATTTCACACTCACTTTTATTTTTACCTTATTCTTTTCTTACACTACATGAAACTTTCATTTTCAAATTAAACATTAATCATCAGCGTTTGTCCCCAAAACACCTACTCATGAGAGAGACTGGAAACAGCTTTAAGTAAATAATTATTTTACCAAGTGCTAAAGTGTGCATAAAATATTTTTCATAATTTGTTACCATGCATAATAAAAGTGCATAATAAAAGTAATATTAGTCATGACTCATGAGTCAGTTGAAATTGACATTAACCTAATCACAATAGACCATATTTGAAAAATATTGGAAAAAAAAACTGGTTGCTTATCGTCCTCAACAGCTAAATTGATAGTTCGTATAAGTGAATATTTAGTCTATGACACAGATATTATTCTAGATGTAAAAGACAAAAGAGACTAGGCTAAGGACAGAATCTAGACGAAACAAAGAATATATAGGAAAAGGAGTAAAAAATCACATGGTTAAACTATAGTACAAAGACATTTTTACTGTGCATTTTTCCTAGAGAAAAGGAAGTTTGAAAGGGTTAATGTTGTTTCCGAGCAAACAAAAAAAAGTTGATTGCATGATATTGTCTGTGGATCGCCAACACCGAATGGCCGGCAAAAGCTGCACACAGAAGCCGCGTAAAAACAAGTGGAAGGAAGAGTTAAAGAGGATAATTTGCTTAAGAAAAGATAAACTCACACAGTGACAGCATGTCCTCCAAACGTGTAGAGTATGTTGGTAGCTCCGGTGAAATATAGCACTAACTTTTTTGGAGCCGTATGTGTCACACCCTCTGCCTGAAATAACAAATCAAACCAAAACCCCATTAATTTTTATGTAATTTTTTAAAATTTCATGGTAGCTAAGCTAAATTTAAAAACATTAACTACCTGGCCATGAACAAAAGCTGCTATGGTCAAATACCAGGCGGTATAAGTGGTCATACCAAGGCCAAGAAATGACCAAATTCGGTAGTTATGAAAGGAAGGTATGAAGACTGTGGTAGCACAGCAAGCTCCAAATATGTAAGTCCAAGTTCGTTTGTCCATTCGGTCGTTGATGTAGTATATGTTACTGTTTTAATCAGGTAACCAACAAAATTAGTTTACATCCAACAAAACCCAGTTCAGATTTTCCACAATTGAGTGTAAAAATCGACTTGAAAATCTTCTTACCTTGCACAAGCTATCAGCTGTATGACAGATCCAAATAGAAGGAAAGTACAGTTGAAAGCAAGACCCACTGCTTTCCAGTACGGACCCAGTAGCCCATCAAGCACTTCAAACCACTGCAGTCCAAAACAGTGTCACTTAAAAGGATTTTCGCTACAGTATTACTTTAGGCCTATAGCAATCTCAAAGATTTTTTTTTTTTTATATAAAATTTTTTGGGCTTTTTGAGGTTTTTGCTATGAAGATTAGGAATAAGTGGTGGTGGTGAAACAAAACTAACCTGTATGACATGGTTCTTGAAGCTGACGTTTTCCTTCTCCTTTCGGCTTCTGTACTCTATGTACAGTACACTAATCAAATAAGCAGTCCAGCTTCCCATGAGTCCATAGAATATCTGAAACAGTATCCCTGATAGCAATCCCAATTGAGAGAATGAATAGGGTAGTGTTAATAGCACTTGAGCTACCTGTACACCAAAAAAAAAAAAAAAAAAAAAGGAAATTTAGTGGTCAAATTGACATAGACACAAGGTTTTTGTAATGGTTTTGGGTGGGTTAAGTTTAATTTACTTGATTAGAAGCACAGCTGAACCAAGCGTCCCAGGCAGAGCCGCCATGCCAAAGGAGATTCTTGACGCCTAACATAGAATGGTCATCTTCTGTCCCTTCCGCTTTTCCCTCATGATGTTGTTCTGTCTCGTTGAAGTTGGAAACTATTGCTTCCTCTGCTTGCTTCTGAGCCAACATTGTCTCCGTTTTTCACTAAAGGCAACGTCGAAATCCCGGTAGATCTGAAACATTATATAAAAAAAAAAAATAGACAGTAAATGAGACAAACTCTACAATCCAACGCAACCCCAGATAACGAAAGCCAATAAGACCTTAGATCCAAATATCAGAAAATTCTTATGCAACTTCAAAAAAAAAAATTAAATAAATAAAAACTCAACCTTCCATACACACACACAAAGTCCAAAAAAGAAAAACAAATAATTAATAATAAAGCAAAGGAGGCAGAGTTCAACATGTTTTTCACGAACCAGACTAAAAGGAAAACACAAAAAGAAAAAGAAAAAAACCCATTACCACTTTCAACTTCCTTGTTCGAGAGGTCTCTTTCGCTTAAAGATTGAAGCAAACCAAACCAAACCACAGATCTGTCCTCCAAATGAGTCTGAGTATTTTCACAAAACCCTGTTGTCTCTTGTCTAAAACCTTAATATTTATCACTTTTTTTCCTTGCTTTCAGAATGACAAAAACAGGTGGGCTTTATAAAAAAAAAAAAACACAAGCAGTGAATGAAGACAGAGAACAAAGATTTTTCTTGCTCCCAAGATTTTGCAGAGCTGAAACTGGAAGCACTTTAAATGCTTTGAAATAATGGCTAACTCTGTCTCCCAGCTACGACAACAGTGGTCTGCAAAACTATATACTTAGCTCAGTAAAAGCCTCACTTTAATGCGCCACGAATTTGTGACAGAGAAAAAGCAAAACCCAGCAAAGACGGCGAAGCCTCAAAAGCTGGAAAATAATATCTCTGCAGCTAGCACCAGCTTCAAAGACCTTTCAAGATGTTCAAGAAAAAGACCCTTTTCGCTCCTATTCAACCTCAACCAAATATTTATACATATTTTTATATAAACAATAGCTAGGCGATTAATCTATATGCTACTAGTACAATATAATAATATGGTTTTGGTTTTGGTTTTTTTTTTTTTTTTTGGCAAGAGAAGGAAAGTAAAAGGGTTGGAGAGAAAAGGGCGAAAGAGACGAGATGAAATGAAACCCCTCTCAAATTCCCTGTATTCTAAATTCCGATTCGATTCTTGGGTCTCCGTTTGGTGACAGAGAATTTGAAGATCAAAGTGACTGGGACGTTGTTCTCATCAGTAAGAACCCAACCATGCCATGTACCTCGCTTTTTATAGCCCAAAATCCAGCTTCAACGGCTAAGATTATATAATAATAATCCCAAAAACATAAAAACAAAAAAAGTTACTAATACATTAAATATTATATTTGATTAAATTCTAACTCTTGTATAATAGACTAATTAAGTTACTGTTATAATGTTTGCTAAAAGTTATAGTTTATTTTTATGGGCATTTAGATTGAATTTTCACTCTTTTTATTATTTTTTTATAATAAAAAATAAATGTTAATATCATTATGTAATTTAATAAATAATTAAATCTAATTTACATTAATTCAACAACATAATAAGTAAATATATGAATTAGTATACTCCAAATAAATATGATACATCATTTATTATTCCAGGTTCTATAATTTCTAACTAATTAGTACCATATTTCTTTTTTGAGAAGAGGTTATCTACTCTTTCTTGGTTTTAAAGTATGTTTGGTAAACATTATCAGATTCGTGTTTTTCAAATATATTTTGAGAAATTGCTCTAAAGAATAATTCTCTTACATTTCTTAGTTACTTTTTATATATGTTTGGCATGTGAATTTAAAAACATATTTTATTTTTTGTATTTGTATTCTTTTTTTCCATAATTTGTTGAGATAAGGAATGGCCTTTATACACTCTCCTTTAAAAGCCCAAAATGTTGGCATATGAGATAAATAAAAAAATAAAAAAATTGCTCCTCCTCACGCCGTCGGCAACCCCCTCATTTTTGGCTTTGAATACAGAAAATTGTACTCAAAATCATCAACCAAACCAAACATGCTCTTCTATAATTTCTAGTATATCTGTACCTTGTTTCCCAACTATCCATTGCCTATTCATTATTGTATATGCTTTTGATAAATATTGGAGGCTCATATCCAAATCTCAGTCAATAATTCCACGAATTTAATTTCCCAATTAATTCCCTCCTTTCACTTATTTCAATTATTATTATTTTTTTCTTTTTCAATCCATAAAATTTTAATTCATCAAGGTTCCATCAACCTCCTCCTTGTCTCCCAATCAATACCCAAATCCCAATCCCAATCCCAAATTCAACCCTATAGCGTGGATCACACTTCCCTAATAAATTTCCATGGAAAATCAATCACAAACGCTTCAATAGCGAGTGAAAGTAACAATACCCAATGAGAGATACGATTTAGATTTGTTGTTATTAATTCTGGGCCGTCCGACTAATCCAACCCATAAAAACAAAGGCCCATTATGATTTGTTATCGGCTCGATTCTTTTCTAACCCAAAAAGAAAATCAATGTGTGTTTCGGCGCATTGTAGACGTAACACGTGTCCTTTTTTATGAAGCTCGCTAAGCCTTTGCAGCCGAGCCATTATAGTGACCCCGCCACGGTTTCGCACGCTTATAAAGAAAGAAAGACACGCGCACAATTGAAGCCCTGTACCCCACTTATATCGCCGGCTCATGATTTTTTTTTTATAAGTATATCGCCGGCTCATGATGCAAATTACAAACAAATGGCCTTTAATCCGACGGCTCTGAGTGGCCCACTACCTTTCTTTTATTTCTATTTTGGAGAAAAAGAATTAAATACGTATAATAAGTATATACCTTCCACTGCATCTGTGTTATTATTGTTATGGTTTATTGGCTTAAATGCAACTTGCTTTAAAGTTGTACCAATGTGGCAATGTACACAAACAAGGATCTTGATCCAACTATGCAAAAAGAATAGTCCGATAGGGTAATAATAAATGCTTATATTTCTTTGGTTCGGTTGGAGTTATTATCATCTTGGTTCACTCAAGGATTACTAGACCAAACTAAGATACAATTATAACATCTTAACAAACATTTCTATGAACTTGATAGCATAGGTTATTCTTTTGTATTTTCTTTTTAGGGAAAATTTTATTTGTTCACCTAATTTACAATATCTTTTCAAATTTTCGATTTGATCAATTTATCCAATAATTAGAAAGGGTCAATATAGTGTTTCCTTGCTATTTAAATTAGGATTAAGTTGGACAAAAAAGTTAGTCATCTGATTTTCACATGTACTATTTTTCGTCTAATTTAACACTCAATTTAGTCGACAAGTGCGATATAATAGCAATTCTTTCAAATAATGGAGAAAATTGATTGAATTGAAAGTTTGGGAGAGACATTATAAATCGGATGAAAAATTATAGGGGAAAAATATAATTTTACCCTTTTCTTTTAATTGAAGTCTTTACCCTAAAAGGTCATGTGTAGATGACTCTTCTAAACAAGTTTAGTATTGTGATTACTTTCTATATAATCAAAGTGGATTACAATGATGCCCAATTGTTTAATGGTGAAGCTTAATGCTGCATTCTCATTTATTTATTTGGTTAATTAAATGCTACTAATATTATCTAACCTTAGAAAGAGGGGAAAGTATATGCAATTGGGTTCCCGCGGTAAAAAGTAAAAAGTTAAAAACCATTGAGTTGTGTACTTGAAATCCAAATGTAATCAAATAGGTAGTGGAGGTGGAGCCAGTAAGCCACCATAGTATTGGGCTGAAGAGTCCATGTAAAATGGAAAAAGTGTCACATATATTCCTTGCAAGACCCCCGCTTTGCCCCGTTCAAACGGGATTTGTCGGCTGCGTGAGGACTGGGGGTTTCCCTCTTGACCCGTTTCCCGGCCCAACACACCCCGCACTTTAATTTCCATGCTACACAAAAACCCCAAATACTATCCCCAAAGCTTTACCCTTTTTATCTTTGGTGTGTGTGAGTGTCTTTGCCATTTTTTTTGACTAATTAAAGCGAACGTGTGGTGAGGTGGTTCCAACCAGTGACAGCAAGCCGTTTAGATTTTGTCAAACACTCTAACCAATAAATTTAGAATTTTCATTTTCTTATTACTGTGGGGGCTTAGTGGAAGAAGTAATGATTAGTGAATGGATTTTGACAGCACTAATCCCTTTGCCACGAGAATCAAAATTCGGGTTTTGTTCCATGGTTGCCCCTCACATGCACCCTTCTATCCGGGCCTTCATCCATATTTTTAGCAATACTGCATGCCAACCAAATCTCATATATGATATATCTCTATTTTAGCACAACTATGAGATATTGTTAAATTCTCATTGTTGTAATTGTGACTTTATCATGCGTTTTTTTTTTTTTTTTTTTTTGGATAAACATGCATGAAGAAAACACTATGACGTGTGTAACATGCACGCTAATTTTGAAATTATTTAAATAATTATTATTTTTCTTTAATACAGCTTCTTATGATTAAGAATTAGTTCTGTGGTGATCACAGTGACACCAACATTTATCATATATATATTGGGGCTTGAATTGTGAGCTTTGTGATACCGGCATCTTCTGTGGTGCTTGGTATTCGGGATTCAAACCACATCTTCTTCCTTCCTCCATCTTTCTATTTACCTTAAAAAAAATTATATCATATCATATGTATACACTTGTTTAGATATGTTGCATCACTTGCATTAGTACAAGTTTAATTAAGCTACTCCATTGATTAATTTCAAGTCAGAACATTGATTGGAGGAAATAAAGCAACTTGGAAATAGTTAGTGGATCTTTGCCTAGTACTTTCTATGAGCATGCTTTTTGTATCAACCGCATTTCTAAAGCATATGGAATCTTAAATATATAAATATGTATGTAGGGTTTGAGTTGGGGACAGTACATAAACCCAAAGACGGGAATTGCCTTTTCATGAGTTCAGAGATTAATTAGTGGACTAAGGGTTACTCGATGCGTCCACTGACACTTTCACTTTTACTGAAGGCCATGTAGGACAAGCTGCAACTCTTCCAACCAAGTACTATGTTATTACTTATTTGCATCAATGAATTTTTATTTTTTTATTTTTTATTTTTTATATGGTTATGATAAAATTTGAATTTATGATGTTCGCTCTTACCATCAAGTCAAAACACTAATTGATTTTTGATGTAAACAAGATTCGAACCCAGATTACTATCACAACGACAAGAAACTTTATTAGTTAATCTAACTAAAATCCACGTCACCAATGAATTTGTTAAGATGATGAGTAATAATTTTAAAATGATGCTATTTTTAGAGAATATTTTTCTCATGAGTCATTAATTCTCAATTCTGAAAGCATTCAAACCTATCATCTCTTAGAAGTACAAATTTAACAATATGAAAAGAGTAGTGGAAAATCGAGATGAGGGTTTGTTAATCATTTGAAGAATATTGTGTCCAGTTGGAAAATTATGAACTTAATGACGAAATTATTAGTCAAAGGGGAAAGCTCCCATGCAACGTCATATGGAGAAAATGGCTCATTGCCAAAGCAAACAGTTAAGTTAAGAGAGGACTTTGATATGACATTAAAAACAGTTAAGAGAGGACTTTGATATGACATTAAAGAGGAATAGAGGCCTAACAAAGGCATTTTCTCTTGCAAACCTTTTTTGTTTTGTTTTGATAAGATAGATACGAAGTTTTATCCCGACTAATTCTATGAGCACATGCAATCTTTTTATTCTACACGTATCAGGTAATTATCAAATCTAATGACCCTTAGATATTCCCAAAGGATCCACTGTTATGAGACATAGAACTTGCAATTTACACTTCTTTAGATGCATTTTTCAGGTCGTCCTATTATTAGACTACCCCCTTTTGATTCCTTGCACACCTTAGACATGCTTCAACAAAGATAAAATCTAGTACCGAGTTCTTTTTACCTGTAAAGGCATCTTCATAGTATGTGCAGGGTTCATGAGGGACGATACTTCAGGTGTAACAATAGGTTAGTCTCGTGGTGCAACATTTCATTATTATTGCCTTATTTGCATTAGGTGGTTAGGCTAACCAAATATTCTCCATCGTGAAAATAAAACCACTGGCCTTTCAATGATGGTCTTGCAACTTCAAACCCAAAGACGACCAAACATTTTGCTTGCACCATTGTTGCCTGGGACAGGATAAAAAAATCTAGTAGAAATAAAGTAGGAAAGAGAAAAAACTAGATTTTATTTTTTGTTTTTTTATGGATAAAGAAAAACTAGATATGCTTGCCAAATAACAATCACGAAAATAATGTAAAGGAGTTTCAGTAATTGCACGCGAGGCACGAGCTTTGATTGATAGGGACAAACAAGTAGAAATTCTAGAATGACATCAACTTAAGATCTAGCCATTTTTAATTTAATTGATAAGTTTTTACATGGTTGTGCATTTTTTTTTAAGAGAAATTATATTGATAAAGTTGATACATATTTTTTTTTTACAGTTTTAGATGTCAATTGGCAACATAGTATTGATTTTGAGTAATTTTCTTTAGACTATTTATAATAAATTAATGGTTAAATTGTATATTTTCTTCTAACTATTTGTACTTTAAAATGTTTCACTCTAATTTTTATTCTTACAAAATTCTTTTAAAAATGTCATTATCATCATATGATATATGAAAAATACTAACACTATAGCTGAATTAATGCCACGTCATCAAAGTGATCTTGGTTTCATGAATTTTAACACAGCATTTTTAATCCATCAAATGACTGTAAAGATATTTTTTAAACATTTTAAAATATAAAGACAGTTTTCAAACAAATGTAATGAAATTTAACCTTTTAATAATTGTACACCATTTCAATCTAAATGTCTTACTTTTCTTTCACTTCTTTATTTTTTAGATTACTCTTTTTTCTTTTTCTTTTTTTAAGATAAATAAGATTTTATTATTGTATCACCTCTAATATAAAATGAAACATATTTATAAAAAATTAATAATAAAAAAGATACTATGATTTTATATTTTATTAATAATCTTGCTATTTCATAATAAGAGATAGAAAATTGGAGCGAACTAAGATCCAACCTACCCTGTCTTTGTTCCTTTCCTGGACTACCCTGAAAATAAATTTTAGTATCTTTATTTTGCTCGCATTAAAGACTGGCAATTGCCTCATATAGTCAAAGATGGTATAATGGGATGATTTCAAGCTATCATATTATTGTACCAAACAGTTGAGAAAAAAGAGCAAGTAAATTCAAATCCGTCCTAAGGACATACTCAAATCCATACTCATTTCTACAATTTGTTGAAGTAAGAAGTTATGATTGGTTAAACATTATTATCACTAAAGTCTATCGTTGGAATTGTTTGAATTTTGTGAAATTGGGTGTACGTAGCTCCTAGAGTTTTCGAATTCCAATTCCCAACAAGGCTTCTTTGTTTTACCACTTTGGTTTCTGATTACAAGTAATTGTCCACATGGAATCGAGAACTTACGGTGAAACATATATATAGAGAAGCTAATGAATACCAAAATGTTTGTCCGAAGTTTTGACTACTCATGGGACATCCAACAAAATCTCCAATAAGAGATAAATGTAATATGTTGTTCTTCTTATCTTAATATATTCTACCTTTCTGAAGCCAAAAAAAAATTCATAGCCTCACCCAAAAATGAATTAAAAATAAAAAGGGGATGGCTATAGGTGACTAGGTATGTGAAGCGTGGGTATAGAATGGGTTAAGGATCCAAAGCTTATTTTGCACCTTAGGAAGAATATTACGCTTTAATAATTGGTGATAAATGACCACACGGATAAAGCGAATTCGGATAAGAGACGAACCAGTGCTGGTATGGACCCCTTTAAAACTGACCATTCATGGCTCACAAGGTCCCTCATATACTATTCGTTACCAAATTACTATAAAATCTAGGTCCCCCAACATACTTATAAGGAGTCGTGGCATCAAAGCTATAAATGGCCACTTACCAAGATACTTGCACTAAATTTCAGAATGACAAATTGTTGTCCATCTCCTAATTTGGTTGGAAGATTTTGGAGTCACCATGGGCTTCCTTTTCAAGTTTCCATGTTTCGTATTATGGAAAGAATTTTTGGAAAAAAGATTTAATGGTTATTTATTTATTTATTTATGAAAGGAAAGAGGTTAAGGGAGAATCAGTCTATAGAAGACACTGTCTGGATGTGATCATAACAACGTTTTTTTTGTTGAGGAACTAATGCCCGAAAGAAATAAGGCATTTTGAGTTGATTTGACTTGAAATATAAAATGTATAAGGAGATAATTAAAAATATTAGGATTTGTCAAATTTTGTTTGTAATTTTTTGAACATACAAAAATAAGCCACCAAATTTTGATCAATTCATTTACTAGTGGCTTAAATATGTAGAGCACTATTACTCTTTTGCATGGGGATGACTAGCTTCTCTTACGTAATATTTGTCTTCTAAAGAAAAGAAGTAGATTACCATGTTTGATAATCATCTTGTTGCCTTGTCTTGCCCTACTTTAGTAAAAACTGTCCAAGTAATTAAAATGCTATTCCAATTTCCAATTACAACATTTTTCATATTTCTTCCTTAATTTTCATGTATGTTTATGCTCGTACACTGCATAATACATGTTCGCTAAACCTATAAATGGGTTATAATTTGCAATAAATTTTAATAAGCTTTCTAATTTGTTTTTCCTATATTAATTTTGATGTTTTTCTTTAACGTACGTGTGAAATGATTGATCTTCCCCCATGTGAAATGCACTTTTTTTTTTCTATAATTAAACTAGTGAAAGAATAAAATAAATAATAGATGTTCTAAAGTGTTTTTTCGTAAAATAAGTTGTATATATATATGTGATCTTGTTATGACATGATCACATGGCAGCGAAGCTAGCATTATATTATAGAATTCAAATTATTTCTTGAGTATTATTGGGATTCACGTGGCTAGGTTTTACTTCGGAGGCCAAACTAGTATTATAGAATACTTTTCTTACTCTTTAAAAATATGAAATTAATTTGTATGAAATTAAAGCATAAGTTTTAATTACCCTATGGTCCCTATCCTTAAAATTCAGAGTCATATTTAGCATTTTCACATCTACATCCTATGCATCTTTTAAGGAAGCTCACCTTCTTAATTTTTCCAATCAAAGCATGCACATAAATAGTAATCTTTCAGTTCTAATAGTATGAAATAGTAGTACTTGGGATCACCGAACAGACTTGGGAAGCACAACGAAAAAGAAAGCAACGTCTGAAAAACACTAACGTTTAGACCCATAATTAATCAATCACTCACCATAATTTTTTTTTTATCTTACCATTTCTATCATGTTAAAGCATTAATCATAAACAAGGAGATAGAGTTACATTGGGGCGAGCTTATGGCGGTCCCCTCCAAAACCTTTTGGCTTTGGCTCGTGTAAGATAGCACCACGACCCCAAAACCTTTGTCAAATTTCCCTTATACGCTAGCTACATTAGTCAAATTTATTCCATTAGAAATTTCCTAGAAAGATCAAGTTTTTTTTTTTTTTTTTAAGACTTTATATACACATAGAATTTATGTAATCAAAGCATAATTATCAAAAACTCTCACAAAGATTGAACATGTGATGGAGTTAAATTAGCCTCTATACTCTCTTTGCATTATTATTTTTTAAAATATATATGGATTTGTAGCTTTTACTTTATAAGTTTATATTATATATGTCACACATGTTTTTTAGTGGGAAATTTCAAGTGTCTATGCCTAGCCCCATCAATGGGGGTCCCAAATTCCTCATAACTTCCATGTGAATGCCCCGCTGAAAGGTACCGACCGCCTCGCCACTTCTCAGAAAATTCTATATTCTTAGTGCATTCATCAGCATGACGATTTGGCAAGGTGAAGTGCTATGTTCTGTTCCAATCAACTATGTAAGCTGTGAAATCATGAAATACGATCCGAATTTATTAGTAAGGAAACAAGAAAAGAAATTGATTAGAAAGAAAACAGTGCTAGCTAGCTAAGTGGAACGAAAAAGTTGTAAATTGTGGGCTTCCAGATCCCCAAAAGTTTCTTGTTTAGGTGTGTATTAGTACAAATTGTCATATGATGGTTTGGATAAGTAAAAGAAAATAAAGTGAAAGCATTGAGGGAGGCTTCTTCTTCTTTATGGCTTCCCCTTTTGTTTCCTTTTCCTTTTTCTCTTCTCTTTAGAATCTTTTTTCATTGGTGGGGGTAAGAAGAACCCTATGACATAATTTCTTTCCAAAGTCTGCCCACCATTAGGGACTACTTTAATTAAAATTTTGTTAATGCAATTAAATATCATTAAAAATTGTTTATTACTTAATTATTACTACATATTGTAAAACTAACTCTATCCCATTATATTATACAATAGGCTCATCAAAGCATCAGGTGGACTAGGGGGGGTGTTTGATTTATAGGCCTAATTAGGAGGGTGCGTGACTGAAATAAATTATAGCAATTTTCATGTCTTGTTGAGTACTATTAATTACTAAGTAATCATGATTAGCAAACAAAAAATATACTATCAAGCGCACCGTGGATGTGGATGTCCCATGCAATTTTTATGTACCAACTTTCTGTACAAATTATGATTGAGAATAGACCACTAAAAAATTGTTACCTACTCTAAATTATTCAAATTCTACGTTTGGATTAATTTAGTACTTCATAACTACACTACAATGGGTAGTATAGCTTTAGCTAGACCGTGGTATTTCCAAAAGTTTTATAGCTTTAGGGGTTTTTTATCAAAATTTCCCAGGTTGGTTAACTTAGAATAGTGCCAATAATGTTGTTATCAAATTGAAGACAGATAATATGCATATGTTTTGCTTTTCAGCGTGGCATGTTTTCCATAATAGAGCTGGACCATCCTAGGGGGAGAGCTCAAGTATTTGTCCTTTTTTATCTTTTTAATAGGCCTTAGTATTTGACTTTGGGAAATTGACATCTAATTATAGCTCAGAATGTGAATATCTAAAATCACATGAGAAAAAAGTATGACGTCAAGAGGAAGAGAAGTTGAAAGAAAGATTAATTAAACTATATAACAAAAAAAATTTAATATGATTTTTTTGGGGACAAGGAGTTTATATTCTATAATGGGAAATTAATCAAATTATTAATGCTAGCCCTGCAGTTAAAGAAAATAGAATTTAAAAGATAGAGAACTGACACTACGTACAACTGTGGATTGCTTAGTTAGGACCCTACGACTACGTGCACTGCCACCATTTCTGTCACCTCCATGCATGCCAAACTCACACCGACAAAATCTGTTTTGGTTTTCACGAATTCGAAGCAACCATTTTTGTAAAAACAAAATACACAAGAATTTATTAATATCACAAGCAGGGGCAGAGAAAAAAAAAATTAGGATGGACTAATTGTGAAAAAAAAAAAAAAAAACTAAAGACTAAAAAAAAAAATTGTAATTTAAGGTTATATGAATGTGGAAAAAAAAAAAATGTGGCTCTACCACTGATCAAAAGTTTGAGTAAATACATAATAACATTTGACTTTGTCTGTCATTTTCCCTCGATTTTCGATTTCAATGAAGTTCATCTCCCTTTGTTTATGTCTGCTTACCAAGCTCTATCTTAGCACAATTTAATTTGGGATCCAATCCCACTATGACTCCAATCCCATGTGTTTTAGTTTCAACACCGAAGCTTTGTGATTTTCATTCAATCCATTCCTTAAATCTCAAACCTAATAATTATTTCATTAAAAAAAATGAAGGAGAAGATCTCGTGTAAAACATTTGGTCAAAGTCTGCGGCCATAATTAGAGTATCGATTTATTTGAAAACTTTTTCTTTTCCTCCTCTCGAATGTCGCAACAATTAGCAGCCGAAATATTGGAAATGGAAATTGAACTTTATTGGAATGTAGAATATTTAGGGCCTGTTTGGTACGTGTTTTCGTTTTTTGTTTTGGTTTGGTAACTTTTTACTTTATTGAAGTTGGAACTTGAATCCTGATTTGAATTCAAGATTGTAAAAAAAATTCTGTTTGATACATAATTTTGATTTCACAACTGAAATCACAATTTAAAAAAAAAATTGTGTTTGGTACATAGTTTTGGTTTTTAAACTTAATTGCACCTGTACAATTGTTTGTAGAGGATTTGTACCCACATACTAAAACAGAAATATTTTAACAGAAAACCAAAAATATCTCCTGCCTCTCTGCCTCTCCCTCTTCACCGTTGGCGTCAAGAACACCAACAGATCGAATCTCTCCTTGGGTTCTCCATTCCACCGTAAGGAAAGCTAGGCGGCAACACCAACAGATCGAATTTCTCCCAATCGTACGGTCCAAAAAGCCTCTCCCCTTGCCTTATCATCTCCTCCGTCCCGGCGAACTCCTTCGCCGCATCGTCCTTGGTCCGACTTCACGACACCCTAACTCCCCTACCGCGAACGCGAACAGGTACGTCGGGACCGGCTGCTCCATCGCGAACTCCTCCACCACTTAAATTGAAAACCAAAACCCAAATACAGTTCAGTCCGAAAATCACCTCCGGTGGGTTGTTGCAGAAATTAAATGAAAAGGACGGTGGGAAGGTGAAGTTATGAGGACCGGTGAGGGGGTTTGGCCGGGACGGAGGACCTGTAATGGCCGAGAGGAGAGAGAGAGAGGCAGAGAAGCAGTGGAGGAGAGAGAGAGAAAACGGGAGAAATGAATTTGGTGGGGTCAACAACAGTAAAAAGTGGGACCCAAAAAAAATTGAGTCCGGATTTGAATCCGGCTTGGATTCAAAAACAGCTGAAGGGGTGAACTCAAATTTGCCATGGGACCCACATAAAATTCAAGTTGGGATTGGTACCAAACAATGTAGATTTTCTGGATATCCAGAATCACGGATCCAGTTACGTGTACCAAACACCATCTTAGATATTGCTTTATATATTTTATTTTTATTCTCTAATTTGTGTTAGTAAACATGGAAATTTCTTTTGAGGGAAAATGTGGTTTGTTTATACATGAGACCTCAAGAGTTCACATTACTTTTACCCCCAAAAGAGAAAAAGAGCTCACATGCCATAGATCCGGTCAATCCAAATTGTGAGAAATTTTCATTTTGGATTTTGTTAATGAGTATCTTTAAGATACTAGTTAAGACGCATTCAATATTCAATTATGAGTAGTTGTACATTTTTTTTTATAATAAAAATACACTTGTCAATAATTTGTTGGTTTGCATGCATGAAATAATCATGGTTGTTTGTACTTTTCTTAATATGTGTATACAGTTGGACTTTATTTTTATTTTCTAATTGGGTCTTGTTAACGAATGCCCTTAGGGCAATGGTTAAGGAAGCATTTAATGCTTTCATTTTATAGGAAGTAGTGAAGTTTTAATATTAAAATAATACAAAAACGACTTTTAAGGGTATTTTAGTCTTTCTATATATTATTTTAATATTAAAACTTCACTATTTCCTATAAAGTAGAAGCATTTAATGCTCCTTAACCATTGCCCTAAGGGCACTGGTTAACAAAACCTTTTCTAATTTGCGTTTGGGTTAAAGTTTTGCACTTTCTATGAAGCTTAACATATTTTGTCATGTCATTTAAAATTTTAAATAACGTGATTAATTTCTAAAGTGACACCATGTAAACTATTAGACACAAAAAACAAAAATTAATTAATTAAATTAACCATGAAATAGACTTTCTTCATTTCACTTGAAATGGTGAAGTTCCTATTCTATGATTATCCAACAAAGATATAAAACATGATCGAAAATAATTATTTGAAAAACATGCATAACTCGAAACACTATTAGAGACTAAGTTAGTCCAATGCTATAAATAGTAGATATGAAATTGCTAGCTTCTTATAGTCGTTAGAGTTGTTCCACACAATAAAATAGTCGTTAGGGTTGTTGGATCTTTAAAAAATAAATTCAATTTTTATGTTTGAATTTCAAAGTCTAGCCTAATCCTACTTTCACAGTCTACCACTTAAACCGTGTGGAAGGGGGTGTATCATTTCCATTGGGACTAGTTGTTAGAAGTACCATCATGTCGAGGTACACATTTTTGCTGAGAGTAATGTTAGGACATTAAGATATCATTGGCCTATTAGGGCACAGAGGGCCCATTAATTTGTATAATGCAATGGCGACCGTAGCCAAGAGGAAGGCCAGAAGAACCTTCGTGTGGTGTTGAAAGCTGGGAAGCATTGAGGCTAATACGGTGCTGCTATTCAAACCATGCAACATTGCCTCCAGCACCCATTTTTTAATTTCCGCACCAGATGTGTGTGGTTAAAAAGACCAAATCACTGTTATCTCCTTTTCTGCTTAACCAGCAAATCATGCAATCCTTCAAAACCACCACAACTTCAAACAATCAAACATAAATCTTCAAAACATACCCACAATACGTGGGCCACCTAAAATCTTCAAAATCTAAAAGTACATAAAATCTAGTAATATATTCTTTATTCATTTATTTTGCAAAATAATACCCATTCTCGAGCCTCTTCTTGCATGTCGTAGATGGAGACAACAGCGTTCAAACTAGACAGGCTGTCTCTGGCGGAAAGCACCGCTATCCGCACCTCAAGAAGAGGTGCCACCACCAACTCCGGCCACGTTTCCGTAATCTGACGCACCTGCAGAAAAACCCACGGCGACAAAGATGGAGCACGGAGCAACAACCAAACCCAGCACACATAGAGAAAGCCGGTGAGGGAGAAAAAAAAATTTAAAGAAGAAGAAGTTTTTTTTGAGGCTCGAGATTTGGGAACTTTGTACAAATACTTTGATGGTTACATTGTTTGAGTTGTGGTGGTTTTGAAATTGCTGGCGTTGGGCGTGGGGTGTGTTGGGTTGAGTTAAGCAGAAAAAATGAAGTAGGGGTATTTGGTCTTTTTAAGCACACAATTTCTAAGAAGTGCGGAAATATAAAAAATGGGTGCAAAATATCAGTGCCCTAAATGGTAATGCATAGTATTACTGAATTTATTACCGTACGTACATGCAGAATTCTCCCGTTATTTCTTTTAATTAGTAATGTTGAGACGGTAAAAAAGTTAAACCCAGATACGTACCCCTGCCAAACTCAATGTGAAATTGAGTCTGTGGGCCTCTTATTTACGGCTCCTATTGATGATTCTGAGTGAGAATTGAAATTACTCTTACGAGGGGCAGTGAAATGATCAATTTGGAGTTTTGTACGTACTGAACAAAATACTTTTCTCATTACCTTTTTAATAAATGCAACAATTAAACCAAGAAAAGTACTCAAAGTTTTGAGCAAAACGCTCTATAAAAATATACGTGAAAACAAGCAATAAATTATTCATATGATGTATCCATATTATTTTTACATAAAACTATACAAAAATGGAGTTTGTTTTACACTTAAAGAACCTAAGAACCATAAGTGTTACACTCAAAATCTTGATACACAATTACACCAAAAACCATAAGGATATTTAGTGTTTTATGAAAAAAAAATCATGTGATTTTTGTATATTTTTCCCATTAAATTATATTCCAAAAAGAATTCAATATTGGCACATAATTAAATGCACTCTTGCTCAAATAATTGTCCTGACTTGGGACCAACCATAATGCACCTAAATATCTAGGTCTCAGATAGGGTTTTGTTTTAGATGAACATATGATGATTTAAGTGATGATCCCACTAAGGACCAACCTAATCCAAAATTTCACTATCGATCTCTAAGTTAACCTAATTAATAACATAAATGATGTAACGGAATTTTGACTTGGATTACTATAGTCATAAAACATTTTAAAAAATAATAAGTCTAGAGACACATAAAATTTTACAAAAAAAAAAATTCATAATTATTGATGTGTAAAACTGTTAATGATAAATAAATAATAAAATAATGTCAATGATGGATCCAAATAAAAACTAATAAAAAACTATCATTTGACCAGTCATGTAGAATTATTATTTAACAAAATTATTTCCTTCTTCCTTACCATACGTGTTTTAAACTTCAACCACAAATTTCCAGTATGCATAACTGTAATGTGCATGGAAAAAGTTGACTTTTTATTTTTTATTTTTTTGGTGGGTTACTGACAAAGTAGTTAAGTTTGGCGGCCTGACAAACTTGGTGCTTTGGGCCTCCAAAGTTTGAGAGATGGTTGTAGACTTGTACAAGTTAATTACATACACAATTTTTTTTTGAAAGAAGGTAATAATCTAGCGTAGCATTAGGAGAAATATCAGCTGCCTGACTTTTTGGATACAAATGCATGTGATCAGTGTTGGTCTAGGAGAGCGTGGCATGGCACTTGTTGGGTACCACTTGATTAAAATTATTGTTAAGTAAATGAGACTTTTTTGTGTATTGGTTAATTTATAAGTATGAAAGTGTAAGAGTGTGAAGAACAAGATTGGACCTCGTTGCACGCCGAAAAAGGGGCTGCCATATCTCGGCAAAATTCAGAGTGTTTATCCTTTGCTTGTTTAGTTGTTCAACTCCAACTTGTTCTTATAGATTATAATTACTCAAATTTTGAAAGGAAGAGAAAGAGTGGATTTAGTCAGATAGATTTCGAGTTCGTTTCGATAGGCGTTTCTTCTTGCACGAAAACCACATGGTTTCTCTTCTCTTTATACCCCACTTGCCTTCTCTAGTTCTCTTGCCAATTGCCTCTCCATTTACGTTGTTGTGGCCCATTTCCAATATATGTAATTATTTATTTTGACTATATGGTTATTTGTCTTATACGTCTTTCTATCTTGATTACCTAATTAATTTCAAAGCCAAATGATCAAAGAAATCCAGCTATTTATACGATAACATTAAGATTGTATATACCTCTAAGTATTTGTAGACTTTTCGATTTTAATATGTTATATTGAAATATTATTAAGTTTATAAAATTCAACCAAAAAAACATAAAAACAAAAAGGTTAAATTACATAATCACCCCCTAGGTTTGGGTCAGTTGCAAACAGACCCCTTGAGATTTTGATTTTGTAATATAACCACTTAAGGGTTTTCAAATTTGTGAAATTGACCCCTGTAAGTATATTTTTTGTCGATTTTGCTAGTAGAAATTTGTCACGTGCATTACATGTGACCACTTTATAATAAAAAATTCATTATTATAAACTCAAGTGCAATGCATGTGACAAATTTTGTTAGCAAAATTGACAAAAAAAATGTACTTAGAGTAGTCAATTTCATCAAATTAAAAACCTCAAGTGATTATATTTCAAAATTGAAACCCTAGGAGGTCTGTTTACAACTGACCCGTGATTATGCAATTTAGCCAAACAAAAACTATTGTTCTTGTGTTAGCTAGATTAATGAACCGAATTGTTAACTTCATGGTCAGTCCACCATAGGTCAGAAATTTAGTATGTTAGTAAACGAGGGTACGTAGGTATACCTAAACATACAGCATTCCCATGATTCACGATTTGAGTTTATGTATATTTATATTTTTTCATGTCTATAGGAACCCTATTGGACTTACCTTACCTATATAAACGATTTTATTAGCTCACCCGATTGACACATAACGCACTTAAAGTATTAGTACAATGCAGATGAACAGCTCATTAAGATTAAATTTGTTTAAAGTACTCCATGCCCATAATACCTCCCTTTTTTCCATATTTCTTTTTCATTGATACGATTAGTAGTGCCTTGGGGAATCAAGAAGTTATTGTGTGCCAATTACCACCACAAAATAAAAAATTAATGTCACATGCTATAGAGCAAAATCATAATCGAAGCCCCCATAGTAACAGAAACCCGTTTCATCGATTAAAAAACGAATAAGATATATATTCTATGGTCAGGGTTCTGATTATTGCTAATCTACACATGGAAAATCTTTAAATGATTTGAAGTAGACTACATGACTAATGATGAGCTAGTCATCTTGTACTTAAATATTGTTATTCCAATATTAATAATGTCACTAACACTAACTAATACTAGAAAAGCAGGATAAGCATCGTGTTTTGTACCGAATTCTCATTTCTATGGGTTGCATTCATAAATCATATATGTTCATAATGCAAATTAAATATGCAATTAAATCTTCGTGTTACACACATGACTCGTGTTTGTTATGGAGATAGACTTTCCAAATCTTCCAAGTTGAGAATTGAGAATCTCCAGCTCTTCAGTAATTTGGATTAACAACAATTATGTAATCATCCAAAAGAAAATCATTAGGTTTAAGAATTGAAAAATAAAAACTGTTTCTTGAGCATTAATTTTGTGGGTCAAAAAGATTGTCAGAGAAAATATACAGTCGTGGACCTCGTGGTACAATGCACATGAAGGCAGAAGCAAACCTAGACTAAAAATTTTGTTACAGTAATCGCATCCACCTCGACTCAATCAAAGGCTATTATAATTGTACTATTGATGTGGTTATATCTTTAACTGATGCATTGGCCACGTTGTAACCCATGTGGTCATGTTCTTATGTGACATGCGGCTAGATATGACCCCCAATTGGTGCTGCCAAACCCAAATGGTCCTGCATGAAGTTTCCGTTATATTCATAAATCATTTTTACTATGACTTTTGGCCTCAAGCGGATGAAAAAAGAGATTCTAACCAGTTACCATAGTTGATATTGTCAAAACGTAAATATACTGTGACAATATCAATATATATATATATGAATGGTATATTTATTATAAACTTACATCATATATATACAAATAATTACTAATTTAATCCTCACTTATGCTATAAAATTTAACAAAACTAACTAAATAAATCAAATGAAATATATTTATAACATCCAAATTCAAATTGATCAAACGTAAAAGAATTGATACATGATATATAAAAAGCCGAAATAATTTTTTGTCCTCATCATTCATCATATTGCCTAATAAAAAAGGAGTCCAACAGTCATGGGCGGAGCCACATGATGACCAGTGCCCACCCTCAACTTTGAAAAGTGCTCACTAATAATTCAGTTTAACCCTAAAAATGTATTGACTTCTAAACAAAAACATAATGTGTCCACCCTCAATTTAATAGAGTGTTCATCCAAAATTCAATTCAACCCCAAAAATGTCCAGACTTCTAAAAAAAATACAAAAAATAAAAAAGTGTTAAACCCTGTGAATTATATAAATTATATGTATGTGACCCACTTAATTATTCTTTCATCACATCATCTCATGTACCCACCCTTTTTTATTTTAAACTTTTCCATTAATAACGACCCATAAGAGAAAGCAATAAAGTTTCTTATATTATTATAATATTTTTATATTAAATAAATCTTAAATGAAACAATAATCTACCTCCATGTAGTTACGTAACATCCTAATCCTCCCCATTAATTGTTTTTGAAAAACTAAGTTACCTAACACTCCCGTTACTTTATCAAAACCAAAAGTCTATCCATCTCTTCTTCTTTTTTTCTTCTTTTTTCTTGCTAAGAATCATTCCCTCTTTATGCACGCTTAGCCTACCATCACTTCATTTTCCAAAAAAAAAAATTCTTTTGATAAAACCCTATTAATTATATAAATTATATATATGAAGAAAAAAAAAAAACACACATAGCTTCACAATTATGGTGTCTCCAATATTAAATTTTTGGCTCTGCCCCTGTCAAAAGATGCCCACCCTAGATAAAATTCCTAGCTCTACCCCTACCAACAATATATATTTTGGACTCAATTCCAAGCAAAACATTTGTCAATGTAATGAATGTAAACCCATCTTAATATATAGCTGTTTATCTTTTGCCAAGTATCAAAAATAAAAAAATAAAAATAAAAAACCTAAATTTAAACCCATATGTCTATGTATTGTCTAATACGATACGTTATGATTCATACGATATGCATGTGTGTATCGTATAATTCATACATGTCAAATACGTATTTACAATACAACACTTTTTGTACTCGATTCGATACGTATCGCATATTGTATGATACTAACAACTATGCCAGTGACTTTTTGTTCATGATCATGGTCCAAGTTGATTGTGCTATCTTTTGGATTGTTTGCATTCATATATATCTACAACTTTATAAGCTAGTCCAGCAAACACTCAAATATTAGGAAGTAAAAAGAAAAAAAATACTCATATGTGATGAATATATAAATTTTTTGGTTTAATTAAAATTGTAAAATAAAATGTCCAAGAAATATGTAAGTGGACTGTAAACTATTCTATTAAATACATTATTAATAAGACTGACTATGTATATAGAATTATGACGTGAATAATACTAGCTTTCCATTTTCAGGAAAAAAAAAAAAAGAAAAAAAAAAAAAACACGAAATTCGTCACAATGACATACTAAATACGAGTTATCGAATTCTAGAAAGAATAATAATAATAATAATTTGTTATACAAGTCTTACATTAGCGACATTTATATGGGAACATATAGTCCCTACATGAAGTAATGTAATAAAATCAGCTCCTTTCAGGATGTGGTGCACTGGTGCTTACCCTCATCCACTTTCTTCTTGCAAATTGCAATAGCAATGGTGCTTGTCTCTCACCTGTCTCGCTAGAGGAGAATTCATTGCACATCATTTTCCATTTGATGAAACATCCATTGGTGGTGAGGAGCTAACAAATCTTCAGGCTAAATGGGATAATACCCAGATTTCAGTTCCCATCAATCTTTTCAATGCTTCTTCCAGCTAAAATATCCTAACTGTTCAGTCTTGGTGGTTCTTGAAAACACTTGGAATTTTTTTGGATTTATGTGGCCATGAGAAGCCCTCCAATTTGGTTATCATAAATAGTGCTTTTTAGGTTGTTAAAGGTCTATTACCCTGTAGAATTGTGCATAATTATTTGAGTGGAAACAATTTTGGATCTTTCTGTGGTCAAAGGAAGAGTGGACGTTTTCAAATTATGGCCCCATTGATGAATGGTAAGGATTAAGAAAAAATTGGTGGAACCCATTATTTTAAGGAGGTATAATATAAAGTGGGACCACTTAGATATGGAAGATAAGGGCTATTTTTGGAGTTAAATGCTTACTACCTTTACAACTTGACCTACTCTCTCTCATCCTGGGGTTTGGACGTTTTGGTCCTATGCTTAGCTGTGAAGGGATAGTCATAGCCTACCCTCCCCATATCCAAGGACCCATTGCCTTCTATACAACCCAATTGAAAGACCAAAGTACCACATTGAACACATAAAATTATGGATTTAAAGTTGCTCAATTTGCTAGACTATGGATCTTTGTGGCCTTGTGTGTATGTACCATTCTTTTTTGTGTAATTTCATGTACATTTGAGTGGCAATTTCTACTCTATTAGCATATCAAGCTTGTCAAGAATTAATGGCACCCCCATAATTAGCTGATAACAATAGGAGCTAAAGGAGGTGGTAGAGAGTGAGAGGTTACAATTAATGCTCTTTAGAAAAATCGAAGACAGACATTCGAGGGGGACCCTCGTGCCAGTCACGTGCTTTCCTTCCTATGACAAAAGACAGCTGCCCAACAATCCATCACCTTCACACATGCACCCTACCCACCCACTCCCCACAACCCTCTCCGCTCCTCATGTGCTGCCAAGTTTCACACAATTGGATCCCTAGCTCCACGTGACTCTGTAGTCTGTACTCACTGTGGAAACTGAGTTAAGAAATGGTGCCCAAATGATCTTCATCTTTCAAGCCCCTTAATTAGGCCTTAGCTTTGCTAAAACAACAGTTTTGTGGCACCAAACTTGACTCTTGCACTTGAATTGGGCTCCATGATTTGAGGAAATTGTAATATAATATGTTTAAGAAAAAGCTGTTACACCAAGAGTTCAAAAGTCTAATGGTCTTTTGTGTCTCCCTACATAGAGGTAGTTAGAGTTTCAAATCTTTTCTTACATTATTAATACATTATTTGTAATAATGTAAGAATTCATAATTTTGGTACGAGGCATGTCTTGAATTTGAACTTTCAAAGACGATTTTAACAATGACATGACCTTAGTTCGACTTAAGAACTATGGTTTTCTATCGCATGAAATCACCGATATTCTCTGAGTAGAATTGAGATTAGGTTATGACTTAATCTATATGAGGAAACCCCTTATCATTTATACTTTTTAAACATTGATTTTAACATATAGAAACGTTGATATGATTATACTTGAGTAAAATAGGCAGGTTGATCCCTCACCTTGTTAATAAATATTGATTCTACACTATTGATCTCTTTAGCCCAAAAAGTGAATGTAAAACTAAAAGATAAAAGAACAAAGAAACATAGAGAATAATCTGTGTACTAAATTTTCTCAATAAATATGTACAGGTAAGAGACTATCTATATGTTTAAATTAATATACGATATAGTAAATACAAATGAAGCCCTAGACTAGAACAATAAAGACGGTATATATATGTTAACAGTGAAAATGAATAATAGCCTTTTTTTTTTTTTTTGGCTCATTTTTCTTAAATATGAGTCTTGCCTCCGTTCCTCATTTAGCATAACATATATAACATCACTCAATATATAGATGAAAGTAATGGAAACGATTTGTCCCTTCAAAAGATAAGAACAATCAAGTTTGGCCGAATCTTTTTGACTTGGAGATACCCTTTAACATAAATGGATCTCTCATAGATAGCTTTTGCAAAATTAAGAAGCACTAAGAATGTCTCCACACGGCACACGTGAAATAAAAATATAGTAGAGGACAGCTTCAAGCCACATTCTAGTATTCCATGTAATAGATGAAAGCTTTTGAATGAGCTTTTCTTTAACTAGTCATTTCCAAGTTTCCATAACAAAATTAAGCAAATCCTAACTTTCTTACTCCGTACTTCCTTTAATGTAGCAAGTTTGAAAGTTGTAGAAATTTCGTTACTAAATGATCAGAAAGAAAAAAGAAAAAGTAATACACTTTGCTTGCTCTTTACACCTGTAAATCCCTTTCCTTTCACTTTTTTGTTTCGCTTATCTATTAGATCAATTTAGACTTAACGTAACATGATAGCTTAGGAAAGGTTTAGTCAAGACTAAACTTCGAAACACCTTGAATCTTCAAGGTAAAGAAGAGTAATCCACCTTAAAAGAATAGATAACAAAAGACTATAATCGTTGTTATTGATAGTGAACTTTTGATTTTTGTTTTACACTTTAAGGACCATTTTAAAAGTTCTTAAACAAAAATAATTTCTAAATAAAGATAATATTAAATAGATCTTAATTAATATCCTACCTACCCGGACTAAAAATACTAAAAAAAATAAATAAATAAACATGAAAATAAACTCTTTCTAAAAAAATTCTGAAAATTTTGAATTACATAAATAACAAAAATTCCAATGACTATATATCACGTTCTACGTCAAGAATTTGTATTATATGTTAGCTTAAATGTATGAGTCAAGTATTGTTTACTCTGTCCAAATTTCCTGACTTTCAGTCAAGGAAAATCATAAATTTGGATAGTGGCTGCCTACCTAATTTTCCTAACCTGACGGCTGACACTTGTGATAACATATAAAGTATTTTTTCTTTGTCACTTTGGTTGTCATAATTCATCGAAGATGAAATGTGAAGAAAAGAAACTGCTATAGAAACTAGTCATTACCTAAAACAAATTGACAATTTTCTTTTCCTTCATTTCCAACTTCAGAGAATAAGACGGAATTCAACTCTTTTTAGCTCATTGTTTTCAAGACTAGGTGGATTCCACATTCCACAAACTTGATTCCTTTAGGTTAGGACTTGGACCCCATATATACTCAAGTGCAAGTTTACAAAATGGAAGTCAGCTAGTTCTTTTTTAACATTTGCTAGCAATGAATCGTGGCATAGTTTCTTTATTTGTCCCTTTCGTTTTATATATGGTTTTGTATTTTAAGGAGTGATGTGAATTAAGAACTAAAAGCTCTAAGTATTGTAGTGTTTCTTCCAACCCAATCTCACTATCCCATTTTCTTGCCACTATCATTTGCCTCCTTTCTCCATTGCACGAATGGATTGGAGAGATTGTGGCGGACATAAATAAATCTCACACGGAGCCACATTGAAATTCTGGGTATGAAAAAGAGATTCCAAGCAAAGTCAACAGGAAAGTTAGTGGATGGATTCTCCTAGCTAGAGTGCTAGTCCTACCATTATTGCACATCCTTTACATTTTTCGACTACGTGATAAAATCTTCAATAGAACATTTGTCTGACGGTAAAGAAAGAAACAGGCATTAATATACATATATAATAATAACATTTATAATAAAGTGACTAATTTTTAAGGTGGAAACAAATTGTAATGTAATGTCAAAATCGTCAAGAGTCTTGTAATTCATCATAACCTATTTTCTTTTATAAGGAGAATCAGAGTTCAAATCCTCCATTCTCTAATTATAAAATTATCAAAAGAAAAAAAATATATAAGGTCAAAATTTTCATTACCTTGATGAAAAATATGTAGAGCAAAGTTGAACTTTAAGATTTTTGTTTCGGAAAAATAAAATTAAAAAATCCAAAAGAAGAATGTTTGATTCCACAATCTAAAGATGTTATTCTCAAGATTTGTGGCAGCTCCTCAAAGGCAAAAAATGAAATAGAATTGGCCCACATAAACTTTTAAATTTGACCAAGTTTCCGCAATGTTATCAGGATGACACCAACCTTGGGATCCAATGTAAGTTCAAGAAAGTCACCATTTCCTTCCCACTTGGGTGCAATACTCAAAACTCAATTAAAAAATGTAAGCATTTTATAGACTTAAATCTGTTAAAATAAATAGAATTAAAACACTTGTGAGGCAGAGGAAGAAGTTTGGGAGGGACAAAATTATCAATTGGCTTGATGTGGTTTCCTAAGTTGGTATATATAAATCTTTTTCTTTTTTTTTTATGAGTAAAAGGAACTTTATTGAAAATCAACACGATGGTAAACTTCCACTCAACCGAGATGGAAGAAAACCAAAGTGATTATATATATAAATCTATATTTATATGAACAATGGAAACCTCTTAGCGCAGAGCTTGGACCCATTGTTCTTGGTTAAGAAACGGTCATGGCCCAAGGGCCCAAAGATCACTATCCATATTGGGTTGAGTCCCCTGCCTTTGGTTAGACCATATCTAGCTTGGGCCAACGCAGTTCAAAATTATATGACAGTTGAATTGCTATATAAGGGTGCTTGGGCTTACAGCTTTACATACACTTGTGATTATTGATTATTCTTTATTAAGGTGTGCTTTACTTTCCATAACATAGTACCTTTATTTCTACCATTTACTACTGGATCTTTCTATAATGTCATTGTATTAGGTAGATAGACATTTATTGAATTATTTTTTCTTCACTCACGGCCTAATTACTATTAGGATGCTCACGGGCCATGTTTTATTGTATTAGGTAGATAGACATTTATTGAATTATTTTTTCTTCACTCACGCCTAATTACTATTGGGATGCTCACGAGCCATGTTTTATCTAACTCAACACATTTTACGTGTCTTCTACGGTAAAATTTAAATATAATTCTTTAGATGATGTTCTTTAAATTCTTCAATTAAATTTAATCATATGACTACATTGACTAATAAAACACATGATTAAATTTAATTTTTGTGAAAGAGAAGAGTACCGTATGTGACAAATTGACCAATGTAACCATGCAATTGAATTTAATTGAGAAACTTTAAAGTATAATACCTAAGTAATTATATTTAAGTCTTTTCTTTTGTAAACTAATATAATAGATTTCATTCATGTTCTTCAAATTATTATTTTTTTAAAATAATAATAATAAGTTCACATACAAACCCATCTGCTGCCTCGAAAGGAATAATAGTACTATAATAGTCAAAATTGTTTCCTTTTAGTAGGTTGCCTAACCACTGAAATCTGAATGGACCATCCAACGATCTTCCCCACAAACCGAGAAGAGAAAAAAGAAAAAGAAGAACTTGGTCACTCTTTTTTCCAAATAGACGTTAGAATTAGGTGAAATTATGACTTACCCTTTTTTGTTTTTTGGACTGACTGAGTAATAACGATTCAAACACCTTTTTTTTTCTTTTTCTTTTTTGAAGCGGATTCAAACACCTTTAGAAACAAAAAAGAATGGTTATCAATTGTATTCCCAGACTCTTTTCTTTTCCTGGACAAGATAAGATGCAATGCAAAGTACTCTTTTTGTTGTTGTGATTCAAATAGAATATAGCCGGTAAGATTTAGCGGCCCACCATTTGCTAATTGGGCCTGATGGAATGGACACACTGCCAATGACAAGGGTTACTTTTTCAAACGGCATCTTTCAACTCCCATTGACCTTGGTTTAGCATTATTGAGCCGAGAGAAGCTTAACTTTGAACACTGAAGCCCAGACCAATATATATCAGATCTTTTATTTCAGGCCTTGTTAGAGTAGCTCTATGAATTGGCATACTTGGACCATACCCACCTAAATGCTGGATTCGATAGAAGTTCACCCATGAGCAGGGTGAGTGTAATTGCTACCACTCGGGGTGAAATCATGATATGGATTTACTCCAAATCACTTATTGAGCCCCAAAACTAGAATGGTTCTTACACTTGCATGTTCTAAATTGTATTGTAGGGAGTTTTTATTTTATTTTAGATCGTTAACAACATTGAATGGAAATAATATACACACATATACATTGTTTATACTCAAACAAAAGAAAAAAGAGAAAAATTTAAGCATATGTTTTCCAAGTCGAAGATATTGTTAGGCTATGTGGAGCCTGATTTTGGAACCGATTTAGTTTGGACCTGACCCAATGTGCGAAGCGCTACATTTTTAAATGAGTTTTTTGTGAGGCTTAGTCCATGGAGTGGAACCTCAAGCTGATAGTCAGAGCGCTCAGCTCTATGGATGTAGGACTTCGGACCCATTTTTGGGTCATATATATTGTTGTTTCAGAATTAGAGTGGTAGGATTGTAGCTGCCCTTTGTATTGTTCTCCCTGACATAGTGAAAATCATTGCAACTTTGTGGACGTAATCCTAATGGTAAATCACGTAAATCTTTTATATCGTGTGATTATTTTCTTTGCGTGTTCTTATTTATTTTCACATCTAACAGGTTTTAGGAATTGATTTTTGTTCCTAACAGGTATAGATACATCATATGTATACTAGATACTTCTTCTCTGTGTTTTAAGAACAGTTCAAGTTCTAAAATCCGGTCATGCTAATGCAGTCCAGTAATTTTCTCCTTCTCTCTCTTTTTTATTTTTATTTATTTTTTGATTGGAATGTAATTTTCTCCTTTAATTGTTTAGCTTTAAATCATTGCTTTGCTTTAAATCCGTGCTTCCATGTCTCTTTTTTCAGCCACGCAAGGATTTCACTAAGTCACTTCAACTTTCAAGCTACTTCATTGGCTCCCAAACTCCTTTATCCAAGCTGAGGCTTGATTCCCATGAATTTCATACACCTTTATAATAGCCAAAAGTTCCCTTTCTCTCTTATATGCTTCAATCCTCACCTTTTTGTTGATGAGAAATTACCGATTATCCCAAAAACTTAAACTATTAAGATATGATGAATTTAATCATTTAACCAATATTTTAACACTCCCCTCACGTGTGGGCTTAGACTCCTCCTTAATGAATGAGGCCCAACACGTGAGATTTTTAATTTTTTAAATAGGAGGTAGAGTGGAGTCAAGGTTCGAACTTGGGATCACCTGCTCTGATACCATGAGAAATTACCGATTATCCCAAAAGTTTAAGCTATTAGGATATGGTGAATTTAATCATTTAACCAATATTCTAACAGTTGATAATCTCAGCTTCTTAAATCTTGCTCATGGCTCCTTGTCACATGAATATCAATTTCTGCCAGATAAAGGAAAATGGCAACCAGAAACCATGTGACGATGCTTAACTTCAATTAAATACATGACAAATTGAACTCTACGAATAGATCACAAGCTCAAAATTTTCACAAAATTAAAAAGGTTCAAAATAATAAAAATAGAGTTAGACAATGAGACATGTCCTTTTGTGTTTATGATACAGTGGTTATACTTGCTGCTCAGCCAAAACTTGCTACCAACCAAGAGCAACAAATCTCAGCCAATTTGTGGTAATCATAATGGTTACATTAAATTGCATTCTTTGCTCTCAATACCAACTAATATAAATTCAAAGATTAATTATAGTTTATATTAGAAAGAGCAACTGTGGAGGGGTAGAAATCGGAAAATATAATTAAAATCATGTTTATAACCGGACAGAGGTTGTTCGGATTCTAATTTGTGGTAATCTTAATAACTTTGTAGTTCTAGTTAGGCTTCATTAAATTAAACGAGGCATTCTTTGCTCTAAAGAAAAGAACAATAGGGTTCCTCTTCAATAAAAAATAGAGAGAGAAATCTGAGTTATATTTTCTATAACTTGATTATGATTACTAATAAAATCATCTAATCGGCCCCCATAAATTCAATTTCTGTCAGATTAATTATAGTTGTTCGGATATCTTCATCTCTTTTATATTATCTCTTGTTCGGAAGATTGAGTTGTATTAACCAATTTCCTTTATTGATTACCAAAATCCCACTTACAAACTGTTTAGTCCTTTTTGCTTGTTCTGCTTTCTCAGGATCCACATGAGTCATGAGTCATGACCTGCAAAGGATTTCCTTAACAACCCCAACCGATGCTTTGATCATTTCAAGGCTTCTTAACTGCAGTAAACAATAATTCCAATGTCCAATTAGCAAACATATGGTCAAACAAACTAAAACATAACTATCAACCTGAAAGCCATTTCAATCCCACTGGTATCTAAACCTTTCAGAAACTTGGGCCCCATGGTTTGTCTCTCTTGACTAAAAAAACTAAAGAAATCTCCCATCATCTGAAAATTTGGCAATCCTCTTGAGCATCCAAAACTACCTCTTTAGAAACTTACTCATAACATCCTCAACCACAGTTATCTGGGAATTTGTTCATTGGGTGTTTTTGAGAGAAGCATAGATTTTAGCATTGTAGCTGAATTTGATACAAAAATTGAGTGTATATAGCTGTGTATTGTTTATTGGGTGTGTTTGAATGGGTAGAAGCCTAACTACATGGGCAACTTTGGTCAACTTTCATTGGGTATAAGCCTAAAAATCATCTCATTTTTTTAAGATATTTGGTCAACTTTCAAGCAAATGTTTTTCAACAAAAAAATAAAAATAAAAATACACGTGTACTTTTAGTCACACGATCTTCTTAAGTTAATAGTCATGTGAGTGGACAAAATCTTCCTACAAATCAAGTTAAAGGAAAAAGTTTTCCTCCAAATGGATTTACAAACTTTAATGAATGGATAAAGTTTTCCCCCTAATCAGGTTGAATGAATTTCATTATATAATGGCTCATAAGTCATAAGGCTCAAAAGACAATTCATATGTAGTAATTATTTAACCAAATCTATTAAGTAAATCACTTGACTAAAAATCCATGTGAATAATGAGTGGAGAAAGTTTTCGAAAGAAAACTCTGTCCTAGTGAACCATTGCCTAACTCTTACCAAACAAGAATAAACTCTTCTTCTTTTTTTTGTTCATTTGTGATTTTGTTTATTATTTATGCAAGTAAACAAAACCCCCGAAATAAACACTTATTGATCCAAAAAACCATCTTGCCTGTTTTAGTCCTTGTGATAATATTTTGGTTTTGGATAGGAACCATGGCCGGCCCAACCTATAAGCCATTTAAGCAATGGCTTGAGGCCCTCAAATTGGAAAGACCCCCAAATTTTTTATGATCCATATGTAATATATATATATATTTTTTTTCTTTCCCGAATAACTCTTTTTTTCTCTCTCTCTCCCTGTTTCTTTCTCACTCCACGTCTATTACTCCCTCAACATACCGTGAGTCTGCTTCTCTTTCAATTCTTTTCTTTTTCCTCTTCACAATCTTCTTTCTAGTTTTTTTTGTAAGAGCTCTGCGAGCCATGCTAAATAAAAATATCTAATTGTTGGTTGTGGCCAACATCAAGCCACGTGCAATTTCCTTCTTCTTTTTTTCTTTTCTATTTTTTATATCATGAACCAATAGTTAGATTAAGTCCTTTGTATTTATTTGTTCGATGGGTGAAGCATGGAAGCCATGTAAGTTATTGTGATGACCTCGAAGAAAATCAAATATTCTATTTGATGGGTATGGGACCTTGTTTTTTTTATTTGTGATTAATAATTTTGAATAAAATTCCAATAAAAAAATTCATAAATATTAATTTAATTTAGCATTGAATGGAAAAAAAAAAAAAAAAGCCTCAATTTAATATTTGGCTTGTGGCTACCAAAAAGTTTGGACCGGCCCTGATAGGAACCTTGCTACATGTACCAAAAAATGCATCTAAAATTTTACACTCTCTTTATCATTCAGCTCATTTGAATAGTGAAATCCACCATATTACAAAAACAAAAAAGAGTATCTAAAATTTTCCATGACATTTCCTGTTTCTCTAGACTTTTCGTTTGGACAGTAGGAAAACTTCCTTTCTACTTTCTAGGACTTCGAACATAACCCTTTTGTGTCTATGACCGTTGCCTAACTTTTTATATAATCTTTTTAGATTCTTTCTCTTAAAAATAATAAAAATAAAACTATCACTGCCCCTTAGTCAGTCCAAATTAAGCTCACATCACAGTGCATAATGTGTCAAATATTGACCTGGACGGCAAAAAGTCGGTCGTCCTGACTGTGTCTTTTAAGCTCGTGGTTGTCATGACTCAATTGCCACCTCCAATTCTATGGCTCTGATGCTTTAGTCGGTTCCATGGAGTTGCTTGTGATTATTGTAAAGGCAAATTAATTTCTCGTGTGGGCCAGAGCCAAAACATTATTAACAACAATCATTATGAATAATCACAAATGAAAAATCTCCAAGTATGATGGTTATGCAAGCAATTAACACGCATTATAAAGGTTGTAAAATTCTGGAGCTGAAATTGTGTGGGGCAATTAATTTTTTCAACTTTGGCTTTATGTGCTTTATAACAATTAAGAGTTAAATGATTGCACAATGCTTATATAGTAGCCAAGCTGAAAGATTAATCCCTTTTATATTTTTGTTTTTCTCTTTTAAAAAAATTACTTGGGGGTATAATTTTTATCACTTGATCTTCTTTTTTTAAGTCACTACATTTTTTTAATACCTATTAAGCTATATAGGGGTATTTGTGGCTGCCTGAACAGCAATCATTTCTTCTTACGCATTTTCTAGATGGGTATGCTCATAAATAATAGTGCAGCTAATTAATTCGAATGATGACAAAGATTATATACAAAAAAGTATATTACAGAAAAACCTATGATTTAATAGCTTATCCTAGGGTTGGCAGTGGTTTGTTATTAATTAATCATAGGCCAGGAATGGAAACAGAAAAATATAACAAAAAAGAAAAAAAAATAAAGAAGCTACTCCAACTTCTGTCAGCATCCACCAACCTTATCTATATGAATTCTAACAAAAGTAAATATATAAAAATGAAGATGGAAATAAAAGGATAATTTAAATATTGATGGAGAAAATGACCCTACACCAGGAACATGGTTTTCTTCAGAAAGGAATTTGATATTAGCCGGGAAAAAAAAAAGTTTTAAGATGGATGCTCATCTTGTTTATATGTAACAAATTGTACCAATACCATTCAATAAATTATGTGGTTAACTGAAAATTACATTCAATTCAAGAGCATCAATTAGCACCTTATGTGTCAAATTTGTTCTCTTAGATTTTATTTACAAATTTCAAAGTGATCCAACTTTTGAAAGTGTTACCGGAAGGTAATGAACACGCACAATATGGAATTATGCACCCATACATGCATTGTTTTTTAGCTGTTATACTTAAAAAAGATCGAACTTTCGAAGGTTTTAACATAAAAAACACAAATAGGGACACTTTTGAAGGTGTCAAATTTGCTCCCTAGAAAAGAACAAAAACTAGTCCAATTTGGATGTTGGTAAAATAATGTCATAAAGAAAAATGTAAAGAATAACATTCTAAAAATTTGTGTTATGTATATATGCTTCTAGTTTTTACAATCTTTGCTTTAATTAAGAACATCATTCGCGTGCATCGCGTGCCACCTTTTAGTGCCACTATCACTTCCGACCCTTTTGAGTGGTTCATCATCCTATTGCACATTGCCATCAATTTCAATTTCAAGACTTTAATTGAAAGTCAAGAATGTTTGCAAGGTAAATAAGCAAAGTGAGAGTTACATATGAGAAAGAAAAAAGACAAGGACACCCATGTCTAGCCATGATTACAAGCCAAGAAGCCTAAGGTGTATGTGTCACGAGTGAGTTGGTCGGTGAGGGGTCACGACAATGCACAGTTCATTCTCTCACAATTAGTGATAATACACCAAAAAGCAATTCAAACTAACCTTCCTACCTTTGTCCAAAACTCACGCTACAAATAGCACACTCTTCACTCAGGAGTCAGTACTCACTCGTGACTTGTGCTTGTCAAAGCCTAAAGAAAATACCACATTAGATAGTGAGTGCATAACATTATTGTTTTCTAAAACTAAAGAGATAAGAAATGGAAGGGAAGGAAGAAGATGTGAGGTTGGGAGCAAATAGGTATAGGGAGAGGCAACCTATAGGAACAGCAGCTCAGACCCAAGACACCAAAGACTATCAGGAGCCACCTCCAGCTCCTCTCTTTGAGCCTGGGGAGTTATCATCATGGTCCTTTTACAGGGCAGGCATAGCTGAGTTTGTGGCCACATTCTTGTTTCTTTACATCACTGTTTTAACAGTGATGGGTGTGGTCAAATCTCCTACCAAGTGCTCTACTGTGGGTATTCAAGGCATAGCTTGGGCTTTTGGTGGGATGATCTTTGCTCTTGTCTATTGCACTGCTGGCATTTCAGGTAAACATCATGTTAGGATACTATGAATTTCACTATTTAACTTTACAAACTGATGCGTTATTATTTATCAAAAAGTAATTAAGGTACTTATTTATTACGTTGTTAAAGTGATACCACTCATATTCATTGTTAAGTTAGTTTGTAAGCGTTTTGTTATCAAATTAGAAGTAGCTTTAGTATTTTCCTACAAGTAACATGAATACTTAATTTGATACATAGATTATGGGGATTGTATAAGATAAGTGCGTGTTATGCAGGCGTATGTTAAGTACCGAATTGGGTATTTGGGTTAGTAATCCCTGTTGTAACTTGATTTTAGGTATAACATAGATGTAGCTACTACTGAACTGACTCGGGTCGTGACACAAAAACTACAATTTTTTTTTTAATTTGCTATACAAGCTCCATATGATAAGCTAAAAAATACAATCTTTTTTTGATTTGCTAGTGTGAAATTAAGAGAGGACTAATTTGAATGTGTGGAACTGGTGGTGTGCAGGGGGTCATATTAACCCAGCAGTGACTTTTGGGTTGTTTTTGGCAAGGAAGCTCTCGCTCACCAGGGCGGTGTTCTACATCATAATGCAGTGCTTGGGAGCTATCTGTGGTGCTGCTGTGGTAAAGGGCTTCCAAAAGGGCCAGTACGAGAGGCTTGGTGGTGGAGCCAATACCATAAGCTCAGGATATTCCAAGGGATCAGGCCTTGGAGCTGAGATTGTTGGCACCTTTGTGCTTGTCTACACTGTCTTTTCTGCCACTGATGCCAAGCGAAATGCCAGAGATTCCCACGTTCCTGTAAGCAAAATCTTTACTCATTGTGTGCTTCTGTTTTTAATAATTTATGATTGTAAGTTTCATGACTTTAAAAATAAACTTTTATGTGCAGATCTTGGCTCCACTGCCTATTGGGTTTGCAGTGTTTCTGGTTCACTTGGCCACCATTCCTCTCACTGGAACTGGTATCAACCCGGCTAGGAGTCTTGGTGCAGCCCTCATTTACAACAAGGAGCAAGCTTGGGATGACCATGTAAGCTTTTTATCATGTCTCTATTAGTAGTAAAACTATAAATTAGTGATACAACAACAACAATAACAACCAAGTCTTAGTTCTGAATTTTGGGGTCGGTTATGGATCCTCGAGCGACTAATGAGAACTATAAAAGAATGGTAAATCAAGTTTTTGCTTAATGTAATAATGTTCTTTGACAATTGAATTTCACAAACAATGTCATTGTAACAAGTTCTCATGTCAGAGCTTTGAAAAGATAGGAGTTGAGAGATGATGCATGTGAAGCCATTGAGTGCAAAAAACACTTTTAACATGTTTGTTGCAGAATTTCACTGACAGTTTCTTGTTAATATATTTTCTGGTGCAGTGGATATTCTGGGTGGGACCATTCATTGGGGCAGCACTTGCTGCTTTGTACCATCAGATAGTGATCAGGGCCATCCCATTCAAGTCCAAGTGATGCATCATTGAAGCAATGACTTGCAAAATGGTTGGTTGGTGTCTAAGTTATTCTACCCACTGGGAAATCTCCCTCTCTCTATGTTTTGCCTTCTACCATGGTTTTTTTCTTGTATTTTCCTCTTCATGTATGTAATTGGGCAAGCAGACAAGAAGACCAGATCTATGTTCTTACTCAAAAATAATTTATGCTTTTGAAGCTCTATCTTTCTCCTTAGTATCATTTAACTGAAACAATATGCTACAATTGGGATAGGATATAAGGCCTTCCTAAGCAGAGTACATCAACTCACAAGAAACAAAATCTTAAATCTTAATAATAAGCTCACATAAATTCCACAATATTAAGGCATGGTTAACATGAAACAAGAGAGACAAATTAAGCACCATGGACTTGAAAGACCTATAAGTCAATATTGACATCCTGCTATTACATAATGCAATTGTGGATTTGGTCACACACAAAATTAAGCAATGAATTAGAAGAAAGGTTGAGTCTAACCTCTACAACTATCACCAAATTGAACATAAAAGGCTCTGCATTATCAAAAAAAAAAAAAAGAACATAAAAGGCTCTGAAACCACATCACACAAATTTAGTCTCCTTCAAATCCTGGTTCCCCCATCCACTGGAACTAGGCTCTCCATGTAAGTTGCAACACTGGTATAAAACCTGGGACTGGGAGCCACTGAAACTACCTTTGCTTTGTCAATATTGGGGTCATATAGTAACAACTGCTGACTATCATTCTGCAATATGACCTATTCCATTTTCCCAACACCCCAATGGAGTCCAAAGACTTGAAAAGGGACGTCCAATTCTAAGTACTTTATCCCAACCCTCATCAACACCATGATCTTTCATCACCCAAATTTCAATCAATCTGTCAAATTGTTCATAAGAAGGATAATACATTATAGCAATAGATTCATTGTACACCCCAAGTTTCTTGCTGTATTTAAAGTGAGAACCTTTAGCATCAGGCACATCAACCTGTCGAAAAACTTCATTGCCCATGTCGAAGGATAACACAAACTCATCGCGACGCACCTCTCTTTCAGGTCCAAATATTGTGTCTGGCCAAAAGGGTCCAAACCCCAGCCAATATGGCACTCCTTTTACTACCACAGAACACTTACGCTGTTCAATATCACACGGCACAATGGCATCATTGATCACTCTCCAACAACCTTTCCTCGTAGAGTACACCTCAACTTTGGCAGCAACTTGGCTTCTAAACTTCACAACCCTCACCACCTTGTAATCATTAAAATGTAAACCAAATCCCATTGAGACCCGCACGAGTAATGGATTCAGGAACGGTGGACCAATGCATGGTGAAGGTAGAACCTTGTGTTCTTTCGTTGCAGGGTTCCATAAGAGAATCATTGAGTCTTTGTATAAACAAACTAAGCCATTACATGAACCAACAATAACTTCAGGTTGTAATACTTTTGGTGAAGGAGTATCTATCTTGAGTGTAACATCCAGTGTTTTGTTTGATAGCAAAGAAATAGCAAGGTTTTTATCTTGTGTGTGAATAAGTAGGTCATAGCCATGATTGGCTGATGTGTGATTGAGATGGGTGGTCATAAAGTTTGGATCTTTCAATAATGTACACCAAGATTTGCTTACTAACCTGAATCGTATCAAGGCCTTGACTGATAGCCTCAAGAGAATGTCTGTGTGTATGTCTTGTGGCACATAATTGGTCTGAGTCTTCATGGCTCTGAATCTCTGTCAATAGGCGTTGCTACTCTTCTAAGTATCAAAATTTGGAGGAGATTAAGGTTTCACTTTAAGACTTTATGCCTCTCTATATAAACATAGTTACTTGTAGCCGTTACTTGTGCCTCCAGGAGTGTGCGTGTGTTCAACGCCTATAGTGTTTTTTTGGGGTAGGGTTAACTAAGGGTTCTGTTTTAGAGTCCTATATATAGTGGGAAACTGGGAAATTACTAGAATGTGGATAGGATCGGATGCATTCAAGTTGAAAAGAGTCCTCTTTTTATTTGGGTCTAAGAGTCCATTGGAGCCAAGAGGCCTTGTTTGTTTGGTTAATGGGTTGCACATTTCAATACTTAATAGTAGCACTAGTTTCCAAGAGGCAAAGTCAAAGTTAGCTGTTAAGAAAGAACACGTCACTGTGGTAAATCAAGATTGATAAAAAGGCTTTAAAAGTTTTGGTACAAATTAAAGTAAGGTTATAATTTATGATTATTTGTTTTAGTCTAGGTGCGAGGAGATCACATGATGGTAAATAATGTATATTTTAATCATATGATTATTAAGTAGATCTTTATTAATCTTCACTTAAATTCGTTTGGAGAAAAAAATTTGCCTTATAATTTATATTCCGGTGACTATGTAATGCTTAAAAAGGTTAAATTCACCCTGAATTGGTGTGGTCTTATTGAAGTGAGTAGGGACAATAACTTGGTTAGTGACTAAAACACACCATAAGAGAATTTTCGATTAGTATGTTCGAGGAAAAACACAATTTTTTTGGGTACTTTTCCTGAAGTTCCTTTATCACTATTAACGTCCAAACCAACAAGAGAGAGGACTAAAGGTTTTCTATGTTAAGAGTTACCAAAGAATTAGACATTCATTTTATCACTTATGTGTGTTCGATTGTTTACTACCATCAACTTGTCCTTTGGGCACCTTATCCCTATGTATTTGTTTACTAACAGATCTATATAGAATACATATGTTGTTAAAAAAATTATGCATATGCCATGTATAATAAATCATTATTGTTGGCCTACACCATCAAACAGGGCCGTTCCAAATTTTTTGGGAGTCTCAAGCCAAATTTTAAATTGAGATTTTTTTTTTTTTTCTTTATCATTCAATACTAAATTTAAATTAATATATATGATTATTTTAATTAGAATTTCATTTTTCTTGCTCTTTTAGATGCAAAATTATTGATGAAACTTTTATCACAATAAAACCTGATTACGCTAATTCGGTGATTTATCACAATTCCCAAAATCCGTATAAGATTAAAAACCCTGAACTGTGAACATCACAATTCACAAATTCAGTTCAAGAAATCTTAATTTACAATTACAAACTCTAATTGTGAAGAAAAAAAAATTATTCAAGTGGGTAAAGATTGATATTATTACCTATTTATGTGTTAAATCTAATTTTTGTAGAAGATCTCAAGACTCAAATTTTCAAATTTGAAGCCAAGAAAAAATAAAAATAATACCTATTGACTATTGTAGTGAGAGAAAGAGATGTTTAGAGAGAGAGAAAGTGAGGCGTTAAAAGATATGTAGATAGAGAGATAGAGATACTGACTAGAGTGGTTGAGGAAGAGAGAGATACGTAGAGAGCGATAGTCTGTAGACTGTAGAGAGAGATATTCAAGATAGTGGGGTGTGCCACATGGGGGAAAAAGAAAAGAAATAATTAATTTTTAGGGTTTTTCATTAGAGCGAGAAGAGAGATACACGTAGAGAGAGAAAGAGTTAAAGTGAATCAAGTGATGTGTGGGGACCACAGAAGAGAGAGAGAGAGAGAGAGAAACGTGAAGTGCTAGGCGTGTAAGTGTGTAACGTGTTTACTGCTTGTTAGGGGAAAAAGTTTTGGGCTTTTAATGGGTTATAAGATATATAGACTATTAAAATTTTGGTGCCTTTTCAATTTTAGGGGCCTCAAGTCATTGCTTAAATGAATTAACTATTGGGCCGGCCCTGCCACCAAACCACTAACTTTTCCTTTGACTTATTAAAAGGTATCTTATGTATTTGTTATATGTATCATTTCTCTAATAATATTTGAATCCCACATGTGTAAGATCCATATGTTGTTAGAAAAATCATGCATATGCTAGATATATTAAATCATGAACATAGTTTGATTACAAACAAGTTTATAGTCATTTTGCTACAACTCACTACGTAGCAATTCATAAAATCATATATATGTATTATATAAACAAGTCACATGATTCATTAAATATATCATATGACTAAAAGTACATATTGATAGTCTTATGAATTGTCATGTAGTAGATTATAGCAAGATAACTACAAACCAGCCAAACTGTGTCCTTAAATCATTATTGTTGGCCTACACAACCAAACAAAAAACTAAAGCACTCGGGATTTGTAACTATTTGGTTGAATTCAGCTTTTTGTTAAAAGTTGGGTAAAGTATAATTGTATTTAAAAAAAAAAAGTTTTAAATAGTTGTACATAAATAAATAATTTAAAAACTAAAAGAAAAAACGGTTAACAAACTATTTTTTTATTATTATTTTATTTTTTTTTATATATATGATAGAAATTATAATCTAAACTCATACACACCTATATTTTGGGAATTCCTGAGATCGAATCCACGCCCTCATAGAGAAGTGAGACTTTTTAGAAAAGGGAATTACCATTAAACCGAATGACCAAGTGACTTTAACAAACTCATTCTAAATAGACACAGTAACAATCCAAGCATTAATTTAATGCCTTATTTATTTATTTGGATCGACTTATATCATATTAAACCTCAATTACGGCCCCATGCTGATAATTACAAATGGGCCACAATATTAAAGAAGACCTTTCCTCTTTGGGACACACTTACAAACCCAAACTCTCAGCGTTAGACTTAGTGATGCCTTTGGGCCTTGGCCCACGTAAGGATGTAGACAAAATAATACTCTATGAGCTGGATCCAATCCTTGAAAGAAAAAAAAAATGCCGAACACTGTTTTTGTCCTTAAATTTCCTAAATTTTCAATTTAATCCTTATAGTTTCAAAAGTAACTATTAAATTTTTAAAGTTTATAAAGTGATCCAATTTATCCGCACATTAATGTGTCATGTGATTAAACAGAATTATAATAAAAAAATATTTTGGTAGCTCAAATTAATTTTTAATCTAAATTACTTAAATAAAAGTATAAAATAGGAATTGTTTTCTATTCATGAAATTTATGGATGAAATTAATGTTTATTAATATGTGAATTTTAACTGATTAGTTATACAATGTTATTTCAAATTCATAACATCATGAGTGCCTTTTTGGAGCCAAATTCCCGAAGCTCAAATTCATAATATGTTGTTCAATTCATACAATTAAGGCCATTTATATTAATAATTATTCCTCAAATCTTTTGATTTTAAATTCTAAAATTTAAATGCAACCTAATAGGTTTGAATTTAGTTTTATTTTTATTTATCTGCCTCTCTTTGTATACAAATCCATGAAATATATGATAATAAAAAAGGAATTTTTGTCACAAAATTCTGTCACGGACTCACTAATTATAGGAGGATTAATGAGATAAACATAATAGACGAATCAAAAATGACAATGGAATTAGTGATTACACTGATAGGAGAAATGGAATCAATCCACTATATCAACTAAGCTAGTGGGATCAATTTTTAAATGGGTTTGGGATTAGGACTAATAAGCTCCGGTCACCCATTTTTTTCGTTCACTCACTTGCCAACAATTAATGACTCTTTTCTTAAAAGTAGAACGTAATCAAATCAGCACAAAATAAAGTGGGCCTTGGTTTAGAGTAGGCTCGAATGATGTGATCATACGAAGCACTATCAATAGTAATATGTCTTAATTGCCCTCTTTGTAGGTGTTTAGTTATGATGTGATCATACGAAGCAGTATCAATAGTAACATGTCTTAATTGCCCTCTTTGTAGGTGTTTAGTTATGATGTGATCATACGAAGCAGTATCAATAGTAACATGTCTTAATTGCCCTCTTTGTAGGTGTTTAGTTATGATGTGATCATACGAAGCAATATCAATAGTAACATGTCTTAATTGCTCTCTTTGTAGGGTGTTTAGTTGTTCTTTTTGTAGGGTCTTTGGTCGTGACGAATGTTATTTTTACTGTCCTCTTTATAGAGTTTTGTCTCCCTCTTTGTAAGATTGTTGGCCGTATTGTATAATATTTTGTTGTTCAATAAAGCCTTTTTTAATTATTAAAAAAAAAAATAGTAACATGTGTTAAGATTATTGGTGATTTGATATTATGTTGAGTATAAAACAAAAAGAGAGAAGAAGAGAAATATTAGAGTTTTAGTGAAAAGAGAGAAGCAGGATACAAGTATTACATAGTTTAATCTTACGGTCTACGTTCATAGTAGTAAAACTGTATAGACTACATCTTATATATATTGATGAGTACAACATTTAGCAATAAGGGACAATACGTAGGAAATCTATTTATACACTAACATCAAATTTCAACCACTATTGGCTAAATAATAAGTCTAATGACACAATAAATGTTATAACCATTAAATTGACAGATTGTGATTAGTATATAATAAAAATTATATTAGTAATTTACCATCTCAACAAAACTATGAAAAAAAATGATAGAAGTAGTTGTATTTATATTCTATAGTATAATTGCAGGGCCAAATATCAGCAAAAATGAACTTTCTCGTTCATTTATGATTTATGGCACTATAAATTTTAGGGTTTTCTCCTAGTGATAGTCAATTTGTCATCCGTTAGATTTATGTATGTGTCAGAGAATAGTATATTAGAACGTTGTTCAAGTTGGGTATTTCTAAATATCAATAACAACTAAAAATAAAAAAAAAATTCTGAAAACCACCCCTTTGGCCCAACATATTGAATATCCAAATTAAGTATCTAATCGATTCAGATTATTTATTAGTATTTAATACTCTTTAACCATTATCCTAAGAGTACTGGTTAACAAAATCCTTTCTTTAAACATTTTTTTGCACCCTACTAGTGCTCTTGCTAGAACAGGAAAAGCAGTTTCGTTGGAACCATTTGCCAGATTTTGAATGAAAGTCATCATCATTGTATAATGCATGTGGGTGAAATAAATTGTAATTCAATGCTGTAGGACTGTCACTCGTAGTCTCACAACTCACAAGTCACGACTCAAGTGGTTCACGGATTTGAAAGAGAAAGACAACGCACAAGCATGTTTAAGGTCTTTTTTTGGACACTCTTTGATAGAAATGTAAACCTAAATTCTCATAAAAGGATGATGACCAAAGGGGAGGGGGACAACAATGGACCAAATACTCTGTAAATATGTTTAAGTTGATTAAAAGTTTCTTAACTAACTGAATGATAGAAAAGGAAAATAATTTATTTTCCCTTTTCAATAAGGGTGGCGCTATTAATTTCCATATCAAAATGTGCTATTTCTGCACTAATGGTGCTATTGTACACCAAAAGTTATTATTTCGGTATCATTAGTGCGGAAATAGCACATTTTGATGCAAAAATAACATTTTCCTACAATAATTCTAAAAGACTATCGTACGTGTTTATAAAATAGATTTACAGTATCTTTATGATGAATTGTCTCATTATTTGAGTACCTTTTGTTTTTACATATTCTTAGTATTTTACCTCTATTTTCTTTTTAATCATTCTTCAAATTTGGACATTTTGCCTTTGTTTCTATAAGAATATTACATTAGAACGTGTTTTGGAAATGGAGAAACTGAATTATTGAATTCATTTTATCCTGGTGGGGTTAAGTTTTGAACTCTCAATTTAAGACAAAGCGTGACTGCTCGGGAGCTTAGGTAATTGAGATGCATAAACTTAATGCACAACATTAATTAGGAGGCAGGTAGTTTCAGATCGATTGGCTTAGCTTGCTTGAAAGTTAAAACTAACCAAGTTGAATCGTAGAATAAATTAGGTTGCACGAGGAACATGATATGGTTGCATTAATGTGAATTGAGAAACTTAGGATTTGATTCCTTTGTGTGTACTACCACTTGATTTTCCAAATGAGAATTCGGTGATCTAATATCTATATAATATGGACAAAATTCTAGGGATTGAATTTAATGCCAGCTCATTGTACGTCCCATATGATATGTCAAGGTCACTTTGATAGTTTTTCTCAATTTATCTTAAAATTTGAAATAATCCACATTGTTTGAAACAAAGTTTGAAATAAAACAGCCACTTGGGCATTCGGTCAGTGGTAATCTCCCTTCCCAAAAAGTCTCATCCCTTTATGAGAGAGTGGGTTCGATCCTTAGAATCTTTCAAAATATACGTGTGTGTGAGTTTAAATTAGAATTTCTATCATATATCAATAAAATAAAAAATAAAAAAAGTTTGAAATGAAACGAAATTTAGGGTATATTTAATGAAAGGAGACTGATTAATTATGGCCTCCCCTTTCCTTTTTCTCATCCCCTATTCTAGCATAGGGTTATGGCCCAAGCAAGAAGTGTGACGTTATAAAATGCTATTAACCAAATCTTTATTTCCTATATTTGCCTATTTGGTGATTATTCTAGAAATATTTTTGTTTATTTTTGTCAAAGTGTCTTAAAAATGGGAGACTCAATTATTCAAACCGACTAAATAGGTGAGACAAAGGCAAGGCCATGTGCATTCATAGGGGACCATTCCCATCAAAATACGCGGACGATTAATTACGTTGCAAATGTAACTTCTATTCTTAAAAGCAACCTAGAATTGATTAGACCTAAGATACATGTGAAAATGTGACCATATGACTAAATTTTTGTCGCACACCTATATATAGTATACCCCACATATTTAGTAGTATTAGGACCAGCAGTCTCGCATCGTTGTGCTAATTTCTCGCATAGCTTAGGACCAGCACATAGTACTATTGACCCATTTTATTGAAAAACATGAACTAGCTAGACGATAAACTTTGTGATGAAATGAAACATAATCCTCTAAATGAAAATAATCTTTTTTTTCATTGTGATTATTTCATATTAAGGTTTATTTGACATGGTTCGCATTCAATTTAAGTGGTCTCCTACCATACGCAAAGGTGTAAATTGTCATATAAAGGACTACTTCAAATTTCAAAGCAAGAAAGGGTTAAAAAAATTAGAGGAAAAGGATAATCCACATAAACGAGTAGTATTATGGAGTAAATCATACTTATCTAAGTATATTATACACGTGCTTGTAGGAGTTGTTGGCAGCAGCTTATTTAATGTGGATAATTAGAGTTGGAGGGGAGCAAAGGCTTCCTAATCTCAACAACAAAATCCACAACTAGCATTAACTTTATAGTTTTTAAGAATTGATTTCTTTCAAGTCAAACAGTTTCTTGGAGAGAAAAAGAGTTGGTTGCTATTAATATCTACCTGTTAGAAACTTTTGCAAGAAGTGAATCGTAAAGTCTTCCATGCAGATATAGAATCATTATTAACTGAAACATCACCTAGTTACTTTAAGAGGAAATATTTTTCTTCAGCCTTGTCTTAAGATAAGGGGGGCTGGATCTTGAAACCTCTAGAAATAAATCGCCAAATTAGTTAGCTTGCATTCATTAAGTCTAGCACATGGTAAAGCTCAACTACGACCCTCCAAACTCCACCTAGCAAGGCTCAAGCCGTATGGGTTGGCTGTTCAATTTAGTTGGGATCGATTGTGTATAATAATTATTATTATTAGGCTAAATTGAATAATCACTCCTGGGGTTTGGATAATTTGCAAACTGATTTCCTTGGTTTCAATTTTGCAATGAAACCGTCTGGGTTTTTTAATTTGTGAAATTGATTCCTCTAAGTACATTTTTTGTCAATTTTGCTAACAAAATTTGTCACATGTATTGCATTTGGGTTTATAATAATAAATTTTTTATTATAAAGTAACCACTTGTAATGCACGTGACAAATTTTTACTAGCAAAATCAACAAAAAATATACTTAAAGGGGTCAATTTCTCCAATTTAAAAACTACAGGTGGTTATATACCAAAATCAAAACCCCAAGAGATCTGTTTGTAACTTATCCAAACTTTAGGAGTGATTACGTAATTTAGCTTTATTATTATTATTATAATTCTTCATGTATTGAATTATGCATCAAATTGTACCGATGACAGCCTTTTATATAAGAAAGGACAAGACATTGGCCGTCACAAGTACACACACATAATTATAACAAGAAATTAGTAACATAAAATTTCTCATAATTTTGTTCACAATTATCGCGTAGTAGCTTATTATGATTGATACATAATAAAAAAATTGTCTATTTTTATTTTTATTTTGGCTAAGATAATGAAAACGTTATCAATAATAAGTCTATATAAAAATTATATCACATGGGATAAAATTTAGGTACAGTTCTTTAAGTCAAATACATTAAGTTTTTAGTTAAATTCAAATATATTGAATTTAAATATTCTTAAAAAAGATAATATTATTTATTTTATTGGTTAATACAATTATGTATTTGAATTCAATTAAAGAATATAAGATACCTAACTTAAGGAGCTGTACTTAAGTTTAACCCTATGGCATAAATAATAGCAAAAGAAGTTCCAAGTTTAGGTACTGAAAAAAGTAGTCGGTGAAAGGAAAACTATATGCGAAGGAGGACAATTAAATTACAGAGAATCCAAGGACACAAAGTCGGTAAAATATTTATAGTAGAACGACGTGCAATAATGAGACACGTTTGTAGACCAATCGGATGATGCCACCGATGATGTGCATGTTTCCACTGATGATACAGAATTGAAAGGTCATAAGAATCGACCACACAATAAAAAATTTCATAGGGTTCCAACATTAATTAATATTGTAGGACTCAACTATTTATAGAACTAGTCACAAACTTATGCGATGCACGGGAAATATATTTAACATCAATATAAGCAGAAAAACGAATGAAGTCAAGACAACAATTAAAACATTGCTTGAGAAAAGCTTAGGAACTACAAAATTATAAAACCAATGGAACAAAGAACACCAAAAGCTAAAAAATAAAAATATTGAGCATAACAGAAAAACCAAATAAATAAATAAATAAAAGCATGAAACCCGGCAAAGCCAATCAAAAACCAAAGGGAAAAGAACGTACCTTTGAGACTCAAACAACAATAGAACCATAGGACCACATGAAAACTAAAAAAAAATCTTCAGCATAGGATTTAAATAGGAAATTGGGGGTGCAATTAATTGGGGAGTTGAAGAGGTCAAAGAGTTCAAGAGGTGAGAGTGAGAGAGAGGTAGATGAAAAAGTGAGGTAATTAATTGAGGAGATGAAAAGGTCAAAGAGTTCAAGATGTGAGAGAGAGAGAGAGGGAGAGAGGTAGATGGAAATGTGAGGTAATTAATTGAGGAAATGAAAAGGTCAGGGAGTTTAAGAGGTGAGAGATAGATGAAAAGATGAGGTAGATGAACAATCATGAGAGAGAGAATTTATTTTTGAATAAAAGTGTGAGAGAGAATTAAACAGAGGGAAAGGGAAGGTTAAAGTATGTGGGAGTAGCAAATCTGACGTGGCAGTATTTGGGAAAGCCTAAAAATTTTCTCTCAGCTTCAACTTTTAGTTTATATACTAAACTATAACCCGCGCAATGCGTAACTCTTTTTTTTATTATTTTTCTAAAAATATGTTTCTAACAAAGCAACTTAACTAAGAAGAAGGGGAAAAAAATAACAATAATAATAAAAAAAAAAGTGTAAAATAGAAAATGTAAATAATTTTTCTTTGCGCTTAAAAATATAAATGATCATTTTTATTATATCTCATCAAATGTATTATACTGATTTTTGTTATATTTTATCAAATGTATTATACTAAGTCTATAAAGATAACTACCAATAATTTTTTAGCCTAGTTGTATCGATTCCTTTCAATTGGGGTTTATATCCCGGACCGGGTTTGTATTCACTTAGCAAAAAAAAAAAACTTCACTTCACATCGTTTATGAATTTCAATCACTTTGATAAACCTCAATTGTTCCATATAGAGATTCTAAATGTTCAGAGGTTTCTCATTTTTGTTTAACTTACAATACTTTGATAGTACAAATAAATAACACAATTTGTCACATATTTAATTATCCCATCTTTACCTTTTTTTGACTTTCTTTTGTTTCTCTTTTCATCTTTTTTTTGGGCAATTTATCACTTATTAATAATCACATAAACAATATCTGTGACCATAGAAGTCCATCATATAACAAATTGGTTCACGGAGATAAAAATGACAATGTTGTCTTAAGTCTAACACGTATCTCTTAGGAAAATTTAACACATAGAAAAAAAAATGTTAAGATGTTATTCCCTCTACCCCTAAAAAATAAATAAATAAAAAAATTAACACAATTGCCTCTTTTGGTTATCTCTAAATGATAGTCCATTGATCTCCTAAATCTCAAATAATTTGAATGTTGCCTCATCAATTCTAATATGAGTGTTGGAAAATAATTTATACTTAACACTTACCCCCAAAAATATATTAAACAGATAGTTCTCAAGTTATTTAGCACATCCAATTGTATAAAAATAAAATAATTAAGTCAAACTATATTTTATATACAGTTAGATAGTATCATAAAAAAAAATAAAAAAAAAAAAAAACATTTTTGGTTGCAAAAATAGAGGACTACAACTTAACCAAGCAAAAATACTTTGAATATATCCAATTGTATAAAAATAAAAAAAGATCAAGTCAAACTAAATTTTGTATGCACTTAAATAGTATCAGAAATTGTAAAAAAAAAAATAAAAATAAAATAAAATTTTGGTTGCAAAAAATAGAGGACTACAACTTAACCAAGCAAAAATACTTCAAATGTAAAATATACATATTGCATATTGCATAGAAAAACTCATTCCTAACTATATCCTCCACTCTCTTCAAGACCAACTCGGCTAATGCATCTGCATGCATGAAAAAAAAAAAAAAAAAAAAATGATCAGAATCAATTGAAATTGCTAATAACAATGAGACACGTTTTACTCCACCCTTTAAGATCAATTCATTAAGGTATCTCATGACAGAAGAACATCCTTTTACATAATTATAGCTAGAGTCATATAACTCACGAAAGAATTTCATATAATAATTCAAATGAATATTTTAAAAGCATGAAATTCTGCCTCATGCTCCTTTTCAGTTTTCACGAAAGTATATTGTCATACAACGACTATCATCATTGATTTAACTTTTAAAGCAAAAAGGAAATGAAACTTTTATGGCAAAACCACATATATAGTTAAAGTATCATTTTTCGATGTATCTGTAAGTATTAATAGCTATTTAGCATTCAACTTGGAAAAAAACTCAACCTAACTGTAGCAGTTTATAATCTAAACAAATCTTTGCTCTTTAAATAAAGAAAATATAATTTTCAAATATACAATTATCAACATAGCAAACACATAGAAATTTAACCTCAGAAAAGATGAAAATGAAGGTAATACTTATGTAAACTTTATCTTGCCCAAGCTCTTATTTCCACTTAAATATTAAATATTAGAAAATAATTATATATACAATAGTAAGTAAATTAGACGCAAACAAAAATAAAATATGCAAACAAAAAGAAAATATAATATAAATTGATACAAACTCAGGTAAACTTTATCTTACCTAAGCTCTTATTTCCACTTAAATATTAAATATTAGAAAATAATTATACAATAGTAAGTAAATTAGACGCAAACAAAAATATAATATAATATAAATTGCTCTTATTTCCACTTAAATATTAAATATTAGAAAATAATTATACAATAGTAAGTAAATTAGACACAAACAAAAATAAAATATGCAAACAAAAATAAAATACAATATAAATTGATACAAACCTAGGGATGGAACCCAAGCACTCATAAAGGGGTTGGACTTTTTGGGGAGTAGAATGACCATTAGGGCGAATGCCCAAGTTGAAATTTAAATGCATATTTGAAATAACATATATTGTGTTTAACAGATTTGGCTGAAATATATTTATTTATATCTGAATTAATTAATAAGACCATTTAATTTATTAAATATGAGCATTTAATTGGAGTATTTAATTGGGTAGTGGGTATTTAATTTATTAATGGTGTAGTTTTTATTATGGGGTAGTGGGTATTTAGTTTAGTTTATTTAATTCATGTGCCAACTAAGATGTTAGGTGTCAAGCAAAAGGCATTGCCAGACATACCACATGGCAAAGATATAATAATGTCTTCTGCTTTAATTTATATATATACAATAGTAAGTAAATTAGACGCAAACAAAAATAAAATACAATATAAATTGATACAAACCTAGGGATGGAACCCAAGCACTCACAAAGGGGTTGGACTTTTTGGGGAGTGGAATGACCATTAGGGCGAATGCCCAAGTTGAAATTTAAATGCATATTTGAAATAACATATATTGTTTTTAACAGATTTAGCTGGAATATATTTATTTATATCTGAATTAATTAATAAGACCATTTAATTTATTAAATATGAGGATTTAATTGGGTAGTGGGTATTTAATTTATTAATGGTGTAGTTTTTATTATGGGGTAGTGGGTATTTAGTTTAGTTTATTTAATTCATGTGCCAACTAAGATGTTAGGTGTCAAGCAAAAGGTATTGCCAGACATACCACATGGCAAAGATATGATAATGTCTTCTGCTTTAATTTATATATATACAATAGTAAGTAAATTAGACGCAAACAAAAATAAAACATGCAAACAAAAATAAAATACAATATAAATTGATACAAACCTAGGGATGGAACCCAAGCACTCACAAAGGGGTTGGACTTTTTGGGGAGTGGAATGACCATTAGGGTGAATGCCCAAGTTGAAATTTAAATGCATATTTGAAATAACATATATTGTGTTTAACAGATTTAGCTGGAATATATTTATTTATATCTGAATTAATTAATAAGACCATTTAATTTATTAAATATGAGGATTTAATTGGAGTATTTAATTGGGTAGTGGGTATTTAATTTATTAATGGTGTAGTTTTAATTATGGGGTAGTGGGTATTTAGTTTAGTTTATTTAATTCATGTGCCACCTAACATGCTACGTGTCAAGTAAAAAGAATTGCCAGACATGCCACATGGTAAAAATATGACAATGTCTTCTACTTTAATTTATATATAGATGTGACTCGAGAGAGAGACATTACTACATTTGAACAATTTTCGTTTTCTACGTTTCTCTTTTTACATAAAAAGTCGCTTTCTTTTTCTCTTGCATATATAAACATGTATTTGCTCATTTTTTTCCTTGCCCTTCTTTCTCGCTATCTGATAGGTTTTAACTTATAATGTATTTCTGCATTATCTCTTGTTGAATGTTGAGATTAAATAACTTTTCAAAAAAAAAAAAAATGTTGAGATTTAAATTGTGAGAGAGAGAGAGGACAAGATTAAAATGCGAAGTGATTAATAATTTTTTTTAAATGTTTTAATTTGGGTTTGAGCTAATTCTGAGAATTATTAAACATTTAATTTTGGGTGAATTGTCATTTTTTTTTTTTCATTTTAATATGCTTAAAATCTAACATTTAACATTTATATTACATTAGTAATTCCTTCCATTGCCATCTACAAATTCATTAAGTCTAATAAATTGCCAATATGTAATTCAACGTTGTGTTTAATGGATTCCCCAACAATTTTATAGACAGTAATATTCTCAAGGACAAATTTGATGAAAATGTTGAAGTTTAAGGATTAAAATGATAATAAATAAAAGTTAAGAATGAAAACGATAATTCACCCAAATTTAAAGGATGTACTTTGGATGTTGACCTTATATATTATGTAGCAATTTTAATAAATAAAAATGTAGCAAATTTTAGTGGGACTTAATTAAATAAGAATTAGGAAGAAATTTTTTACCCGCAGTGTGACTAAGTTGGTTTTAAACATATAGTTTATTTATGCTCAGTGTTTCTTATATAAAAAATATACACCGTTTTAAGTCGAAAAATTAAATAGATTTCTCACTTAGTTAACAATCGCATCCGTAATGTAACAAAACCCACAAAAAAAAAAGAAAAATAGTAATTACAAATTTACAAGAACCTAGGGATTGGAGCTCAAAAGTTGTCATGACTAGTAGTCTGGCATTTATACCCTGAAGGGATACAAATACAATTCAAAGCTTACCCTCCCAAATCTCACTTCCAATACAGCACAAATTCTATCTATCATTATTCTCAGAATCTTATTGACCAAAAGCTCTACATAATAGTACTGTATTGTGCATATTATACAGATAATTAAAGCACGCTTCGGCCAATGAAAACAGCTGTAAAGTTCACCTAACCAAAAAGCAAAATATAGCTCAAATTATATACTTCACATAAAAATTAGATACAGTTCTTTAGATAAAATACATTATGTTCTTAGTTGAATTCAAATATATTGAATTTAAATATTCTTAAAAAAAATAACATTGTTTGTGTTTCATTGATTAATGCAACCATGTATTTGAATTCAATTAGGAAACCTATTGTACTTGACCTAAAAACCTTTACTTAAATTTTACCCATATACTTTTAACCAAATACTGATACAAAGCAAAGTAATTTAGCTCAAATTGTAAACTTTTTAGCCAAATACACACACATTGCGCTTGAGCCAAGCTTTAATGAGCGGAGTGGCCGGCGCCTAAAACTAAATTGTAGGCTAATTGAATGTATTTGTTGGTGTTGGTATTGACTTCCAACTACTTGACCCCCACAATTCACAACTGCCCTAATTTCTAAGTCAAAAAAGTTTCCAGCAATCTCCTTAAGTTTAACATAATTTTAAAAGTACAATCTCTCTCCTTCTCAACCACATAATATATTTTTTTCATGCTATTTAGTAACTTGGAGTTTCCAACAACATAGTCATACTCATATCTCTCTCTCCACTCCTTTTAAAACCCCCTTGGACCTCTATTCATATCATAAACTTTGTTCATTCTCTCACTCCCGCAAAAATTAGTAAGCAAAATTATCACTTTTTTTCTTCCTCTATCTAATGGTCATGGGGGCTCACCGTCGATTTGAGCCAATTTCAAAATGTAGCTCTGAGGGGAGATCAAATCAAACGGTGGCTTCAGACTTAGATGGCACACTTTTGGTGTCACGTAGTGCTTTCCCATATTTCATGCTTATTGCTCTTGAAGCCGGTAGCCTTGTAAGGGCGCTAGCTCTTTTAGCATCGGTTCCATTCGTATATTTTACGTACCTATTTATTTCAGAAGCTATTGCAATCCAAACCTTTGTGTTCATTACTTTCGTGGGGTTGAAAATCAAAGACATTGAGCTTGTTTCAAACTCTGTCCTGCCCAAATTTTATGCTGAAAATGTACACCCTGAGACTTGGAGAGTGTTCAACTCCTTTGGCAAGCGATACATTATTACAGCGAATCCTAGAATCATGGTGGAACCATTTGTCAAGGCCTTTTTAGGGGCCGACAAGGTGATTGGGACTGAGTTAGAAGTAACAAAATCTGGGAGGGCAACTGGGTTTGCTAAGAGACCTGGAATTCTTGTTGGTGAACACAAGAAAGCAGCCATTGTTAAGGAATTTGGCACCAACATGCCTGATTTGGGTCTAGGAGATCGAGAAACTGACCATGATTTCATGTCGCTTTGCAAGGTTTGTTCTCATAACTATTAACACTTTCATTCTATCTAAACTTATTACAGGTTTGGTGAGAGCGTTTATGGCAATTGTTCATGAACGTGCTGTTTTTTTTTTTTTTTTTTTCAATAATGATTCCAACGGCTTCTATTTTGAGTAAGACAAAAAAACGCAATTTATTAAAGTGAAAAATTATAATTATTATAACATCACTTTCATATGATTAGTAATGAACACTATTTAAACATGTCTCGATATAAATTATGAAAAAAAATTATAATAGTTAAGTAAATATTTAATGTTTCCACTTTATAAGAAGTAAAGAAATTTTAATATTAAAATAATATAAAAATAATTTTTAAAGTATTTTAATTTTTTTATTTATTATTTTAATATTAAAAATTGTTATTTCTTATAAAGTATAAATAATTAATTTTCTTTAACCATTCACCTGAAGACACATGTTAGCAAAATGCTTAGTGATTTGAGTCCCCTAATTTGTGGTTCATGAACATATATTTCATATTATACGGACAACTGACACCCACCATAAGTTCTTCATGTACAACCGACTGTTTTTATTCAATTCTTGCTATATTTTATGCACCTCCTCATGTAATTAATATGAAGCAATAATTTAAGTGTTGCTTTATGAATCTATCATTAATTCATTAGGCACAATCCTTGTGACTTCTAGTCTACACCAAGCTCTATCTTTTCTTCCCAAACTGCCAATTAGGTGTAAGTTTGTAACACTCAAATAAGAATTTCAGCTTTTATATATAGATTGATACTTATGGGGTGGATATCACCCGATTTTGCTCGATTTTCTATCCATGGGAAAAACCTTTTGCAATACCTGAATCATTCTTGAGTCCAAGTTAACCGTTAGAGAAACAAAAAGACAACCCACCATCTCCAAGGGTTTCCTTTGGTAGACAAGTTTACCATAGACTAAATTATTATAATCACTTAAAGTAATTTTAATTCATTCAACTAGTATTCAAGTGTTTTATGTGGGATAAAGCTTTCGAGTGGATAAAATTTCACAATCTTTGAGATTACATTATCTTATAATTGATGTTAATAAAAGTGATATCAGTAGTGAGTTTATGTGAAACTGACATGCATGATTCACATAAATAGTTATGAAAAAAAAAAATTGTGAAATTTTTTTTTGTCCATAACATTAATTATGTACCAATATTTGAAAAGTTCATATTTTTTACTTCTATCTTTTGTTAAGTGCAGGAAGGTTTCATGGTGCCTAATGCCAAATGTGAGCCACTACCAAGAAACAAGCTGTTAAGCCCAATCATTTTCCACGATGGCCGATTAGTACAAAGGCCCACCCCTCTGTTTGCCCTTTTAAGCTTCTTATGGATGCCAATTGGTATTGTCCTCTCCATCCTTAGGGTCTACATTAATATTCCTTTGCCTGAGAGAATTGTAAGATACAACTACAAGGTCCTAGGTATTAATCTCACAGTAAAAGGTACCCCTCCACCACCACCCAAGAAAGGAAAAGGCGGTGTACTTTTTGTTTGCAACCATCGTACAGTTTTAGACCCCGTTGTTGTAGCTGTTGCACTTGGAAGAAAAGTTAGTTGTGTCACATATAGTATAAGTAAATTTAGTGAACTAATTTCTCCAATTAAAGCTGTTGCATTGTCAAGGGAGAGAGAGAAAGATGCAGCTAATATTCAACGCTTGCTTGAAGAAGGAGATTTGGTAATTTGTCCCGAGGGAACAACTTGTAGAGAGCCATTTCTCCTAAGATTTAGTGCTCTATTTGCTGAGCTCACTGATAGAATTGTGCCTGTTGCAATTAACACTAAACAAACGGTGTTTTATGGGACAACGGTACGTGGGCATAAATTGTTGGATCCTTATTTTGTGTTCATGAATCCAATGCCTATCTACGAGATCACTTTCTTAAACCAACTTCCAACGGAGCTTACTTGCAAAGGTGGGAAATCAGCAATTGAAGTTGCAAACTACATTCAAAGGGTGCTTGGTGGGACATTGGGCTTTGAGTGCACAAATTTGACTAGGAAGGACAAGTATGCCATGCTTGCAGGAACAGATGGCCGGGTTGCATCCAAGAAGGAAAAGGCTTAATTAAGATAGGGATAAAGCAAATCCCAATCTTTCTCAATATTGTTTTTTTTTTTTTTTTTTCCTATATGTTAGAAAACGTTTATCATAACAATAAATTTGATTGTGTTGTGGTTGCAAAATAACCTTTTATATGTTATTTATACTTTCTAATTTGATGAATACAAAATATATTTTAGTTGCTATTTTTTGGGTGATTGGGTCAGTAGTGCCCAAATCCACTGTATTTTGTGCCCCACTACGTTTTGTGCAGTAAAGACAGAAGCAACAATGGTGATGGTGAGATGTGCCAGGCGTGGAAAAGTTAGGTACATGATATAATTATGGCATTTATGGGGTTTTTCATTTTTGTTTTAACATGCACGTAAGCTAACCCAAAACTAAAGAATAGGCGGTTGCCTCTTTCGGATGGCACGTTCTTGTTGCCTATTGTGGGACTAGCTTGAATCAATATACTATAGGTCATATCTAGGGAAAAAATAAAAAGTCAAATTATAACTCACCTCGGAATGGTAATAAGAGCTCGTTTGGTTCTACGATTTGAAAGTAGAAACGCAGTTAATTGAAAACACAAATACGTTCACTTGGCTTCACGATATAAGCAAAATTGCGTTTTAAAAACTATATATATATAAACAAAAACAAAAAACACGATTTCAAACCCCTGTTATGAGTTGCTTTGCTTTTTTTAAATGCACAATTTAATTATCTCATATATAATATATTTCACATTGTCAAAAAGAGGATGCATAAATCCTAGCTCATCCATTTAGAATAACAAGGAGGAGGTGGTACGCTTCTATACAAATTAGACAAAATTTATCTCAAGGTTATGTCCACTCGCCTCATAATTACCTAAGTAAAATTAAGTTGAATGCACTCACAAATCATACCCTTGGCAATACATTGACTTAAAATTTGGTATCTACTAACCAAAGGAAATAGTGTATTTCCAACCCACTACGTGATAAGTAAATAGACCATCTATATGTACTTTTAGTCAGATGAAATTTTTAATGAGTCATGTGACTTTTTCAAATACATATGTAGATAGTTTATTTGCTTGTCACATAGTGGGTTAAAGGAAAATTCTTCTAAATCGGGTTAGAGATAAGCCATGAAAAAAAAAAAAATGGCATCTCTATTTTCTGGATGTACATTTGAGATTGCATTATTTTCTCACTTTAATGCAAATGTTAATAGAGCACATAAGAAGTTAGATTGATCTTATCACTTTGTAACAACTGTATTTTAAACATCCAGTTGTATTTGTTTTTCAAATAGTTTGCATTTATCTTATCTTATCTCGACTCTAACTTATCTTGTATTGGTTCAATAAGCACAAACCTTTATTTAAAGGCTGCAACATTAATGAGAAATATTGCCCAAGTTTTCACAGAGAATATTGGGTCGTTATTTTCTTTATGGTATCAGAGTGTAAAAAACCTAAATCTAATGAGAATGGAAAATATAATGGAGAGATAGAGAGAGAGGAGGAGAATAGAGGCAAGGGTTTTCACGTGGTTCGGCTATGTGAGCCTACGTCCACAGGATGTAGTCAATGGGCTACATCTTTATTATATATTCTCTCTGTATGATATTTTGGGTGATTACAATGTGTTGTTAGGTATCCTATTTATACATAGGACTACTAACACTAACTCTCCTATCTAACCTATGTGGGATACCTTAACACAGAGCAATAAAAACTCTAATAAGTTCGATCCCAAAAAAAAAAAGGCTACACCATCCCTACCAAAATATCTTTCACATCTTAATCTAGCAAATTTTATGCCTTTAAAGCTCACCTTTACCATCTATCTCTTATGGGAAATACAGGAACCATACCACCTCATGAAGGTGAGATTATTGGTTCTAAAGAAGATGGCAAAATCCCTAAATCAGACCTAGCGGCATAGACACGCACAAAAAGGCTGGTTAAAGCTTAGATTACAGCCACTTTTGATGCATTCAAGACCAAACTTGGCTTTTGGGTACAACCCACGCCAAGTTTGACGGGGAGTAATAGAGCACATAAGAAGTTAGATTGATCTTATCACTTTGTAACAACTGTATTTTAAACATCCAGTTGTATTTGTTTTTCAAATAGTTTGCATTTATCTTATCTTATCTCGACTCTAACTTATCTTGTATTGGTTCAATAAGTATAGACCTTGTGGGTTCATAATTGCATCTAGTTCTAAATGGCTATTTTCAGGCTGGATATGGATCATTTTGGGTTTAGCAGTTCTGGATTTTGTGGTCTGGTTCTTTTATCAATTTCGGGTTAGCAATTCTGGGTTTTGTGGTCCTTTCTGGTCTTTATGATTCATAAAAAGGATGGGAAATTGGGGGACCAAAAGCTCTTTTCTACCAATCAAACAAGTTAATTTACGGAATTGCAAGAACGTAGTGGGCGTGCCCAATAGCATTATCATTATCTTTTGTTATCCATTATGGGTTCTTTGTGGTCCCTTCTCTTTCTTCATGAACTGAGTGGGAAGTTGGGACCATAAGCTCTCTCTTCTTCTAATCAAACCAGCTCTCAAGCCTTTTTACAACCATGAAGCATGTGGGTAACTGGGTATGACAGAGTGTAATATTAAAACCCAAAGAAATTTGACAAAAAGAGAAGAAAAAAGAAAGACAGACTGTAATGTCAGCACATTTATATGTTCCTCTAGCCCAATAATACCTAGCCATCCTGGCACTCTAAATTCTACAGAGCTCTTTCTCTATAGACAGTACATTCTTTGAGTTTGTCACTATATTGACGGCTGGTAAATAACTATTTTTTGGTAATCATCTCAAATTTGATCAACTTTAAAAAGAAACTAGGTAATTGACAAAAATAATTGTTGAGAATCAAAGTCTCATAAATTTTTTTGTATCTTTATTAATCGGTTTTGAGGTTGAATGCTCCAAGGTTAATATAGTAATAGAGTGGGTTAATTCATCCACGTGTCTTACCCAATGGTCACACATGATCTACGTCACCCAATATAATCCGTTCATGTGTTTGGTTTGTCCAACCACACGTAAGGGAGTGTGTTGAGAATCAAAATCTTATATTGGACATTTAAAAACATTACATTTCTATATATAAGATCTTAGAGCTATCAATTGCAATTTTGAAGTTAGATGCTCCAAATTTAACAATAGTGATTGTGAAACCTTGAGATTGAGAAAACCAGAATCCTCTAGGTATCTGTCTAACTTATGCCGCCAAAGGCCATGACGAAATGGAGGCTAGACTCTACAGTGCTAGATTATATAAGCTCTGTACATCTAAGCTATATACGTATGTTATATATAGGCTAGGGCTTGTTTGTAAGAATCTTTTTTTTCCCGGTTTAATCAACTTAAGTTGTTTATTTATAATTTTTTAAATATTTACTTTTTCTAGATAGTATAATTGTAGTTTTGTCCCACTTTACCAAATGTGTCGTTTCATTTTGTCTACATATGCTTTTAAAAGTGATATTTTACTCACTTGTATTTTGGAGTGTATTTATTTTGCATATTTGTAGTTTCAAAAGTAACACTTTATCCATACTTTAAATCAGCGGTAGTTTCGTCACTTAGGCATTCGATTCAGTGGTAATCTCCCTCTCTAAAAAGTCTCATTCCTCTATGAGGGCGTGGGTTCGATCCCTGTGATCTTCAAAATATACGTGCGTGTGAGTTTAGATTAGAATTTCTATCATATATATATATATATATATATTATATATATAGGTAGTTTCACTTTACTGAGTTGGCGGAACTTTCCTCCAAATCATTTTTGAGGAAAACTTTGTCCAATTTTAAAAGAGCAAGTTTATCTCCAAACCAAGTTGGAGAAATCTCCTCCAAGGCTCCAACTTATTACGTGACAATTCACAAAACCATTATTGTGTATCATTTAACAAGTTATATGAGTAATTAAATAAATTTTGTGACTAAAAATACACGTGGATAATCATCTTTTGAGCGGCCACTTAATGGGTTGGATTTGGTGAAATTTTTCTGAATGCAACTGATTTGAAGGTAAACTCTATCCATTTCAAAATATTTACAGGTGACCTACATTAATCAAACAACTCTTTGTCGTCTTAAATTGTAAGAAATAACTCCAAATGAATGGTACATCTTTAACAAGTAAATCAACACCTCTCACATGAGATCCACCTGATGAAAGCTTTTATCTATATCATGAGTGATTCTTTCCACCGTGGTCCATAGCACGGCACCCTAATCTTTTAATGATAATGCAACATGCTATGGATTTTGAATTGTCGGCTTACCCTACAGCTTTAAGTCTTTGAACTCATTGCAAAGGACAGTGGCAGACCCTCACTGGTTTATTAGTTCCTCCATTTTGGATCGAGCTACATGCAATACTAAAAAAAATATTGTTGATTTTTCGTCTCTTTCACTTAATAAAAAAATAATTTTTAATAATAGTTGGACCGATGGAGATCTCATCTATATTATTCTAACCATTGCATGTGATCTCGATGACTCGATCATGCTTCTATTTTGTGTCCACTTAATGCAATGGCCTCGTTTTGTCCCCATCTAACTGTGAAATGGGTATATTAGGTGTAGCTAGCAGGATGATGTGGAAGGAAATTATGGTTGAAGGATGCTTGCTTGTTGCTTGATCCTTTCTTTAATGGTGTGGTTGAAACACGTTCGTGGAATTTTATCTCTAAGTGTTAAGAGATGTGATGTATTGGCTAACTCTGCGGCTCATAATAAGTTGGATCAATACTCAATAGCATTATATCTTTGTAGTATATATGTGAGAAATTATTCAATTCTCACGTTACGTTCAATAATTATGTGGTTCTCTAAAATTAAGAATTGATAAAAATTAACTTTTTTTTATTGGTTAGGAAATTCACGTAACCATCCTCTCATTATATTGAATCATTTCTCGTACTAGGTTAATCTTTACTCATTTCTACAAGATCCTACAACAACAAGCTCCTTCGATGACTTTTGTTATGCTCATTTAGTTGTTGTATAAATGTCTTTTCTCGTCCAAAAAAAGCCCAAGCAAGGGATGGCATAAATAGGAGATGATGGTATCTTATGTAATGAGTATATGCAATATCACTCTCATATGAATATGAGGTCTATATATGAATCTTATATACATGTAATAAAAAAGTTCTATACACCTGTTGTAATAAGGTTTGCATAAATTAGAGTTAATTGCGTACTAATGGATATCTTTGCATTCTGATATATTTAGACAACCTAACATTTATCCAGAAGGTACACAATCATTAGTTGCATATATACAACCCAACCCTTGGCCCTTGCCGAGTAAAGTCACCATATGCTGTTTTGTTTAATGATTATTAGAAATAGATCAGAAATCTATCAAAGTTTTGATCAAGATTGAAAACTTTGCTTTTATTTGGGTGGAGGGTCAGGTGTGCTCCTATTTTCACTTGTAGGCAGGGGTAGAGGCACCTTATGACCCCACACTTTTTTATAGGTACTTGTAAAATGTTTTCAAATATTATATTCCAAAAATTAGAGTTAGTCCCCCAAAAATAAGTATTAGCCCCCACTAATTTTTTTTTTTAATCTTCTTTAGATGAGAATTAAACTCGTCTAACCCCATTAACTAAAAAAAAAGACTCATTATTGCAGAGGTTTTTAAATATGTTTTTACAGTTTTTTAGAAAATTCCTTTGAAAATAAGTATGAAAAGACTATGTATAAAATTTTGTTTAGAAACCCATATGAATACATCACTCATTCACTCTAGCCCCCTTAAATATGAAATCCTAGCTACGCTCCTGCTTGTAGGGTTGTAGTTTTTGTGATATTTGAGATGGTTGGTCAGGGTTTAATTAAGCCTTTTATTTTATTTTTTTCCTCCAAAGTGTAGAAAATTATTGAACAATAAAATCATTAATAAAAAATTACTTTAAGATATAAAACGGAAACCTATAGGCTATAGTGCAAGACCAAATTTTTTTCAAAAAAAAATTATGGTAGATGTTTAAAGTATTTTAAAATAAATAAAAAAAATTCCCTAAAATTTTTAGTAATGTAATGTTAATCTAAACAATAATTTAAACATTTCATAACTTTAGTAATAAAGTTTCACTTAGAGTAGAATTAATTTAATAACTTTAATATTCTTATAATGTGGTAAGGGTTGTTTTATTATTCGGGATTAAATAGTCTTATGTTTGTAAAATAATGGGACACAAAGACTATACATTTGACATAAAAAAAAAAAAATCCAAGAGAGGAGATAACCCTTGGTAAATCACAACCTTTATTAAATACATTATTATATGATATAATTTAGAAAAATTATGGTTAGTTTATTCTTGCTAAAAAAAGAGAAGTTTGTAACTTTGTATACTTTCAATTAGTTTCAAGTTCTTTTTTAGTAAAGGAGGCCTTATTTTCATGAACGAATAAGAGAAATGATATTTCCACACTTCAAATTGTTATTTCCATACTAATATAGAAAAGTGTGTCATTAAAAGATCAAATTGCCCTTGTACTCAATTAATGTTTCACTTGTATTAAGGATTTTTTGGTCTTTTCAATTTATTTTAATGTAGAATTATCACACTTGAGTGTGGAAATATCCCTCAACACGAATAAGCATAACATTGTGAACCAAGAAACACTCTTTAAAAGCCCGAGTTTATCCTGAGATTTCAAAATAACTTTTTAGTTAGCCTAGTCTGCCAAGCTATGGGCCAGATAAAAATAAGGTTTGGGCTTGATATTCATCCAGCAAAACTGTCTGGTGGAAATGCCTTATAAGCCCAATTGTATCCAATGGTTGAGTCTGTAGTTGTACTAAAAAATCTACCATCATTTATCAAGGTCCAGCAAAGGCTTAAAAGAACTATGGGCCACATGACCTACTGTCATAATGTCATTCATCCCTCTCTTTTATTTTGAGAAGAGTACAAACTTGGGCTTTAAAGTCTCATTTTGGACTCGACTTGGGTCACCCAATACAAGCGTTAAGAAGCAAAACTCCAAGACCACACAAGAATGTCATAGCCTCCTGACCTCCTCTCAAATCTCATGACCATAACACCCTTTTGAAATGCCACGATTTCTTGGGAAGAAAAGGGTATAATAGTCATTTTATTATCAAGGAAATTCATTTTCATTTTCATTTTCTCACTCCTCAGCCTCTTCTTCTTTCTGGTCTCTTCCAAGTTCCAAATCGGTCTTCCTTCCATTAATGGATGACGGAAATTCCCAATCTGCCCCTGGGCCACACCCCAACGATCGTATCAAGCTCAACGTTGGCGGCAAGCTCTTCGAGACCACCCTATCGACCATCCGATCTGGCGGTGCTGACTCACTCTTGGCCGCCTTATCGAACCGGACCACTAACGACCCGAACCCGGTTTTCATAGACCGGGACCCTGAGATATTTTCTGTTCTCCTCTCTCTCCTCCGATCGAATCGCCTCCCCTCCACATCTCGTCGATTCTCCAAGCAAGAGCTCGCCGATGAGGCCGTCTACTACGGCATCGAGTCGCACCTCAAGTCGGCGATGTCTCCGCCTCCTTTCACCGGTATAGATGCTTCCGTTGTTTCTACTATCCGTCCCGCATCCGATGGACTCCCCTCGGCGTTCACAGCCTCCGCCGGAGATGGCTCGGTCTGGATCGCCCATGGCGGTCAGATCTCCAGCTACGATTGGAATCTCTATCACTCCGCGACGATACGGACTCATTTGGAAGACATCACCTCGATTCGACGGGTCTGGCCGGATATCGCCGCAGTAGGATCCGAATCCACCTCCGGACTCCATTTCTACGATTTCTCCGGGGGACTCCACGTCGGTTCAACGCACTGGACCGATCCATCCGATCCACGTATCTACAAAGCCCGAGTCACGGCGATCGCTGACTCGCCGGGATCTGTCTTCGCCTCGTTCGATTGTCCACATAGAGAGAATTGCGTGCTCGTGATCGACAAGTCAACTCTCCAGATCGCGTCGGAATTCGGCCGTCACTCCGGAAACTCCACGAAGCACATCGTCCCCGGGAAGCTGACGTGGCTCCCGGAGACAAACATACTCGTCGGAAGCGCTGTCACGTGCGGTGCATTCGGTTACTCAGGGTATATCAGATTGTGGGACCCAAGGTCCGGAAAGGTGGTTTGGGAAACGAACGAGCCAGGTTCGGGGCGAAGCAGTAGGTTCGGAGACTCATTTGCTGACGTGGAGGCGGACGCGGACGAGTCAACTCTGTTCAAGATATGTTCTAAATCGGGGGATTTGGGAATGGCAGATGTTCGTAAATTAGGAGATGATCCATGGGTTTATTTGAAAGATAAAAACCCAAGTATGAGAAACACAAGTGGAAGAGTAGGAGGGGGTAATAGTGTAATTCAATGTTACAAGAAGCAAGTGTTTGTGGGGAGAGAAGGGGGTTTAGAGGTATGGTCTAGAGTGGAAGGAAGGGAAAATGGAGTGAAAATAGAGAGTGAGGATTGTGAGGGTTTATTATTATATAGGAGGAATTTTGTGGACAAGGTTAAAGATTCTGAGAGAGGGATTATAAAGAAAATTGAAGGTGGTGGGGATAGATTGTTTGTTAGTAGAGAAGATGTTGAGGGAGTTGAGGTTTGGGAAAGCTCTAATTCTTCAGCTGCTGTTTCAGTTTTGTGACATTGGGTCTCAAAGAGGCTTCTCTGTTTATTGCGTAAACTGTAATGTAATTTGATTTGGGTTCTCAACTTTTTATACTGAATTTTGGTCCCAATTGAAATCACTTTTAGCTTGAAAGGTACAAAAGCTCTGAATGATTGAGTTCAAAGGCAGAGCAGCTTAAGTGGGCTATGGTTGAGCTATTTTTGGGCATCCCCCAAGCTGAGTCCAAAAATTATCACATAAAGTGTTAATTTTTTGTTAAAAGTTTATCTGTTCAAAGTTGGTAAAAATGAGGGTAAGGCTAGATCAAAAAACTTGCCAATATGTTTGGGAGCCCTCAGTGGTGGGAGGGCAGAATACTTTTTTACCTTAAAAAATGAGGTTATAAATAGTTGTACATTAATTAATAATTAAAAAAAAAAACTAATTCAATCTCAAGTAATTGCTCCATATTAATGTTAGAATTATACTTCAAGTTTTCAACTTTCAGGGCCTGGCAGGCTCAGGTTAGATACTTGAAGACACAATGATAGATACTATATTGTCCTACTTAAGTAAACTGTTGGAGTCATATGCAACATTGAGGTTATGAGGAATTAGGAAAGTTCTGACTGGGGAATGAACAATTGTCTTAGTGATTAGCACCCTCTTGTAGGTGCTAGCTGCTGGGGAGTTTGAATCCTTACCAGTCATATAAGGAGGTGACTTAATGGTAAAAAAACCTTTATAATCCATCATACTTATGATTTTACGATTCATTATATCTGAGAGTTATGATTTTGAGTAATGATAAACATTATTATTCTTATTATTCAGGTGTGCACTATTATTTTTCAAATGTGTCTCACGACATATATAGATCAAGCGGGACGGAAGATTTTTTTTTTTTTTCATTAAGAAAAAGAAAAAGGATTATCTACGACTTAAGGTCTAAAAAGAAGGTCAATGCAAGAAAAAAGAAGGTCAATGCGGTGATGGCTGTTCTACAGCGTTGTCTCTGCCCTTCTCTCTCCAAGAAATTTCCCTGCTACGGTTTGAACTATATAACTTCAAGGCTTCAACCCCACCAGTCTTTCCAGGCAACCTCTTTGAGGCTTCCTTTTTTCTCTGAGCTTTCTCCAAGAAACCTCTTATTCATATAATTGTGACTTTGTGAGCTTAAGTTTGCTTATATAGTCTTAGGAGATCCTAAAAGCTTACCATTTCTTGAAGGTAAGCTTGTTTTTTAACTTCATCATTTTCACATGTTACTTTGGTCGTTCTCTCGAAGAACTTAGTAACTATACTTGTTCCAAGTTCCAACTGGTTTTGTAGTTTTTTGTATTGCAGAAAGCCGTGGTTACTGTTGAACATGGCATCCTTTGTCAGAATATCAGGTACTTCGAACTAGTTTGTTACATAATCTACTAGTTTCAGCACATTGGATTAAGTTGTTGCACAAATGAGTTCAAGAGAAATCACACACTTGACTTCTCATTTTGTTTGTTGACTTATTTGGGGTCTTCAGAGTTTTTTGATCTTTGATCATAGCTTTAGAGTAATTAAGATTTAAGAACACTTGCATCCCTAGAAACTTAGCCTAATAATATTCCTTATTTTCCTTGCCTTAGAAGTAGTATGGAACTATATGCTAAATCTGGCATATTAGGACATAGAGGATTTCCATTTGCTCCTATATTTCAGAGTCATTCACAAATTATGAGTACAAAAAGTAATTTCTTTGAAGCGCCATTTACGGCTATAGATCCTTGGAATATTCAGGCTAGGATCATTTAGAGATTTTGGGTAACTTCACTGTGAAATTCTTAAAATCCTATCCATTCATTATGAAATTAGTAGATTGGATTTTGCCACATTCTAATTTAGAAACCAATGGAAAAGACAGTTCTTCAACCCTTGATATCAAAGTATGGCTATGGAAGTTTGTAATATTTTAAAGAATTCAATTGATGATTACTGCTTTAAAGGCAGTTAATTTACTTGACAGTTATGTCATGGAAGGGTTAGTTCAACTGGAGGGTTACAAATTATTCGTCCATATATTAAGCCACCTTAGTTTTTGTTTATGTAATTATTGTTGTTGTATTCTAAAGGAACTTTATTCCTCTTTTATTGCAGTTCTGGTATGGGCTGACATACTAACAGGTTATGCCATGTTTGTGATGATGCCATACTTGACAAATGTCTGGAGTCTTACCATTACTGATGCTGCTACAATTGTGAATGTGTTTAATGGTGTTGCAACCATTAATGCCTATAGGCATGGGCTTCCTTGTTGATACTTTCATGGGTGACTATTGGATGCTCTTGCTTTCCAGTATTGCTTACAGCTTTGTAGGTTTTCAAAATTCCCTCATTTCTTATGTGTTTCTACTTCCATGCTACTAATATTGCCATTTGTTTTTTGTTTAAATTTGCTTTGATTATATTTATCACTTCAAACAACATGGTGATAAAGGCACAACAAGGTAGAACGATAATTAAGGAGCAACATTAGGCATCTCATCTAAATAAAATCTCTCCAAGATTGTTGATACATGGATTATTTTGACTGAGGAATGTTATGCTGCATTAGTTTTCTTTTTTTTTTTAAAAAAATTGAATTAATTGTAGCTATCTACCTTAAAGTATGGGAGCATTTATAATGTCTAAATTATAAATTTTTTCAATCAACACTCTAATTTGAGATTAACTTGCAATGTTCACTCCACCATCCATATTAATGTCTAAATTAATGGATTTCTCGGCAAATTACTCTCAAATTAGAATGTTGATTGCAAAATTTTTATATGTTAGGTCGTACATTGCAAATGCTTTCGTAGTTTTGGGTGAAGAGCTACTTATAAATATGCTTATTTAAACATTGATTTCGATGATGCAGTGAGCATTGCAAATTAATCTTAAACAAGGGTGTCGATTACAAAATTTTGTATTTTAGGGTGCACATTGCAAATGCCCATGTAATTTCAGAGTGATATTTGTTATTAACCCACTTTATTTTTTGGCCTCTGCAATGAAATAAGCCACTTATGGGAAATAATTCACTTATGTCTATCAATTTGTAATGCTAGACAATGTTATTGAACCGAAAATGTTACCCAATTCATTCTTTTGCACCATTTAGGTTTTGACAAAGTTGTAGGACTTCTACCAGAAGATGTACTAATTATTGGGTGTCACTGTAGGGGATGAGCTCCTTGGCAATGTCAACACCACCTGTCCTTTCTAATGCTGCAGGCAACTGTGGTGAATACAAGCCAGAATGCATTGGTGATGCCCAAAAGGTTCTCTTCTACACAGCATTAGCACTCATAGCTATTGGGGTATCTGGTCATATCACATCCTTAGGGTCTTTCCTGAACTGCCAAAAGGATCAAGATGATCCAAACTGGAAAAGGCTATGGCGATTCCCGGGTGCCGTTATTTTGGTTCTTCTCCCAATTGTTGCATGTATTGCACTTCCATATATAAAGCCATGGTCTGTAAGATTTGGAATACCAGCAATATGTACAGTAGTGGCAACTTTTCTATTCTTAAGTGGCTGTTTTTGTTCTTCATACAAACATTCTGGAACCACGGGGGAGTCCTTTTACAACTGTATTTAGAGTCTTTGTAGCCTCTGCTTCCAAAATGTTTCGTCCTCTCCCACATCGACCCAGGCCTCACACCCAGTGTCTCAGGTCTCTCTTCTCAACCTAGAAACTTGATGATACGCAGTCATTTATTTCAAAACCCAAGTACCCAAATTTTTGCATTTAACAGAGTTATTAGAAAGTATAATGACCTCACCAGTGTTCATGATTTCTGTTAGTAACTCTTATATGTAAAAAAAATGATTTCTGTTAGTAACTATTTTTCAATTGGCAGAACAAAATGTTATCAACTGTCAGTTATGAATTACAAGTTTTTATTTTTTATTTTTTTTTTATCAACTTGTACACTTATTGCTCTGAAACATAATTTTTTTAACACAGGTTCCTTGACAAGGCTGCCATTATAGATGGAAAGGAAAGAGAACAAAATAGATGGAAACTTTGCAGTCCAAAAGAGGTGTTGGATACAAAAATCTTTATATGTATGATACCCATGTGGATGACCTTCATTATGTGTGGGGTTGTGCTTTCCATTGGAAACACTTATTTTTTAGAGCAAGCAAACAATATGAATCGCAAGGTTGGAAAATTGAAGGTCCCTCTTCCTATATTTAAATTTTTCTATGACCTTGTAAAAGAACAGTTCAAAAATTGGTATGTCAAAGTTGCTAAAAAAGTAATTCCAGAAAAAAAAGTGGCCCACTGTGGAATGATAGTAGCAATGCTGTTTTCTATAGTATGTTGTATCACAGCTGCAGGAGTGGAAACTAGGAGGCTTGACGTGATTAGAAGGCACAGGTTACTTGACAAACCTAATGATACAATCCCAATGAGCATGTTCGTGCTTCTTCCACAGTTTCTGTTTCTTGGTGCCCTTGATGGAGTCTCTAATTTCAGCATTGATCGATTCTTCACTGATCAAGCTCCTACTCCAGATCAAGCTCCTACCCCAGATCAAGCTCCTACCCCAATGACTAGCTACTCGCAAATTTTCAGCTATGGTGTAATTGGAGCAGGAACTGTGGGTAGTGTCCTCTCAGTTTATGTTGTGGGTAAAGCCAGTGAAAGTGGAGGGAAACCAAGTTGGTTTCGGGACACACTGAATAAAAGTCGTTTGGATAACTACTATTGGACACTGGCAGCGTTGAGTTCTATAAATCTTGTTTTGTACATCTTGGTGGCACAGTGGTACACCTATAAAGACCACCAATTGAAGACGATCAATATAGAAACAGAGAATGAAGAATCCACCCAGCCTTAGGAAGATGATGTGCATTGTTGTTGCTGCTGTGGTTAGTAGTACTTCGAAGAATTTTATTTTACAATCATTTTCTTGTATTGTATTCTCCAATTCAATGTCCTAGATTCCTAGTATTCTTTGTATTTGTCGATGTTTGTCAAGTGCATTGTCTCAACAAGCTTTTAAGTTAATCAAACTGCAGAGATTTCCCTTTTTTACCTTCTCCCTTTCTTGATAATTTTTCTCATCAGACCAAAGGAAGTGAAACTGACCTCGAATTCTGATTTTTGGTTCCTTTCTTTTTCATATAGAATGTAGAGAGAAATGATTATAAGGGACCATAGCTCAAGAACTGATCGCTGGTTCTGCAAAATGGAGGGGAGAGAGAGTCCACTGAAAGTCCTACAGGAAAAGACCACCATTATTGATTGATGCAAGCTCCATTTGAGACAAGCCTGCCTGTGAAGGGGCTCCACTCCATTTGAGACTTGCCACAGCACAAGCTTACGACACCAAGGCAGACTGCACAAGCTAAGACACCAAGGCAGACATAATTAAGAGCCATGGTGTGCTTGATGAGCCAGATGAGAAAATTCCCTAGAGTATAGTTTGGTTGCTTTCCACAATGCATCATTCCTCTTACAACATGTAGGTCCCACATTTGTGTGTCATATACTATGTGGAGATGCATATATATATTCAATGTATGAGATATCTTCTATTTAGTGAATAAGAGTATAAGACCAACTGCTCGTGCCAAGAGTGGCCATTCTTGTTTTGTATGGCGTATCTGTAGAGCCAATAATGATAACGCATGATGGTGATGGTGGTGGTGGTAGCAGTGGCAGTGGCAGTGGTGGTATACTGGTATGTTTATAGTTGTGAGGGTTTATTGTTATATAGGAGGAATTTTATGGATTCTGAGAGAGGGATTAAAATGAAAATTGAAGGTGGTGGGGATAGGTTGTTTGTTAGTAGAGAAAGGATCAAGATCCTTAGAGTTCTTAGGATTACCACTAGAGATCTTGACCATTCATTTTAAAATAAAAGCTAAGATGATGCCATATCATCATTCCACTAACATAATAAAAAATAAAATTTGGTTGGATGGGTTGACCTTGGAGGTATTATGTTAGTGGAATAATGATATAACATCATCCTACTTTTATTTTAAAATGAATGGTTAAGATTTAGAGAACTCTATGTGGTAGAGTACCCTAAAAACTCTAGAGGATCTTGATCCGTAGAGAAGATGTTGAGGGAATTAAGGTGTGGGAAAGCTCTAAGTCTTCTGGTGCTGTTTCAGTTTTGTGACATTGGGATTGTTTTTGGTAAGGGGAATTGGGTCAAAAGGTTTCTCTGTTTATTGTGTAAACTGTAATGTAATTTGATTTGGGTTTTTAACTGTTTATACTGTATTTTGGTCCCATTGGACATATGTGAAATCCCTTTTAGCTTGAAAGGTACAAAAGCTCGAATAATCGTGTTCAAAGGCAGTAATTGCTGAAAGTTGGCACACGGTGGAAGTTTAATGGTCAATGTGTGCAGTCCAAAGTGATTAGAGGAGTGAGGTCTCAGGTTCGTAGTAGAGAAGTCACTCTAGTCGATTTCTCCTCCTTTTTTTTATTACAAAAAAATTGTAGAAAGTTGGTAAAAATATACTAGTTAAGATGAGATTAAAAACTTTATGTGTTTCGAGGATAAGGATCCTCTCATTTGAAATAAAAAAGTTTCCATTTCATTGATTAAATATCACAGATCTAAAGTACAGACTGTCACGTCATTTAATTTTAAATATAAGGCACTATATATCGTTAATTTGTGAAATAAAATCTTAACCATGAAATGGACAAATGGAGACATTTCCAAATGGAAGGATCCTTATCCGTGTTTCGAAGCCCTCTGCAATGAGGGAAATGAGTTTTTTGCCTTAAAATAACGAGGTTTTAAAAAGTTGTACATAATCTAATAAAATGAAAAATAAAAAGAAAAAAACTAATCCAAATTCGGCTAAAGTAATTGCTGCATGTTAGAATTATATTTCATCTTTTCAGCCCTGACAGCCTCAGTTAAATACTTGAAGATGCTGTGATAGATATTATATTGTTCTAATAGGATCTTTCCATATTTTAAAATCTCTCTATTTATGTATTTTCATGGATTTAGATTTTATTTTTTGAATCCAACAGTATATATACTGTTACAATATTTTAATTTTAAATGATGTGACAGTTTATACATTATTAAATCTATAACATTAAATAAAAACTATAAAATAGAACAAATAAAAAGATTTCAAAATGTTAATGATTATTTTCCCAGTTAAAAGGAATTAGGAAAGTTACGTGACTATTCACCAAAAATAAAAAATTCACCGAAAAGGAAAGTTCTATGACTGAAGGTCTAAAAAGAAGGTCAATGCGGTCATGGCCGGTCTCTGGCATTGTCTCTCCAAGAAATTTCCCCTCCTACGTTTTGAACAATATACCTTCAAGGCTTCAACCCCACTAGTCTTTCCAGGCAACATCTTTTATGACTTCCTCTTTTCTCTGAGCTTTCTCCAAGAAACTTCTTATTCATATAATTGTGAGCTTAAGTTTGCTTATATACAGTCTTAGGATAGCCTAAAAGCTTACCATTTCTTGAAGGTAAGCATGTTTTTTAACTTCATGGTTTTCACATGTTACTTTGGTTGTTCTCTCTCAGAACTTAGTATACTCTACTTGTTCCAAGTTCCAACTGATTTGGTAGTTTTTTGTATTGCAGAAAGCCGAGGTTACTGTTGAACATGGCATCCTTTGTCAGAATATCAGGTACTTTGAACTATTTTTTAAATAATCTACTCGTTTCAGCACATTGGGTTAAGTTGTTTACACAAATGAGTTCAAGAGGAATCACATACTTGACTTCTCATTTTGTTTGTTGACTTATGTGGGTCTTCAGAGTTTTTATTTTTTTATTTTCTTTATTTATCATAGCTATTAAGTAATTAAGATTTAAGAACTATCCTATAGAGAGGATTTCTGTTGCTTCTTTATTTCTGAAAGTCATTCACAAATTATCAGTTAAAAAAGTAATTTCTTTAAAGCACCATTTATTGCCATAGATCATTGGAATATTCAGACTAGGATCATTTAGAGTTTTATGGGTAACTTAACTGTGAAATTTTTAAATCCTATCCACCCATTCATTATAAAATTAGTAGATTGGATTTCGCCGCATTCTAATCTAGAAACCAACTGAAAAGGCAGTTGTTCAACCCTTGATATCAAGTAAGGCTATGGAAGTTTGTAATATTTCAAAGAATTCAATTGGTGATTACTGCTTCAAAGGCAGTTAATTTACTTGACGGTCATGTCATTGAAGGGTTAGTTCAACTGGAGGGTTACAAATTATTTGTCCATATATTAACCTTAGTTTTTGTTTATCTAATTATTGTTGGTGTATTCTAAAGGCACTTTCTTCCTCTTCTTTTGCAGCTCTGCTATTGGCTGACATACTAACACTTTACGCCATATTTGTGATGATGACATACTTGACAAATGTCTGGGGTCTTACCATTACCCATGCTGCTGCAATTGTGAATGTGTTTACTGGTGTTGCAGCCATAATGCCTATAGGCATGGCCTTCCTTGTCGATACTTTCATGGGTGACAAATGGATGCTCCTACTTTCCAGTATTGCTTACAGCATTGTAGGTTTTCAAAATTTCCCTCATTTCTTATGTATTTCTACTTTCTTCTACCATGCTGCCAATATTGCCATTTTTTTTTTGTTTAAATTTGCTTTAAATATATTTATCTCTTCAAACATTACAGTAATACAGGCGAAACACGGTATAATGAAAATCAAGGAGCACCATTAGGCATCTCATCTAAAAAAAATTACTCCAAGATTGTTGACACATGGATTATTTTGGCTGAGGAATGTTAAGCTGCATGAGCACTTATTTCTTTAGCAAAAACATTGAATTATTTGTAGCTATCTACCTTAAATTAGGGGAGCATTTATAACGTCCATCCTAAATTATAAAGTTTTGAAATCAACAACCTAATTTAAGATTAACTTGCAATGTCTACTCCACCATCCATATTAGTGTCTAATTAATGAATTTCTGGGAAAATTACTCTCAAATCAAAATGTTGTTTGCTACAATTTTATAGGTTAGATTGCACATTGCAAATTCTATTCATAGTTTAGGGTGAAGAGGTACTCATAGATATACTTACTTAAACATTGATTTGGATGAACATTGCAAATTAAATCTAAAACAAGAGTGTCGATTACAATTTTTTGTATTTTAGGGTGCACATTGCAACTGCCCATGTAATTTCAGAGTGATATTTGTTATTAACCCACTTTATTTTATTTTTTTTGCCCTCTGCAGTGAAATAAGCCGCTTATGTCTATCAATTTGTAAAGCTGATATGACAATGTTATTGAACCCAAAATGTTACCCAAATCATTCTTTTGCACCATATAGGTTTTAACAAAGTCATAGGACTCCTACCAGAATATGTACTAATTATTGGGTGTCACTGCAGGGGCTGACCTCCTTGGCCATGTCAACACCACCTTTCCTTTCTAATGCTGCAGGCAACTGTGGTGCATACAAGCCAGAATGCATTGGTGATGCCCAAAAGTTTCTCTTCTACACAGCATTAGCACTCATTGCTATTGGGATGTCTGGTCATATCACATCCTTAAATTCTTTCCTAGAACTACAAAACCCTGGTAAAGACTGCAAAAATCCATGTCAATTCATGGGCGCCATGGTTGTGATTATTGTCCCAGTTGTTGGATGTATTGCACTTCCGTATATAAAGCCATGGTCTGTCAAATTTGGAATACCAGCAATATGTACAGTAGTGGCAACTTTTCTTTTCATAAGCGGCTTTTTTTGTTCTTCATACGAACGTTCTAGACCGCGGGGGAGTCCTCTTACAACTGTGTTTAGAGTCTTTGTAGCCTCTGCTTACAAGATGTTTAGTCATCTCCCACAACATGATAAAGAACTCAATGGAACACATCGACCTGGGCCTCACACCCGGTGTCTCAGGTTCTCTCTCTCTCAACCTAGAAACTTGATGATATGAGGTCATTTATTTCGAAACCCAAGTATCCAAAATTTTGTATTTAACAGAGTTATTAGAAAGTATAATGACCTCACCAATGTTCATGATTTCTGTTAGTAACTATTTTTCAATTGGCAGAACAAAATGTAATTAACTGTCAGTTATGACTTCCAAGTTATAAATTTTTTTTATCAAGCTGTACTTTTCTTGCTCTGAAACATAATTTTTAATACAGGTGCCTTGACAAGGCTGCCATAGATGGAGAGCCGAAAGAACAACATAGATGGAAAAATTGCAGCATAGAAGAGGTGGACGAGACAAAAATCTTTATATGCATGATACCCATGTGGATGACATTCATTATGTGTGGGGTTGTGATTTCCGTAGGAAACACTTTTTTTCTAGAGCAAGCAGACAAAATGAATCACAAGGTTGGAAAATTAAAGGTCCCTCTTCCTATATTTAAAGCTTTCTATGACCTTGTAAAAGATGGGTTCAAATATTGGTATGTCAAAGTAGCTAAAAAAGTAAATCAAGAAAAATATGTAGCCCCCTGTGGAATTACGATAGCAATGCTGTTTTCTATACTATGTTGTATCCTAGCTGCAGGAGTGGAAATCAGCAGGCTTGACGTGATTAGAAGGCACGGATTACTTGACAAACCTAATGATAAAATCCCAATGAGCATGTTTGTGCTTCTTCCACAGTATCTCCTTCTTGGTGCCATTGATGGAATCTCTAATTCAGCATTGATCAATTCTTCACTAATCAAGCTCCTGAATCAATGGGATGCTACTCGCAAATTTTCAGCCATGGTGTACTTGGAGCAGGAACTGTGGGTAGTGTCCTTTCAGTTTATGTTGTGTCTAAGGTCAGTGAAAGGGTAGGGGGGAAAAGTTGGTTTCAGAACACACTGAATAAAAGTCGTTTGGATAACTACTATTGGACACTGGCAGTGTTGAGTTTTATAAATCTTGTTTTGCACATCTCGGTGGCATTGTGGTACAAATATAAAGACCCACCAAATAAAGCTGTCAATAAAGCAACAGGGAATGAAGAATTTACCGAGGCTTAGGAAGATGATGCGAATTGTTGTTGCTGCTGTGGTTAGTAGTACTTAAAAGAATTTCATTTTACAATTGTCTCCTTGTATTGTATTCTCCAATTCAATGTCCTAAACTCCTAGTCTTTTCTGTATTCATCGACGTTTGTCAAGTGCATTGTCTCAACAAGCTTAAGTTAATCAAACTGCAGAGGTTTCCTTTCTGTTTCCTCTCCTTTTCTTGATAATGTTTCTCACCAGACCAAATGAAGTGAAAACTGATACTTGAATTCTAATTCCTGGTTCCTTTCTTTTCTTAAAGTACGTAGAAAGAAATGATTATAAGGGACTACAGCTCAAGAACTGATTGCTGGTTCTGCAAAATGGAGGGGGAGAGAGAGTCCACTGAAAGTCCTACAGGAAAAAGACCACCATTATTGATTGATGCAAGCTCCCACTTGAGACAAGCCTGCCTGCTCCACTCCACTTGAAGCACAAGCTAAGACACCAAGGCAATTAAGAGTCATGGTGTGCTTGATAAGCCAGATGAGAAAATTCCCAAGAGTATAGTTTGGTTGCTTTCACAATGCATCATTCATCTCATAGTAGGTAGGTCCCACATTTGTGTGGGAGCTATATTTTGTTTGAGAGATGATGCGCATATATATATATATATCCAATGAATGAAATACATTCTCATTTAGTGAGTAAGAATACGACCAACTGCTTGTTTTGTATGGCGTTTCTGTAGAGCCGATAATGATAATGCATGGTGGTGGTGGTGGTGGTGTCGGCAGTGGCACATGTTTGTAGTTACAACATGTAAATCACACATCACATATTCGTTTCTTTATGGTTCAAGCAACGTCAAAGGAAAAAAAAAAAAAAAATGCTATTCAAAGGAATATTTGATCTCCGACTGACAATAAAAGATTATGTCGCTCATGTACCTCATTTTGCTTTCATCAGCATAAAGAACACCAAAAAGAGAAAAAAAGAATGCTATAGCTGGTGCGCAGCATAGTTTGTCTAGATCTCCAAGAAATTTCCCTCCTGCGGCTTGTACAATATACCTTCACCTCCACTTGTCTTTGCAGCCGACATCTTAAATGACTTCCTTTTTTCTCTCCCTTTCTCCTTGAAACCTCTTATTGATATAATTTTGATCTTAAGTTTGCTTATCATAATCTTAGGAGATCCTATTCCTAGCTACTAGCTTACCATTTCTTTAAGGTAAGTATATTTTTTAATTGGTTTTCAACCATATGTGCTATTCTTCTTTATATATATACATTTGCTGAATCCTTTTTATATTTATTTATTTTGTCGTAATTCTCTTCTTGCAACTTCGAATTTCTCAGTTGCAAGTTACTTTGGCTGTTCTCTCTCTCAACTTAGTATTTCAACATGCTTGGTCCAACTTACAACTGATTTTTTAGTCTTTTTAGGATAAGTGTAGGAACACAATATTTTTTACAATTCTTGACATAACTTGTTGTGATTGATGCATAATAAAAGTAATGTTAGTGGTGGATCTAAGTGAAAATATTGTTGTTCTAATCACAACAAGCCATGTTAATAGTTGTAAAAAGAGTTGTAAAAAATGTTATGTTCCTTATATTATACATTTTGTATTACAGAAAACCAGAGTTACTGGTGAACATGTCATCATTTGTCAGAATATCAGGTACGCCAACTAGTTTATAAATAATTTATTGATTGTAGTAAATCTGTCTAAGTTGTTACAAAATCTAGCTTGTAAGTATGGAATTTTTTTTTTTTATATAAATTATATTGTTGGGGTCAACAATGCCGCTCTGCCCACATGGACGGCTTTTGACATGCCTTACGGGGTGCAATTTGAATACAATGAAAGGTTTTGGCTTCCTTCTCTAAACACCAATTGGTTTTCAGATAAGATGATCAAAAGCCTGATCCAACATTTATAATATATATATTTTTTTAATCCATCTTAAAAAATATGACATGACAATGTATATTGATACACTTAACTTTAAATCACAAACATTAAGCGACATTATTTTGAGTAGAAGGTATAGAAAAACTAAATGAATGCTCAACTTTAGTATGCAACAAGAAATGCAAATCAGATGTAAAAATTGTTCAAAGAGCTAAGTTGGAATGATGGTGTATTATAAAGGGCACTTTCTTCCTCTTCCATTGCAGTTCTGGTATGGGCTGACATACTAGCAGCTTACGCGGTGTGGGTGATGATGCCATACTTAACAACTGTCTGGAGTTTTAACCTTACACATGCTGCTGCAATTGTGAATGTGTTTACTGGTGCTGCGACGATAATGCCTATAGGCATGGCCTTCCTTGTCGATGCTTTCATGGGGGACAAATGGATGCTCTTGCTCTCCAGTCTTGCTTATAGCTTTGTAGGTTTTCAAATTTTCCCTCATTTTTTTATGTGTTTCTACTATGCTACCAACATTGCCATTTTTTTTTTTGTCTAAGTTGCTTTAGTTATAATTTTCACTAATCACTTCAAACATCATAGTAATATAATGCCCTCACTAAATTATACAGTTATGCAATCAACACTCAAATTTGATATTAGCTTGCAATCTTCACCCCACAATCCATATTAGTGTGTATATTAATGAATTTGTGGGCAAATTACTCTCAAATTAAGGTGTTGATTGCAAAAAATTTATAGGTTCGGTTGCACATTGTAAATTCTTTCATTGTTTAGGGTGAATAACTACTCATAAATATGTATACTTAAATATTAATTTGGATGATGCAGTGAACATTGCAAATTAATCACAAACAAGGGAGTGGATTACACAATTTTGTATTTTAGAGTGCACATTGCAAATGCCCCTGTAATTTCTGACTGATATTTGTTATTAGCCTTCTTTATGTTTTGTCCTCTGCAATGGAATAATCCACTTATGGGAAACAAGTCACTTATCTTTATCAATTTTTAAAGCTGCTAGTGCTATGACAATGTTATTGGTCTGAAAATGTTACCAATTCATTCTTTTGCACCATAAAGGCTTTGACAAAGTCATAGGACTTCCGCCAGAAGATGTAATAAGTATTGGGTCTCATTGCAGGGGATGAGCTTCTTGGCAATGTCAACACCACCTGTCCTCTCTAATGTTGCAGGCAACTGTGATGCATACAAGTCATCTTGCATTGGTAATGCCCAAAAGGTTCTCTTCTTCATAGCTTTAGCACTCATTGCTATTGGGATATCTGGTCATATCAAATCCTTAGAGTCTTTCCTGGTACAACAACAACAAAATCAAAACAACACGAGTGACCAAGATGGAAGTAACAAAGTATGGCAATCCGTGGGTGTCTTTGCTTTGATTCTTCTCCCAATTGTTGGAGCTATTGCACTTCCATTGATAAAGCCATGGTCAATCCGATTTGGAATACCAGCAATATGTACTGTATTAGCAACTCTTCTATTTATAAGTGGCTCATGTTCATACAAAAACTATAGACAAGAGGGGAGTCCTCTTACAACTGTATTTAGAGTCTTTATACGCACGATACCCATGTGGATGACCTTCATTATGTGTGGAGTTGTGATTTCCATAGGAAACACTTATTTTTTGGAGCAAGCAAAAAATATGAATCACAAGCTTGGAAAATTGAAGGTCCCTCTTCAAATACTACTACTTTTCTATGAGCTTGCAAAATCACAGTTCACCAAGCTATATGAAAAAGTAGCTAAAAATGTAATTCCAGGAAAATATACAGCCCCCATAGGAATCACAGTAGCAATGCTATTTTCTATACTATGTTGTATCACAGCTGCAAAAATGGAAACCAGGAGGCTAGACGCAATTAGAAGGCACGGGTTACATGACATTTCTAATGGGAAGATCCCTATGAGCATGTTCTGGCTCCTTCCACAGTTTCTCCTTCTTGGTGCATTAGATGGAATCTCCAAGTACAGCATTGATTATTTCTTCAATGTTCAAGTTCCTGAATCAAGGAAATGCTACTCAAAATTGTTCAGCTATGGGGTAATTGGAGCAGGAACTTTGGGTAGTGTCCTTTCAGTTTTTGTTGTAGGTAAGGTCAGTGAAAGTGGAGGGAAACCAAGTTGGTTTCGGGACACACTGAATAAAAGTCGTTTGGATAACTACTATTGGACACTGACAGTGTTGAGTTCTATAAACCTTGTATTGCACATCATGGTGGCATTGTGTTACACCTATCAAGACCCACCAATCGAAGAAGTCAATAAAGAGTCAGAGAATGAAGAATCTAATATCCAAGACTTATGAAGATCATGTGCTTTGTTGTTGCTGCTGTGGTTAGTAGCACTTAGAAGAATTTCATTTTACAGTCACTTCCTTGTATTCTCCTATTCAATGTCCCAATATGTATTCTCTGTATTCATCAAAATTCATCAATGCAATGTCTCATTCTTTTTCCACCTCCCCTTTCCACTCAATGATTCTCACATCAAGAATTTTGTAACTCAACTGGTATTGACTGATCTCTTTTATGAAAAGAACCCTATTTCAAATCCCTCTTCCCCCAACTAGCAAATTATCAACCAAAAAAAGAAGAAAAATATTCCCCACCAGACCAAGCAAAGTGAAACTGAACTTGGATTCTAATTCTTCGTTCTTTCCTGTTTTTTATTTTGGGGTAAATTACATTTTAAATCTTGTACTTTAGGGGTGTCGATAAATTAAACCCTATAATTTCTAAAGCAAAAAAATAAATTTTGAAGTTTCAAAAAGTAACAACTTAAAACTCAACTCATGTAAGTAAAACAAGGGTTTAATTAGTTACTTTTTGAAATTACGGAGTTTAATTTATTACTTTTCAAAACTATAAAACTTAATGTATTACCTCACTTAGTTTGTGTTTGGATCATTTACTTAAAAGTGATTTCACATATTTTTATGCATAGAATGCATTCTGCAAAAAATCTGAGATGTTTGATTGGGATTTTGGAAAATGCAAAATGCATTCTAAACAGAATGCATTTTGCAAATTCTCATTTCTAGAGCAGAAGTCAGATTCCAAAATATTTTGGATTCTGATTCTAGCTTTTACTTTTAATTTTTGCTAAAGTAAATGGAACCCACTTACAACAGTTTATTACTCCAACAACTTTTTTTTCCTTGCTTAATTTTTCTCTTTCTTTTATTTTTTTTTATTTTCCTTCCCTTTTTTTTGTTCCCTACTTTTTCTCTTTTTTTGATGTGTTCCATATTTTTTCTCTTTTTTTCTTTTATCTTTGAAAAACTATTCTTATTTTCTCATTTTGTATCAAAGAACCAGGGATGATTTGGAATGATCGTTAGTAATGTTTTTTTCTTTGTTTAATGTAAACTTGTTATGATGTATTTTTTCTAGCACTTTATTTGTAATGTTTGGATGTTATATAAAAGAGAAAAAAATAATAAATAAAATAAATAAAAAAAACTGAGAAATGGGGGAGGGGTGTGAACTGTGAGGAGGAAATGAGAGAAAAAAAATGAGATGGGTGAGGGGGGATGTATGTGTGTGGTGGGGGAGAAGAAAAAAGAAAGGCAAGGGGTACATGGGTGGTGGGGAAAAAAAAAGGAAAAAAAAAGAAAAAAGAAATGGGGAGTGGGGTTTACGTGTATGGTGGGAAAAAAGGGGAGAGTGGAAAAAGAAAGAAAAAAAAAAATTGAAAGGGAAAAAACTAAATTGGTTTTATTTATATGTTTACTTTATTTGGTATAAAGTGTAGAATTGTGAAAATTTATTTAGAGGATGTCTATGATATTTTTTATCATAAATGGTTTGTGTATATCTCTATTGCATACACAATACACATTTCTCTATATTTTTTTATTACATTGTTCAAATTTTATAAAAATGTGTGCAAGGAGATGTGCACAAATCATGACCTATTTTTTTTTTTATTAGTAGACATTAATTTAAATCATAACGTAATACTTTTATTTCTTTATTACATTGTTAATTTTGTATTGGTACTAAATATATTTTTAACCTTGTATTAAGATATTTAAAAAAAATATATTAATTACATAATGTATACTAATAATATATTATTTAATAGGAATAATGCATTCTTTAAAATACTAACCAAACACAATTCCTTTGAGCATAATTACTTCTTAAAAATAATTTCAATATTTTATTGCAAAAAAAAAATAATTTTAATATTTTACTAAATGCACTATTTTTAACAAAATGCATTCTAGAGAATACATTCTACCAGAAATGCATTCTCTAGAATGAATTCCCAAAATAGAGGATCCAAACACAGACTAATAGAGTTTAAAATATAATTTTCCCTTCTTCTTTTTCGCCAATTCACTAAACACGCGCTCTCCTAAAAACGGTTTTAGAGGCGAGAAACTAAAAAGCATTCCCAAGTCAATAATTTTTTATTTTAAATAAAACTACTTCTTTCTGCTCAAGAAACTCCATAACGAAAGCAAGAAAAGTACTACCAAAAGAAGCACAAACAAAACATAATCAAAGAAAAAGAACTCGTCGGAAAAATTATCGATAATGGACGTGATAAAGTCACAGCAAATATCAGCTCGGCCCATCGAGAAAGTCATCGTTCACCCTCTCGTCCTTCTCAGCATCGTCGATAACTACAACCGAGTCGCCAAGGACACTCGCAAGCGAGTCGTCGGAGTTCTACTCGGTAGCTCCTTCAAAGGCACCGTTGACGTCACCAACAGCTATGCAGGTCCCATTCCGATATTTCAATTCTGATACTCTGATCATTTTCAGCTCATTTTTCTTAGTTTTCTGTTTAGATCTGAAGAGAATTGTAGATTTTAGGGTTTCTAAATTTGAATTTTTTTTGCTTAGAGTTGTTAATGCACTATATTAATGTTTGATATTAGCGCCAATGTGATTAGGTTTGGTTTTTAGTGGTAATTGAAATTTGAGCTTACCATTAGTCCATTACGTAGTTTACTATATGAATCTAGGTTTTATAATGCAAACCATAATTGACTCTTAGATTATTGGGCTTAACTTTGCAATTATATCAACTTTAATTTCGACGATAGAGCCAATGCTATTTGAAGCGATTAGTCGCTTCTTGTAATCATTTATATTTACCCTAAATTGACATAGTGGATTTAGCACATGCCTGTACAACTCACACTCATATCCGATCCGATGCAATTCTAATATAGACAATCCGGGCTATTATATGTCTTGAAAGATTGCTTCTACTTTAAATGGCACATTCTATTAACTGTTTGATTCTAATGACACTAGATAAAAAGAGATGGAATTTTTTTAAATTTCCAAATAGGAAAATAGGTTAATTAGGATTACTCTGTGTGGCTTTTATGGTCTTTATGCTTTGTAATACTTATATCGAGTGTGGTGTTTAGAGCAAGTGTAGTAGTTAGGAAGTGTGTGGTGTATATATTCTAAGATGGAATTGTGAATATATGTTAACTTTACTTTATGTGTCTTTGAAGGAAAGTTGAGGGTTTTGCCCCTAAGGTGTTAGCATTACATATCGCCATCTTGTATGGAAGTTGCTGAAAACTTACTGATAAAAACAGAGTTGAGCAATTTTATCAGCTCGAAGGGTTCCTAAATTTCGTGTTTCAATTCAAAGCATGATTCATTGTATGATAAGAGTTTTGCTGGTATTACTTTTTCTGAATTGTAATCTTGTAATTTCAGTGCCCTTTGAAGAAGATGAAAAGGACCCAAGCATATGGTTTATTGACCACAACTACCATGAATCGATGTTTTCAATGTTCAAGAGAATCAACGGTAGTTCTTTTTTTAAGTTTAAGGGTGAATATGGTGCCTGTTTAAGACTTGTCGCGGGGAATTCTAATTTTGCTCTATATGTCAATTTTTAATATGTTTCAGCCAAGGAGCACGTGGTAGGTTGGTACAGTACAGGCCCGAAGCTACGGGAAAATGATCTAGATATCCACAGATTATTCCACAAGTAAGATCATGCATTCCATGCAAAACAAAAAAAAAATTATGTTCTTTTCTGTCTTCCTCTTTAGGCCCTCATGTTCAATATGTTATTTGCTTTCACCAATCAAATGTTGATGCAACTCTTTATAAAACCAGCATGAGGCTTGGTGGGTTTGCAACATATTCTGTCTATATTTTATTTTTGGAGTTCATTTTTGTGATTAAATTTTTTTGTGGTGTTGTAGCTATGTCCCAAATCCTGTCTTGGTCATTATTGATGTCCAGCCCAAAGAGTTGGGGATACCCACTAAGGCTTACTATGATGTTGAAGAAGTCAAAGAGGTAAGAAAAATAACATGTTTTCTTGTCTGATATCTTTATATGGAGTTTGCGATTGGTTAAGTGTAATAATATTTGATTTTAGAAGAGACTCATGGAAGTCTCTAAGTTATTGTTATTTTCTCAATTAGCTCTATCCATTTGTCCTCCCTTGATTTTAATCTAATGCTTGATTATGGTAATAGAATGCTACACAAAAGAGCCAGAAGGTTTTTGTCCATGTGCCTTCAGAAATTGCTGCTCATGAGGTCGAGGAAATTGGTATGCTATGATATGAAAAATTGCTTTTTTCGTGCTAGCATGTTCTACCTTTTAGAATTTTGAAAGAAGATGCAAATTGATTTCATCTTTGAATTTATGATTTTTCATCTCCTTTACTAATTGCATTCTCATATTATCTATCTACAGGAGTGGAACACTTGTTAAGGGATGTGAAGGATACAACCATTAGTACACTTGCAACTGAGGTTTTATTGTTTTCCCACAGTTTCTAATCTTTATTTACTATAGCAACATTTTCTATAAATTTCAGAATTAAGCTTTTAGATTATGGATGTTTATCTCTAAACAAAAACATTTTGAAGGAATAGAGTTGCTTTTTGTTTTGTCCAGGTTTCTGGAAAACTCACAGCTTTAAAGGGTTTGGATGCACGACTACGAGAGATACGTGGTTACCTTGATCTTGTTATTGATGGGACGCTTCCATTAAATCATGAGATACTTTATCATTTACAGGTATAGTTCCTTATAGCACATTACTCTTTTCACTATGATTTTATTATTTACCTACCTTTCTTTTTTATTTTTCCTGAAGATTAGTACATCTTTCTTCCCACACATGGTGTTATCAGTTTTTTAAGAATTATCATTTTGCAATGAAGTAGATCAATTTTGACTGGGTTTAAAATAACATTTGAAGGATATCTATCAATTTTGGTGCTCCCAATCCTTTTACTTCTTCATTTACCCCTGTCCCATGTTTCCTCACATCTTAAAATTTCAGGATGTGTTCAACCTGCTTCCAAATCTCAACGTGAATGAGTTAATCAAGGCATTTGCAGGTAATACATGCCACAAATGTAGACATTCTAATTTAGGCAGGTAGACGGGTAATATGTTCATGTATTTTCATTTTTTTAATCTTTCTCTTCCCTTTGTGCAGTCAAAACAAATGATATGATGTTGGTTATATATCTTTCCTCTCTCATCCGAAGTGTCATTGCACTCCACAACTTGATCAATAATAAGGTGACATGCACACACTCTCTCTCTCTCTCTCTCTCTCTCTCTTCAGTGCGGTGATATACAATAGCACTCCTGTAATCGATTGGGCTGATGTATGTAGATTTTGTTTTACAGATGTTAAATAAAGAACATGAGAAAGCTGAGGATGCAAAGCCCGCAACAGTCCCTCCTGCCACTGGAAACTGATTTTGGGGTGGTGAGAACGAATGATCTGCTGCTTTTGAGGCTTCTCAATCATGAGAATTTGGTATTCTCCGTAGTGCAATCTGATATAGCAGGGTTCCAAAATTGGCACCCATGCTGATTTGTTACATGAACTGTATTGTTTAGCATTTTATGCCTTCAATTAGTCATTTTATGTAGACTTTGAAGCATTTTACCCCGTGTGCTCTAAGTTAGAACAATTCCTCTGCTGACCAAGATTAGTTCGCATTGACGATATTGACTTACCTGCCTGTATGCTGGCCGTGCGTGACATCCTCATCATTTGATTACATTCTTTAGAAACATTTTCAACTGACGGATGTTTCACTGATATGGACCGTCATTATAGTAACATGGATTGGCGGTCACCCTTCATTGGTAAGATTGTCTTCAATTGCTTTGAAATAAAAAGGGTCTATTTCATGGTGAATATTTAGTTTTTCATGCATTTAAAAGTGTGCATGCTTTCAGAGTGTCATATCATTGAAAATCTCATTCCACCAAATAAGGAATGACAATTGATTTTAAATAATGTGATATATATTTCATCATTAGATTTGTGATATATTTTGTCCTGAAATAGACCCTCTCTATTTCAAAAACAATGGAGAAATCATTTTCATATGGGTTTTAAATAGGCATGTCTAATTGTTGTTATAACTGTGACAACCTATAATTTCATTTAGGATCTAGGGTTCCAACTGACCTGTATCAACCTGACTCATTTCGATTATGATTGCTATTTTGGCTGGTTGTGGATTCTATATTGTGAAACCTAACCTTTAATTTTTTTTTTTTTTTTTTGGCTGAATAGAAACTCAATCCCTTTTCAGTTGAATATCCCGTTGAAGGATAGTTAAACTATTAAAAAATGGTAAATTGATAACGTCTCGTCTCATCTCAAGAGGCTAGATTTAGGTCGCATTGTTCTCTGTCACCACTATGGTAGGCCAAATCTAACATTGATGTGCCTCATCGTGTGTCGTCGTCTCTTTTTATGCCTTTTCTTGCCATGTCATATGTCATCGTGCTTTCTCTTGCTTTGACGGCATTGCCTTGTGCCCTCCCTAGATGGAACCAATCGATAACTCAAAACAAAAATGTGATCATGGAGTTTATTGTGTCAGTTACAAAAAATGAAATATGATCTTATTGGGTCAGATGGTGCATTGATGTTTAATCTGATTGAACCCAAGCCCATGGTTACCCCTCACTTCTTCCTCTTCTTTATTTGGTTGAAACATATATATAGAAAAGATTTTATGTCCCCAAAATATGAAAATAGAATAAAAGAATTTTTTGCAACTTTTTCAGAATTTTTAAGAAACTACATAAGAGACAAATATTATGAGTTTATGAATGATATACAAACTGAAGTTAATTTTTTTGAATAGTTTGATAATTACTATAAGCCAAAACTTTTAGCCAGTAGAAACACAAATTCTTTTCTAAAAGAAGCTACATATAGAATCTCTAACACCCCACCTAACACTCCAAACACCATCATCATAAAAGACAAAAGTAAAAATCATGCATATAGAATCTCCAACACTTCATCCTTGATCTCATTGACCAAAACTCATACATGTGATACTTCTGACACTAGCTATAATAAACTATTGACTCCAAAATAACAAATCACCAACAACATCCATTTAGATAAAAAAACAAACTATCCTAACAAGTCAATATGGTCAAATAAACACCATAAAGAAAAATAAAAAAGACAACACTCATAAAGACAAGGAAAAACCAAATAAAGATAAGATACCTATAGTAGATCCACCGACAATAGATCCAGTTTGTGGGTCTAATAAATTACAATCTGAGATCATTTTTGGATATTCACTAGTATCAACAATATATTTTTCCCACCAGTGAACATAAATTTGTCTGACAATAAATCTATACGAAGAAACCACATGACAGTTCCCTACAAAACAAAAGTGCCAAAACGCCACTGTTACTGTTAAAGCAAGTAGGCTTCTCATCTTTAACTCAATAAAATAGGCTTATCATCTATAAGGCTCCATCACTGCAGCTACCCGGGACAAGAGATTGGACTATATGAGATTATAACAAATGAAACAAGTGGATTTTAAGGATTTCCATAAATTTTGACTTCTTATTTGACACACAGATCTTAATTATTTATCTTTTGAAATTAATACAACATTACAAATATGAATTTTTAGACGCTACCATTACTTAGTGACAATTCTTGGATTCATGTGGCAGCAAGATACTACACTCCATTAGGAGCTTAATGATTTTCTAATTTTTATCAATAGATTCAAGCTATGGCTTCTTAATATAATTTTTCCAGATATCAAGGATATGCATAGACTTAAAATTTTCTCAAATTGTTCTATTCAATGGACACTACATGTTTATGCAATTTTGGTTTAAATATGAGCCAGGTATAAACGACGTCGCCGTTTGGTCATGTTTCCAAATTTACCCTTGTACTATCTGTTAATATATCATGTTCGTTGAATCCTTTTATTTAATACGACAAAAGGAGTTGAGTCGTTTCATCTCCGATACTAGAACTAAATCAACCCCCGGGTCGCTTGCTCGCTTTGTTGCGGCTTAAACAAACAAACAAAAGAGGTGGCACCAGTGTGCCTATTTCAAAAAGGTTAGTAAAATCTCTCACCCTCCCTGATGTAAATCATTGTTAACTATACTTACGGTTCCTAATTTGATTTGTATATTTATTCTCTATAATTTTTCCTGTGCTGCCCATGACTGTTTAACCCTATTAGCATACACATGTTTGAGTATGCACTTAAGGTGTTCGAAGAAATGACTGAATGAAAGTTGCTATGTTTTTTGTTTTGTTACCAATAGCATGTTCTGCCCCTTGTGCTTAGCTCTAGTGAATCAATCGTGCGGAGAACTGCCAATTCATTGGAACTAAAACTTATAATTCATTAAAAACTTTGAATATGGGAATGTTGATTTGTAAGTAATTAATAATTAGGACTAGGGGATGTTACTAGTTCAGAGTTTGAATATGGGCATGCGGGTTTTGAAGGACAGGTGATTCAGAGTTGGATTTGTTAACAGCTGTTGTTGGCTTTGTGCTTCGTACATTAAGGAACTATGCAGCCTATGCTTTGTTTTAGACATGGGTTTTGGTACCAAATCCAACTTGAACTTAGCATGTGAATTATGGCTGTCATATTCTTGATTGTTAACGTCTTTAATAAATGTTCCTTTGTTGCATAGTTTCCAATGTTTGAGCTGTTTTTGCATTGTTGGTTCTGGAAACTAATATTGTAGAAGGAAGTAATTAAATATACTTGCTTAATTCCTGTTCTCATTTTGGAACTGACCCTGGTAGCAGGTCTTTGGTCTTTCAAGTTACTACCCACATAAGTACGAGTTATTTCCAACATGGGCAAAGCTTCAAGGGATAAGAGGGTAGGTTTTCCATTTTGTCAGAATTTCCTTTCTCTCTTTTGTTTCCCAGCTTTTTAGTAATAAGGCAATTCATTTGCAGGATATATACTACAGAAAAGCAAAAGAAGAAGGTTGGCGTGCTCGAAGTGCCTTTAAGCTACTTCAAATAGATGAGGAATTCAACATATTTGAAGGTGAATTCATATTTATTGTCCTCTCTCTCCCCCCACCTAAAGTTGATTCTTTTCCATTATCTCAAATTCTCAATGAGGAATTAGGTTTGAATGGAGCTTACTTTGAAAAAAAAAAAAAAAAGAAGGAAGAAGAGGGTTGAAATGGAGTTCAAGTGATGGCTGGAGTATTCTATACAAATATCTATTCATTTGATTGATGTTCAAAAGACAGATAGAAGCAATTAAATGAACTATATTGGACCCAATTTGTCTTGTTTATCATACTGCACTCAAAGTGTAGATATTTAAGGGATTAATGAGCCTTTCCTTGAAACTGAGAAACAAATAATAAAACCTGTAAAAATATTGTGTAAATATTAAATTACCACTTGTCCCAAACGCTTAAACGGTTAAGGAAATGGTGAATTTAATCATTTAACTATCATTCTAACATTTTAACTTTTTGAATGGGGGTAGAGTGAAAATAGGATTCGAACTCATGACCACTTGCTTTAAATTATGTTAAATTACATGTTACCTCTTCTCCTAAAAGTTTAAGTTGTTAAGAAATAGTGATTTAATTATTTAACTATTATTCTAACAACTACCGTTAATGCAATTTTTTTATGAATCTAATAAGAGATTTTCTTCATTTTGAGGCTGAAGTCAAAAAATATTGACCAAATACCTGGAAATGTGCTACTCTCTTTGGTTAGCCTACCATTCTAGAAATCTTTGGTTGCACTATGTTTTAGGAAGTAAAATGAAGTTTGGGAAAACATCTGCTTTGGTTGAATACATTTTGTATTTATGAGTTTAGTAAATATCCAACCTTCAACTTATTAATTAGAATTTGACTTACAGGAGTTAAGCGTGTGGTAGATTTATGTGCTGCCCCTGGTAGCTGGAGTCAGGTAATTTCTACTGGAATGCTAATTTTACCTGCCTTTGAACTTTATTGTGAAACCACTTTTATACAGAAGAATATGTTATTCTTTTTCTGGGATAGGGTTTGCTTTACTAAGTGGGCTATTCTTGAGCTTTATGGAAAATGTTACTGTTTGCAATGATGAGACTTCAGCATTCACTTTGATTATTATGGAAAGGGTTCAACCTCAAATTTATGTTATCAATTTTTTCTTAGCATCTTACCTTCATATCATTGCTTTGTCGAGTATAATCTTAGTGTTTGTGAAATTTAGAGTTCAGAATAAATTACATTGAAATGCGGTTACATAATTTTTCATACTTTCAAATGGCATTTTACACAACGGTTTTGGAAATTTGAAATGTATTTCCTGCATTCCATAATCCATTGTGCTGTAGGCAGGATCTATCATGAATGGTTTCCTGCAGTCCATGGTGGACAAATTGTGTGGTAAAAATATGTGAAGCATCTTGAATGGTTTTTGATACCTGGTTCTTATGTGTAGGTTTTGAGTCGTAGATTGTATCTTCCAGCAAAGCTTTCACCCGATTCGAGGTAAATTACCTTGCTTTATATCAAGTTTGCTTTGGAGATTTGAGCTTATTCAAATTTTCTCATATTTGTCATCAGCTCTTTTGTGAACTTTGTGTTTGAAATTTACAACAAAATATAAGGTCAGGTGTTCCCTAGGTTGGATATCTCAGATGCCTCCCTTCCAATCTAATAAATAGGAAAATTTTCAAGAATGCATATTACGATATTCGTAGGAATCAAATTTGGTTAAACTTGAATTTGCATTTCTACCATCATAACCCATGGTTTTTAATCCTTTGGGTTATTGGTAATTAGATCCAATGAAATAAGAAACTCTTGTTTAATTGTTTTGGAGAACTATCACCAAGCTTTAGTATGTTGCACTGGTTTCAGGGTTTTGCATATAGTTACTAGTCTGATTGGATGTTGGTGTCCGTAATATTTCTTTAAGGCCCTTAAAATCAGCAAACTCTGATCTTTGCAACTTATTATGACTATTTGAGGAAGGATTCTTCCCCAAAAAAAGTGGTGACATCTTGAAGAAGATGGTATTAGTCAAATTTCCAATGAATATATTTGATGGTGGAATTTAGAAATCTTATTGTTTAACAAAGATGTCTTTGTTCTGATTTCTGTCTGTCGATAATGTTTTGTAATTTGGAGATTGATCTGGCCAAGACATTTTGTTATGATACTTAAACCCACAAATATCTATTTAAATTTTGGAGTTCCCTTTTATTTGTCTTAAAAGTTAACTGATATACTCCTACCAATTTAGGTCAGCCGTCACTCTTAAACAAATTCATGTTTTGGATGTCTTTTTTATTTGTAATCCTATTCATATCAAATCTTCTCCTTGCTTTATACTTCCCTATCAAGCCCGTAATTTCCTACTTTAAATTCATATGCAGGGAGAGTGATCTTCCTCTCATTGTAGCCATTGATTTGCAGCCCATGGCTCCAATTGAAGGTGTTATCCAGGTGCAAGGTGATATAACAAATGCTCGAACAGCTGAAGTGGTAAGGACAGCCTTCAAGTCTATGTTATATATTTTCATTGACAATGAAGACAAATTACATGTGATGCTTTTCAAAATTATATTGCCCACTTGAATTCATTATGGCTAATATTCTAGTAGAATTTCACATTAATTCTTGTTTTTCTTAAGCACCAAAAATTTGGCTATCATGTTCCTTTTCCTTTAGAAAGTTCAATGATCATTAATACAACTTGGGAGATATTTATTGTTGAAGTATTCAACAAATATTATGCATTAATATGATTGAAGTTTAATTTTGGTTGGTTACATGATCCATTTGTCTATTTGATGTGCCTTACACCTATATTAATATAGACTCTTGATTGATTTTGAAGATAATGAAAACCAAATGGTTTAGATTGACTTCATATATGTATAGTTGATCACAACTAGTTGAGCAAGGCATTTTCATTTCAGTGGTGTATCTTTCCTTGTTATTTCAATCGTTTTGGGTTCATTTGGGGTGGCTATGTCAGGATTAGGGTCAGTCACATTATTTAAGTATAATGTTTTGTTTAGGACTACATAATCAGTTCAACTTCAATCTACATGTATAGATTCATGATAGCCAAATAACTCCCGTGAGTTATCTCAAATCTCACTCTTTTTTTTGTCATGTTTTGCTAGTTAGACAATATGGATGATATATTTATCAAAAAAATATATATATATGGATGATACTTACAAAAGATTTCCATATTGTGGCCTTCTTTGCAGTCATTCATGTTTAATACTTTTTACAATGAATTGCTTGTTGCATTATGGATCATAATATATTGGTCACCCATTTATCCTACTCTCCTTTCTTTTTCAGGTCATTAGACATTTTGACGGTTGCAAAGCTGACCTTGTTGTTTGTGACGGTGCTCCTGATGGTAAAATAGCATTTAAGGTTTTGATTGTTTTTTTAATGGTCCAGTACTGCTCTTTACCTTACTTTATGATGTGCTATTTTGCAGTAACCGGTCTTCATGACATGGATGAATTTGTTCAGTCCCAGCTTATACTAGCGGTAAATTCTGGTTCCTCGTAGACCATCCAATGTCTTTCTTGGGAACAACATCCTATTGTGAGTAGTTTAGGATAATGATTACATTTCTCAGAAGAAACACAAATACATGTGTGCTACTGTCCATCATTATTCATTTCTTCTCACATACATATTCTACGTTAATATTGGAATATGGACTATTATGAGGTTTGTCCTCTTTTTTTCAGTAGGTCTGTGTGAGATGCATTTTTTTACTTTATTTTCTCCTTATTTATTATATATCAATGTATTCATGTATCCATGTTAAATTTATATCAACATGAACAATTTAGATTTAAAATTAGGTGAAAGTTAGGGACCAATGTGTGGCTTAAATTTATGTTTGCAGTTTGTAAGAGGAACAACTGAAATTCTTCTTGGCCATTCTATTTCTTGCTTCTTCTTTTTTTCTTTTTCAGAATGCAGTTGCTTTCAACGATATATGTGAATTTTGTTGAAATTTAGAATTAGATTGATTCGAAATGGGCCATCTTTCTTGCAGGGTTTAACAATAGTTACTCATGTGCTTGGAAAAGGTGGAAAGTTTATTGCAAAAATATTTCGCGGGAAAGATACAAGTCTTCTTTACTGTCAGGTAAATCACATGCTTGTTAAAACTCCCAATATCAGAAATTAAGTTCTTGTGATGTGATACAGCTGTCTATAACCAAAATAATATCATGAGGTTTAGAGGCAAAGTGCTTGTAATCCTTTTGTCCATTCAATTTAGCCCTCTTTGTCACATATTAACACTAAGACAATAGGGAGCTTACAATAGTGGAACCAAAGACTCTCAGTAAACCTAAAGCCCTCCATCACAAATACTAGAGAAATTCTCTCTTTTTGTGCTACTCTAAAATGCACAGGACAACGGAAGTAATATAGAGATTAGTTAAGTTGTAAAATGTAACCCTATTTATGGAGGAATAGTTTGCTGTGGGTGTTGTGCATGATGTTCTGTGTACCTAACCAATTAATTCAAGCCACATCTGACAAGAATTAATCATGTCTATGCTGAATCTCAACTGTCTGAATCTTGCTCTACCACCCCTTTTTAAAAAGAAAGAACACTAGTGAATGACTAAGAGGAAGTTCCTTCGTTAAGTGTTGGGACATCTTTGTTCCTTTTATGTCCTTGTTATCTTTGGCATTAGTGTTTGTCTGTTTATGCCTTACTATATGACGAGAACCAAACCTGCATGGAATGTTCTTAATGTTTTGCTTCTTTTTTGCAGCTGAAATTATTTTTCCCTCTAGTGACTTTTGCAAAACCAAAAAGCAGCCGTAATTCCAGTATAGGTAACACTTCTTTTTCAACTTTTTCTCTTGGAGGCTCTCAGCAATTTTGAAAATCTTTATGATCAAATTAAGGAAAATCTGCCATGATGTAAGAGTAATCATTGTGGTCATTTCTATTTCCTGAGTTAAAACTGAGTAGTCATCTTAATCATCTTTACGATAAAATTTGTGGCAAAGCTAATTCTTTTAACTCTTTTCCTACAGAGGCCTTTGCAGTTTGCGAGAATTATTCCCCTCCCGAAGGATTTAATCCAAAGGATCTACATCGCTTGCTAGAAAAGGTGGGGAGTCCTTCTGGAGGAGAAGATCTAGGTAATGTGATGTTCCACATGATTGCGCATCTGTTATGTGTGGTATATTGAGATGCTTTGGAAAGAAATTCCCCAAAGCTTTTTTTTTTTTTTTGGGTTGAATTATGGGGTTCTTGTTTTGATGGGGCCAATTTTGTCATGATCTTTGTTAATTCACGTGGCAGTAATGATATTATGTTGGTTAACAGATTGCAGTAGTGGGTGGTTGGAAGGGCCGAATAAGGTGTATATCCCATTTCTAGCTTGCGGGGACCTCTCTGGGTACGATTCTGACCGTTCATATCCGTTACCTAAAGTTGCTGATGGAACTTACAAGAGCTTGGATCCTGTACAGCCCCCAATTGCCCCTCCTTATAAGAGAGCTCTTGAATTGAAGAAAGCATCCAGTCATGGAATCCAAGAGCTTGAAAAGCTCTCCTTGGATTCTTGATCATGATGTATAACATTTATCTAGGTATACGCAGACCGACGAACTCAAATGGCTAAATTTGTTATAGGAGTAATTAATTAGTGAATGGATAGACAATAATTAGTGTAACCTCAAAATCATTTTGTTGTGCCAAAATTCTCATTGCTTTTCCTCAAACTGGTTTACTTGTCCCACAAATTGTTGGATGTATCTTTGGTAACATATTTCAATCTATTTCTGATATATTGGCTAGAAGATAATCTTGAGATGATTTATTATGGAACCGACCCACTAAATAATGCTGGAAATCATTCAGTAATAGGAGATAGTATATCTTGTACATCGGTTGTATGTTTGCCAAATGATTTCTTGAGCAAATTTGTTTGTATTGTCAGGTCAAAAGATAGAAATAAAAGCAGATATCAAAGTGGGGATATTCGACTATTTTCAAGTTGTGGTCCTGACAATGACTTTTCACTTTGAATATTAGACAGGCTCGACCGTAGTATGGTCCATGTCTATGAGCTGTGTGGTAGTGAAATATCATACTGGGAACTTTCAGCGTAGGTTATCTACCTTCCTCTCTCTCTCTCTCTCTCTCTCTCTCTCTCTCTCTCTAGCTCTCTCCCTCTTAGACCAATGATCATCCACTCCATTATGTTCCCTAGTTAAAATTCAGACGCTGTAGGTTATTGCATTGTACAATTATCTCAGGGGATTTACATGGCAGCTTTGCAAGTTTGGCTGTATGTTTTATGGATGCATGATATCATAAAATGATTTTTCTGGCTTTTGTAATATAGTACACTAATGGTGCAATTTGCATGTTACATAATTTTCCTATGTCTAAACAGAACTGTTTCTTATGATCAATGAATCTTAGACTTTTGCTTATGGCAAATGAATCATAGAATCGTTTTCATATACATGATACATGTTTTCCAAAGCCAAGCCAAAACTCTAGCAAGAGCTTGCAGAAACTGAATTTGATCGTGGCAAAGTTGATGAAGAATTCAAGAACTCAATGCAGTCCTCTATGGCTTCAGCTCGATGGGAATCCATGGGGTCGGATACTGAGTGTGAACGAGGCAAAGACGAGGAAACCTTACGTGAAGGCCTTCTTCTTATGGACATAAAACGAATAGCTCCGACCACCTTAGCCTGCAGGCGCTGTAGAAATTTTACAGGAGAGAATTCCGAGTCTTTGGGCAGCCTGAAACTCCAAACTCCGATGACCCTTTTCCTTCCTCCAGCTACTCTTGTACCTCCACCATGTTTGAGAAAGATTGTTGGCTTATCATTCACATCTGGACTGAAACTCACTCTTTTGCTTGCTTTTCTCGACATTTGGTATCTATTCCAAGCGAAAAATAATATTGCTAGTAGCTCTTAGCCTCTTACCCTTTGAGAGAGAGAGAGAGAGAGAGAGAGAGACAAATAGAAGCGGGAGGGAGAAGGGAAATCTGTGATGAGCAGAGGGGACAGTCGGTTAGTTGTAGGGACTAGGGAGTATTTATTGTAGAATTCATGCAAGGGAAAGAGCAAAAAAACAAAAAAGTAAAAGATAAAGAAAGGATTCGGCTTCTCAGTGAAATGAAAATTTATAAGAATTGTGCGCAAAACTTTTTTTTTTTTGGGAGGCATAAGCAAACAAGGAAACTTGGGTTTGTTAAAAGAGGTTTAGTTTGACTGTAAGACCAACTAGCAAGCGTTTTGTTCACGCACTCACATAATGGTATACGTTAAGGACAGCATGAGCCATGCACATAGCATATATATATATATGCTAGTAGTGTGTAATTTATGAAGCTAATTAATTAGCCAAATCTCTAAGCTTTAGGACTTGACATGTCAACTAAGATGCTTCTTACCATACCAACTTTTGTAAGTATTGTAGGGACGAGTATGAACAGCAAGAAATATTGGGAGCTATGAAAATTTTACACGTACAAGGAAGATTAGGATTTTGGTCAAAAAAAAGAGTGGTGGAGCCGTCAAGAGGAAGAGAGAGGTGAAAAAAAAAAGAGAGCAACAGAGGCATGCACTCGATACTCTTCTAATCAGCGTTGCTTTTTAGGTGCCCTCTTAGGGCCTACCCTTTCCTTTTGTTGGCCATCTTGATTCTGTAACTTCTGTTTAGAATCAGAATTCTAAAAAGCATGGCCCATCTATGTTGAGAGAGAGAAAGAAAGAGAGAAAGAGAGGAGGGATGGAGGGAAGGAGGGAATCTCTTTGAATATGTGGGGGTGTGGACTTGGCGTGTATATTAGGAAACTCATCTTTTTCTTTCTTTTACTCTCTTTTCTCAGAAGAAATTGGGGTTGAAAAAAAAATTATGTCTCCTGGTATGTGTTTTTTGACTGGGAGCTAAAAGGCCCCAGTTCCCAATGGAATGCATTCATTGTCAAGAACAAGGAAGTCTAAATGTCTAATTAATGGAGTACACAATAAAGCAATAAAACAAGGTGCATCTTGGTGGTAATATTAGGAACACAACAATTTTTAAGTTACACAATTTGTTCAAATATCAAGTTGAGAGTGGTACGGGGTGAGCGAAGAACTTTCTATTTCAATTGATTGGCACATTTTAGTGTTCTCTAAAGGAATTGAGACATCCAGAGTTTAAATTTCTCCCCCCAACTATTGAATTATCAAAACAAAACAAAAAATGAGCGTGGTACAACATCAATTTTACATGCTATTATCGCTTATATCATTATTATTGTGCACCAATTATTATCTATCATTTCAACAAAATTATGAAAAAAAATTGTGTTACTAAACTTATTGATTTAGAAATAACAAAATTTTGAGGTGATATAGGATTGAGGAAATGGGATGCAAAGGAATAGATCCACCTAAAAAGAAATTATTTTCGCATGTAAGATGAGCCTATACCAAGCTAGCTAGCTCATGGAAATGAATTTCTTTGAAGATTAATTTAAGTTTTGCACATAAAAAGCAAGAGTTTCTATTTATTCGAGTATACAAGTAAATTTTTATTTTTCACATATGTGGGTTATATATTTTGTGTCTAAGCCTTCATGGGTACCCATCTGTACATTCTTTATTTTCTCTCTCAAGTAAATTTGTATTGGTAACGCTCCAAACAAAAATTCAAAAAAATGATGCTGTGGGTTCAAATTTCCAGTCTTTAAATCACAGTGTTGAATTACTAAGCTTGTTTCCAGCCTTTGCATTTATTGCATTTAGACGGAAGGAAGAAAATTGGAATAGACTATGGTTATCAACAAGTAGACTATTAATAAGAAGCAGTTGATTCAAAAGTTGGACCATAAATAGGACTCCGGACTTATATCAACCACAGATTTTATAATCTGAAATGGACAGCTTTGTTTGGAGCTTGGACTTCTACCAAGAAGATTTAAATGCGCTTTTGAATGAGATTTCTATAGTCTTCGTAGAGTGATTATTCAGTACTTTCGGAGTATAATAAATGTGTATTCTATCATCTCACATAAATGATAGATTCTAATAATTAAATTTATGGTGAAATCTACTATTTATGTGAGAGGAGGAGGAAGTATACGTTCATTGTGTTCTAAAAATACTAAATAATATTCTCCGCCTTTGCTATGAATCCATTTGGACCACAAGGATTCTTTTTGTAACCCATTTGCACTACAAACTAGGACTCTTTGTAAGTGTATGAAGTGCAATCACAAGTTATTTGGGTTGAATATGTATAAGGGTAAGTGGAAATGGTATCCGAATCTATAAAGCATTTGGAGCCTATCCCCTTTCCTTTGTTTTCTTTGTGAAAGATTTGGAGATGGATTGAAATATAAAATATCCTCAAATAGTGGGATCGAGTACCGTACTTAGTGTCAATAGTCTTGTAATTCAGTAACATTGTACGTTCTTCTTTATGGGAAGAATCAAGATTCAAACATCTCTCTTCCATTATTGTAACTATTGAATTATCAATAATAATAATAATAATATAATACTAACAGGTCAGATTAATAAGCCTAAGTACAATCTTTATCTGTCGACAAGCTTAGGATGAACTTCCTTGAATTTTTATTTTGCGGTGAAAGTCTTTCCAAAGTTTTAAAAAGTTGGGTAGTATCCGCACTCCTAATTAAGCACACATGGTACAAATTCATATATTCTTAAAGTTTGGTTCTTAGGGTTAGTTTTGTATAGATTATAATTCAACTTATTTTCAAATTAGTTTATGTTTTTTAATTTATTTATGTATAACTTTTTAAAGTTTTATTTTATAAATAAATAAATATGTGTGTGTGTGTGTTTTTATTATATCTAAGCTTATTTTTTTAAACAAACTAAACCAACGAAAACAAGTTCCCAAAAATATATTTAATCCGGTGAGCAAATAGGTCAAAATTTCAAAGATGGGCATCATTCACTGAAATAGGTATTCCGAGAGACCTTACTTCTAGATGGAGATCCTGTGCAATACCTAGGGTATTGCATAGGTATTGCACAGTTCAAAATATTGCAATAGTTAAAACCTTTTTTTTTTTTTTTTTTTACTTTTTTTCATTGTTTAACAGTTTAAAAAATTTTAACTTGCACATTTATAAACTGTGCAATATTTATGCAATATCCCTTGCTTCTCAGGTGTAAACTCTAATTTTTATTCTTGTCAATCAAAAGCTCAAATAATGCAATAAGTACATGCTACTTTTCTTTCACATACTGATAGGGTCTAGAGATGTGGACCCAATCTTAGATAACAAAATTCAGCCTCAAATTGATTGCAAAAAAAGTGTTAAGAAAATTTTACTATTTTAGAGAAAAAGAAAAAAAAAAAGCATTATATTCTTATTCCCACTATTTCCCATTTATTAAAATGGAGGGAGTAATTATTCAATATTCAAGTGAATTAATAAATTACTACTTCCTCTCAAAATTAAATTATCATTAGCATTACAAACAAAATTGAGGCATCCTTTTTACTCAATTTAAGGAAGAGTCTTTAAGATTAATCAATAAACCAAATGTTTTTTCTTAAATAAATATGAATTCAAAATCAACTTATTTTAAACCTTAATTGAATCATGGTTCTCCTCTTAAATGAGAACAAATAATGTCAATTGAGTTACAAACAATCCTTAATTCCTCAACTATCGAATTATAAAAATCATAATACAAAAACCTTAGCCGAAGCTTGAGCATTGTGTGCTACTGTGCTTTTTTTTGTGTGCTACTGTGCTTGAACCAAACCAAACCGAGCACATACATAATTAAGTTCAACACTTATTATAGACGAAAATTGTGACAGTTTTGTAGGTACTGCCGTTTTCAAGGCCTGCATAGAAAACAGAATGGGTAGCAAGGAGGCCCACCGCCCACTGGTCCAGCCCATTCCTTTCTGGACTGCACCATCTAAGCCCTTTCAAAGTTCAACTATTTCAGAGATCTGTCACCAGCAGACCAGGTTGCCTTTTGGGACTAATGCCAAGTTGCCAACATAATGACACTCACTACATGTTAAACTTTTCTGTCATAACTCACATGGTCACATTTCACAGTATAATCCCTTCACCTTTATTATCTGTACTTGTGGGAATAAGATGTCCGACCATGGATTTTCTTCCTTCCTACTTATCTCTTTTAACTTTCTCCTTTTTCACTTTAAATGATGCTTTTTTGTATTCTTTTCTTTTTCTTATAAAAGATGAATAAACAAATTAAATATGGGTAAATCACAATAACTTTCTTTGAAATTTGGAGAACGTTAGAAATCTTCTTTAATTTATTTGAAAAATGACACTTACGTTTGGATCAACTTTTTCCGTTTTTCCATTAAATTATTATTATTTTTGTTTGTTTATGTACCTTACTTTTTTAAGTTTTAGTTTTACTATTTCTATATATTGTACTTTTGCCAACTTTCAATAAGTAAACTTTTCATTAAAAAGTTAATCCCATTGAAAATATTATTTTATTGTGTTTTTTATTTATTTATTATCATATGGATAAAACTTAGGTATAGTTCCTTAGTAAATACATTAGGTTCCTAATTGAATTCAAATACATTGAATTTAAATATTCTTAAAAAAAGATAACATTGTTTGTATTTCATTATTTAATGCAACTATGTGTTTGAATTCAACTGGGAAATCTAATGTATCTAATCTAAGGAACTGTACCTAAGTTTTACCCTTATCGTATTACCAATCTCATTAGTAAACTTTCTTTTGAATAATTTTGGATGAGAATTTAACTTTAAAAAAATATGTACTTTCACTCAATTGGTAATGGACATAAATAGTCATAAGGGGGGTTATTTATTAAATAAATCAAAATCTCAAGGAGTGGAATTTGGTTTATAAAAAAATATAAGACAAAGTTTCTGTCATTTTTTCTTAAATAAGTAAGTGAAATATTAAATTTTTCAAGAAGATAATGTGTCCATTTGTTAGTTTATCCATTTAAGAGGACTTTCAATTTATTATCTCCTTGACTATTCTATATTTGGAACATATACACCCATAATACGTCTACTCTTCCTATGTCTTCAACTCAAAATAACTTGTTTTCGTGTTTTACGAAAGCTGTATTGACTATTGACAGCACATAGCAGGGAGGACGAGGAGGGACATTATGTGTTTTCATGTTCTTTTCTTCACCAAAAAGGAAAAGGACGCAAAACAAGATAAGCCAAACTCAAATTGATCGATGTTGCTTTTGAATCAAGTTGAGTGCATGTGCTATAGGGTTAGACACTTGTACAATGCAATGTCATTTGTGTGAGACCCAATATTGAAAATCGGTTGCAAGAGGATATTCACTAGAATATCTTATGATTCTCAGATTTTTAGGCTCCAATAATATACAATTTGACTCTAGAATAGTCATCAACAGTGATTCTATTGATCGTAGAGAAATCTGTTTAAACTTATTCCAAGTTGCACATGATTTTTTTTTTCTATTTCTTTTTTTTATACTATAAAATAGAGTAGGTCATAATCCCAGAAAAATTGCCGGTACCATTTGTCTCAAGTGTCATATTGGCGATAAATCAAAGAGGACGAAGTGATCGTGAAAGTGAAAAAGAAAACTCTACGGCACTACCATACATTGGAATAGACTATGGTTATCAACAAGTAGAGTATTAATAAGAAGCAGTTGATTCAATAGTTGGACCATAAATAGGACTCCGGACTTATATCAACCACAGATTTTATATTCTTAAATGGACAGCTTTGTTTGGAGCTTGGACTTCTATCAAGAAGATTTAAATGTGCCTCTGAATGAGATTTCTATAGCCTTCGTAGAGTGATTATTTAGTACTTCCGGAGTACAATAAATGTGTATTTTATCATCTTACACAAATTGTGTGTCACACTAATTAAATTCATGGTGAGATCTACTATTCACGTGAGAGAAGGAAGTATACATTCATTGTGTTCTGGAAATACTAAATAATATTTTCCGCCTTTGCTATGAATCCATTTGGACCACAAGGATTCTTTTTGTAACCCATTTGCACTACAAACTAGGACTCTTTGTAAGTGTATATATGAAGTGCAATCACAAGTTATTTGGTTTGAATATGTATAAGGGTAAGTGGAAATGGTATCCGAATCTATAAAGCATTTGGAGTCTACCCCCTTTTCCTTTGTTTTCTTTGTGAAAGATTTGGAGATGGATTGAAATATAAAATATCCTCAAATAGTGGGATCGAGTATCGTACTTAGTGTTAAGAGTCTTGTAATTCAGTGACATTGTATATTCTTCTTTACGGGAAGAATCAAGATTCAAACATCCCCCTCTCATTATTGTAACTATCGAATTATCAAAATAATAATAATAATAATAATACAATATACTTAACATGTCAGATTAATAAGCCTAAGTGCAATCTTTATCTGTCTACAAGCTTAGGATGAACTTCCTTGAATTTTTATTTTGCGGTGAAAGTCTTTCCAAAGTTTTAAAAAGTTGGGTAGTATCCGCACTCCTAATTAAGCAGACACGATACAAATTCATATATTCTTAAAGTTTCATTCTTAGGGTTAGTTTTGTATTGATTATAATTCAACTTATTTTCAAATTAGTTTATGTATAACTTTTAAAGTTTTATTTTATAAATAAATAAATATATGTGTGTGTGTTTATCTTTTTTATTTTATTTTCTCTAAGCTTATCTATATCTATATAATATATAATAGCATAAGACATGAGTGTTAAAACCAAGAGTGTCTTACATCATGACAAGTGGCATGTCTATCTATTGTTTTTATTTCCCAAGTGATACGTTGTTTTAATAATTTGACTTAATCCAAGTTTATTTATCAAACGGTAAACAGAATATCTTAAAAAAATATTGAACAACGTGTATTTTTTGTTTGTATGTTTTTATTAATTTTAATTCATGCCAAAAACCTTTTAAATAAAAACAGATAATTACAAATTCTTTAAAATAAATTTTCCTACTACTAAAAGACATCTTAATAAAATATACTTATCTAAGATTAGTTCTTTAAAAAAAATAAGAAAGGATTAGATTAGTTCAATTTAATGATCAACACCAAATTAAAAAATAAAAAATAAAGACTAAACAACGTGTAACTAAAAATCTTCATAATCCTAAAATAAAAAAAAAAAAATTTAAACGTGTGTTTTATTATTTTTTTTACAAAAATTTTTTAAAAAATTAACAATCTCTGCGTTATATGCGTGTGTTTTATTATTTATTTTCTTCCCTTGCAAATCAGTTATAGAAAAAAACAACAATAGTCTTCTCTGCAAAACCAATTTACTCAAGGAAACAAGTCCTTTGTTTTTCTGCAAGCAGAGTTAGAAGAGATCCAAATAAGTTGAAATACTCAAGCAAATTGAAAGTTTAGGCAAACTTATTTGTTTTTCTAATGTTTGTTAATGCAGGTATAATTAACAGAAAAGAAAAGAAAAATCCAAGTCAAATTATAATTGATACATTTGCTTTTCTTTTTTCTCTATTTCTAAAATTTCCATTGTATGTGATTATACTATTTTATAGACCAAATATTGCTTTACAAAAAGCCTTTATAATAAAAATATTTCTCTTTTAAATTTAAAACAGATAATTACAAATTCTTTAAAATAAATTTCCTACTACTAAAAGACATCTTAATAAAATATACTTATCTTAGTTTTTTTAAAAAAAAAAAAAAAAAAAAAAAAAAACAAACGTGTGACTATTACTATTTTTTATGGAATTAAATTTGTTTAGGAACTCTTTTAATAATAGGCCAATTAATTTTTAAAAAGAAGTCTTTTAGTAGAATTATGATTAGGACAATGAATTTTTTAAAAGAAGTCTTTTAGTAGAATTATGATTCATACAAAGTTGAGTATGAGTGTATGACACATATTGATAGTCATTGAAGGTATTGAACGTTTGATTTTTTTTTTTTTTAATACATCTTAATATAGTATCATAATTAAATTGTTTGATGACTATCAAGTTTAAATAATTCTCTTATAGAAATAGATAATAATTTTTTTTTTTTTTTAAAAGTCTCCTACAACTAAAAAGACATCTTCATAAAATATCATAATAAACACCTACTACTAAAAGACATCTTCATAATCCTAATAATAATAAAAAACTTTTTAAACGTGTGTTTTATTTACAAAAAAAAAAAAAGATTAAAAGACTAGATTTGTCCGGTTATGTGACTTTTTTTATTTTTTGGTTAAGTAAAAGTTGAAGGGATTCAAGGCATGTGATTAATTTCTCAAACATGAGGAAATATTTTAACTTCTCTTTGTACTGCTTCTATGCAATTTGTTTATTACCGAGGTGCACAGTTAACTTCTTTTTTTTCTATCTTATAATTAAGTGTAGTCGTACTTGGGCAGTACCGAGTTTTTTATCTGCATAAGGCCATCTCCAGCAATACTCTAAATTTATCTCTATCTTTATCTCTAAATTACACTTTTTAACAACTCTCTATTTTTTTTACTCCAGCAGTACTCTTTATTTTACTCTCTATTCTATTAAAAACTATTTTTTTATTATTACTTCCCACCAAAAATAACCAACTCCCACCCAAATCAATTTCTCACAGCAACGAAACAAACAGCAACCAACCAAAAAACAGATTAATTATTTCAAATTAATTTCAGCAACCAAAATTTTCTCAGCCACCAAACGGCACGGCTCCACCACCTCCAGGCCGAGCTCCACTTCCGGTGACCCTTTCTTTTTTTCATGCGTATGCTTGAATCGGAACCACAAACTGTTCACTCCGCAAAATCTTCAGCAACAAACACTGAGCTCAACAATTCAGCAAAGCTCAGTACAAGACAAAGCTCCGCGATCCAGAAACTTCACAGATTGCGAAACGAAGCTTCGAGACCCTAGCTCGAGGAACTGGAATTTCAACAATCGCATATTTTAGCTCAAACTAAGCAAATTTCACACATTCATAACTCATAAATCAGATCTAAAATCTTTCACAAAATCAAAAACATACATTATTCAAGCTCAAAATCTTAACCAAATTTCATACATTTTTTCACGCATGTGAGATTGAATCAATCAATTCCTCAGCTGCAAACGCTGAGCTCAAAAAAAAAACTGAGTAAAGCTCGCTCAAAGGCTCAAAGCTCTCACTTCGAGATGATTTTAGAGAGAGAGAAACCCTAATTTCTGAGAGAGAGAGAGAGCGTTATGAAAAGCACGAGTTGGGATCGGGGACGGCAAGTCCGTTGGGATCGGGGACGGCAAGCCCAGGCCGTGGCGTGGGTCTCTCTCGTCCAGGCCGAGATCGGCACGGGTGACCTCCAGACCGTTGGGATCGGGGACGGCAAGCCCAGGCCGTGGCGTGGGTCTCTCTCGTCCAGGCCGAGATCGTGGGGTGGGTCTCTCTCGTCCAGGCCGAATCAACGAATCACCACCACCACCGAATCAACCGAATCAACCACCACCACCGAATCGCCGGCAAGCCCAAGCCACCACCGTGCTTCAACAGAAAACCCAAAAGGCCGAAAGAGCAAAGAGAGAAGAGAGAGCAGAGAGAAGAGAGAGCAAATGAGAAGAAGAGAGAGAAATTTTCGGAAGAAATGAGAGGAGAGAGAAAAAATCCGGAAGAAATATTCAGTTTGATATGGTGGGGTCAGAGCTGAAAAAAATTAGTTTTTTAATTTTTACAAAGTGTACAGTAACCTTTCAAAAATGAAAGGGTACTGTTCACTTTGTAAAAAAATTTGAAGATAAAAAGGGGTTTTGGAAGGACTGCTGGAGCCGAGTTTTTGGTTTTATACTCTATAAATAGAGATGAAGAGCAGTTTTACACTGCTGCTGGAGATGGCCTAAGGAACCTCCAAAGCAAACTTATAGAATAAAAAGAGACCGTGTATGACCTTCCAATGGTACCCTCCATTCCACATGTTATTCTGATTAATTAAAAAGTCCTAATAGGTACTTATATATAAGAACAACATTGAATCAACAAGACTGCAAATATCATGTGTTTTATTATTCATTGTCTTCCCAAAAAAAGTGATACTTTGTTTACTATTAAAGACATCTTAATAAAATATCATAATAAAAAACTTTTAAATAAATAAAAAATAATGACAAAATCTTTAAAAGAAGTTTCTTACTACTAAAAGATATCTTAATAAAATATCATAATAAAAAGGGGATAAATAGATTGGTATTCATTGATGAACAATCACTTAAGATATCATTTAGTGAACAGACATACTCCTTGATAGAAGGAAGATAAATAGAACACGTTAAATTGAAGGTTCCTCATTCTTGCATAATCTGAATACGTAACATCTAAACAATGGCAATCTGGTACAAGTTTTGTTCTTCTACTTCTTTTTCTTTTTTATTTATTTATTTTTCTATCATGATCTATTTTTATTTTTATGTTTTTGTACGTTTATATGACTGCAAGGGGCTTTAAACAATGGTAATCTGGTACAAGTTTTGTTCTTCTATTCCTTTTTTCTTTTTTACTTATTTATTTTTTTCTTTCCTTTTTTTGTGTTTTTGTACATTTATATGACTGCAAGGGGATCTAAGAAGCAATTGAACTAAGGTAATAATCGGCCTCCAAAATGTCATTCTTTAATGGAGTCTAATCAAATTTAATATGTATGAATATTAGTGTGAATGTATAAGGTAAAATGATAGTATATATGATAAGGTGGGTTGTCGTACCACGGAGAGAGAGGTTTTAAAATAAACACGTAACACTAGAAATTAAATCAAGAAAATGTTTTGGTTGTTTTGAAAACTCACAATTTGAATAGGTAAAGAAACTCAAATCTAAAAATTGCTAGGGCTTTGGGTTCCTCAAATTTACTAAGATAAATTAATTCAATTTAAATCCATGGAATTACACAATTGGGGGTTTCACATCCCAAACCCTCAATTGGAACATTTGCAATAAAAACCATTTTTAATAAAATCTAAATTAGAAATACTATTCGATTGTTCATTGATTTAAACACATAATAAATAACTACGTTGGAAAAACCTAAAATCGACACTCTCACAGTGCAGTAAAAAGTAATATCCAATGAAATTAAGAGCTCTTAGATTTAATGGAACTAAAATCTCTACTTAACTATGAGAAAAACATGATTGAACTCATGAAAAGATTCAAATCATAGAACCACAAATAAAAGAAATAATAAGAAGATGAGAACAATCAAAGAATAAATCTTAAACATTGAAACTCAAAATGGATTTAAAAGAAATTAGTTTACCTTACAAATTCGGATTCCCCCTTAGCCCAAGCTAAAAGTCTAGCCAGTCATGGCCAAGAAATTACAAAAAGAAGACTAAAGAAATAAATTCTAGAGAAAAAAAAAAAAAAAAAAAAGAGAGAAAAGAGAGAGAAAAAAATAAGAAAAAGAGTCTCTGCCAAAAATCTGCTCCCAGGCGGCTACTGTTCGAAGAAGAGAACACGCTTCACTTAGGGCTCCAAAAAGGAAGCCCTAATCACGTGCATCTCGGCTTGAAAAGAGCCATTGCACCCCACGGCATCAACAACCATGCGTGAACTTCATTTAAGCCATTAAGCTCTGATCCTGTGTGATGCGGCAAGACAAGGACCATGCAATTCACTAAAGCACACGAATTGGTTTTAAAGCTCCTTTGGAGTCACGATCCTGTGCAGCGCGGGTAAGAAAGGGGAGAGATGAGCCTGTGGGCTTGTTGGCCTTGCTTTCTTCTTCTTTTTTCTTTATTCTTTTTTCTTTTTCTTTTTCAGCACTAGTTTGCACCTAAAACATAACATAAAATTTAGACTTTATAAAATTAAAATAATGCATGCAAATAAATTATTTTTATACAACGTAATGAAATAAAAGAAATGCAATGATTTGCATACAACTAAAAATAAAATGCAAAATAATTCTATTAAAAACCTTAGAAAATGGGCTTAATAAGTCATATTTCATGACTTATCACACCCCCCAACCTAAATTTTGCTAGTCTCTAGCAAACCTAAAAACAATTCAGATGAAAATAAACCTAAACTATACCACTTTCGCTGGCACTCTCGGTTGCATTTAGCTCATGCAACAAGCCTTTAAACCCCTAGGTGTCCCTAGTGGACGAGTTATAGTCTCGTGAGGGCTTACCAGAACGATACCCACAAACGTTTTGTTTCTCAAGTAACGTGCTCAGTCTTGACTTATTTCAAACAATGCCAATCATGTTATCAAAGGGAAAGCAATATCACAAAAACAATGGTTTTCAGTCATAAGCAAGCTTAAAAATACAAACTTCATCTCCAAAATTATGAAAAATTTAAACTCTATCAGAATTTTCTCATGCTCAAATCCTTAGTGTAAAGTGAATTAGCTCATGGATATGGGGCTTCAAATAATTCCATCATAAATGGCTTAGTCCTTCAGAGATTGCTAGAATTTTTTGTCACGTGAAACAACCAAAGCATAGAAAGTATTATTAAATTGCTTATATACACTTGCATCATCATTTTTTTTTTTTTTTTTTTTTTTTTTTTTTTTTTTTTTTTTTTTTTTTTTATTGTGTGGGTTGTACAATGCTTAGCTCCCTTAAGCTCTCTAATCGACCCGTGTATCGAGTGTTCGACCAATGACTCCCAAACCAGGTGGCTCAATGGGCACTAGGTGTAAAGACACCCCTAAGGGCTTACTAACTCGAGTAAAAAAGGCTACGAAGCTAAACTAGTCACCCACACTATATTGACCATTCCAAACCTTTACCTTTTGACGCGAACACTCACTGCTGGCTAGGCAAGAGGCCCGGTTACTCAGTATAAGCTCAAGATGGCCAATTTTTTTTTTTTTTTTCTTTTTTTTTTATTTTTTATTTTTATTTTTTTTAAGGAAATTTACAATACACAAAACCATGCCAAGGATTTCACAACCAACTAGTCTTAAGATTTTAAACATTCATGTTTGGCTTTCATACCCCACAACCATGTACTAGTGTGCTTGTGAAGTTCAAAGAAACATGTGGAATCTCACTACCCAAAAATCAAGCATCAAAGGACAGAATTTAAATTTCTCAATCAAATGCTCATGCGTTCAAGCCTTTAAGCTCACTAATGACATTTAAATCAAAACTAATGCTCAATACATCCTCAAGGATAGCACAATCAAAGCATATGAATTCATTATTTCAAGACATATGTATGGAAAGCTCTCTAAAAAATTACTATCCCACCCTCCAACCTAAATTCACATTGTCCTCAATGTTTCAAAAATGTACAACATGATAGTATAAGAAGGTTTAGAAGGCACCTCAATCGTGGCATAGAAACTTCCAATGATATTTCCTGCAAAATGTTAGTTCCACCAAACAAAAACAAAAGCAAAATATGGTACAAGTAAAAGGTAGACTCCGAAAAATCTACTCATCCCGATAAACGGGATCCTCCAAGGAAATTGTTTCTTCCTCGGGCACAAACCTATCTAGGGCGGGCTTAAGTCTTTGTCCATTTACTTTAAAAATCCGCCCATCCCTAGGATCCTCTACCTCAATGGCCCCGTTTTCAAAAACACGCTTCACTACATACGGACCATCCCACCTAGACCTCAACTTGCCCGGATGCTTATGGAGTCTAGAATCATACAAGTACACTTTTTGGTTCACTTCAAAGGTTTTTCTCAAAATCCTTTTGTCATGAAAAATTTTCATCTTTGCCTTGTAGATTTTAGAACTCTCATATGCATCGTTTCTTAACTCCTCTAATTCATTCAATTGGAGTTTTCTCAACTTGCCGGCCTTATCCAAATCAAAATTAAAAGCTTTTATAGCCCAATAGGCTTTATGCTCAAGTTCTACCGGCAAGTGGCAAGGCTTACCAAAAACAAGTCGGTAAGGGGACATACCAAAGGGAGTTTTAAAAGTGGTACGGTAAGCTCAAAGTGCATCCAACAAATGTAAGGACCAATCCTTTCAGTCGGGGCTAACCGTTTTTTCCAAAATTTGCTTAATCTCCCTATTGGCTAGTTCCGCTTGACCACTTGTTTGAGGATGGTACGATGTAGCTACTTTATGGATTACTCCATATTTCAACATTAGGGACTCAAAGGGTTTGTTACAAAAGTGGGTTCCTTGGTCACTTATGATGGCTCGTGGCGTTCCAAATCTAGATAGGACATTTTCTTTCAAAAATTTTACAACGGTCCTATGGTCATTCTTTTTACACGCCACGGCCTCAACCCACTTGGACACATAGTCCACAACAACTAATATGTAAAGATTACCAAAAGATGGGGGAAATGGGCCCATGAAGTCTATACCCCAACAATCAAAGATCTCAATAACAAGAATGGGGTTAAGAGGCATCATGTTCCTACGAGAAATGGCTCCCAACTTTTGGCATCTTTCACATGTCCTACAGAAATCATTAGTGTCCTTAAACAATGTGGGCCAATAAAATCCACACTGCAAGATTTTTGCAGCGGTTTTCTTTATAGAAAAGTGCCTACCACAAGCTTTAGAATGACAAAAGTTTAAGACACTAGTGATTTCATCATTAGGAACGCACCTCCTAATAATTTGGTCGGGACAATATTTAAAAAGATTGGGATCATCCCAATAAAAATTACGTACCTCAACCAAAAACTTTCTCTTATCTTGTGTGCTCCACTCCTTTGGAATTTCACCTACAACAAGGTAATTCACAATGTGAGCATACCATGGCAATTCAGAAATAACAAATAAATGCTCATCAGGAAATTCATCATTAATAGGGAGGTGATCCGAATTATCCTCGAAAGTGAGTCTTGAGAGGTGATCCGCTACCACGTTCTCAACTCCTTTCTTATCTTTGATTGTTAGACTAAATTCCTGCAATAACAAAATCCACCTAATTAGTCGCGCCTTAGCATCCTTTTTGGTAAAAAGATACTTGAGGGCAGCATGATCAGTAAAAACAACAATAGGTGATCCAATCAAATAAGCACGAAATTTGTCTAAAGCAAAAACAATGGCTAGTAACTCTTTCTCAGTAGTTGTGTAATTCATTTGTGCACAGTTAAGAGTTCTACTAGCATAATAGATGACATATGGCTTGTTGTCTTTCCTTTGGCCTAATACCGCTCCTATGGCATAGTCACTAGCATCACACATGAGCTCAAAAGGAAGGCTCCAATCCGGTGATCTCATAATAGGAGCGGAGGTAAGCTTATCAATTAGCTTTGCAAAAGCTTCTTGACATGCTTCCGTCCAAATAAAGGGTGCATCCTTAAGAAGGAGGCTACACAAGGGTCTAGAAATAAAACTAAAGCCTTGTATGAACCTACAATAAAAACCCGCATGGCCTAGGAAAAATCTAACATCTTTGACGGTCTTAGGGATAGGTAGTTTAGAAATTAATTCTATCTTGGACTTATCTACCTCAATACCCCTAGATGAGACAATGTGGCCTAGGACTATCCCGGAAGTTACCATGAAATGGCACTTCTCCCAATTCAAGACAAGGTTCTTTTCCTCACACCTAGCCAACACTTTGCCTAAATTCTCCAAACATCCATCAAAAGAATCACCAAAGACCGAAAGGTCATCCATAAACACTTCCATAAACTCTCCGACCATATCACTAAAGATACTCATCATACACCTTTGAAAGGTGGCCGGAGCATTACATAATCCAAATGGCATGCGGCGGAATGCATATGTGCCAAAGGGACATGTAAAAGTGGTCTTATCCTGGTCTTCTAAATCAATCTCAATTTGATAATACCCAGAATAACCATCTAGAAAACAATAGAAAGAGTGTCCCGCCACTCTCTCTAAGACTTGGTCAATAAAGGGCAAAGGAAAGTGGATCTTTTCGGGTGGCGGCATTTAATTTCCTATAATCAATGCACATCTGCCAATCCGGTGACTAAGTTTGGTGGGCACTAATTCCCCATGCTCATTTTTCACAACAATGACTCCTAACTTTTTAGGAATCACTTAAGTAAGACTAACCCATTTACTATCAAAAATTGGGTAAATGATACCCGCATCCAACAACTTTAAAACTTCAATTTTACAACTTCTCTCATGTTTGGGTTTAGTCTACATTGAGGTTGTCTAGAGGCCTTGACCTCATCCTCAAAATTAATCATATGAGTACAAATTAAAGGGCTAATTCCCTTAATATCCGCTATGGTTCAACCAATTGCAGTCTTATGTTTTCTCAACAACTCAACCAATTTACCTTCTTGATCTATGTTTAAAACAGAAGAGATAATAATAAGAAAGGTATCACCTGATTCAAGAAATGCATATTTCAACCCACTTGGTAGTTGCTTTAGTTCAAGTTTTGGTATTGCAACACTAGAGAGTAGAACTTTATTTTCACTTTTAAAATAAACACGTAACACTAGAAATTAAATCAAGAAAATGTTTTGGTTGTTTTGAAAACTCACAATTTGAATAGGTAAAGAAACTCAAATCTAAAAAATTGCTAGGGCTTTGGGTTCCTCAAGTTTATTAAGATAAATTAATTCAATTTAAATCCATGGAATTACACAATTGGGAGTTTCACATCCCAAACCCTCAATTGAAACATTTGCAATAAAAACCATTTTTAATCAAATCTAAATTAGAAATACTATTCGATTATTCATTGATTTAAACACATAATAAATAACTACGTTGGAAAAACCTAAAATCGACACTCTCACAGTGCAGTAAAAAGTAATATCCAATGAAATTAAGAGCTCTTAGATTTAATGGAACTAAAATCTCTACTTAACTATGAGAAAAACATGATTGAACTCATGAAAAGATTCAAATCATAGAACCACAAATAATAAGAAGATCAGAACAATCAAATAATAAATCTTAAACATTGAAACTCAAAATGGATTTAAAAGAAATTAGTTTACCTTACAAATTTGGATTCCCCCTTAGCCCAAGCTAAAAGTCTAGCCAATCATGGCCAAGAAATTACAAAAAGAAGACTAAAGAAATCAATTCTAGAGAAAAAACTAGAGAGAAAAAAATAAGAAAAAGAGTCTCTGCCAAAAATCCTCCCAGGCGGCTATTGTTCGAAGAAGAGAAAACGCTTTACTTAGGGCTCCAAAAGGGAGCCCTCATCATGTGCATCTCGGCTTGAAAAGAGCCATTGCACCCCACGACATCAACAATGTGTGAACTTCATTTAAGCCATTAAGCTCTTATCCTGTGTGATGCGACAAGAAAAGGACCATGCAATTTACTAAAGCACGCGAATTGGTTTTAAAGCTCCTTTGGAGTCACGCTCCTGTGCAGCGCGGGTAAGAAAAGGGAGGTGAGCACGTGGGCTTGCTGGCTTGCTTCTTTTTTTTTTTTTTTTTTTTTTTTTTTTTTTTTTTTTTTTTTCTTTCTTTTTCTTTTTCAGCACTAGTTTGCACCTAAAACATAACATAAAATTTAGACTTTATAAAATTAAAATAATGCATGTAAATAAATTATTTTTATACAACGCAATGCAATGATTTGCATACAACTAAAAATAAAATGCAAAATAATTCTATTAAAAACCTTAGAAAATGGGCTTAATAAGTCATATTTCATGACTTATCAGGTAATCTTTTATTTTTTACTTGATTCTAACTTATTTTCTGTTTTATCAATTAAAGATAACCATTTTTTCTCAATTATTATACACTATCTAATTCTTTTATTTTTCTGTTGTTGGTGCAATTCCATCTATTTGTTATTATCATTTTTTTTTTTATGGAACAAATTTTTTGAAAAATAATACAATTAATTTTTAAAAAGAAGTCTTTTAGTAGAATTATGATTCATACAAAGTTGAGTATGAGTGTATGACACATAGATAGTCATTGAATGAAATTTTGATATGATTACAAATATGCAAACCAACAAATGGTTGCCGACAACATGTACTTAGCTAAAAAACAAATGCAAATTCAATTTGATCTACAAAGCCATCCTTAATTCCAACTATCGAATTATAAAAATCAAAAACAAAAACCTTAACCGAAGCTTGAGCATTGTGTGCTACTGTGCTTGAACCAAACCAAACCGAGCACATACATAATTAAGTTCAACACTTATTATAGACGAAAATTGTGACAGTTTTGTAGGTACTGCCGTTTTCAAGGCCTGCATAGAAAACAGAATGGGTAGCAAGGAGGCCCACTGGTCCAGCCCATTCCTTTCTGGACTGCACCATCTAAGCCCTTTCAAAGTTCAACTATTTCAAAGATCTGTCACCAGCAGACCAGCTTGCCTTTCGGGACTAATGCCAAGTTGCCAACATAATGACACTCACTACATGTTAAACTTTGCTGTCATAACTCACATGGTCACATTTCACAGTATAATCCCTTCACCTTTATTATCTGTACTTGTGGGAATAAGATGTCCGACCATGGATTTTCTTCCTTCCTACTTATCTCTTTTAACTTTCTCCTTTTTCACTTTAAATGATGCTTTTTTGTATTCTTTTCTTTTTCTGATAAAAGAATATAAAAGATGAATAAACAAATTAAATATGGGTAAATCACAATAACTTTCTTTGAAAAACGTTAGAAATCTTCTTAATTTATTTGAAAAATGACACTTACGTTTGGATCAACTTTTTCCGTTTTTCCATTAAATTATTATTATTTTTGTTTGTTTATGTACCTTATTTTTTTAAGTTTTACTATTTCTATATATTGTACTTTTGCCAACTTTTAATAAGTAAACTTTTCATTAAAAAGTTAATCCCATTGAAAATATTATTTTTATTGTGTTTTTTATTTATTTATTATCATATGGATAAAATTTAGACACAGTTCCTTTTTTTTTTTTTGAATAGAAGATAGAAAATTTATTGAAAGAGGAAAAAAAATTACAACCAGTAAAGAATTCTCACAGAGGAGAAAGAACTCGACAGACCATGCACGGCTTAGGCCGTATTCACTGGCTGTGAACATGTGTATCAAAACACAAATTGGGAAAACTGGGGCGAAAATAACTAAACTACCCTGAAAACAATCTAAAGGGAGAAAATCAAGATGACAGTTGCGATCACTGAGACGACTTTGCTTCTGTAAAATCATGCACAATAGTCAAACCATTCAGCAGGATTATCTCAGGCAGAAGTTGGCAGTCTTCATGGATCATTTTATTACGGGCATTCCAAATAGACCAGGCTACCGCTGCCCACTCAGCTAGAGCATCCGAAATAAAGTGCTTAAAAATCCACTGCATAAAGTCGAAAAATTCCTCCACCTGATTTGGAATTTTTTGAACACGACCCCGGACAAGAGCCCATGTATTACGAGCCAAAGGACACTGCCATAGAGCATGGGTTGTTGAATCTTCTTCTTATTGACAGATTACACAGTTGGGACTTTTGCTAATCTTTCGTCTATAAAGATTGAGAAATGTAGGCAGAGATTCATGATGAGCACGCCACAAAAAGTGTTTTATCTTCCCTGGTACAGTCAACTTCCATATCTTATTCCAAAACCATCGGAGCCCCTGCACATTCGAGCACTCTCCGCTGAATGAACCCCTCTTCTCAATTTCCAGCAACACATATGCCGATTGGACCATGAAAGAGCCTGTATTTGTCCCAGACCAGAACAGCAAAGGAGCACGGCCATTTCCAGGACTCACCCAGCTTAAACCTTTTTGAATGACTTCTCTGCTTGATAGGATGCTCCGCCACAAGAAAGAGGGGTTATTTCCCAATGCTGCTTCCATAACAGAGCAGGTTGGAAAATATCAAGCTTTAAAAACTCTATAGAACAAGGATTGGGGGTTCTGGAGAAGTCTCCAGCACTGCTTCGCCAGCAACGCCATGTTGAACAGGTGCAAATTTCTGAAGCCTATCCCTCCATTAGATTTTGCAGTACACAGCTTATCCCAATGAATCCAGTGAAGCTTTATTTCTTCATTTTTCTGGCCCCACTAATACCTTACAATCAAACCATTGATCTCCTCACACCATGTCTTTGGAAGTTTGAAGCAATTCATGGCATAAGTCGGGATGGCCTGAGCCACCGCTTTAATGAGGATCTCACGCCCTGCCTTTGAGAGAAATCTCTCCTTCCAACCCTGTAAACGCTGCACAATTCTCACCTTCAAGCTATTAAAGATTGATTTTTTGGATCTCCCAATCATACCTAGAAGGCCTAAGTATTTATCAAAATTGGCAACATCCCGAGAACCTCAGAAATCTTGGATTGATGAGCGAATGGCTCGTGGCGTATTTGTACTGAAGAATATTGCTGTATTTTCTCGATTAATTTTTTGGCCTGAACTTGCTTCATAGAGATTAAGAATTTCCATCAACCTTTCACTGTCAGCAATATTGGCTTGGCCAAAGAGGAGACTGTTATCTGCAAAAAATAAGTGAGAAACCCAAGGCCCTCCCCTGCTTGTTTGGTTGCCTTTCAACCTACCCGATATGCTCGCCTGTCTGAGCAAAGCGGATAACCCTTTTACACAAATGAGAAACAAATATGGGGAGAGAGGGTCCCCTTGCCTAATGCCACGAGTAGGAGTGATGTAGCCTTTTGGAACTCCATCCAGCAATACAGAATATTGAACAGTTCGGACACAAGACATAGTCACGGAAACCCATTGATCAGCAAAACCCAACTTCCGCATAATGGCTTCTAGGAAATCCCATTCAACGCAGTCATAGGCTTTACTCATATCCAGTTTCAAAGCCATTTCCCCTCTCTTCCCCCTTCGCTTGCCTTTCAATTTGTGAATAATTTCAAAAGCCATTGAAACATTGTCAGTAATAAGTCGCCCAGGCACAAAGGCACTTTGAGAGTTAGAAATAATCAAAGGAAGCACAACTTTCAATCTGTTTGCTAAGACTTTAGAAATTATTTTATAGACCACGTTACATAGGCTAATAGGGCGATAATCACTCATATGTTTGGGGTTTTTCTTTTTGGGATTAAGGAGATATGAGTGAGGTTAATTTTACGGAGCATCATTGCAGAATTAAGAACAGATAGGATAGCAGTGGATACAATAGGCCCTATTACATGCCAAAACTTTCGAAAGAAAAAACTGGACATACCGTCGGGACCCGGGGCCTTAGAAGGATGCATTTGAAAGAATGCCACTCTAACCTCATCAGCAGTGAAAGGGAGCAACAGCTTTTGATTTGTATCCTGTAAAACAGTACTTGCCACAGCTAAGAGAGTTTCTTGAATCCAAGCAAGGTGTGAGGAAGCAAATAATCGCTCAAAATACTCCACAGCCACCGATTCCATTTGTTGATCCATTGTGCACCATTCATGGTGGTCATTAAGAATACCAGCCATATGATTCGTTCTTCTTCGCTGTTGTGCATGGTTGTGGAAATATTTTGTGTTGCTATCCCCAGCTGCTAACCACGTCATTCGAGAGTTTTGTCTCCAATGTAGCTCTTCACTCAATAACAACCTGTTTATTTCCGACTTTGTTGCTGCAATAGCTGAATTGTTTGCTCCTAAGATATTGCCTTCAACCAAGTGCACTAGACTTTGAGTTTTATCCAGAATTAATGCATGGAACTTCCCAGAAATCTCGTTATACCACTTGAAGAGACGATCCCGGCACCTTTTAATCTTCTCACACACAATATACATGGGACTCCCTTGAACAACATTATTGGCCCAAACCTCCCGAATTATAACTTCACACTCCGGATGAAGAGCCCATTTCTCTTCAAACTTTCGAGGGCGACGCTTTGGGCGGTGGTAACTAAAGCTCACATCCATCTGGAGTAATATAGGAACATGATCAGAGTGAGAACAAAGGACGTGGCTGACCGAGCTTAGACTGAATCGTTCGAGCCAAGGAGCCGTGGCTAACGCACGATCCAATCTTTTTTTAACAAACCCCTCCCCAGCACACCTATTGTCCCAAGTGAACGGAACTCCACGAAACCCCATGTCAATCAAGCCGCACCTATTAACCACCTCATTAAAATCCTGCATTCTTCCGTACATACCTGGAACTTCTCCCGACCGCTCATCCACGGACAAGATCTCATTGAAATCACCCATGCAAAGCCAGGGTAATTGAACCATACCATTAAGTTTATTCAGTAGTGCCCAAGATTCACGATGTCGATGAGTTTCTGGGTGGCCGTAAAAACCAGTAAATCGCCACGGCTGGCTTGGAAGCACTTAGACATGAGCATCTATATGGTTCTGTGTATAATTCTGGATAATGAGCTCCACCGGATCATTCCATAACAGCGCTAAACCTCCACTACTTCCTCTGCTTGGAACTATAAAACAAAATTTAAAACGTAAGTCAACAAGCAAAACCTCCATTTTCTTACCATCAAGTTTTGTCTCCATTAAGAACAAAACCTTAGGCCCTTGAGTCTTCACCAAGTTGTGAAGTGCAAGAACTGTCGTTGGGTTCCCAAGCCCCCGGCAGTTCCAACTTAATATGTTCATTGGGTGCGGCAGGGCTGAGCACCAGCCACCGCCAAGTCCCCATCCACACTTTGCTCCATAGCACAATCGGTGCTTCTTCCCTTCTTAATATGCCCATCAACCCCTCCGTCCAGTTTAGGCCAAGAACCACCTCGTTTAGATCCTGACAACAATGAGTGGTCCTCAGGATTAAAAGAGTGATCCTTCGTGCAAGTAATCCTTTTCCATTTACCCCGAGACACACCCTGAACATCAACCTCATGTAGATCAGCCGAAACAAGCCCCTGAGAAGTCTGGGCATATATATTTTCTTTGTCAATAGGAGACAAATGGGCCTTAATGACATCCACGAATTGTTTCTTTTCAATGGACTTATTTTTTTGGTTGGACCCACTTTGCATTAGTCCATTTGGATTTATTTCTTCCAAAATTACCCTTTGACTCTTCTCCCTTCCACATTGCTTTACGGAAGCATTGATTCCAGAATCCGGGATATTGCATGAGATACTCTGCTCTAATGACATATCTTTGTCAACCTCTTCTATTCTAGGCAAAACTGGGGAAATAGGAGGAGACTTTAAAGCCAGATCAATCTCCCGGAGATGTTGTTCAAGATTGTCAACTGAGGACCGAATCAATTCCGGATTTTGCGCTATCTTTTCCTTTGATGGATCAAGGCCTATACAGGGCCTTGCCGTGTCAGCAGCAGCACCACTGCTTGCCTCCGGTGGCAGAGGCACTTCAGTTTGTGAGCTAGGTGACTAAGGTTGAGGCTAACCCCAACGTGGAACATTAGAACGACCTTCAGCCCGAACCTCCACCCTCCTCATCGGCTTGTCCATTGGAGCCCGCAACCAAGCTCCATATTGCTGAGATTCTCGCCTGAGAGTCCCCTTACTTCTAAGCCATAATTCACAGTCCTTTTCCGCATGAGTGAGGCGTCCACACCAATAGCAGTAATTGGGTAGACGTTCATACTTGAAGGAGATCCATAACTCCTTTCCATCAGCTCTATGCGCTTTTTGCCCCAGGCAAAGTGGCTCGTGAATATCTAGTCTCACTCGAGCCCTCATGCACCCTTCGCGCCCTCGTTCATCATCACCTTCCAATACCTGTTCCACCGCGCCCAAGATACTCGCCAGTGCCATAACAGCCTCCTTGTTCATTCGACGCACTGGGAGATTATACATTTGGACCCAAAAAGATGCGTGTCGACACTCTATCTCCTCTATAGCCGTGGCTGCCTCCACCCGTTGGAATGAGACCAAATGCTTGTCATAAGACCATGGCTCTGATTGAATAACTCTTGCCATGTCTGCTTCGTCTTCGAATGTAAATATGACCATATTATTGCCCATATCCCTTGCAGAGAAGCCCTTGAGAGTCCTCCACAGGGGACGAAAGGTACGGACAATAGATTCAATATTTAGGATCCTGGTCGTCATAAATCTGGCAGCCAAGTAGAACTGATTTTCATCTTCTGAAATACCAAAATCAAAAGGTGCAACTTCATTGTCATTGAGAGAAAAATTCTCCCGTAAACCCGAGATATCGTCCATAACCAAGAAATAGAGCACCCCAACCCAAATAAAAAAGAAATACCAGTCTGGAAAACCTCAACGACAACCCAGAGTAAATGAGAAAAGGAGTCGTCCTATCAGTAGTAGGGACTACAGAAGGGACCACTACTTGTACAGAGACAAGGACTGGGATTCTACTGACGGCTAGGGTTTGACATAGTCGCACCTAGCATCAGAGAGACTTTTAATTTTTAGGTACATTAGGTCAATTACATTAGGTTCCTAATTGAATTTAAATACATTGAATTTAAATATTCTTAAAAAAGATAACATTGTTTGTATTTCATTGGATAATGCAACCATGTGTTTGAATTCAATTGGGAAACCTAATGTACCTAACATAAGGAACTGTACCTAAATTTACCCTTATCGTATTACCAATCTTATTAGTAAACTTTCTTTTGAATAATTTTGGATGAGAATTTAACTTAAAAAAAAAAAAAAAAAAGAAAAAAAAAAAAAAAAAAAAAAAGTAAAAAAAAAATGCACTTTCACAGTTTCACTCAATTGGTAATGGACATAAATAGTCATAAGGGGGGTTATTTATTAAATAAATCAAAATCTCAAGGAGTGGAATTTGGTTTATAAAAAAATATAAGACAAAGTTTCTGTCATTTTTTCTTAAATAAGTAAGTGAAATATTAAATTTTTCAAGAAGATAATGTGTCCATTTGTTAGTTTATCCATTCAAGAGGACTTTCAATTTATTGTCTCCTTGACTATTCTATATTTGGAACATATACACCCATAATACGTGTACTCTTCCTATGTCTTCAACTCAAAATAACTTGTTTTCGTGTTTTACGAAAGCTCTATTGACTATTGACACCACATTGCAGGGAGGACGAGGAGGGACATTATGTGTTTTCATGTTCTTTTCTTCACCAAAAAGGAAAAGGATGCAAAACAAGATAAGCCAAACTAAAAATTGATCGATGTTGCTTTTGAATCAAGTTGAGTGCATGTGCTATAGGGTTAGACACTTGTACAATGCAATGTCATTTGTGTGAGACAGTGAGACCCAATATTGAAAATCGGTTGCAAGAGGATATTCACTAGAATATCTTATGATTCTCAGATTTTTAGGCTCCAATAATATACAATTTGACTCTAGAATAGTCATATCGACAGCGATTCTATATTAATTGAATTTGATCGTAGAGAAATCTGTTTAAACTTATTCCAAGTTGCACATGATTTTTTTTTTCTATTTCTTTTTTTTATACTATAAAATAGAGTAGGTCATAATCCCAGACAAATTGCCAGTACCATTTATCTCAAGTGTCATATTGGCGATAAATCAATTAAAGAGGACGAAGTTTTCATGAAAGTGAAAAGGAAAATACTACCAAACATGCAATTCTATTGTTTTTTTCTTCTTTGGTCTCACCAACATAAAACAGGGTTTACTTTAACAATTAATTCTATTTCATTTAGTGTTACGAAATCAATTATTGATCCAAATCGGTGACTCATACTTTAGTCAAGTTTACTTCTCTCACTAATAACTGTTTTACTTTTATTGTAATTATGAATCTCTTTTTCCTTCCTTTGTTTCGGATGCATAATTAAGAAATATGTAGTTGTACTTCATGTTTAATAGTTATTTAACAAAAAGAATTGACTATCTACATGACCGCCTTGCTATCATGAAAAGGTCAAATATTGTCACATGCTGGTAGCTGGATAAGCCATTAGAGGCACATTTTCTTTCTTTATTATTATTTTTAAAAGTAAAAAAAAAAAAAATTATCATAGTGTAGATTTGGGATCCTAAGGTGAAATACATTAATTTTTAATCATGACATCCCTCTCACGTGGGATAGGTCCCACAAATATCTATGAGATTGATGTTTAATACCACGTTAAGTAAAATAATTTTTCAAAAATGAGAATGCATGGGACCCTCTATAGAATAAATTGAGCAGCCATAGATATTATTCGTGGCTTTGTGCAGATTTTATCATCCCCAAGCCACCACAACAATCTAGAGACTCACCGTCCAGGCCCCCCCAAAAGTAAAAGAGGATAGAAATAAGGACATGACAAAGGAGAGTTATTGGAGAAAGTATCTCTTAGATGTACTAACTCATCCAATTCACGTATCAATAAATGAATATAATGTAAAAAGTTTGTGGATTGGTGTCTTGGTGAGATTAACTCTAATAAAAGGAGTGTGAAATTAAATAATATACGATATTCGTTTATTGACTTATTACATAACGATTTGATAGTTCATTAGTTTTGTCATGAGAATATTTATTATTTTCTCACGAATAAAAACTTCCACAATCTTTTTGATAGGAAGGAATATGAGAAAATTAAACAAGAATCAAGAGGTCGGCATGATCAAAAAAATAAATAAATAAAAAATCAAGGAGGTCGGCTTATTTTTAAAAGATTCCTAAAATTGTACAAAAATGATAAAAAAGAATTTTAAGAAAAAATATAGATGAGTTTTGCTTTTTAACTCACCTATATTTTTCCTCTATCTCCAATAAGACCTTTAAATATTTGGTCAATAAAAATCTAACCCAATTGAAACTCTATGTTTTTCACAAAAAAAAAAATAAAAAAACATGATATTTAAATGTTAAAAAAATATATGATATCAATAAGTGAATATCATGTAAAAAGTTTGTAGATTGGTGTCTTGGTGAGATTAACTCTAATAAAAGGAGTGTGAAATTAAATCATATACGATGTTAATATGTATATACCATTTGTTATTGTACTAGTCTAGGGTTTCCTAGGGTTTACGTTGTATTTACTATACCGTACACTAGACTAGGCCTATATATATTCTTTTATTTGTACATGATTATTCAGAATACTCAATACACAGATTATTCTCTCTGTTTCTCTGTGCTTACCTCTCTAAAGTTAACATGGTATCAGAGCCAAATTAATCTTTTGGCATTGTGATTCTTAAAACTAGTCTAGGGTTTTTTGAAAACAATTTTTCTCCAAAAACACCCGTGCCTCTCTTCTCCTGCAATTGCTTCCAGAGACCTTCGTTCATCCTGTGCTGCCTACCGCTCTGATCGTCAGAGCTCGATTTCCAAAACCTGAAAGTTGCAACGCCAGAACCCTGCTCACGCGCCGCCACGCGCCCCGTTTGTCTCCGGCAAACCCGCCGGTTTTGATCTCCGCCGCCGCCGCTAGGCTGCTCCGTCTGTCTTGTGCAACTTATCCAAGGATTCGTCTCGTCAAGACGAATCTACCCCAGAAATATCGCCGCCAGAAAACGCCGCACGCGCCGCCACGCGCCGGTGAAGCTTCCGGCGTGTTTTTTGCACCCAGATCCACGCGCGACCCGTACACGCGCCCTGACCCGCGGTCCGCCTGCCCCGCGACCCGCACCCACAGCTGACGTCAGCCCTACCTATTGCTGACGTCAGCCCTAGCTGAAAAAAAAAAAACAAAAAAAAAAAAAAAAAAAAAAAAGAAAAAAAAAAAAAAGAAAAGGCTTACCCATTATTTTTTGTTTTATTTTGCAGATATTTTCTATATTCCTTATTCATTTCTAATGGATAACACTAAACTTCCTCAGACTGTTATTGCTGCTCATCCTTCTTCCTCATCCAAGAACGGTTCAAAATACTGCAAAAATTGTTATCAACAGGGACATCTTCTATTTGCATGCCCTACCGTCCACTGTCGGTATTGTCACAAGATTGGTCACATTGTCTACAACTGCCCAACCAGGCCTCCCAAGCCAGGTCACTCAAGAACTCTTCCAAGGCCTGGTAATCCCTCTGTTGTTGCTGCTGCTAAAGAATCATTCTCTGCTCCTTCTCTCTCATATGTTTCGGTTAGTGCGTTAAGATCCTTAGTCTTTTCCATAGTCAAACAAATTCTGTCTACTTCTGGTAAGGTTTCCTCTGCTGTCTCAGGTAATACTTGGTATTTTGATTCTGCCTTGTTGTAATCATATGTCTCCCGATTCTCAGTTATTTTCTTCTGTTATTCCTACTACTCATGCTCCTCTTATTCAAACTGCTAATGGCTCGTACCATTTCTGCCAACCATACTGGTTCTGTTTCCACTCCTACACTGTCTCTCTCTGACACATATCTTATTCCCAACCTCACTCTTAATCTCATCTCTGTTGGTCAATTATGTGAACTTGGTTTATGACTTGTGGTTTGGTTCTTCTGGTTGTCGTGTGCAGGATCCTCGGACGAATCAGGTTCTTGGGACAGGCCGTAGAGTGGGACGGATGTTCGAGCTCACTTCACTTCCACCTACCTACCACATCGACACCCCCTCCGTCTCAGGTTGCTCATACTGCTTCTGTTTTTCCTTTAAGTCTTTGGCATTTACGTTTAGGTCATGTGTCAGTTCAAAAACTTCGCACTTTAATTCTCTAGTGGTTTTCTTGGGTCAAGTCAAACATGATTCAGTTGACTGTGTATCGTGTCAGTTGGCCAAACAACCAGCTTTATCTTTTAATAATAGTGACTCTTTCTTCTCATGCCTCTTTTGACTTGATTCACTCTGATATTTGGGGACCTAGCCCCACTGCTACTGTAGGTGGATCTAAATACTTTGTCATATTTGTTGATGATTTTTCTCGATATACATGGATCTACCTTATGCACAATCGCTCTGAATTATCTCAAATCTATCGCACTTTTGCCCAAATGATCTCCACACAGTTTTCAAAAACCATTAAAATCTTCCGCACTGATAATGCCATGGAATATAGAGACTCTCAATTTCCTTGATTTCATTCACACACAAGGCACTATTATTCAGCGTTCTTGTGCAGGAACATCTCAGCAAAATGGTAGGGCTGAACGCAAACACCGCCACATTACTTGACTCTGTTAGGGCTTTCCTCATTTCTGCTTCATGTCCTGAACGTTTTTGGGGGGAAGCCGCTCTCACTGCTGTCTACACCATCAACCGTCTTCCATCCTCCAGCTCTCCAAAATGTGACTCCCTTTGAACGTCTCTATGGTACTCCAGCTTCCTATTCTTCTCTTCGTGTCTTTGGTTGTGCATGTTTTGTTTTACTTCAGCCACATGAACATTCCAAATTAGAACCTCGATCTCGTCTATGTTGTTTTCTTGGGTATGGGATTGAACACAAAGGTTATCGTTGTTGGGACCCTATCTCTCAACGTCTTCGCATTTCTCGTCATGTTGTTTTCTGGGAACATACCATGTTTAATTCCCTTTCCAAGTTTACAACTTGCTCCACCCCTTCCTTTTTTACTAATCCATCACTGCCTTTGTTTCCTATATCTCCTGCTGATTCTCCGGACTTCTCCTCTAGCACTTCCACTAGCTGTGGATCCTGTCCTTGATCAGACTCCTGACCTCCCTCTTGCTGCTCCTCCTGCTGACTCTCCTAGCTTCGCCCCAAGAACCTGCACCGCCCTGTGGATCCTGTCACTGATCAGACTCATCTCCTCCCCCTTCGTCGCTCTGACCGGGTAAGAGCACCTCCTGCTCATTTGCGTGATTATTCTTGTTTTTCAGCTGTACTTTCCCTTCATGAGCCTCACACCTATCGTGAGGCCTGTACTAACCCTCTTTGGCAGCAAGCAATGACAGAGGAACTTCAGGCTTTGGAAAAGACTCATACTTGGGACTTGGTTGATTTGCCTCATGGTAAATCTGCCATTGGCTGCAAATGGGTCTACAAGATCAAGACCAAATCTGATGGCTCTATTGAACGGTATAAGGCTCGTCTTGTTGCCAAGGGATATGCTCAGGAATATGGGATTGACTATGAGGAGACTTTTGCTCCTGTTGCTCGTATTACCTCTGTTCGCAGTCTTCTTGCTATTGCTGCAGTTCATCAGTGGCCTCTTTTTCAGATGGATGTTAAGAATGCTTTTTAAATGGTGATCTCACTGAAGAAGTCTATATGCAGGCACCTCCAGGTTATTCAGACTGTCCTGACAAAGTTTGCCTCCTTCGTCGTGCTCTTTATGGTCTTAAGCAAGCTCCTCGAGCCTGGTTTGCCAAGTTTAGCAGTATTGTACATCAGTTTGGCTTCTCATCCAGTTCTCATGATACAAGCATTATTTATCCGCCGATCTGATAAGGGTATGATTCTTCTTCTACTATATGTTGATGACATGATCATTACTGGGGATGATCACTCTGGCATTTCTGATTTCAAGCTATTTCTTCCACCAACAATTTGAAGATGAAGGATCTTGGTCATCTGAGCTACTTCCTAGGCCTTGAGGTCTCTTCTGATTCCACTGGTTACTATCTCTCTCAGGCTAAGTATGCCTCTGACTTGTTATCTCGTGCTGGCCTGACTGACACTAAAGTTGTTTCTACACCCCTTGAGATGAATGCTCGCCTTACTCCCTTGGATGGCACACCTCTCAGTGATGCCACTCTCTATCGTCAGCTTGTTGGCAGCTTAGTTTATCTCACTGTAACCCGCCCTGATATTGCTCATGCTGTTCATTTGGTGAGTCAATTCTTATCTGCTCCCCATTCTACACACTATGCTGCAGTGATTCACATTCTTCGCTATATCAAGGGTACTATGTTTCACGGACTTCACTTCTCTGCTCACTCCACCCTTGACCTCTGTGCTTATTCTGATGCTGATTGGGCTGGGGATCCTACTGACCGCCGCTCTACTACTGGATTTTGTTTCTTTTTGGGAGACTCTCTTATTTCTTGGCGCAGTAAGAAACAACATATTGTGTCTCGCTCTAGCACTGAGGCAGAGTACCGTGCTCTGGCTGATACTACTTCTGAACTTCTTGCTCTTCGTTGGCTGTTGGAAGATATGGGTGTTACACATTCTTCACCGACTGTCATACATTGTGACAACCGTAGTGCTATTCAGATTGCGCATAATGATGTTTTCCATGAGCGCACCAAGCATATTGAGATTGATTGTCATCTTGTGCGTCATCATCTGTCTGCTGGCATCCTACATCTTCTTCCAGTTAGCTCTTCTGATCAGACTGCTGACATCTTTACGAAGACTTTTCCTCCTGGTCGTTTTCGTGATCTTGTTTCCAAACTCAAGATGGCTTCTGTAAAACCACCTTGAGTTTGAGGGGGGATGTTAATATGTAATACCATTTGTTATTGTATAGTCTAGGGTTTCCTAGGGTTTACTATGTATTTACTATACTGTCCCTAGTTTAGGACTATATATATTCTTTTAGCTGTACATGTTTAATCAGAATACTCAATACACAGATTATTCTCTCTGTTTCTCTGTGCTTACCTCTCTAAAGTTAACATACGACATTCGTTTATTGACTTATTACATAAGATTTGATAGTTCATTAGTTTTGTCATGAGAATATTTATTATTTTCTCACGAATAACAACATTCACAATATGTTTGATACGAAGGAATATGAGAAAATTAAACAAGAATCAAGAGGTCGGCATGATAAAAAAAAATAAAAAATAAAAAATCAAGGAGGTCGGCTTATTTTTAAAAGACTCCTAAAATTGTACAAAAATGATATAATGATAACTTATTTTTTTTAAGAAAAAATATAGATGAGTTTTGATTTTTAACTCATCTATATTTTTCCTCTATCTCCAAGAAGACCTTTAAATATTTGTCAATAAAAATCTAACCCAATTGAAACTCTAAGTTATTTCACAATATATATATATATGATATTTAAATATTAAAAAAAATTACACTTAAATATATCACCTTAAGCCTCAAAATGTATTGAGTCGGCCATGTAACTATTGAACAAGTCGATCTCAGATATAACAATGTGTTCATGGACAATCTCATGAGTTTGAGACTCAATTTAAGTCTATATAATATTAGGGCCAAGTTACACCAGGTAAACATATATAGAATGGTCACCAAGTTAGAGGTCTGACTTGAAAATAGTTAAAGTCTTAAGTTGTATTTGTAATTTAGCCTACAAATTATATATAATTTTGAACAACACAAAATGGATGAATTTAATTTTTACAAGTTCATAACCGAAAATCATTCTATCTAATTAACTCAAATAATATAATTTCAACTATAATTTAGTTATTAATTATTAGTATAAATTTGTGAAGTAGTAAATAATTTTAGTGGTTGTGTTTAGTATGGAAGAAGAATAAGTTTATTAAATAACTCATGAACAAGTTTGAGTTTGTTTTACAAGAAGAAAATGAATCAAGTTTGAACATGAAATCTAGTGTAGTAATGAGTTTGAACTCAACTCATGTTCGAAATAAAATTAAATAAACAATCATAAACTTTTAATATTCAACTCATTTACAATCCTACTTATAAAGGGTATTAAGATTAAAAATAAAAAATAAAAAATACATAACACTTATGTCATTCTTTTTGTCTTTTTTAACCAACATTCGAATTTCATTCTTTCATTTTTGGACAAGTCTCCTTTACAAGGAGAAATAAATTTCAAATATTCCCTCCCCCACTTGTAAAAATTAAATAAAAAAAAAAAAACTAACTCCCACCAAATATACATAATATAAAATTAATATATCTTCTTTTCAGCCACTTTTATATTCATTTATATTTTCTACAAAATCATCATAATTTCATGAAACAATATAAATCCAAAATGATGAACTTTATGTAATTCGTATGCTTTCATTTTTTGTTGGAAAAGTACACTCCACGTGGTCGAGGAAAAAACATTTTATATAACGGTTATATGTAATATCACTTTCACATAGAGATAAACCCCACAAAGACCCATCCTATGTAAAAGAAATGTTTCATATAATCGTTACATAAGACATCCTACTCAAGACAATAGGATAGGATAAGAGGTTCTGTTAAGTTCATTGTTGGTGATGAGACTAGAAGTTGACAAGTTGCGTGGTAGTTGTTGGCTAGAATGACAGTTATCAATGGTCATTGACACCACTGATAGTTAACTGAGGGTTAAAGTCAAGGTCTGCTTTTGTCACGTAAACAAATGTCATTACCATTTCTTTCCCGGTCCTTTTTATGCTTTTTCATCTCTTAAGCCATCATTTTTTTTTTTTTTGAAATATCTATAGTTACGATAGCATTTAAATTTATGGTATCCGTTCATGATGGTTGCTCTTACCATCAGGTCAAGATACCAATTGGTTTTTGGTGTAGGCGGGATTTGAACTCAGGTCCCTTACTTAACGACTAGCAAAGTTACTAGTTGAGCTAACTAGAACCCACCTCTTAAGCTATCATTTGTTCATGACTTAGTGTGATTTTGGTAATCTTTTTTCTAAGCATATTTGATTTATTTTAGTAAGGTACAATTTCTTAAAACTTAAAAGGTATTATTGTATTTTTAATCAATTTATTTTTTAAACAAAATAAACAAATGAAAAATAACCTATACCAAACTCAACACAAAACTTATTTTGTGGCATATTTTGAATATCTTGTTACGTATATTTTTTAAATTTCTCATTTTTTTAGGTATAGCTGTAATTAGAAGTCCCGATATTTTTATTTTATAGGTCTGTTCTCCACTTTTCTTAACGTATAAATTTTTAATGTTAATAAATTTCGAGAAGAGTGTCAAATATAAATTTGCCATGGTCAGAAGTTTATAATAGAATGAGAGATACGTTAAATGAACAATGACGCAATCAATTAAAATAATTTAAAATCATTGATACTATTAGCAAGATAACACCCACGACATTATTACACATTATTTTAACATAATTTTTCACTGTATGATTAAAATAATCAGAAAAAACCTAGTCATTTATTCATTTATTATTGAATGATTTGTTTAAAGATTGTTTTGCAATGATAAACGTAAACCAAACCGTATAAGAAAAGAAATAAAATAAAAAAGGATAACCACCATCGGTAGTCCTTAAAATGTGCTCAAAATTTTCAATTTAATCCCTAGAATTTAAAAGTAACAATCAACTCTCTAAAATTTATAAAATGATCTAGTTTGGTCCACACGCTCATTTGGACATAAATGTATCATGTGATTAGTTATATTAAAAGTAGGAAATAGTCACCATGATGACTTTTAATTACCAAGCGAAATTGATGTGAAATAAAACAAACGTAATAAGATTTTTCATTTTTTTTGAACTTGAATCTATATTTACATGATGAGAAAAAAACTCGGGAAATTTTTCTTTCAATTTTTCATTTTCTATAAAAAAAGATAACCACTATTGGCTGTCCTTAAAAAATTAGCTCTATTTTCAATTTAATCCCTAGAATTTCAAAAGTAGAAATCAACTCATTAAAACTTGTAAAACGATCCAATTTGGATATAAATATCATGTGATTAGGTACATTAAATGTACAGCGTTGTCACCATGACGTCTCTTTATTACAAGTGAAATTGATGTTAAATAAAACAAAAGAATAAAACGTAGGTACAGTTCTTTACGTTAAGTACATTAGTTTTTATAATTGAATTCAAACATATGGTTGCATTAACCAATGAAACACAAACAATATTATATTTTTCAAGAATATTTAAATTCAATGTAATTGAATTCAACTAATAAGCTAACGTACTTGACCTAAGGAAATGTACCTACTTAAGTTTTACTCATGAAACAAATTGAAAATGATTTTTCATTTTTTTGAACTTGAATCTAAGAAGAAACTTTGGAAAAATTTAAGGATATAAAAAAATAGAAAAAAAAATGAAGTGATACAAACTTTTGAAACTCTAAAGACCATATTAAAAAATGAGACAAACTTTAAGGTTCAAACTGAATCTTTAATTTTTATATGGATTTAATTGTTACTTTCAAAACTGAGGATAAAATTAGAAAAAAATATGTGTAACTGACCAAAAATATTACCAAAAAAGAAGGAACAGAGGAGCAAGCAGGACCAATTGCCAATACCCAATCGACCAATAGCATATGCTCAAAGACCTTTTGTTCGATACCTCACAGTCCCGCCTCGAAAAGAATATCCATTATGAGAGTCTCTTACAAGTCTCTTAAGATTCCTCATAAAAAGGCAGGCATTTTCATCTCTCACACACTTTACGAATACGAATATTAATCCAACTCAAACACACATATACACGCTATATTATAAACCAACATCATGACCACTTTTTGTCTCTCTATAAATCCCACTCTCTCTCCTCCTTCTTCTTGTTCATCCTTTTCAGCATCTCCTCCTTTGTACGCGAAGTTTTCTGTTAAAGTTTCGAACTTTAGCTCGAAAGCAACAAAACCCATTAATCTTTTTTGTAAACAAGCTTCTGGGTTGTTTTATTTTGAGAATTCAAAGAGTTTGAGCCAAAGGAAAGAGCTTTTTGTTGTTAAAGCAAGCGATATGACTATCACTGAGGTTAGAGAAGAAGAAGAGGAGGGACCCCCTTTGCTAGATTCTGAGAGCAACTCAAGGCCTCGTCGTATTGCTCTCTTTGTTGAGCCTTCTCCTTTTGCGTATGCTTCTTTCATCTTTTAGTTCAATTAGATCTTCATCCATGACAGACCCATTTTCTCTAATGCTTTGTTGCTTTTGTCTTGGTCAATTTTGGATATGCTTTTGAAGTATTGACTTTGCAATTGTTTGCATTATCCAGCTAAATTTTTGTTTTTGGGTTTTGAAAAAGTATCTCATTGAGCTACATATTTGAAAAAGTTCATTTCTTGTGACTTCATTTTGTTTGATGGATTGACTTTGATGGTCCAAGGTTTGTTTTTTGGTAGGTTAGATGTCATTCATTTATTAGTGAGTTGTTTTTGATGTAATTGATGTCGGACTATGTAATCTTTTGCTACTCTTGGCTTTGCTTTATAGTATGGTCAACACAGGTATAATTTGTGCTTGGTGTCATTTAAAAAAGAAAAGAAAAGAAAAAAAAGGTCTAGTTTGCTATGCAGTCTAACTGGCTGTTGAAGTTTAGATCTAACTGAGTCCTTTCTCCATTATTGGAATGACTCGGATTACCTACTGGATTCAGCTATAACATTTTGGGTTTTATTGTTTTTATGTGTAGTGTCATACTCATTGGTAAATTATTTCTATATTTATGTGATTGTGCTGGCTCTATCAGTTGGCTGCTTCTGAATTTGGATGTTAGTTGATGAGAATGTGTTCTTGGATACTTTTAGCTTGGATGTAATTTGCTCTAAAGCTACACTTGTTTGGATGTTACAGTTATTTGTGGTGTTCTGAATGTGTGATTTTGTCTCATAGGCTTAAAGTTGTAATTGAGTGGATTTTGTGATTTAGCTGCTGCCTAATGTGTGTTTACCATGTTGCCATCTTGTATTTCATGCCTTTGGTCGTGTATTTGTGAATCTTTGATGATTTGGTTGTTGCAGTGCCTTGCTACTAGTTAATTATGAGACTATGAGCTATGACTTTGTACTTTTTGCACATACTTGCCCTCGCGTTCATGTTCTTCTCAATTGTGCCAAAGCATGAAACCTGTGCAGAAGCACAAACTCTAGAAATTTTAATTGGTGATTTACCTCTCATATATACAATGCCAATGCTGATCAGTTGGTAACTGGTATTCGATATTGGATCACAGTTCAGATTGGAGACATTTGTAAAAATTTAGGATTCAATTTTACAGGCTATGGACTCTGTACTTCTCTCTGTTCCATATGACATGAAATTGGTTGTAAGCACAATAATCTGTTCAAACATTCTTAAGAGGAGAATGCCAGTTATTTTAGATGCTGTTATAATCTGTTTCATCTGCATTGTGGTTTTAATAGAGATGTTAAAAATGTTTTGCACAATTACATAGATTTGTAGTATTATTTTTGAGATAAATGTGGTTCGGTTATATTATAAATAAGCATTTAGCTTAGTGTAGAATCATATGGTGAGCTATAATAAAATCTATCCTGTTTACTGAAAGATATCTGTTCTCTGTTTCTCATGCAGATATGTGTCAGGGTATAAAAACCGGTTCCAGAATTTTATTCGTAACTTACGTGAAATGGGGGATGAGGTACATTATTTATATCTCTTCACCTGTGTATTATGTTTGTCTAGGGGTGTCCTTGACTGAACCTTTTAATCTTAAGCCATGCAAGCTTAACCTGAGCCTCATTGCAAATTCATGCAGTGTATCATTCTTTAGCATCTTGTTTCCTCATGTTGTGCTGATTTTGATTTAAATAAACTCAGATAATTCAGATGTTTCAATAAAATTATCCTCATCAAGCTTAATTGAACTTGAGCTTGTTCTTGTATTAGTAATTCCCAGTCAAATTGATAATAGATTGGCTCGTATAAAACCCCCAGTTGAAGTTTTTAACATCAAGTTTGCTTTTGATTCTAAATGTCCTTACTTTATTAACTGGCTTATTGGCTTATTGATGCATGATGCAGGTTATGGTTGTGACCACACATGAAGGAGTGCCCCAGGAATTTTATGGTGCAAAATTGATTGGATCACGGAGGTTGATCTTACTACTTGATTTAAAATGCTTTGTCCTCATAACTATCTCCTCATCGCACATAATTGCTCTTTAACATCTGTCACATTGAATAATCTATTTTATTTTTTTGTACTTACTAATCTCAGGGACTGAAATTCTATAGCGGTGTCAAGTTAGGTGGTTATTTGTCTTTGCTAACCCAAGAAAAACCATCTGATAATATTTATTGAGCTCTTTAAATTATAAAACAGGTCAAACAAAGTAGTAGACAAAAATAAGAAAATCTAGTTATCCTTTTTAATTACAAAAAGTATGGGTTGCCCCTCAATCATACATACTAAAGTTTCTGAAGATAATCAATTCTTAAATTTTATAAAATCTTTAACGATCATATTTTCTAATAAGTTTTCTTTCCACGTCTTGACCCCTCATCCCCTGTTTAGTTTGGACCTAGGTCACATCTAAGTTATGATAGAAATTTTTTTTATTAATCTTTTTCAGCCAACCATTGCGAAGTCCTTGGCAATAATGTGTTTTCTCCATACCTCATTTCTTTATTTAAGGTGGTCCTTTTGTCCTTTCATGTCTTCATCATAAATCAATTAGTCACCCATACTTCGTGCATTCGAAGATACTTGTATATGGTTGATAATCCCAAGTGAGTTTTCCACATATTGTTCTTAATGGACAGTACCTCTACTATCTACAAGTGCATTCATTCCTTATTATAGATTTGATCATATGGCACTGTTCAACTTCTTATACTTTCTTGCATATTTCACGAGTCAATCATTGAATTCACTTTAACTATTTGTGCAGTCCAATTTTTTGGATGAATTGTTTGACTTACAAACAAGTAAAATTGTTTTGGTTAATGATGTAGGTGTGGAAAGCATTATTTCTCTGCCTAGTGTTCTCATAAATTTCTTCTTTTTTTGTTTCCAGCTTTCCATGTCCCTGGTACCAAAAAGTGCCACTTTCCCTGGCACTTAGTCCCAGAATAATTTCAGAGGTTGCTCGATTTAAGCCTGATATAATTCATGCTTCATCACCAGGAATAATGGTAAATTTTCTATTCTTTGTATAATTTGCTGTTTTCTTCTTTTTTTCTTTCTTTAGTTAAGAATATTGCTTTTGCTGCTGGGTAACACTTGATGACTGTATTGTAGGTATTCGGAGCTCTCGCTATTTCAAAACTATTGTGTGTACCCATAGTGATGTCTTACCACACTCATGTACCAGTGTAAGTTTAATGCTTTTCTTGACCAAATTCTTATCACGCACATATTACAATTAACTTCTCACTTTTAAATGTGTGGAAAACTGTTAATGAGCTCTTACTCAAATGGCATTCCTCCTCCCATAATAATGAGATGAAGGGTGAGGTCTTAGTTTCAAGATCCACTGTGTGTGCGTGTAACTTACCAATACAACAACAGAGCTTAGTTACCAATAAAAATAAATAAATGAATGGGAAACTCACAAATTCACAGGCTGCTTCTCTTCAATATATTGCTGATTTTTGTTTTCATTTGCAGATATATCCCAAGATACACCTTCAGTTGGCTGGTGACACCCATGTGGCTAGTTATAAGTATGAAACACCTTTTTTTTCTTTCTTCGTTTCTATTTTCTTGCCTCCTTTTTAGCTGTTGATAGTGGAGCCTTTAGGTAACCATTTTGTATTTCAATTTCAGAGTTTCTACACAGAGCAGCTGATCTTACACTGGTGCCCTCAGCTGCTATTGGTAGGGATCTTGAAGCAGCCAGAGTGACAGCATGTGAGTAGAAACTGACAAGCACCTTCTTAATTACCATACTGTAATTGACCTTTTTTACTACGGGTTTGGTATATAAATTATGTGCCAAACTCATTTTCTGTAATCTTTGTGTTTTTAAAGGATTCTCTCTTCCCCCCTCAAATTAATAGATTAACTTATAGCCCCTCCAAAGTGTCAGCAAAAAAACTTGTATCAGTGCCCAGGCGGCAGTATCCTAAACTGACTTGCTTTCTTTTGCTTGTTTTCAGCTAACAAGATTCGTCTTTGGAATAAGGGTGTCGATTCTATAAGCTTTCACCCCCGTTTCCGCTCTAATGAAATGCGATACAAACTAAGGTATGACAATCCTCTAATCTTTTTTTTCTTTTTTTCTTCTTCTCATTCCCATGTACTATGAGTTTCACTTAATATATATTTTCTCCTGCACAGTGGCGGTGAACCTGAGAAACCATTGATAGTTCATGTTGGACGACTGGGAGTTGAGAAGAGTTTAGATTTCCTCAAGAGGTAGTGTTCCTCAAGAGGCACTGATATTTTCTGTCTTTATTTTTGGTAATGTTTGTCATGCTTTTTACCCCTCCCTCTCCAATTCTTGACATTTGAAACACATGTTTTAACAGCGTAATGGATAGGCTTCCAGAAGCCCGAATTGCTTTTATTGGAGATGGGCCATACAGGTAATCTACTTTGACACTTAATGAGTTGCTTAATTTCTTACTATTTTGAAGGCCATTCTGAGAGAATATCAGAGTATTCGTATATTGCATTCCATCATGACTACCAACATCACAACTTTGAAAAGGGGTCCCAAAATAATGCATTCTGTATTCTGATCTGACCAGTTCTAGGATATTGCACTTCATTTTACTAACCACACCTTTCATTGCAGAGAGGAGCTGGAAAAAATGTTTGCTGGCATGCCTGCAGTATTTACAGGGATGCTAGGAGGTGAAGAGCTTTCACAGGCATACGCAAGTGGGGATGTTTTTGTTATGCCTTCGGAATCTGAGACACTTGGGCTAGTTGTTTTGGAGGCCATGTCTTCAGGAATTCCAGTTGTGGGAGTTCGTGCTGGGGGAATCCCAGATATAATACCTCCAGAACAGGAGGGCAAAACTGGTTATCTATACGCTCCTGGTGATCTTGATGACTGCTTGATCAAATTGAAGCAATTGTTGCACGACCGAGAATTCAGAGAAACCATGGGGAGAGCTGCACGTGAAGAAATGGAGAAGTATGATTGGAAGGCAGCCACACGAACGATACGCAATGAACAATACAATGCTGCCATCTGGTTCTGGCGCAAGAAGAGAGCACAACTACTAAGACCTCTTCAATGGCTGGTAAAACGCCTTTTTCCGTCCCCAGAGGTTATATAGGGTGATGCAAAAAATCCTCAAGAGGTTCATTTGTGGTTTGTCAGCTTTGCTCTGGACTTCAAAGAAACGATGAACGTGTGATTGATTGCGATACATTCATTTGTTGTATATAATGGATGGGCATACAGTATGGTCAGATGTGCTGTATTTTGTGGGAAGATTAACTTAGATGTCAGTTTTCTATGTAATAAAAAGGGGACTTTTCAAAATTCAGTGTTTTGTCATTATTGATAATTCGATAGTTGGGGAAAGGGAGAGTTGAATCCTGGTTTTTCTCACAAAGGAGTTCAATCAATGCCAGTTGAATTACAGGGTTCTTGGTCAAAATTCAGTGTTTTGTGTGGTCTTCAATTGTGACATTGCTAAATATTTTCCAAGCATATCAACCTGTTTGTTTTATGAGGCAGCACACTGATGTTAAACCAGATAAGAAAGCCACATAGAGAACCTCCTTTTCTACTAGGTAGAGAATTTGGCTGGAAACAATATGTACCGTAGAATTCTCCATGTGTGTATATATAATTTAGTAGAATTTTGATGACCTTTCGTTCATGCCTAGATTGCTCATTTGTTTGCTAATGGGTTGTGTAGGTAAGAATCTAATTGAAAGTAATGACAAATGTTCCTAACCTGCAACAACCTATATAGTCTAGGTGTGTGGGCATGGGGCTTGAACTACGCATCCACTAGCTATTTCAATTGGATACATCCCCCTAAAGCATCTCTATGCTTCTGGATTGAATGTATCCACTAGCTATTGCTGTCCATCCCCTAATCATCTATGCTATACTACTAGATTGGACGGTTGAGGTCGTTATCAACCGGTAAACTGTGGTGGCCTTGCGCATAAATTATTACATGTAAGGGTCCTAAGGGATATATGTTATAGCCCCATTATAGATGTATAATTAATATCTGTGAATCCATATATACATTCAATCATAATTCATAATGCCTTCATAAATGAATAAATTAATTCGTAAATCTTATATACTAGAGATTTTACTTACATCTAAATTTTCAATCATAATAATGCCTTCATCTTAATTCAACAACTTAAGTAAATTTTTCTCACACAAAAGTTGCATTATTCTTAATATGTATGATCAATATTCGTAAACTTCACATATTACTATATGTATACGAGAGAGATGTTACATACATCCTTCTAATCATGACATTTCCATTATATATATTTTAATAATTTAAGTCGTTTTGATATTCGTGAATTCAACATATACGAGAGAGATTTTGGATACATCTGATCGTGACGCATCCTTCTCAATTCAACAATTTAAGTCAATTTTACACACACAATTTGCATCATTCTCATATATGTATGATTAATGTTCGTAAACCCTACACACACACACACACACTTTGCATCATTCTCATATATACACGAAAAAGACGTTACATACATCCAATCATGATGCCTCCACTATAGTTCAATAATTTAAGTCATTTTGATATTCATAGATCCCACATGTATATGAGAAAGACTTTGCATACATCTAATCATGGCGCCTCCGCGTCAATTCAACAACTTAAGTCCATTCTTGAGACAATCTTGTAGAAAGTAAAGATGCATGTTTGAATTTAAAGATTCTTGAGCTAATTAAAGACCACTTTTCTTTCATAATAAAATAGCAATAATCATGCCTAGGTTGGATTTTGATTTGACGGCAGCTAAATTAAGAAACACCATCATATATCATTGACCAAGAGTTTCGAACTATGAATCTCACTTTCAATGCTTACCGCCAAGTTTATAGAATCCACATGATGAGTCCCTTTAAACTTGAGCAACTGGGCTGAATCCCGAATACAATGTGTATGTTGTACACGGCTGCCCCTATCGCACAGAATATTAATGGAATTACTGCTTGTTATGTGTGATCAATTGGTTGGTGATGACTGATGAGAGCCTTTCTTGTGCATTCTATGGACCATAATATATGTTCAACTTGTGCTTTTCATAAACTTGATTTGGATGTGAGTTGAATGTAATGAAAGCTGGATTTAGGCCTCATTGCATTGTTCTTCGTCACACTGCTACTTATTAACAGCGTACCACACGTTAGTATTGTCATGTGGGCATGTGGCAATTTGTAAAATTAGAAATTACATAAATATTTATTTTTTTCTACGTGAATGGATATGGATAATTACAAATTATACCAACGAGCAAAATCTAAACAAATCCCTATTTTACTTGAACATGTTTTACCTTAGGTTCGAATGGAGGAAGGAAGAAAAGGAACAAAAATCCACTCGTTTTTTAACATAATGAGGATAGGAGATTTGTTCATTCCTAGAATTTGAAATCATATATGTCTATTTCTATAGTTTTGAGATTTTTTTTCTTGCTAATTCGATATTAGGGAAAGAGCGGGACTGGTGAGGATTTCTAAAGTTTTCTCTCCCCTTCTATATTTTTAATTAATAAAAAAATATCTATTTATTTACAAAATTTGAACATTTGTTCTAGTTAGATTTTATTTATTTTATTTTATTATTATTATTTTTTAAATTGTATTTATGTAAAATTGTAAATGATGATTGGTAGATCAATATATATTTTCTTTTATTACTTTTATACTATATGTGTGGTTCATTTTTTTTTCTTTTATTATCCTTATACCATGTGTGTGTGCTAGTGATAAGTTATTTTTTGGATTTAAAATAATTTTGCTATATTTGACAAAATAAAGTTGGGAAAGAGGACTACAGCTACATAAAAATGATGAAAGGAAATTTTTTTTAGTAATGTATTAATGTCTTTCTTTTTCATCCTAGAGTCATAGACAGAGCCTATTTCAAGGATAAGGATCCTCTCTATTTGAAAATTTTTCCATTTATCCATTTCATGGTTCAGATTTTATTTCACAAATCTAACGATATATAGACTGTCTTGTCATTTAAAATTTTAAATGATATGGCAATCTATATACCATTAGATCTGTAATATTTAATCTAGACCATGAAATAGAGACTCTCCATTTTATTCAAAATGAAGAGGATCCTTATCAAATACTTGGATCCCACCTTGATGAAAGCTACAGCTTAGTTATTGTGGCTGAGAAAGCAAATACCCACCCAGCCCAACCTAAAAAGATATAGCCTATAGGGCCACCCTCCTACGCGTGGGATGACTTCAAAAACTCAACCAGATATTTTCTTTGTGCTGTCTCCACCACTCACAACTCACCAGACATCGCGCAGTTTGATGTGCAATTTGGATTTGGACTTGGAAGGCACAGGTCATCTCAATTAGTCACTTTATGAAGGGAGTTGGCCCATTACTATGCTGCTTCCTTTTTAGCCAAATTTTTAACTCTTCCTCAATCTGATTAGAGGATCTTTATACTTTGACCAGAACTATGGGCTTGTGGTATACCATATTTAGACCCATATATAGTTCATAAAGGTTGTTTATATTCACTCATTTCCAATTTAGATTACAGTTCAGTAACATTACTTTGATTTTGTTTTGTGGAGGTTTTTGATGAAAGATCTTTCTCATGTTGTCTGCCACATGGAAAGGTGAAAAGTGATATACCAAAAAACAGCAGTTGGCCCAGACAGGCCCACACAGTCTATTACACTTTTTTTGGGTACAAACAACCAAATTTAAGCTTGTACTATTAATTTTCCCTGAATAAAAACATAGAAAATCACAACCGTCTAGATTATCCAGATCATACATCATCATTCATCACAGGCTTCATTTCAAAGATTTTTCACCAATACAGTACCAACAACGTTAACCGTGAAAACTGAATAAGTCCAACCCAATCCGGTATACGACACTTTTATCATAACCAACCAATCAAACCGTTCCCGATACGTATTGCATAAACTCCGTATCGGTCTCAAGCATAGCCATCGTTTCGGGCGATAAAACCACCTCCAGATCTACGCTTCCGTTTCCTTCTCTCCCCGGAAAAGCCGAGATCTTACCGTCGAATTTGTTAGCTCCACCACTCCGTACCGCCAAGGGTCGGCCCCACCCGAAATCGTTGTCGTACATCGGAAATCTCGGCGAGCTCCCCATCGTGATTGACGCACCGTCGAAGTTTCCAAGAGGGAAAAGCCTTGGATCTCTCTCCCAATCCGCTACTCCAAGACGCACCGTATCGTTATTGTGTGCGACTACGTTTCGGTGTAGCAGATCCGCGCACCACCGTAGATCTCGTGAGAGAACATCCCCGGCTGAAGCAACGGTCGGGATGCTCTGTATCGCGTTGCCGAAATAGTACGTGTCCATCCTCGGCTCGAGCCGGTGACGACAATTCACCGCCATTCGGAACGTCGTCGTTTTGTTCGTAGCTAATTTCCTCGCACGTGTCACCGAGCGCCAAAGCTGAGCGCTTAACGACTGGAACGACGAAATCTCCTCCATCCGATTCTTCGTTACCTTACCGTTAGGCACACCGTTTTCTCCGTTCACGGCTCTCCAAACGACGTCGTTACATTGCTTCCCGAGTATCTCGGAGTTATTATAGTTCTTATTGTTATTAGCTCTGAGTTTCAGCTTCAGAATCGATTCCCTAGTGAAATGAAAGATTCTCTCACGCAAAGGTTGGTCGCCGGAGAACGTGACCTTGGGACCACCGGGAGGGAATTTAAGCACCGCCGGCGAATTGAACACGGTATCACGGGAAAAATCAGGTAATTTCGTTATCTTCTTCGTTTCTCCTTTGCAAATCTCAGCAAACGTGTTGAAAAAATGCCAAAAGGAGGTCCCGTCGGTAACGGAGTGATTAACGGTGCAACCGATGAAAACGCCGTCTGAAAGCTCCGTTACCTGGACGGCAACCAAGGGCTTGAAATGGCCCAAGTAGCTTATAGTTCTGTCAAAAGCGAAAAACTCTCTGAAACAATTAGGCACGTCGTGACGTGGCGAGATAATCGTTTGGGTAGAGAGGTGTTTGGCTTTGGCTTGAATGAAATCGACGCCAGCGTCGTTACATTCGATGTGAACATAGCCGTTAGGGTCCGTTATGAGACGGCCAGCGAGGGCGGGAAAGTGAGTGAGAGTTAAAGCGAGAGATTGTTTGAGAGAATGAACAAGGTCTTCAATAGAGTAAGGTGGGTAAGTGAGTAAAACACCCTTTTGAATATAGTGGCATGAGAGCATGGGCAAGTCGGAGACTGAGAGCTTAAGAGATTTATTATTACTTTCTGATTTTGTTTGTGGATATATTGTGCATTTGGAAACTAGAGTGACTGAAGAAGCAGGCATTTTGGTTTTGGTTTTGGTTTTTGAGCCTTTTGGTTTTGATTTGGGTGGGTGTTAAAGAGTGTGAGAGGGAAAGGAGGGGGTGGAGGTGTTTAAATAGAGGAGACGAGTGAGGTTGGATTCATGCACTTAAGCTTTGGTACTTTCTTGGGTGGTGGTTAGTGGTTAAGGCTTGCTACTTTCTCTGTTTTATTCTTATCTCACTGTGACACATGTATACCTCTTCTTGTTTATGTATTTTTGTATAGTGTTCCACTTACCTCCAGTTTGGAATTAACTGAAGATCTACGGAAATCCTGCCGCGTCATTTTTATTTCAATTAAGGGGATAGATTAAGCCACGTATATTTCTTTTTTGTTCTTTTGTTTTTTTATTTTCCCTTTTCCAGTCTCTTTCTTTCTCCTCTGTCTCCTTCCTCCTCCTTTATTATTTTTTTTCTTTTTCCATTTCTGGATGCGTCGCCCTTCATTTATCTTAAAGAAAAAAACTTTCAAAACCAGAAAAAATTTGACCAACAATAGGGCAAGCAAAGGCTCACATTCTAACTAGAACAAAGCTCTATACCCACCACATTACTCTACAATATTTTTTTGTAAGATTATTTTCTTTGTATAGCATTATTCTATCAGAAAACATAAAAGATATCAAATGACCAATTGACTGAAATATTAGAACAAAGCTTTATTGTTGGTCAATTTTTTTCTGGTTTTGAAAGTTATTTTCTTTAAGATAAATGAAAGGGGACGCCTCAAGAAATGGAAAAAGAAAAAAAATAAAGAAGGAGGAAGGAGACAGAGGGGAAAGAAAGAGACTGGGAAGGGGAAAAGAAAAAAAAACAAGAGAATAAAAAGAAACATACATGGCTTAATCTACACTTTTAATTGAAATAAAGATGATGTGGCAGCATTTCCGTTAATTCCAAACTGGATGTAAGTCGGACCCTTCTGTGTATATATATATATATATGTATATATATATATATATATATGGGGCTCATGATTTGTCCACAGCCGTGTGCCTGTGCACACTCAGGGACCATTTGCTAAAAGTATGTTTTGGAAATGAAATTTTGAACTTTATTTTCAAATTCAAGCTTTTCAAAGGAAATTTTTTACAAATCATATATATTTTTTTCTTTTTACCAAATACTAAATTTAGGTTTTACATTTTCAAAAAGCATTTTTTTGCTTTCCTAATCAGATTCCAAATGGGCACTTAATGTGTTGGATATACACTTATGAGTGAAAGTCTCACATAAAAAAAAAAAAAAAAAAAAAAAAAAAAAAAAAAAAAAAAAAAAAAACTGAAGATGTTGATAAATTAATCTAATATAACTGGGTCAAATCCATAAACAGGTTAAGTGATATTCTTACCTGTTATATTAATTTTTCAATAAAAAATTCTTGAGATATTATCTCTTGAATATTATGCACACTGTCACAAAATTTGGACAATATGATACAAAAAAACTGAGCATGATACATTGAAAATCTAGTTAAATATGCATTGTGTGTACGCAATGGAAATATGAAGATATTATTTCTAATATATATATTTTTTAATAGTAGACTAATAGGGATTGTAATAAGGTGCAATAGTTTTGTTTTAGATGGTGAGAGTTAAGACGAAAAGTTGAATTTTGAATTTTCTATCTCAACCGTTGAATTGAAAAATAATTTTTAATAACTTTCAATTTAGACAGTTTAAAAATCACCGTACATTGCATCGGATCAGAATCCGTATGTATGATTGATTATGATATAACGTGTGGACGAGGATAGTGACGTGGTGAGTGGAGGCTTAGAGTAGGAGTAGGATACTGTGGTCGGAAGGACACATGGCGGCAACAAGTTTAAGTCATAGTTTACTTGAACTTGTTATTTCCACGTTAATATAGAAAAGTGAGTTATAAAAAGATCAAATTGTCTTTGTACTCAAAAAATATTTAATTATTGATCGCTTGCATTAAGGGTTTTTTGGTCTTTTCAAAACATAAAAGTGTGAAAATAAAATGTGAAAATATCACTTTCCTTATTATATTACTATAAATAAATAAATAGAAGTTAGTGTTGGGGTTTGGGCTAGCGTGGATTATATGTGCTTAGTAGCAAAATATAGCAGTGTTTATTGGTTTTTTTATTAGTGCTGCTAAACATGGACTAGCAGTCTAGCACCGAGGAAAGGACGAAGTATGGAAGGGGCCTAGGAGCCTAGGAAGTAGGAGCTGAATCAGACCATGATTTTCCTGCGAATATGTTTTACAGTTGCAGACCTACTTGGCTACTTGTCCCTTGTTTTTAACGATTCAGTCATTTTAGCAGGATCCTCGTGATTCATTTCGATTTTTACTTTAGATTCAGATAATATATACTGTCAAGCCCTGGGGAGATTATGTACCTACATTCTACCGACATTTTGCAATACTGTGAGAGTGATAAATTATGAAAATGGATGTGTTTAGTAGGCAGATCTCCTAAAATTTATTTATTTTGATAATAAGTTAGAAATTTCATTGATAATAATCAAATATGGAGTATATCATCCGTCAAGAAGAGTAAAACAAGAAGATAATTTCTTCAAACCAAACAACAATATCAAAAATACTAAAAGTATAAATTGCAATACACTGGGCAATCCGGGTTTTAATTTTTGAAACTATCTACTTCCACTTTTGACTATGCTATACAAAAAGATTCACATAATGAATCAGAAAAACAAACGGTAATAGGATAATTTAGAACATTGCAAAGCTCTCTAGAACTCAAGATCACATTCTAAAAACTACATTGTAATGAGTCATGAGAGGTTTTATATGTATATGACGTTGTTGCACAAGATTCATCACATCGCAATGTTATTGAGAAGGTCATAGCAATCGCACACTTGATTCGACCATATCGGAGGAATTATGAAAATCACCCTCATAAATAATTGAAAGAAGAATAACAAATTTGAAAAAAATAAGAAACAAAAAACAAAGACTCTTACTTGCCAATAGGCATTGAAAATAAAAAGATTTGTACAAAACTACAAATGACAAGACAAGAAACTCTTTATACTAATTTTAATAGTCATAGATCTTCTTTTGAAATCCTCTCAAACTCTCTTTTTTTTATTTATTGCAATTGCGGACCCCCGGTTGTAACTTGTGATCGACTAGAATTTAGACACTACTTTTGTTTACCCATAACATAACATGAGTTATTTGAACGTTGATTAAAAGGATAGTATAAATTGAATTTTAAAAAAATAATTAAGTATTATTTATTATATTGTCAAAATAACATTAATTATATTTATTATTAGGTGAGTTTTTGTAAGTCTTTCATATTAAAATTCGTAGCAACTTCAACATTTTCTTTATTCCAAACTTGAATGATTATGCTTTGGAAGTAAAAAAAAAGTGGAGCATTCTTGCTGGAGTTGCGTCAGTTGTCTATATATATACTTGTTTCTTTGGAGTTTTATGGCGTTCCAGTAATAACAAAGCCATTTGGAAGAATCTCAAAATTGCTTCCCAATACACTGTCCTAATTACCTACCAACCTTATAAAGATCTCCACATAAAATGATGCTACATTTAATACAAATTTTACTACATATATCTTATAAAATTGATGTGTGAGTTTTAAAATAATGAAAAAAAAAAAAAAAAAAAAAAAAACTTAAGCAATTAATTTATTATGTTGTTCATTTTGCACCAGTATATCCATTGTCCGATGGATTAAGTTATTTTATAATAAAATTGAAAATAACTTTAACGTTTTCTCTCCACAAATTCAAAACAATTTTTTTTTGCTGAATAATTCAAAACAGTCACTCATAAAGAAAATCATTTTTTACATCAGAAGTTCTCTTATAAAGACATGTAAATTAAGAATTAGTCTATGTCAAGACCTCAGGTTTCTAAATTAAATCTGACAAAATCATTTTTTACATCAGAAGTTTTCTTATAAAGACATATAAATTAAGAACTATTTTATATCAAGACCTCAAGTTCTCAAATATGAAGTGTATGTCATTTTGCTCAACGAAACCGTAAAATCAAAGAAGAAAAAAAACAATAATTGTCTCATAACATTTTATTTCAAATCATTTTACCGAACATCCAAGTATGGATACTTTTTTATAACTTGTGTATGTTGAGATGTCCACAATTTGTGGATGTATGCCCACATATAAGTGGTGTGTAATATGAAACAATATTTATCCAAATAAAAAGTATAATTAAATACAATAATATATTATACTAAAGTTGTATATGAACAGAGACTTAGAAGAAACACGTACCGACTTAAGAAAAAGCACTGGCTTACAAAAATGCTGATTTCATGAACAGAAAAGCAAATCCTTTGAGTAGTCCAAAGTATAAAATATAAAAAATAATTTGATTTTATTAAGTGTCCATCCTCAATTTTTGGATAATTCTACAATACCCTTATTTATTTATTTATTTTTGCATGCAATACTTTTAATAGATAAAATGTCACATTGATGGTATTAGTGTCACACATGATGATAATTACTCCACATATGTTGATACCTATGATCACATTATTTGATACCCTAAATATTTATTTATTTATTTAAATTTAATATATATAGAGAGTACCGACATAACATTGGATAACACTAACATCACATATGATGGCAACTACATCATATTTGATGATAACAATTGAGTGGGTATCAAACTCACAAAAAGAGTGAGTATTGTAAAATGACCCTAATTTTTTTGTTTAATTTTTTTTTTCTAGGTATATATATATATAATTTACTATCAAACTTACCAATTGCAACTGTCACTGTGGAAAGATCATTTTCAATTATGAAGAATGTGAATAATTGATTACGTAGTCGAATGAGTGATCAATAGATGGATAACAACTTAATTGTATACAGAAGGAAAGACATTTCTCATAGTATAAATAATAAAATTATAATGTAACGATTTCAAAATATGAAACACACATCGAAATCAATTATAAAAGGTTATAATATGAGATTCTTGTTTGTTACTTTTTGGTTATATAAATAATGTTATATCAGTTTTTAGCATTTTTTATGTTATATCTATTAAATTTTGAGATTAAAAGGTACTCACCCTAAATTGAATTCCTGAATCCGTCCCTGCGTACCGACTTAAGAAAAAGCACTGGCTTACAAAAATGCTGATATCATGAACAGAAAAGCAAATCCTTTGAGTAGTCCAAAGTGCAAAGTACAAAAACAACTTCCACTTTAAACCGGACCACAAAGATACCACTACGATATGCTGCATGCATATCATATAAATGCAGCTTCTGGGAAAGTCCAGTTTTCACATTTCTAGTAAGTTTATTAGGCAAAACCCATTGCTAAGATGGTTCCAACGAGCCCAATTCTTTTGACCCAAATGAAATAGATTAACATGTTCAACGTGTAACAAATGTTGATACTTTCTATCTTTAAATCACGTTTTTTTTTAAGATTTGGGAAAGCAACTAATTGCAGGAAAGTTCCTGTGACTGAAGTTTTAGATATTTTATTACAAATTTTTGGACTCTTTAATTTATGTTCTTTTCCAGTCTAAACATTTGATGGCCCTCTAGTGCTCCAATTACAACAGGTTTGGAGGTTGGACAATCTCGCTAAAGTGTAAATAGATGGAGAAGGCAATAACAGAATAACTCCACAGTCCAGTGGTCATTCTCTATTCTCCTTTTTTAGCCCTTGCTCATGAAAGACAAAGTGTCAAAATCATTAGACAAAGAAACTCGGGGTAGGATCGTTGCAAAATCTTCCAAGATGTCATCTCTTTTGTTACGTACGATTAAATTTTCATTTTTTTTTGTATGTAATGAGTGCTTGGTCGGTAAGGAATGGAGACAGGATTTTACATGGGTGAAAACCAGTGTATGAACTATTATTATTATTATTTTTTTTTTTGTTTTCTTCATAAAAGCCAAACGTAGTATCTATAATCTATTTAGTATTAACAAAATATCAACAACTGAAAAATTCCTCTTTATACTCGAGTAACTGTAACAATTTAATTTTTTTTAAATTAATAGAACATAATATATTCGTTTTTAAGTTTTTTATTTGTTGAAGACAAAAATTGTTTTTGTTCCAATTTGGGTTGATTTGTTGTTGACAATAACATATTGTAATTTGGCCGGATTTGTTATGATTGTAATTTTGTTTTTTTTGTTTTTTCAGCTAAATATATATTTTTTTTCTCTAAAATTTGCATTTTTTTTCTTCATCCTTAAACTTTAAAAATTCGTTTTTTGTGCTTAATCTTTTTAAATATATATTTTTTTCAATAGTTTAGGGAAAAAAATAAGAAAACAAAAAAACAAACTTTTATCAAAAGTTTAGGGATAAAAAAAAGGGTAAATTACACTGACACCCCCTTTTTTTGAGAAAATTAGACTTGCTACATCCTAATTGGGAGAAATGACACTCCGCTCCCAAATTTGCAAAATAATTAACACTCCGTCCCCTTTTTTCTTTTTTTTGTTTATTGTTTATTATTTTTTTTTAACCAATGCCAAACTAACCAAAGCTAAAAAGAAAAATTATACTCCAATTATTTTAAGTTTAAGTGTGGAATATTCCTTTAAAAATTAGAGAAAAAGGGGCTAAGTATTAATTATTTTGCAATTTGGGAGCGGAGTGTCATTTCCCAAAACTATAGTGTAATGAGTCTAGTTTCCCCAAAAGAAGGGGTGTTAATGTAATTTACCCAAAAAAAAACATGATTCTAGATTCACTTTTAGAAATATAAAATTTAATGTGAACTACGAAATGATTCCATTAATAAGTGGGATAATTTTAAAAGAATAAATTACACCAAAACCCTAAACTTTTATTAAAGGGATTGTCACTAGTGCCATATTTCAAACACAAATCACGTTTACTCATTAACTACATAATTTATTAGCATATATCATATATAAGTAGGGTAGGTCATGAACTGCCCCTTGACTTTCTACTTACAACTTTGTTTTTTATTTTTTATTTTTTTTTTTGGGGGGGGGGGGTTGGGTTAAGTAAGCGAACGAAGGAATTGAGTGTGTGTGAGATATGTAAGTGTTAGAGTCTCAAATCCATCTCAAGAGAAATACTCTATCGTCCAACCTAATTAATTTAGACACTTATAAATACACATCCTTACTCACTATTTAGTAGCATGTGCGACTAAACTATGCTACTAAACTATTAGGGGGAAGAGATTTTTTAACCAAGTGAGTGAAAGAGTAAACTCATAACCCCTTGTTGGGAAATGCAAGAGAGGCATGTAGGCATCAAAGGTGAGTGAGTGTTGTGTGAGGCAAATTAAAACATGTTCTCTTAAGCTATTGGGGGTGTCAGCAACATGAGTAAAATGGGAAAACATATTGGGCTACCTTGCATTAGTGTAATTTGCGAATGTTTTTGTAGGTGCTTTGGTCTTGATTAAGTCAGAATCCCTAGTGAGTATTTTATGAGATGGAGACTTAGGGTGCGTTTGCTAAACCAGTGTGAAACCCTGTCTTTTTGGTAAACCACTAAAACCCTGTCTTTTTGTGTGTGTTGGGTTATTGGATGAATGAGACTAAGTAGGACTTAATTACTTAGTGCCACCGCAAGGCAGAAAACTTGGGATGAAAATCTACACTGTGACAGTTAGTATTACGTGGTAGTAATAATTTATTCCATACACTTGGCATCATACGATGCACCATGACATAGGCCATAGGGTGAGGTTGATCAATTAGTGACCATAAAGGAAAAAAACTTGATTATAACAAGCTTAAGTGGTATTGTTGACTATGCAGTGATCCATGCTTCCAAATCACTTTATGAAGATAAATCTTCTATTCTATTAAAGGTGGGATTAGATTTTAAATTCTCTCATATCATCAGTTCAGCACGAAAAGACTCTTTGCCTGCACCATTTTATAATGTACCACTATGCTTTCTTTTTTGTTGAAAATATCCACCCACTCCCTTTAACATATGTCGTTAGAAACCATACAATTATAAAAGGGTGATTTTAGTCAAGAACTATGATAATCCATATTAGTTAGTTGGCATATGAGTATGAATTATTTTTCATTTGTACCTATCAATACTCTGAAACATATCTAAGAATGCAGTCTAATGTGGCAAAACATATCCATTGTGTGGGATAAGAATGTAGAAAGTTAAAACTTAAAAGACTGATCAAGATTTATTCATTTCAACATATACAGTGAGACAAAATTTTTGACAAAGTTTTGATTTAATGGTTGATGTAACTGTTATATATGATTTGTACATAATAAAAATGATATGAGATATTGAAAATGTTATAGTGACGGATGGTCTACGTAAAAATGATGTTTCAATCAACTTTCTGCCTTAATGAAGTAAGAAAAAAGAATTGTGAAAAAATTAGGCTAAAATCCAAATTAAACCCCTTTGATTTTGGGTGAATTATAATTTTCATTCTTAAAGTTTATTTTATTTTATTTTATCATTTTAATCCTTCCTTTTAAGTTGATCATTTTAAAAGTGAGAAGTAGCGTGAATTCTAATTGTTGGCCATACGGTGAGGTTGATCAATTAGTGAATTCTAATTGTAGCATAAAGGAAAAAAACTTGATTATAACAAGCTTAAGTGGTTATTGTTGACTATGCAGTGATCCATGCTTCCAAATCACTTTATGAAGATAAATCTTCTATTCTATTAAAGTTGGGATTAGATTTTAAATTCTCTCATATCATCAGTTCAGCACTAAAAGACTCTTTGCCTGCACCAATTTATAATGTACCACTATGCTTTCTTTTTTGTTGAAAATATCCACCCACTCCCTTTAACATATGTCGTTAGAAACTATACAATTATAAAAGGGTGATTTTAGTCAAGAACTATGATGATCCATATTAGTTAGTTGGCATATGATTATGAATTATTTTTCATTTGTACCTACTAGTACTCTGAAACATATCTAAGAATGCAGTCTAATGCGGCAAAACATATCCATTGCGTTGGATAAGAATGTAGAAAGTTAAAACTTAAATGACTGATCAAGATTTATTCATTTCAACATATACAGTGAGACAAAAATTTTGACAAAGTTTTGATTTAATTGTTGATGTAACTGTTATATATGATTTGTACATAATAAAAATGATATGAGATATTGAAAATGGTATAGTGACGGATGGTCTATGTAAAAATGATGTTTCAATCAACTTTCCGCCTTAATGAAGTAAGAAAAAAGAATTGTGAAAAAATTAGGCTAAAATCCAAATTAAACCCCTTTGATTTTAGGTGAATTATCATTTTCATTCTTAAAGTTTATTTATTTTTTTATCATTTTAATCCTTAAATTTTAACCTTCCTTTTAGGTTGATCATTTCGTCTATAACCATATATAAAATCATCACTTTTGCAATTTAGATACAACGACGTTTTATTTATTTATTGATAAATGATAATTCACCTAAACGTAAAAGATCTAATTTAGATTTTAGCCTAATTTTTTAACAACTTTTTTTCTTCTTATTTCATTAAGTTGAAAAGTAGTGATTGGAACATCATGTTTACATAGATCCATCAGTTACTATATCAATTTTATTATGTAAAACGTCATTTTTATTGAACTTAACGACAGTTTTATAGTTCATATTGGAAGGAAACATCCACTTCACAAAAATGTTAAAGTATTAACACTAAAATAATAATTAAAAAAACTTTAGAGGCCGGACTAATGATCTTCTTTAAATTATCTTCTGTTTTGCTGGAGGATATAGTTGCCTACAAAAGACAACCAACTTTATAGCAAGGTAAATCTCATGTGAGCTCAAGGACTTGTCAAAACTCAATACATTATCAAGTGATATCAACCATATATAATACTTTTTCATCCACATGACTTTTCTCATCTAAAATGACAATCTTTCACATGAATGGTGAAGCACCCTGGCCTTGAGTTCATCCAATAAATACTAACATAATGAAACCTAAGGCCTACTTTTCTTCATGAAATTGGTATGCTAGATAGTGAAAGGCACGAGTCATTTATGCATCCTTGTTCATGCATCTGGGGGAGATTTCCCGTTATCCGTTGACTATGTTTTCTAAAACATGAACTGGGCCAGTTATTTTAGGCCCACCTGTCTCTGAGTAATTCCAAACCAAAAAGTTTAACGCACTAGCCCTTTTTTCATTTTTTTAGAAAAGAGAAAGTGAAAAGTAAAAGAACCTACGCACTTTTAGCCCCATTAGATTTTGGGATAATGGTTGAATCTCTCACTTTGGCCAGTACCATAGCCCAATTTGTTTGCGTCAAAAAGCAAAGAGGGATCATTCATAATTAACTCAATCTCTAACCCTCGATGATTAAACGTTTGCATTCCTATAGTACATAGTACCTTAGTAATAGACGGCCTTTCAGAGCATCTCTGACAGTTGTTGGCATGTGGGGTCTTTTTTTTTATAAGGTAGATTTTGGTGACATAATTTTATTCACAAGTTAATTAGTGAGGTTTTGTGTGATGATTGGTAAAAAAAAATTGTAGTATAAAACTATGTGATATTGATTGTTTATTATATATAACTTATAATTTTAACAAGTTGTGGATAAAATTGTGAAAAAATTATGTGAATAGACGGATTTTTTTTTGTTTTCCTCTTGAGAGAGGGCATAAGATTCTTTCTATTTGAAATTGATCTATTTTTATGATTTAGAATAAATTTTACAATTTCAAAGGTTTAGATTTTCATGTTATTTAAACTTTTGAATCATGTGAAATTGACGAAATAGCGAGTACTTGGAATACATATGATCTTGTTCCGTGTGTATGTAACAGCAAAGGTTTGATTATATCATTGGTCCAATCTTTTAAGGCTTTTAATGAAATTTTAAATCATATGCCATTTAGTTAAACATTTTCGTATCAATGCTTTTTGTTGCAAATATTAACGAGTTAATCATTTTTTGTACAAAAATGGACTTGTTATGACAAAATATTGACACATTTTGAAGAAACAAAGACCAAATTAACATGTAAAATTTAGTTTTCAAATCAGAACCAAATTGAAACTTTGTGAATTTTTGAAGGATAAAAAATATAGTTTAGCCAATCAAATATACATCGTCATAAAAAGAAGAACATTAACTTAACAAATATGTCAACAATGACCTCTAATTTACTGATATTCAATTTCTTTTAAAAATATTGGCACAAGATTAACCCATATGGGTAAAAGATAAGACGTGTAGGTTAAAAAATTAATAAATCACGTGGGAGAGGAAAAACAACATAATATAACGACAATTTTCTTATGTCTTTAGTTTTACATGAATTTTTTATGTCCTCTCATTTTGACCCTAGTGGACGCACAAAATAATGATTCGGAAGAGACAATGTCCGATTGTGGTCTTTTCATGTCCTCTCATCGAGTCGTAAAGGCCACAAAGAGATATGTCTTGGATTATCTAAATAACCTTCTTCTTCTTCTATTTCTTTTTATTTTTTTTATTTTTAAATTAAGTGGGATAATCTAAATCTCTTTACCTTGGCTTGGAGAAGGAGAAAATATCTCATATTTTCGAAATACCAGTTCACCACCGTGATTTGATATTTCAGTTTAATGAAGGAATAACACCTATATTAATAAAGTCAAGTCAATTTATTTCTACAACTAAAATGATAATTTAATTCTTAAAAAATTTCAAACCCCCAAGTTGACTTGGTTTTATTAATACATGTGTCATTCCTTCATTGGATTGAAATACCAAATCACGGTGATGAGTTGGTATTTTGAAAATAGGAGATACTTTCTCCTCGAGAAGAGGAGAAAAAGACGAAAGAGCAAAACATAAATAAATAAATGGTATTTTTATTACGAAATTAATGATGATGTTTTGTTAGGTTGCGCTTTTGACAAGGTGCTAATTCCCCACTAATATTGGTCTTGGTGGTTTCATCAATTTGGTAATAACAACTTAATTATTGGGATGCTAATGATTACTTGTCAATGGTGCATGAATGTAATGATGCACCAATTCAGGTAGAACTTGAATATCTGATAGCTGGAACGTAGGTCTCACAGGTACTTATTTAGTGGTCTGATCAATTGCATGTGTAATTTTGTACTTAATATTGGGGTTTGTTGAAAAGACCACGGTTTTCTAGTTTGTTAGAAAGCATTTTAGTTTTACCAACTTAGTGATTGCGTTAGAGGAAAAGCCACTAGAGAGGATGATGCCAAGGAATGATTCTATGGGAGATGACTAACACATGTAATTATTAATTATTATCCCTTGATTCCCTTCTCTTAGTCTTCCCACGTTGTAAATGATTCTATGGGAGATGACTAACACATGTAATTATTAATTATTATCCCTTGATTCCCTTCTCTTAGTCTTCCCACGTTGTTTTAGGTAGAGAGAAAAAGGACAAATTAAATGAGAGTATTAGAATAATGATTTAATTATTAAATTAATATATTTTTAATAATTTTAACTTTTGGGATAAAATGGCAATTCATCATAATATCAAAAGAAGTAGTTTTGAGTTGAACATTATATCTACTCATTAACTTATTAAATTCACTCTTGATAATTGCATTTTCATCAATTAGCAAAATACAATTCTGTTAGCAGAACATAATTCTCTACATTTCGTCAATTTTACTATTAAGATTTTACTTTCATAATCTAATAACATATAAACTATCACGTCATTTAAATTTTATATGATATAGTAGTCAGTACACAGTTAGATATGTGATATTTAATATCTTAACCATAAAATGGATCCATTCCTACTTTCTTCATACAAATCATTGAGAAAGCATCATCCTCTTTGTATTTCCTTCCTCCCTTCTATATCCAGGCTCAACTAGTGCAAAGGCTGTAGTAGGTATGGGGACTTAGAGATGGCAACCTAGCCCAAGACCTTAATATTTGTAAACTCATCATAGAGACTGAGGCAAAGGCTGTAATAGATATTCTTAGTTCTAAGAATACCACTGAGATAGTCTCTCACCCTTATAGTGCTATGATTTCTGACTGTAGGTTCTTGATTTTCTCTTTTAAGGAGACCCACGTCCACCATATCCACCATGAGAGGAATTTCAGTGTAGATTTTTTGGTTAAGGCAAGAAACAAGTCTTTGGATCCATTCGCTACTTTTGTATCCCCCCCTCCCCTTGGTATTAAGCAAGTTGTTGGTGGATGTTTGGGGTGTCTCATACCCCAGGTTATATATAATATTTTACTTTTTCAATTAATGCATAATTTTATATATATGATCATTTGGAACGTATATGATTGCTACTACTGCCATTGTTAAGCAAAGTTGAAATTGAAGATAAGGAAGTACATATAAACATTGAAGATAATAATTTGGAACGTATTTAGCCATTGTTGTTGCTGTTGTTGTCTATATATTTATAATCTATTGGTACAAATACTAGCTAGCTAGTAATGACAGCTAAACATTAGAAATGAAGAAGATAAGGAATATGACAGGCATATATAAATATAAATAAATACAAACAATGCTTGGAAGTGCCAGCAAAAATACAAAACATATAATAATAAAATTGAATTGAAATGATATATAAATTATATAATTCTCTCAATTAATTCTTCCTCTTTTCACTTTCCATACCTATCTGTGGGGACAAGTGTTCTTCAATGCATTATAGTCCATTGTATTGACAACCGATCAATTGTGCTTATCTCTCTGATCTTGCTTGCCTGAGTAAGGTTCAATGCTTGGAAATTGTATGAAGAATAGCAAACCAAGTCACCATTTTCTTCATTTCAGTGATTGACAAGCGGACATTCACAACCCCACCCTCTCACATCCAGTTAACTAGGCTGGCACATCCCCCACCTCACCCCCTATATATGTACATAGACCGGACATAATTACATTCAATGACTTAGTTGGGATGAAGACATCTAGCCATCTAACCCATCACTAGCTGGGTAACCCTAGCAAGTCGGCAAAACTTTACCAACTCTATACATTCTGTCTCTGATTCATGTTAGATATATATTGTAAGTTGTAACTATACAAATTATGTGTAAATTTTTAAACACAAATAAAAAGTAATTAATAAATTTATATATTATGTTATTTATATGATACCAATCACGTTTATTATTATATCATTTTAAAATATTATTTTATTGGCTAAGAAATCATATTTGATTCTTGTCAATTGAGTGAGGCACTAAAGAATTGGGTGGAGAAGGCCAATTAATACAATGCAAGCAACATGTTTTTCTTACCCCTAGCCTATTCCCCAAAAGCAATTAGATTCATTTGGCAATTATTGAGAATCACATCAAGTTGCTCGAACACTTTTCTCCGACCGATTTGATGTTCAATGTGGTACATCTTAGTGTCGAAACCACGGATCTAGTCGAATAGGACATTTATATATGGAAATCAAGCAAAAGCACGAAAACCTTGTTGAGATATTGCCTTTTGATTTGGTTTGCAGAGGACAAATTAGGGTTTGTCCTTTTTCTCTCAACCATAGAGAACACATCATTTGGATAAGGTCCTTAATGAGGTCTTATCGTCCCTTTCTTTCACATTAAACAAGATAAAAGTACGTGTTTTAATTTCTTGTAACATGTTTTTCTTGTTGATGGAAAGTTTTGGTCAATCTTAATGCACTTGCATTAGTGTTCAGAAGTGAGAGGTGAATGGTGAACCAACAACTAGCCAAGGCGGCTTGTCAAGTGGTCATGAACTCATGCTCCTTGCTTGCGTCACGTGGGTGCCAAATTGCTCTTCCTTGACTATGTGTCACTTGTGGACTGTGGTTTGACTATATAATATCTTAGGAAATTTCTCCGATCAATCATTTTTATATGAACATATCATTGACACGTCTTATATGAACAAATCACTGACACATTTTTTTTTTACTATGTCACTTGTGGACTGTTGTTTGACTATGTAATATATTAGGAGATTTCTTCGAACAATTACTTTCATATGAACCTATTACTGACACACTTTATTTAAACATACCACTAACGCATCTTTATTTTTTACTACTTTTTTACTATAAATCTGAACTATCATTAATTAAGAAGAAACATAAACAATAACAATGAAGTCTTTTAAGTCTCTTTGACAGAGGGAGGAAGAGACATTATTACAACAAAGAGGGGGAGGGAGTGAAAAGTAACAGATTTGGTAAGTACATGCACTAATGAGTTTTCTTCTCTCCTAATTCACAACTTACCATTTTAACAGATATGAAAGAGTTTCGAAAAAAATGAAGAAAAAGTGGTGGAATTAGGTTTTTGATCATGATTGATTCGGAATATTAATCAGTGACAGATTCTTTTCCAACGATATAAATATTTTCACACTGGACAGACCTTGTATGGTTGTGTTGATAATGATGTCTTGGTCTTGGTCTACATACAACTGCAGAAACCCCGTACCATTGAATGTGGGATTAGATACAAAGTACAAACATTTTTCTTAAATAATCATTCTATTATTCATTGTCATTGGCTATATTTAGTTACCATGTCTATGTGCCAAGAATGCGTGAGAATGAGGGAAGAGAAATATCTTCCACGGTTTTGTGTTTGAAAATTTTCAGAGTTTGAATAGAATGACCACTAATTTGGATTTTGTAATCAGCTGGGCCTTAATCAGATCTATAAGATTCAGCCCAGTCTGTAATTCTTCTCGCTTGGTTCTAATAAATTATTTTTTTAGCCCAAAAAACAAAAGCATATGTGACCCCATTGGATGTGGGCCTTAATACGAATCCTGATTCTATTGAGGCCCAACTATTAGGCCCAACCGCCCAACTGCTATAAATATTCGAATTTATCTGTTGCGGCGGTTTTAAAATGCCGTTATAGAAGTCCAGACTTTTATATATTTCTTTTTTATTTTAAGTGTAATCATGGAAAGTAGTTGTCTTTTGGCATCAAACTGCTATATTAATTTAACCCATGTCCAGGAATCTAAGCATTAAAAGTAGATTTCTTTTGATACCCATTTCATTTCTTATTCTTAGTGGTTATTCTTTTTTGTTCTTAATTCACCTAGGATAAGAGAGGAATAAACTAAAAGAAAACAACTTTGTGTACGTGAATAAAATTAATAGGATAAATATTGTTATACATCATAGTATCTACATATCATATAATATGGTCATACATACATAGATTACAAACATCATAAATGTTTGTATTTTATTAATACGTATATCTATATTTTAGGTGGTGTGTACGGACTGTTTACATTGATAGTGTATACGAATCATTGCCTAAATTAATATAGCAGTTGGAGCCATTAATTAGATATATTTCTACGTTCTGGCTGCTAAGTGAATAAGTTCTTGCTTTCTGGTTGATCCCTGATATAAGTGTAGGATTGTCTACAGTTGCTTAGATGCTTCTGTTTATTTTATTCTTTAAACATATATATATTTTCTTTGATATATTGAATTAAATTGTTTATTCATTGACCGAAAGAAATAATCACATGGGTACAATTATGCTCTCAATATCTTACTCTGAAATTGCTGCCCATTTCATTGTTATCTCAGTTTAAGGACTATAACTAAAAGTAGTAGTGGTAATCTTCTAACTCAGTCTACTCAGAGCAAGGAGATCCTAGGCCAGTTCAGTATCAAAGAAGAAAAAAGACAAGATGAGTGAAGAAGCAACAGGTTTCTGCAGGTTCATATACAAAGACCCTAATCAACCTATTGAAGCTAGGGTCGTTGACCTCCTATCTCACATGTCCTTGAAGGAAAAAGTTGGCCAAATGACCTGTATTGAGAACCCTGTTGCTGGTGCTTCCATCATCACAGACTTGTCCGTAGGTGCTAAATATCTCTTCATAGTTTGTGTATATATATATATATATATATATATATATATATTGCCTTTAACATCATTCACACTTGTTTTTCTTCTTCTCTTAGGAGCTATAATTACTGCCCTAGCCAGTTGTTATCCCACTGAACCAGCTTCAGCAACTGGCTGGGCTGATTTGGTTGACACTTCACAGAAGGCAGCTTTAGAGTCACGTCTTGGTATTCCAATTATACACATGTGTGATTCTGTCCATGGCCAGAGCAATGTGTTTGGTGCTACAATTTTCCCCCATAATGTTGGCCTTGGAGCAACTAGGTAAGTCTTTTTATATTTTAGGAGGTGTTTTACAATTGGCAACATCACATCAAAGTGATACTAGCGATATTACAAATTTTACCATATAACCTTTATAAACTGAAGTGTCATCAATCACAAAAAATAATTTAGACATTCATTTGTGGGTAGTGATATGTACCTAATGCATATCATTCGTACACATGACCTAAAATATGGATATATTTTCATGAATTTTGGATCATTGTAAATGTTAATGTCCACAATTTGTTGATATTGATGTCTATAATGTGTGGATGTATGTCTACATTAAGTGTGTATTTGTGCAACAATATTTACCATTCATTTATTAAGTTTTAAAATTCATCAATTACATTTATTGTCACATCAGCTAGTAAACCTTATGTAGTTACATATAAAGAGAATTTCCATTGGTCATAGCATTATGCTCCTTTTTGTTTGTTATCTTTGTCTTATATTTATTGTAGAGAAAGGAACTTGGTTGAAAGAATTGCAGCTGCTACTGCGTTGGAACTCAGAGCAACTGGATTTAATTTTTCTGTTGCCCCTTGTGTAGCTGTAAGTGGTCATATTAATGCTAGAGCATTTCATTGTGTTCTTCTGTTTTCCATCCACATATACATTACTTTTGGAATTGCTGTGGGAAATGTACTGACATCAGAGATCCAAGATGGGGAAGATGTTATGAGAGTTTTAGTGAGGATGCTGAGATAGTTAGTGCCATGACATCTGCTATTGCAGGATATCAAGGCATACCGCCTGAAGGACATCCTAATGGTTACCCTTATGCAGCTAGCAAGTAAGAGAAAATTCAATGACTAGTTCTCTTTCTAACCTTCTATAATGAATGTGAACTCTGTGTCTCTCTATCAACATTGTTAATGGCTTTGTTTTTGGAAATCATTCAGCAGTGGAAGTTCATAAGTACATAAAATTTTCAAACTCAAAGTTGATAAATCATAAAGTAGGAATTTGTAGTAAATTTCATTCTTTCTTTTTGTGTATTTGTACTTCTGTAGTCACAACGCCAGCTTAAATCAATTAATTGGAATTTAATGCTAATAGAAGCATATTCACACAAACAATAAAATTGAATCAACCAAATCTATGCATACCTTATCAGAAACCAAATTCACAAATCCTCAAAAACTTGACACTCTCACAACACCCCAAACTTCAAAATCTATCAAATTTTTTGAAGAAACGTATATATTTCATGTTCTTCTAAAAGTCTTAATCACATAAGTCTTCACATGTGACATGCATCATTAACTGCCTAACCCCATGCGTATATAGTATTATTAAACTTCCATGTGGATTCCAAAACTTCAGTTTGAGGCACTTTCCAATGGCATTTTCTATTGAAAATTGAAATACTAATGCTCTCTAGAATGTTAATTTCCTTGGTCATTTCATAAAATTGTTTTCTGGAAGTGTTTCAAAAATATGTTGAAAGTAGGTTTATGTGATTTTTGATTGACTATTTCTTTCATCTATAAATTGCAGAAGAAATGTAATTGCGTGTGCCAAGCATTTTGTTGGAGATGGAGGCACTGAACTAGGTTTAATGGAAGGTGATAACGTATCATCTTTTGAAGACTTGGAGAGGATCCATATGAGACCTTACCTGGATTGTCTGGCTCAAGGAGTATCCACTATTATGCCCTCTTATACCAGCTGGAATGGGACTAGAATGCATTGTCACCGCTTTCTCTTAACCGATATTTTGAAAGAGAAGCTGGGGTTCAAGGTGCTTATGCCTCTGATTTCTGGATTTTCACTGAGCTATATATACCTTATCTTTTTTAAATCTTGGGACTTTGTGAGTGTTGATGTGGCTTGAATTTAGCTGTAATCAATACATCTAGCTTGCATCATGTGGGATTAAATCTCATAATATGTGGTGTTCATAGCTCTTAGAGCACCTGACTAATCACCGGGTGAGTGTAGTTCTCCCGTTCCATACACACTAGATAATTACAAGGAGAGTTACTTGTGTGAAATGCCTCAACATGATCTAAATATTCTCAAATTTCAGGAATAAGCTAACAGTTTTATGGTTCCTCCATACTGCTTAGACAGTCACTTCTTTCTATGAGAATTATGCACAAAATGACAGTCCTTTTTCTTTATCTTTATGGCAGGGCTTTCTGCTTTCAGATTGGGAAGGAATTGACACAATATGTGAACCATACAGAGCAGATTATCGTCATTGCGTCTTAACATCAATTGATGCAGGACTGGACATGGTAAAGTTTGAAGGTCCAAAGGATTAAATGACTTCAAAGTTGTGCAAGCCACTTAATTTTCATGTGTTGTGATTATATGCAGATTATGGAGCCTTTCAAATATGAAGAATTTTTTGAAACCTTGATATCTCTCATTGAATCAGGGGAGATACCCATGTCCAGGATTGATGATGCTGTGAAAAGAATTCTGAAAGTCAAATTTATTGCTGGCCTTTTTGAGCATCCCTTTGCTGATGGATCCTTGCTAGATATGGTTGGTTGCAAGGTAATGTTTAGAGGAACATGTTTAGAGTTAACTTAGAGATGGTTATTAGTTCCATTTATGTGTAGTACCTGCAATTTTATATATACTAGGCCTAAATGAGTAAGAAGAAGATAGAAATGGTTGTACTATCTGATAATTTTCTTTGATAATAGGCGCATAGAGAATTGGCACGTGAAGCAGTTCGGAAATCACTGGTTTTGCTAAAGAATGGGAAGGACCTGGAAAAACCATTCCTCCCTCTGGATAGAAATGCTAGAAGAATTTTAGTTATTGGAAGGCATGCTGATGATCTTGGGTACCAGTGTGGAGGTTGGACAATAACAAAGTATGGGACTAGTGGCAGGGTAACCATAGGTACGAACACATGGTTGATTCAACTAAAAGTAGTTTCATTAGTAAGTTCGTGTAAAAGTAATGTTGCACCAATCACAAGTTGCTATTTCAGTAGGTTATGAAAAGAGTTGTGAACTTTTTGTGTCTTTGACATGACTCACAAGAGATGAAGTGTCATAACCAAAGAAAAGAGATAAAATGATAATTTTTTTGATTGTCAGTCAATAATAGGGAACTGACACATGCAATTGAAAGACTTTGCAACTATGTTACAAGCAATGGAATGATTTATATCTTTTGTTTTTGTCCTCTTCCTCATGTGGATTTTCCTTGTGTTCTAGGCACAACAATATTGGAAGGCATTAAAGAAGCAGTTGGAGAACATTCAGAAGTCATATATGAGCAAAACCCATCATCAGCAACCTTTGAAGGCCAAGAATTCTCCTTTGCTATAGTTGTTGTAGGGGAGCCTGCTTATGCTGAAGGCAAGGGATATAATGTGGAGCTCAAAATTCCCTTTGATGGTGCAAATGTCATTAACATGGTTGCAGAAAGAGTTCCCACTTTGGTAGTTCTGATATCCGGAAGGCCTCTTGTTTTGGAACCAGAACTTCTAGAAAAGATGGATGCATTGATTGCAGCTTGGTTGCCAGGGAGCCAAGGAGAGGGAGTAGCAGATGTGATTTTTGGAGACTATGAGTTCCAAGGAAAGCTTCCTGTCACTTGGTTTAAGAGAGTAGATCAGTTGCCTATGAATTATGGGGATGAGCATTATGATCCTTTGTTTCCTTTAGGCTTTGGTTTAAAGATGAAAATGCATTGAGGTTAATTTGGTTATGTAAATTTAATTGAGCCAAGCTTAGCTCACTTTATAACCAGCCTAGATAATATAATCTTGCCAGTTGTATGGATCATATTCATCATATGTTTGAAATGAATCATATATTCTTTTTCTTACAACAAGTGAGAAATGAGGATTCGTACTCAAGTTCTCCTTATAAGAATAATCCGACAATGTTATTAAACTACAAGACTTTGAGAATACTAAAAAATGTAGTTTAAAAATGAAAATCCCTTTTGTAAATGGATTTGAAAAGAAAAGCCCATTGCAAGTGAATAACTACGTAGACTAATTGGTTAAGTTGCACGGATACAGGTACGGTATCGTATACCGTACTCGATATGGGTACGGGTACGGGTACGAGGATACATTATTTTTTTTAAAAACATATGTGGGATACAATGGATATTGGATATCGGATACGACTATCTGGTACAATACGGGTACAGATATGTGAGCTAAAATAGAATAGCCGTGCAACCTAGTTAATTGAACTGGACTCATGTAGTCAATATCTCTTAGTTGGCCAAGATGGCAAACATCATCTGCCACGATCTTCTAAGGAACCATTTTGTTGTCACCAACCAATAAAAGAAAACAATTTGATAATTGTGTCGGTGTGAATAAAAAGGAGGAAAAAAAAAAAAAAAAAAACCAACAACAACAACAACCTGTACATCATATGGGAAAATGTTTAGGTTATTAAAATTACAAAACCGTGAGCGGCAGGATTCGAACCTGCGCGGGCAAAGCCCACATGATTTCTAGTCATGCCCGATAACCACTCCGGCACGCCCACCAGATGATGGTAAACCTGTTGTGTTATTATTAATCCAAGACATTTGTCATCATAACATTACGTTGATTTTGCAACATTATTGGATCATTTAACAAAAAATAATAATAATTCTTAGTTGTGTAGGTTGATTGAAACATTAACAAAATAATTTAGGATCTATAGGTGTTTAGAGAAGCTCCTAAATATAAATTCTATGTTTCACTTTTTGTTTTCCACCAATTACAATAATATGTCACGTGTTAATATAAGATAGTTGTTTAAGGCTAACAGTGATTAGAGGTATCATTAGAAGTAATAACAGTGAGTGGTTGGTTTGTTGTGGAGCTCCTATTGAAGAATCTGCAAGCAGAGTTTAAAAGTTGGTTTGTTTTGGAGCTCAAAAACTGGTAATTTTTTTGAATACGTGAGCATGAATCAAGATTACAAACTCGAATCTCTAGTGGGTCACGACTCACATGAGGTTGCTTAATAGCAAAACTATACCCCCTATGTATTTTGTGGTTTAGAAAGTAACAACCTCATATTTTACAACAAATTTGATAGGTATAAAAGTTAAAACTTTTCCAAATCCGCATATACATGAATAATTCAGTGAGGAAGAAAGATGCAAATATACCTTGCCTCAGTTGACTTTTCAAGCATTATATGTGGATGATAATAAGAGGTTGGCCTTAATGAATCTACCATTTGTGTGACCAGAAAGAGAGAGAGGAAGTTAGGGGGTATGGAAACATAAAAGAGATTGGAAAATTTCTTCTTAGAGTTATTTGGGTTGATGATTTCCCACAAAAATGTTAGGATTTGTTAAGATTGAAAGTCTATATATTGAATTGTGTGTAAACTATATAAAAAATTGTACTAATAGTTACGTGATTGCTCTATAGGTAATAGAAGTCCAAACTCTACTAATATAAGAAAAGTATAATTGGCTAAGGCTCATTGGACTTGTATTCTAACACGGTTAAATACAACGTTCATGCATTTTTTTTTTAACCAAAGTTTTTATGATTGTATTACTATAGTGATGATGTGGCATTATATTTAGTTATCACTCTACCATATACAATTCCTTCAAAACTCTAGAAAATCCTATAGTTGAAAAGGTATGCCTTTTTGATAGCTATGAATCTTCATGTTCTCATACTTTCAAGTGCGGCAGTAAAGAGTAGGATATGTACTTGAAAGGCTAAAAATGGTTGGAAGAATTGTCAAGTTTGTCGCATTATTGGTCACCTTCTTCTGCAAGATAGACATTAGGCAAGCTTCTTAAGAAATTTATGCCTATTGTCTTCCAAATCCATTGGTTGTGTAATGGTTATGGTGTGAACATATATTCCACTGATCACATTGTGAGATGATAGACCCTTTGACAATATTGCAGCGTGCAATTCCCTTTTATTTTTGTCCCCTTTTTATCAAGTAGTAGCAATATTGGTTATTGATAGGTCAAGAAGTCAACATTTCCTCCACTACAATGAAATTGCAAATCAGATGTATCATGTATGTGCTCCTTCCTCTTTTTCTGCTAAATAAACAACATATTATTGAGAAGAAAAAAACAACCATGATTACAAGCCAAAAGAAGGAGATGGGCCAGACTGTGTTTCCTCACTTGGTTGAAAATCCAAACAGGCAATATAGCGATGGACCCTATTTCAGAGAGAGAGACAAAGTCACAAAGCTGGCTGCATTATGAGCTACAAAATTTGTTTTTCTATGAATAAAAAATAAATAAATCATGGCACTCAAAACTCTTGAGTTACTATTTGATATCAACAATGAGGTCTTGAATCCACCAATTCACAATTTAGTAACTATTAATTAAGAAAATGGAATTTGTTTGACATAGAGTGCAAAGGAAATACTGTAGGATTTGAGGAGAAGATTGTACATTTACAGAAGTACTGTCTAATAGCACCAACCAGACTGAAATGCTAGCAGAATTCTTCTACAACTAGTACCAACAAAATAAAGACATGATAAGGATTGCACCCGTACATTGCCTACGCAAATCAGACAGTTCACAGCTCATACAATGCATCAGCTTCGTTATGTATTGGTATTTTCCAACAACTGCTTTTTTAATAAAAATAAATATATTTGTTGCCTGCTGTTAATTTTGTCTTCTTACTGAATGTATTATATAAGAAACTGTGTTTCAGTTGTTTGGACACTATGTGATATGTCTAAGTTATTCATCAATAAATTTAGAATTACTTACATGGTGTAATAAAAGTATTGTCAGGGTGAATTCATATGAAATATGTTATTTCAATTACTACTTATCACATTAACATATTATGAAAAATGTTATGAGATATACAATCTTCCCCTTTCTACTATATATTTATTTTGTAATATGGAGTCAAAACTCAAAAGACCCCCATAAGAAAGTATTCTTAAATGTCTGGGACCTGCATTGATGCACCATAGAGAAAATTGATGATACTAATAATTAAGCTTCCCGTGACAACTCTAGCTTTCTTTCTTCTTCTTCAATTTTATTTTAAGCATTATTGAGACATTTAAAAAAAAAAAAAAAATTGGCTTAAGAAGTAGTGTTTTATTGAAAGTTTTGGTGGGAAGAATCAGAATATATTTAAGCAAGCATACAAGAAAACAAAATAGCCAAGTGGAGGGTGTGACAATAGATAGGTATGTGGCCTCAAATCAAGACATAAAAGCTTGATAATAAATTAGAATAAAGCAGCCAAAGTGCTTTCCCTGTGCAAGTTGCATAAAAGCTATTCCTTTTAAAAAGAATGTGGGTAATATTGTCATTTACCAATGATAAAAAAAATTTAGACTTTTAGCGTTACTTTCTTTTCATACTCTCTCTTTTTTTCTTTTCTTTGTTTGGGTATTTATCATTCTATTCTGTCTTGTAGTGTTTGTCGAGTGGGAGGGACCCCTGAAAATAAGTGCAAGCAACATGGTGGGCCTCTAGCTTTTGATGAAGGTTGCACAATGTCAGTGCCAGCATTTAGCAATGGGCAAAATGGAATAGGAAAGGCGCCAATGAGGGTAACCAAACCAACAGTAACAGGAAACTCTATTATCGTATGTCACTTTCGGACTGAATTTTTTTTTTGATAATCCACTTTTAGACCGACAATGCATGATATTTGATGAACTTATAGAAGAATAGCTTGTTGAATATATTTAAGTTAGGAAATAGTTTATCTTCAATCCGATTCGGAGGAAATCCTCCTCCAACCCACTACGTGGCAAGTAAATAGACCATCTACGTGTACCTTTTACACGTAGATAGTCTATTTACTTGCCACGTAATGGGTTGAAAAAAGATTCTTCTAAATCGAATTGGAGGAAAATTCTATCTTTTAAATTACTCAACATAGATGATGGAAAAGATAACTTGATAGTGGATAAGACACATGCCCAAGAGACACCATTTTTTTTAAGATTTTTTTTTTTTTTCTTTAGTAGTGTCGTAATGTTATAGTGCGCGCTAGGAAAAAAATGAATGAAATTTAATTTATTTTTCATGCAGAATTTGTGTATCTACAAGAAAAATTGTTTTAAAGGTTGGAATTCCATTTTTAACAAAACTAGCCCACTTTTAAAATTAACACAAGGAAATGTATTTAATATAAACAATCCTAAAACAAACAAGCTCAGCATGATCAAAGGCTAGCAAAGTCTCTGTTAGTACCAATTTAATAATTTTGGGCCTAGAGTAGTGTTTGTTCCAATGTGTTGGCCGAAGATCGATATTAATTCAATTAGTTAAAGCCAAGATACAGTGGTATCAACCAATTTGTTTTAGTAAACAGTTACTTTGATTACATGCATAAGCGAGCAATTTGAAGACGTGGATAAAAGGAATTGACATTAATTGTCAAACTTTCAAGTATAAATATGAAGGTCCTCATTCAAGAAAGCTATTGAACCCCTTCAGGGAATCAACAAACTTAATATTTGAGATCATAATGAGATGTAATTTAGTCTTGGCATCCAGTTATTGAGGTGAACTGTTCTTAGATTTTAAAAGCTATATGCTTTTAAGTTCCTTAGTGTGTTTCTAATATTTCCCTTGTAAGTTCTAATGCAAGTATTGTATCTGTTTATAGAATATAATCCTTATTATCCTTCGATAGTATTCCATATTAATGCATTAAGTCAAGTTTAATAAGGGTTTTACTCATTATATTGTCCCCTTGAAGTAATCATGGCTTTGGAGATAACTTAAATTTCACTTTGAGCTATTGTTAATATTAATTGCTTGTACTTATCTTTCATCCTTTTTAGTTTAATTTGAAAGTATTCACAAAAACTCCTCTTAATTGAGGCAATTCCGAGATTGTCCTTTTGATTCGAAGTTACATTGCATAATTAATTCAAGGTTTGTAAAAAAAAATTTAAAATATTCATTTGTTTCCTTCAAATAAATCGATCATTATCCACATAAAAATTAAGTTCGCTACATATAGTTTCCATCACAGATGTTGGGCTATCATAATCAGCAAAATTACAAGATTGTTGAGCCTCTAATTTTGCGAAAATAGTTGCACGTTGGTTAGTTTTGCGGTACACATGTTGTTCTTCTTCTTCTTATTCTTTTCTTCATTTCCCTTCTTATTTTCAAAATGGTCAAAAAGGTTCAAACTGCTGTCATATATGGGATTCAATTCCTATAAGCACTAGTAGTCTAGTTGGATTAGTTTATAAGTTGATAATAAAATTATTCTTTCCAAACTGCACTTGACTAAGGAGAGAATTCTTGAAAGTGTCAGTATTTTCACGCAAAGGGAGGTCATGATAATATTACATTGTCCTATTGAAGAATCTTAACTAGCATCGTGAGCTTTAAAAGGTCATGAAAAGCTAGATACTCAATTGTAATAAATACATATCACAAGAGAGCGCAGGGTTTGGAATCTTTGGATAACAGCATTACAATTTTCAAGGTTTCTTTAATTGGTATGGTACGCTAGAGAGTCATAAAAGCATGATTCCTTTAATGACGAACTAAAAAGAGTCCAAAGAAAATGGAAGACTTTGGTACCATTGACAATTGGTTTAGAGGGAAGAAAAAATGCCTTGTGGTGGTGTAAGAGAATATGCAGAAGAACAAAAGGGAGAACACATATTACAACTATAGTTACGTGGATTGTTTGATTAATCATATTCACTAGTAAATCTCATAAGATACTTTACCTCAGCATGTAATCTTGAAAAGGAGATTATTGGTTTATTGGTCTTAAAATATAAACTCGAAAAAATATAATACTTTGTACAAAAGTTAAATAAGATGAAAAACTTAAAAATAAACGAGCACTAACAGGAAAAATGAAAAAGAGAAACCGTCATCCTAAGGAATAAAGGGAAAGAAGGATAGAGCATAAGATGCTTAAACTAGTGGCCCTTGGTCATGGTTTAGGTCAAGATTCGATTGTCAAACACAGTCCAAGTGGCCCTTGGTCATGGCTTGGGTCAAGGTTCGATCGTCAAACTCTAGCATATTAATTGCCCTCAAATGTTTAAATCATGTTTTGTTAAAAAGGAATTAGAGAAAAGCAAACATATTAAACAATGCATGTCATATGGAGATTGGAGAGGCATTGTGACTAGGCATATTGGATTAGGCATCTGATGACATGAACTATCCTGACCAAATCCAATTGGGCTAATAATGAAGATCCATGTAATAAGGCAATCATATTCCTATTCCACGTGTTGTGCTCGAGCAGGAATTTTTCATTTTTTGCTCCATTACTACAGTTAATTCTCAAAATAGAATATCATTGCGACCATCAATCCCATTCATCAGTGGGGTCTAACAGTAAATATAGATTAAAGTAATTTATATAATTGATACTTAGATAACCACCAACACAAATTATTTTATTGTAGAACAGTCGTTATCATGCAAGGATCTACATGTCCACCAAGTAGCAAGACATAGCTCCAAGGATTTTATTTTTTATTTTTTATTTTTATAACAAGCAATTTATTCAAAAGTGACAAAATAGAAGCAATCCACATATACGGGAAGTAAAGCTACAAGGAATTTTTTAAAACGCTTATTGACAAATCACAATTACTAATGATATTCACAAGTTTGAAACAAAGCCTTCTTGCCTAAGACATTGTAAAGCTTTCAATGCACCCCACAAGATAATTATCTCACTAATGCCTGTATCTCACCCACAATCCAAAGAAAAAGTAACTTTGGGTAATCATTGGAGCCTACCATCTAGTTTAGAACATTGTCCTCAAAGTAATCTTGTGGACAAGGGAAAAATTTAACACACAAACAGAGCAGCATTAGTGATGAAAGCTATGCTTCACATAAATAAACTTCCCCTTCAAATTTGAATATCAATCATGATATGAACTAACTGATGTCTTTGTAGAGTCTAATTACTAAGGACTAACTAAAAGTCCTCATCGACATATTCACATAAAACCATCTTATAGCATGTATGGTTCAATCCAACATCACTAAATAAGGTTTTGGCATTACATTCCTTCAGAAGTAAATTCCACTTTAGGCATAAGTTTACTGATGTTGCATCGGCTGCATCTGAAACATTGTATTGTAAGGTCCGAATTGAGATCCGTGAAGGGTGGTCCGGAGCAGATTTTGTTCCTGCAGCTTATTAGTTCCAAGTGAAGAAATCCCACAAAATGGTTTCATGAACATGTTTACATTAGCTGGGTTGCAAACCATGGTTGTGGCCTCATATGGTGATTTCCAGTCATATTGCTGTCTACTTATGACACCCGTCTCTGGATGCTGCTGTGTCTGCATAACCATTTCAAAGTGATCTGGTGATGGAGGACTTTTACTGTCAGGAGAAAGAGGTTTAGAGTCTGGAATATTGACAGTAGTGATATCATGGATGCTAGATCTTCTCTTATCCTTCCCTCCTGTATGTTGCCTGATAAAGTACTTCTGAGCATGACTAGCAACCTGAGTAGGAGTCCTAGTGGTCACATAATTACGAGCAATATTTCTCCAATCACCTTTACCATACTTCTTAAGACCCATGAGAAATTGCCTGTAGTTAGAATTAACACAAAATTAAAAAAAGAAAAAATGCACTAAAAAATTGAAAGCTAGCTAGATGAATAGAAAAATGATCACAGATAAAGCAATTTTTTAAACCAAATATGAATAGTTCATCTATATATCAAATTATAAACTATTTAACTAGATCTATCAGGCGCAAATCTCAAACCTATACATGATAATTTAAGGTTATCTTCAACATCTCAATTTAAACACTTAAGGTTAATAAAATGATCAAGATAACAAATCTCGCTATTGGTTCAATTGTAGTGTAAACTAGCATACAACAATAATAATCAGGCCTTATTCAAAAAATTTGGGGTTATCTATGGATCCTAAATAGGCTAATCAGGGTCGGCCAATCATGTCTCATTCACATTCACTATTGTCAAAGTACATATTTTATACAAAATTATATATATCAAGGCATGTAATACCTGTGTTCTTCTTCTGTCCATGGTATCCCTTTCTTCCTTTCCTGATCAGAAGGCCGAGTAGACGTGCCCCTCTTTCCACCAACACTATAGAATTGTTTCAAACCACCAAAGCCTTGATTGTTCACCCACTCCAGTGTGAAAGAATTACTACCATCACCAGGTATTGGAAATAGCCCTGCCTCTATGTCACAAACATCTTCCAGCAATTCCTTGTACTGTTTCATCACATCACCAACAGTCTTGCCTGGGATCATGGCTGCAATCTTAAACCATCGATCCGGGGTATCCTTATCATAATAAGCAAGAGCATTCTCAAACCGCTTATTCTCTTCCAAGGTCCAATTAGTTCCCTTGCTCTCCTGAAACAACCAGTTAGAATTCTGCAGATAGGAGGCTGGAGACAGAATTTCAACTTGCTGATTCATAGTTATAGATAGTCAGACCGTACAATCAAGCACACTGGCAAGCATGCGAAAGCCAATTAGGCAATGAGTCTCAGTGTGTTTTCTCTCTTTCTCTCTCTTTGGGAATTCAAAGAGAGAGAAAACCCAGATAGGAAATGCAGAGAAGTGAAGGTCTTTATGGCCAAAGAGGCATTTGAAAGGAATCTGAGTACTACCCTTTTCACATAAGCATAAGGTGAGGAATCTAGAAAAGACCCAACTTTCCAAATCCCAAGGAAATTGAGAAACAGTGGGAAACAAAGCAGATCTTTTTTTTCTTTCTCAAAGATAAACCCTAGACTTCCACATCAGATCCAAAAGCACACACAAAGGAAAACAAAGAAAAGCAAGGCTCAGATCAAGTTTAGGATACTAAAACAAAGAGAAGTATGTGATAAATTTGACAACCTGAAGCCCACAAAGTGATATTCAGAAATAAAAGATAGTTGAAAGTTGAAAACCCATGAAAAAGGAAACAATACCCAGTTGATAAAAATAGATTAGAGGTACAACAGAGTGATTCTTCTTCAGAAATGAAGTGGTGGTACAACTACAAGTGGGAATGGGAAAGAAAGATTGTGGCTTTTTGGTTTGTGGGGTTTTTTTTTTTTTGCTTTACCTTGGAGGCTAAAGCAAAAGGAGAGGTTTAAAATGTGAAAGGAAACGAATCCAAATATGTCAGCGTTTTGTACTGCTTTGCAAGACAAGGATCTATGGAACAGGGATGAGTAAAGGGACTTAGAGAGAGACAGAGATGGGTCAAAGCTGTTGAGTTGTGATTGGTTGATATGGTACTTGTGGGGGCGTTGCGGCTAATGAAGAGAGAGAAAAAGAGAGAAACCCAATCACCCTCAAGTCCCAATCAATTGTGGTGATTGGCTAACGTGCATTTTGGACTTTTTCGTCATTTAAAAAAAAATGACCAACCTTGACAAAATGGTGTTGACGTTTAGCTGCATTATGTCAAAATAGAATAAATCTTTGTACCACACTCAACTTCACAATTGAAAATAAAGGTAGGATGGATGGTGGGTTCTATGATAGATGGTAATAACTATTTATAATTTCACATTTTATCAAATTATGATAAAAGTTGTAGAATTAGTTGTGGTCTTGAACAGATTGCAAAATGATTAACAATTACTTTTGCTCATAATTTAATTGTTCTGCGTCATTTCATAATGGCGAAGAAAAAGAGAAGCTCCTAATAATATGGTTTAAGGTTTTTTAAAGTTCAATTGGTCCGATCTTAGGTGTGCTTCTCAATGGTGACTAATTCGAGTCTCTTAGGACCACCTAATCAAGGCAAAATCTTGCATCTATCGTGGTACACGTAGCTAGTAAAGTGTTATGTGTCCTCATGGGATTAGTCGAGGAGTGCGTATCTATGGAACGCTGGCCTGGACACCCAAGGTTATAAAAAAAAAAAAAATTCTATTAGTACAATTTAAAATGAGTGAATTACATTTTCTCACCTCATTTTAACTCAAATGATGGTTAGGGAATAAAACTCCCTTTATTATAGATGATCTTTGTCTTTGAAATGGTTCTTCAATAATACAATATCACTATTCTCTCCTCCTAAGCCTATCCAAGAAGAGTTGCATTTAAATTCAATACTAAATAGGCGCTTGTAAATTTTTTTAATTTTAAATGCAAAACAAGATTATTATTATCATCATTTTACAACCTCCTAATATAAAATTTGATGTGAAATTTTAAAAGAGAAAATAGTGGGATTCGTTCGTACACTCGGTTGCTTATAAGTTGAGTGAAAAGTTAGCAAAAATCTTTGGAAATTTGGAATACATTATTGAGGGAGGGAAAAGCAAAAGTTAAAAAGATAGGGAAATAATTTAAATTATTGATGCAAAGAGTTCAGGCAGTTAGGTAACATATATTTTGTATAACTGGGATAGGACTAATACTTATTAATAATTGTAGGTGTCCTTGAAAGTGAGGATATCCAAAGCAGCTATTTTATTCCTTCTCTTCTCTCTCAAAATAAACAATTAAAAGTTGAAAACCTTAACCAATTGGAAACCAACACATTAAATTACATTAATGGTAGTATGACTATTTCTTTTGATTATTTTTTTCATTAAGTCATCATCTACTTCATAAACTCCGGTGGTGATTCTCTGTGGTCCATAGCTTATATGATTTTTATTGATTACCTTGCAAAAGGAAAAATAACACCAGTCTTATTAATGAGTATCCTTATAGTAATGAATTAATAATTAAAGAAATATTTATTGTTTTCACTTAATTGTTTTTATTTATAAAAAATTTTAAAATTTAAATATTAAAATCATACAAAAATAATTATTTTAATTTTTTTATTTATTATTATAATATTAAAATTTTATTATTTTTTGTAAGGTATAAATATTTAATGATCTATAATCATTCACCTAAATGCTAAATATAATACTCCGGACGGTTGCTCAGAGTCAAAATTCCCTGTCAAAATGCATTATCGTGTTGCAGTGCTTCATGCAGCTTTAGTTGTACCGGTGCAGGTAATGAAATTTACAACATGCCCTCTTATCAAAAGTATGGCCCACTTGAAAACCCATTAACGGGCTAGGATCAATGATGATACTCAGTCTATTGAGTCACATGACTTCATCTTTTTTTGGTCGCTGAGGAAAGAATATGCTGAAATTTTTTCCACGTTCAGTTTAGATTGGATCACATTTGAGAACCCATATATAAAATTTTCAAATAGAGTCTTGAGTTTAGATTAGCTTTTATTTTTATTTTTTATTTTATATATATATACATGACATTTTAAAACTTTACATCTTACTAAGTACGATTGTACTTTTACTAATTTTTAATAATTAATTCAATAAAATGTTAATTCAAACACGCAACAATAATCATTTTGTTTTGTTAAAGACGAGTACGTAATAATAGTTCAAAAGCGATAATGTAGTCAACCTTAAAAGCACGTTTTTATCGGATGATCAGAGTGATCATTTTTTGTTTATTTAAGAATGTTCCTCGTCACATTAAGTATAAAGAAATGCAAAATGACTTTCGTATCGCTAAGATCACACACACACACATAGTATCTTAGGGTCCAAATGAAATAGGGAAGCAAAAGTTGGATTTGTTGATTACTTTAACCAAAAAGGAGATTTATCATTGTACTTGGGGCTAATGACTCAAAAAGGCATATTAAGGTTGTCATTAAACATAAACAAAATGGTAGATTAAAGAACTACGGGTTAGGTAGAGAACACCGAGGACATCAATATACTATTCACAGACAACATGAAGGTATGAAGAAATAAATTGATACATTACAAATAAGGCTTCTTAAGTAGGTGTATTTTTTTTTTTCTTCTCCCATTCTCTTTGATCATTATGCAATTGACTATATATACCACCACACTTCATTTTGCACAGTACTTAATATATTAAAACAAAATAGTGGTTGGTTCTACTCGTAGGCTGTAGCCTACGTAGGTGGCTTCTGCTTTATGTTGTACAGATACATTAAAATACAATCACAACTAACAAGCAGACCCCTTTCCATTAACTCATATGCTCCACTTATTGTTCCATATTATTAAATACCTCTTTGTAAACAGTGCTTTCAGACTGTGCTTAAGGTTGGAGCAGTCCATGACAAATCCAGTTTGTAGTCATGGATTTTTTGAGTGTTATGGAAGGTCTGTTTTGGTGGAGGCTCAAATGGGTTAGGCGTAGTGCGAATAGAGTCCCCATGTTCTTGCTAGATGGTCCCCCCAGACTATGTGTTGGGGTCTTTAGAATTTTTGTATTAGCCTCCAGAATTTTATTTTCATATGTAATGAGAACCAGTTAGGCTCCTTGAATATTATTAATTAACAATCTCTTATTACTTAAAAAAAAAAAAAAAAAGGGAGTTCAAGTGCTCTCTATCCCTCTTACTAACGAAGACAATCCACAGGTATACATGCTTTATATTTCTGTTGCTCCTATAGTCCTATTATATTAGTCAACCCTCATGGTGGATGTAAAATCCTCAAGTGAAGCTCTAGAAAACTTTCATTTTCTCATTAATATTCTTATTTAAAATTTAAGGATATTAATAGATAAATCAAGTTATAATTTGAATTGGAATTAGTTACCACAACTACCATTATTAAGTTCTCTCAAAATTGACAAATAGAGATTTCCAATCTCCTAAACACTCAGGACTACCCGTGTGAACAAATATTTAAATTAGGTGAAAACTTCTACAACTCCTTTTCAACCATATTCTGATATTCTTTATAAAGTTAACAAGTAATAGTCCCCCATTTTTACGTAGTCATTATTTTTTGGCAAAAAGTCTTATGATTTAGTGATATTTTTAAGTAGAACCAATGTTTAAATACACTCTCATTTTCTATTATAAAAAAGTTGAAAAAGTAAAATATATATGTCAATGTCTTCACAAATATAAATAATTCTCATTTAAAAAAAAAATTGATTTATTTTTTGGGTGGGAGTAGGTGATTTGTGGTGTTTAGAACATTGTCGATGTTAGCATAGAAGTAACTAATTACTAGTAAATAACACATGCATTGTGCATCTTTATAACTATTTTCAGTCACTGTTAGGGTTATTTTGAATAACATTTTACCCTGTACATATGATCTACAATGTATTTCTAGCCCGGTATAAAAGGAGCAAAAGCAACTTTCTAATTGAAAAACTTTGGGAAATGGCCTATCAATTAATCATAAGACTTCAATTACAATTTTTAAGAAAATCTTCAAATTATGGTTAGAGCATAAATAAGTTTAAGAAAAAAATGGATAGATTTGATGGGGTTTGAGTTTGAAAAGTTATGCATATAAAAATTCCTATAATGTATGCAAAGGCGAAGGCAAGAGTTTCATCTTAGAAGAACCTACTAATAATAGTTTGTTTTTGTTTAATTATTATTATTATTTTTTTAATGACTGGGTTATTTAGTACTTCGTAATAATAGGTTTATGAGAAAGGAATGAATTCCACAGGTAAACTTAATGATGCGATCATCATTTATGTGAAAAGAATGAATATTGAATAAAATTTAGAATTTATAAAGTATCAAAATAATGTTTCATAAAAATATAGAGTGAAATTCTTATTATTATTTAATTATTATATATGGGAATTTATAAAAGGCTTAATTGATGAATTTCAATTCAAAAAGGAATTTAATCAAACTATGATAGTGATTAATACTCTAGAAATTAAAAAGAAAACCCGTTGTTTTGAGTTGAACTTGGCATTCTTTTGTAGAAGAAAATATCATTTATTATTTTTTCTCACTAAAATTCCTCCACTTTTCCCCTCCATTTACAAGTCAAACTCTAAGAAATCATTCTTCATTTTTTTTAATATTATGACTCTTTTCATATTAATTTAACAAGAGCTTGCCAAAAGTCCAAAACCCATACAAGTTTTTCTTATTTGAAATTTATATAATTTTAAGTGCAACAATTTACATTTTTGTCTCACACGAGAGAATAAAAAAAAAAAAAAAAAAAAAAAAAAAAAAAAAAAAAAAAAAAGTAAAGAAATATTTTATGTCTAGTGGAGCAAAAGATCCAACTTGTAAAGTATCAATGGCTGAACTTCGGTGCCTTCGTAGTTACTTTATTGTTGTTGTTATTATTATTTTGCTTTTCATTGAGACTCTTTTTGTTAAAAATTTCTATGATATATATATATATATATATATAATATTATTAGTAATTACTACTAAGTAAGGCTATTTTAGTGGCAATATTTATTTGGATTGAGGATAAGCACAATGTCCAAAAGGGTAAACAATTAAACACAAATAATCATTTTATTTTTATAGGGCGGTGCCCCTTGGCACTCTCTCATTTTCGGTCCGCCCATGAATTCATGAACAATAATTTACATAATTTTTTTTTCTTAATCTGAAAAAGTTATTGTCTCCCACTAAGACCTCTGAAAGGGTTTACTCTAGCCTAGCGTTTGTTGGAAATGACAATGACTACTTAAACAAAGTAGAGGCTTCCATAAACAAAGATTCTTTTCCTTATTTCCATAAACAATGATAATTGATTATACTATTATACTATTGGGCATGTTAATAAACTTGTTTTTCTCTCTATTTTCTTCTTCTTTATTTTGAGCAAAATAAAATAATCTGCTGACTACTGAGGATTTGCATTAGCATAGCAGCCCATCTGAGTGCTTGTACTACTTGCAAAGCATAGGGCCATATAGTGTACTGCACCAAGAAAATAATATATTATTCCCTACCCAATTCCAGGTCAGTGTGGGCAATGCCAGTGGGGTTGTGATTTGTGAATGTGCCATACACAGTGACTGCCTAAGAAATTCATGCAAGATCATGGATTTCAGATTTATGACTTGTGAGCACACTCAGCACACAGGAAAAGAAAGGTCTCGATTCCAAACCAATATTGCTATCAATTATTGTGTGAGAATATTTTTTACAAAGGCCCATATGGAATGTGAGAGATAACGAGTCCACAATGGGAACCAAGGCCCATTAAGAAAATAGAAGACAAGTACTTAGATGGATTGAAGCCCATTTAGAATCAACATTAATAAGCACTGACACGTCATAAATTGGTCCATAAACCGTGCACCGGGCATTCAACATGATTTCCTTTGTGGCATTGGAAGATTCGTTAAGAGTCAGGGATATCAAAGCTTCATCGGAGAAAAAAGAAGGATCATAAGCCGCGTAGTTTGTGTTGCACGGATACCGGACAACTTAAGCTAGAGCGGATACTACCGGTCTCCCAGGTGCATTAAATGAGGTCGGTGGGATATTAGCGATTCCTGTCAAGCTCATACCTCGAGATACTCATCACGTGACTGCCTAGCCGAATTCATTGAATGAATTCGGGGAAAATATCCTTTACATTATGTACCAACGTCAAATCAGTCTAAAAGGGACTGTCATAAGTCATATCACCCTCAAAGTGAGAGCCAGACAGCTGTTGAAGCCCAAGTGGGACGAAAATCAAACTATAAATAGAACAGAGAACAAAGAGAATAAGGTACGTGCGAAATTCATGAGAGAGGAGATACATTGTTATTTTCTAAAGAGAACAAAAAGAGCTAACTTGATTTTCGGAGGGTGATCAGGCGTAAAACGCCACCACCTCTAAAGAATCTTTATTTTCTTACAGGTTAGGTACGTTATTATTGATGTGGAAAAAGCCCAGATATCTCCTGGTAAAGCTCTCAAGGATTTAATATTGTCCAAAAATTACGCAACACAATTATAATGATACAATTAATTTTTGATAATCAATGATACAATTAATTGATTTAGGAACATATGGGCCTATTCTATTCCACATTAAATCCCTGTACTACGAGTTCCGGTCCAATGTAACTATGAGTTTTTTGATGCATTTATCATCTTCCGGAATATATGTGAAATATATCTTGAGTACGTGTGTCATAGAAGACCATTTATCATCTTCCGGAATATATGTGAAATATATCTTGAGTACGTGTATCATAGAAGACCATATTAGGCCTTTTATGCTGTAATAATTATTTTATACATGTGATATATGTATCACCATCTCTTTTATAATATAAGATATATTTTTCCTTTGTCTAACTTGTTTATTAAGACATTTTATTTCCGTGGCATGCTATTTAACTTGGATCAATTGAAACAAGTTTTATTTTGAAACTATTTATAATTACGTAATAGGATGTTACACCAATTACTTGAAAATTTGTGCCTTTAACATTGTTCATTATGCAAAGTACTACTTTTACAGTGTTCATTGGAGAATTTTATTCCCCGTGGTCTGCGAGTTGTTTTTTATTTTATATTTATGAGAAAGAGATTTAAGTTCTAGTTGTTTTTTATTCTATAGTTATGAGAAAGAGATTTGAATTTTGAATATATTTGTTAAAAATATTGAAAAGAACTAATTATTTTACAAGACTCGTGATCAAGGTCTACTAGTTAATTTTGACGAGATATAACTTTAGCATCACTCAATCATAAGTACTACATAATAAAAACAATAAGTAGTAAATTTATAAAAAAAATTGTTGTTGCACCAACCACTTCTCATCATGAAAATACTTCCTTCAGAAAGGACTATATGTTTGGTGTTTACATGATTGGTGTGACATCCTTTGTGGCAACTAAATTTGGGGCCATTCCGTACAGCCTTAAACTGGCTTTAGATCCCTTGCAAGCTTGTCATTAAATCGGATGCCCAAGTTGCCATTTTTTGATTTCCGAGTCCAAACCAAGCGTGGGTGCTTAGCAAACTTAATACCTTCAAGATATCCCATATACAAAATGCAGCGTGATGGCTGGTATCTTGGCAGAATCTCATTGCTGATTTTACAAGTAATAAAAATTACAATATTTTTTTACCTAATTATTGAAGTGATATTATGATTGGTGTATAATAGAAACTTAAAAGTAATATCAGTGATAGATTTTTGTGAAAATAATATTGCATAAATCACAATTTATCATTTTATTAAGTTGTGAAAAAATTGTGAAATTTTTTGTTTCTCTGTCCTTACTAACTGTGTTGCTTTAGTTAGTCAATTGATTCAGCCTTCGTATTTTTTCTTGTTAGCATGTTAGCTTTGATAAAATTCTTTTTTTACCCAAAAACAAGGAGGAGAAAAGCAATAGAAGATCCTTCTTTGAACTTTGTAATAAGATTACAATTAGAGATGCAAATTAAGATACATATATTTCCAATACAAAAACGAAAACGCATTTGTATTTCAACAATTGAAATGCTCGCACAATTTTATTTAAACAAGCTTGAGCAAAACTTTCTATTTACCCAAGAAACAATTAAATCTTATGTCTCCCTTATTTATTACTATCTCTTTGATTCTTCCTTGTGTTGCCTGTGTCTCTCCCACCTTTTTTTTTCCAGGTGAAGATTTCTCTACCTGTATGGTAATAAATATTTTGTGTGGCTTAACATTTAGGAAGATCACTTGGGGGAGGTATAAGTGACTCATTAGGTCCCTTGCCATTGTCCACTACGAATGCCATCTTAAGTCCCCATGTTGTGTGCACTTCCAAATGGCAATGCATGAACCAAACTCCTACAATTGCACAATAGTCAGAACTCAGAAGTCAATAAGGAAACCCATTAATTTTTTTTATTATCATGAAGCCAAGAATTGTATAGTGAGAATGGAATTGAAGAATTATTTAGCAGCCAAAATATAAATTGGATTGACATAAATCATTGATTGTACCAAAAATTTATATAATTAGAATTAGAAAATTGTGAATTTAATTATTTAATCATTATTCTAACAAGAGTCAACGTTGAACGTTACCTGGATTATCTGCGAGAAATCTGATTGCTACCCATCCACCAGATGGCACACCAATTGTGTTCCTCTCAACAGGATCAACGAGGTTGAAATTTTTGGGATCGGTCTTTGGATTGTAATTCCCTAATCCCCTACCAACGGCAAAGAAATTAAACCCATGTAGATGGACTGGATGGTTCTCAGGGGCAATAATCCCAGTGTCTTGCAAAACAAGTTCAACCGTATCGTTGTAAGACAGCTTATAAGCCTTTGTCCCAGTATTGGTGGTTAAATTTTTTGGTCCTGAACCGGTATAATTAAACACATGTGGTGGTTGAGCAGGAAAATCAGTAGTGAAAACCCCACTAATGTTGAAGAAATGTGCTTGAAGTAAAGCAGTGGTAGGCATAACAAATGTGACATTGTTAATAGCAGCCACTGCCCGGCTTCCATTACCGGCTTTGCAAGTAGGACATGGGTTGATCCCTAGCCCAACAGTGAAATAAAGTTTATGATCAATGCTTAATGGGACCTTAGCGGGGTATTTTTTCGAATTAAGGCTTCGGAGAGAGGTTATAAATTTGTTTGCAACTGCTGTAGCATTTGGTGGGGGTGGATTAGTAAGAGTTGTGGGGGAACTAGCAAGTGTGCCTGAATAGTGCAATGTTGCAGTTGCGGTTACATTATCAACAGCAACAAGAGGAGTGTCCAAGAATGGTGAGGCAGCTACCAAGTACTTGCCAGAATTTTGATTAGCATTTAATAGGACATTGGTGGTTTGGCCAGGGGCAATCACAATTGTGTCAAGCTTGACTGGTTTTACATAAGTTGCATCAACTTCCACTATTGTGAGTGTATGCCCAGCTATCTTGAAGAAGAGCTCTTCATTGAGCGCAGCATTGATTATGCGTAGCAAGTAAGTGTTACCACTTTGGACTGGCAATTTGAAGGCAGCTGCACACGATTGAGATAAGTTACCAAACATTCTGTATGAATTTTTGTTTTAAATCACAGAATAAAAGTTTTATGTGGTTGTTATGGCTATAAACATTAAGTACCTTCACTGCCTTGTGTGGAACAAGTTGAGACTATCCCTGGACGGCCATTAATTGTATGAGCATCCGAGACATTTGGTGCTAGTCCTGACTTGAGAGCTTCGTTGATCACGGCTTCAGTGTCTGATTTCCACCATTCAGCTGCAATTTATGTTAAAGAAATTTGCATTTTAATTAGTGTAGGAGAGTGAAACTTATTATATCCAAGTTCAACCCAACCATATAAAAATAGTCACAAAAAAGTAATTCAAACATGTATTTATTATGGTGTAAAATGTTTTATTTATTATGATGTGTCAATTCTATTTAAAAAAAAAAAGTTAAAAATTTTATTTATTATGTTTTATTTTTTATAATTCGATAATTTGAGAAAATGGATTTAAACTTTAATTGTTTTTAATAAAAAAGACTAATCAATATCAATTAATCACGTAAATTTATAAAACTTTTATAATAAAATTAATAATAAATTTAACATATATAGATATTAATTAAGCTCACCTAATACCACAACGACTTCCTTGTCTGGTTTTGGGAATGGGTATGGAACCCCACGCTTAGGCAAGATGACTAGGGCACCATGGACCGTTGATCTTAACCAGAGAACATGTGCATGCCAAAGGAGTGTGCCCCGTTGGCCTGTGATAGTGAAATTGTACACATAGCTTTGCCCTGGCTGGATTGGGCATTGAGTAATGTATGCTGGCCCATCAGCCCAACCTGTTCGGATTTGCCTAATTCCATGCCTGCCAAATCATAGAAAAAAAAAAGAAAAGTAAATGACTTGTATTTATATTTGACGTGGTTGACCAATTCTCCTATTCAAGTTCCTATTGAAGTTGATAATTGAAGTTGATAATTTACCTAGAGGATGGTGAAAATAATTATGTGTGATGTGACACAGTAAATTTGAGTAATTTATACTTTATAGTGTTGAAGTCGATGAGTTACCAGTGGATGGTGACATTATATGTGACATGGTTGACGACCTTCACTAGCACTGTATCGTCTTCTCTGGCATAGAGTGTGGGTCCTGGGAACTTCCCATTCACAGTAACAATTTGCTTACTTGAACAAAGTCTAGTAGTATTCTTCAGCACCACCTTTACACGTTACCCAGAGATCAAATCAACATGTTAGACTTGAAAGCAATATCATGAAAAAAGTATTCAATTGTCGTAAGTTTGTTAAGAGGTTACATGCAAAGTGGTTTCGTAACAACCAGAGGGTGTAACTTTTATGTACTTTTCATTTTTTTTTTTTTATATTTCTTTAGGTGGTAGGTTTTTTTAACTGATGATAGACTTTTGCTTTCAGATTAAATGAAATACATGACTGAATTAAGGTTTTGATTTCATTTAATGATGGCAGCGATTATAGATTTAATTAACAATAATAAGTAATACTTGCTCCTTTACATGCCACGTGTTCAGAAACTTTTTATTTATTTATAACAAAAACATATCATTTTAATTGCAAGTAGTTATAGTTTAATTATTAAATGCGTGTTCCAATTTTGTGGGATTTAAATTTCTTAATATACTATAATATGTGTCTTAATTAATTTTATGGAATTCTAATTTGAATTTTAGATTTGTCAGTCTACCTTTTTAGTGACAAATATTCTGTATTTTCAAAAGATATATATAAAAGGAATTTTTGTGGAGCTCTAAACTATGAACGTGGCAAGTCTTATCATCATATTATCTAAAAGTGGCAAGTCTTATCACTATATTATTCAAAAGTTGAGAAAAAGCTTTAAGACATGACTAATATATTTTTTGGGTCTGAAAGTTGATAAAAGTGAAATTCTACTTAGAAAATGTTTAGATTTAAAAAGTTTTACATAAAAAAATATGTTAAAAAGTTAAAAGAAAAATATCCAAACGCACGAAGTGGGAGAAAATGAGTATCATATAATGATTTTTGTCTTCTCTGATCAGTGCTAGGTTTATTATATGAAATTTAAGGTATGAATGTTTGAGTGATTTCACTCAAGATGCTTCATGCAATACAATATATATTTCACAATTGCATAATGAAGAGATTAATATGACATATTTGATTCAGATCTGAAAATTGATAAGCGTACTAAAAGTAAAGTTTTAAAAAGTTGTACATGAATGAATAAATTAAAAGGAAAAAAAAAAAACCAAACTTACACTAAATTGAAAAATTGAGTTTCATGTAATGATTTCTGTCTTCTCACGTTCTCAGTGCTAGGTTTATCATATGAAATTAAAGGTGGCATGAATGTTTGAGTGATTGCACTCAAAATGCTTCATGCAATTAATACAATATTTAGTACACAATTGCATAATGCTATTTTTGAGGAGGAAAAAAATCTCAATATGATAGTAGTTATATCCGGCCACATTCATCGGCAGCCTAGCTAGGACTAGCATGGCCGGAGCTTTTACACTATCAGCTCCATACAATCACAATTTTATTAAAAATGAAGAAAAAAAATTAATGTACTTACATTAAACTTGTAGTTGCGAACCTTGCATTCGATCAAAACAGGAAAAAGGCACACCACAAGAACCAGAACACGAACCCAAGAACTCATTTCTCACTCTTTTAATTTTCTCTATCAATATCTCACTTGGTTTTTGTCGACTTGTGTTTTTTCTAGCTTGTTGTAGTCATGGAAAGACTGGCCAACGCACAGCACCTTATAAAGTGAGATACAAAGGCTTGCTCCGATGTCGTTTTTACTAGGTTAGGTGGACTGAGAGTCTTGATTAACAAGATACACAACCAAGGCTGCTATGGATAACTTACATGTTACATAAAGTTGTTAAGCTCCTTGTGCCATTCTTACCTGATTAATTAAAACCTTATTGCAAAATTAGCTTAGTTAGAACTTAGGCTTGATGTTATGGAACTAGAATTTCTTTTTTACTTACTTGGTCTCTTCTAGAATTCTTTTTGTTTATTATATTATTTTATACTCGCCTCAGTTGCACTCCACCTGAAAACCATTTTATAATCATTGCTTGATACACTATGTTGTAACTAACCTAAAACAATCACCAGAAAATTAATATTCCACAATGAAATAATTAATGTAAACCATTAAACCTATAGTCTATAGATATAGCGTATATATAACCCAATTTAATTTAATTAGTAAAAGAAGTCAGAGATAACAACTTTGCTGAGTACAGATATATAGGCCAAACTTAATTAGCATTCATATATCCGTGTATAATTGAGTCAAACTTAATTAAGTAGGGGCTTCTTAGTCAACCCAGCTAGCTAGTGGCTACAGAAAAAACCATTTTAAATTGGTTAAATTGCATAATCATCCCTGGGATTTGAGTCATTTGCAAACTGATCCCCTGAGATTTTAATTTTGTAATATAACCACCTGGGGTTTTTTAATTGGCGAAATTGACCCCTCTAAGTACATTTTTTTGTCAATTTTGCTAACAAAATTTGTCACATGCATTGTACTTGGGTTTATAATAATAAATTTTTTATTATAAAATAGTCACATATAATGTACATGATAAATTTCTACTAACAAAATCGACAAAAGATATACTTAGAGGGGTTAATTTCACCAATTTAAAAACCCCAGGTGGTTATATTGCAAAATCAAAACCCTAAGGGGTCTGTTTGCAACTGACCCAAACCTCAGGAGGTGATTATGTAATTTGGCCTTTTAAGTTTTACAATTACATGGCCTACATTTACATATGACTAGACTATGCTCATAACATATGAAAAATTGAAACGCCTTGTGAAGGTATCAGGTAGTCCCACATAGAATAATTCTGAGAATAGTAAGCCTTGTAGCTCAAATGACATTTTATGGTATTCCTAACAAACACATTTAGGGTTTCAATCCTCCTTCCCTCAACTATCGAATTATCAAAAAGAAAAACTTATAGTTCTTATTTATTTTTATTTTTTATAAAAGAAAAAACTTATTGTTGTTTATGTTTTGTACGTGAGTCAAATGCAGTCATATGATTGAATTCAATTATCCTTAGAAGAAGATAATACATTTTTGTATTACATTAATTAATGCAGTCATATGATTGAATTCAATTGATTCAACTGTACTTAAATTTTATTCGATAACTATAATTTCAAGAGAATTTGTTTATACATATATGTTTCTTGGGGTCTATGAGTAATTCTAAAAGTTGAAGTAGAGAATAGTCAAAAAGGAAATATGAATAGTCAATAGATTCCTTATTGCTTTCACCTGGGCCCTGTGATACGAGTGTCATCTTCAGTAAGTATATTTCAGGGGGTATGCCGTATTTGTCATTGCCTTCATGGAACCTTGTAGACTTGTAGTTGTAGAGAAGGATTCAGCATAAGCTGGTGCTTTTTGGGAAGCTTCACAGACAAAATAACACAAAATAATTAATAATAGTTGAGAAATGCCTTTCAGGTGATGTATCAGATAGCAGCCCAACATGAAGAAGCCATTATGGTTTGTTTGAAAACCAACATTAAACCAACGGTGGGTAAGTACCAACTCAGCACCTTCCTCCTGTACTTTATTTTCCAATATTATGTTACCCTGCACTAGAGGTATTTAATTTATGGTGAAATTTGGGTCATTTTTCGTTAAATTAATTAGTTCTCAAAAGATAAAAAGGTTGGTTAAGTGCGAATATAGCCACCTAATTCTTCTTATCCTTGTTCTATATTACATCCCCATTCCACGCCTTTCTCTATCCAAGAGAAAGTGTATATGGTTGAAATTATCAATTTCTACAAAGGATAAAAGGTCATAAAGGTTGATGGTAGACATGTGCTTTGAAGCTTACTAGTCACTACATCAAAGATTAAGAACAAAAAAAGAAAACTTTTTTCTTTGTGTCGTGGATTGGACTATCTCTAGATGGTAGATTTCGTTTCTAGATGGTAGATTTCGTTTCACTTTTGCGTAGATTGAGCTCAACCTGAAAAGGTCCACAACACAAAGCACATGGATCTCTTTTTATCTTTTCACCAATTTCTTATTTTCTTTCTTAAGGATAATTAAAAGAGAATCTTATATATAGTTATATTATATCCCCTTTGTACGGAATTTGATGCTCACAAGAACCTTAAGAAATAAAAACTATAATTTCAAGAATTCCAATGAAGAAGACGATCTCCTTTTACATGATGATCACGGGCTTGAGCCCGAACTTAGAAATGAAGGATGCAACCCGGCCTGCCCATTAGGCCCAAGGGGGAGAGAATGATAGTTTTCCTCCAATCCGGTTTGAAAGAATTCTCCTCCAACGCATTACGTGTCAATTAAATAGACTATCCAACATGTATTATTTGAAAAAGTCACATGACTCATTACAAAGGTCATGTGACTAAAAGTACATGTGGATGGTCTATTTACATGCTACATAATGAGTTGGAGGAAAACTATTTCTTATTTTAAATAACCAATTCACCACTGATGCTAAGACAAAAATGATTTAAATAAAATTACTTTAATTTAAATATAAAGCTGAATCCTAATCTCGTCAATAATTTGAATAAAATTAATGATGTGTTCTTGGAGAGTAGATCTTCTTTAGCTCAACACTTTGGTTTTTCCACAGGAAACGAATTTTGTGAAAGGTTGGCAACTTAGCATACTATGGGATCAACAAAAATACTATGGGTAATGGGATCAACACAAATCTTGTTAATTTTGTCAAATTTGAACTAGACCAACGCAATGTTGTTGCAGTCAATAATGTGACAAATTGGTTTGGGACGTGCAACCTGCAATGTCACCTCACACTGTAACTTGGAGCCTTTCTAGCCAATGCGTACTTGGGAAGATACTGGATAATTGTTGGCATCTCTATTATAGTATCATTTATGTCAGTAGGAGGTCAAATTGGCTCCAATTTATTTTTTGGGTTAAAACCGCATAAATGAACTTTGGCGTGGTTGTGGAGGAAGAGAGGAAAAGCGACATTGGATTTATCGTAATTCGGCCAATAGTGCCTACATCCACCTAGTCTTTTCTTACTATTATTGCTCATCCTTTGCAATAGAGTAGAGATGCATTTTTATAGGTTACATGAGAAATAGGAAGAAAGAGTAGTAAACAAGTAATTGGGCCTAATTTAAATGGATTAGACCCAAATATACACTGGATTGGGCTTTTGGACCCTATTACAATTTTGACACCCCACAGTATCCTTGTAAGTTTACTTGTCAAAATATTCTCTCATATAACTTGAACTGGGACATGGTTTCAATTTTTCAACATCTATTTGTCAATATTTTTCCGGGAAATAATCCATATCTTTCATTTCTTACCGGGGATAAAGAATTGTCATCAACCCTCTTTCTAATGACATATTATATAATTAAAATTGATTCCTCAAATAGTATAACATACGATAAGTATTATAAATGTGTTATAAGATAATTTCTTACAAAATATTTCAAAATACACTTCGAATTGCATAGGATATCGTAATCGTGTTACTAATTTTGAAAAAAGGTCACGTCTTCAGTCTTCACTACTTTAAGCCCAAAAACGTGTTTGAAAAAACACAAACTCCATGTTCTCTAATCATAAAATCTTGTGCATTTATATCATTCTTTATTTGCATTTTGTAACAAAACTTTTAACCTTTATATACCAAAGCATCAATGATTTTTAATCAATTAATCCATCATCCATATAAAATCTAATTCTTATATAATCTTCATATATTCATAATATGATAATTTAGGATATTGGAGTAAATTAAACACAAGGACTAAACACTAATCATATTCCCCAACATCCACGGTACATGTCTTAAAGTGAAAAAGAATACATTGGTGGGAGCCTCTATGGTAGACATGAGAATGAGGAAGAGGATATAGATAGTCATGTGGAAGACACTTCTATTAGCTATGGGAATGAGGAAGAATCTTCTGTGGCTAAAGTAATATTGAAAGAAAAAAGAATTTTCATCTTTGAAACTCAGGAAGATGACTCATCAATGGCATTTCTCAAGACCTTTCATGAGTGGAACACATACGCTTATACACTTATTTTTCTTACCTTAGTTTATTCGATTTTTTAGATATATGTTTTCGCGTTTGTTTATACACATGTTTATTTTTTACTTCTTTGTTACCTTAGTTTATTCGTTACTTACCCCATAAAAAAATAAATAATTTAAAAAGGTGAATGGCCTATGTAAATCAACTGCTCTTTATTATTTTTGGACTGTATGATTGGATATTTATATGAGTAAAATTGGGTATTTTGACATTTTTCATCTTGAAACTTAGATGGTGTTTGGTACACCGAACTGAATCCGTGATTCTGGATTCAAATCCAGAAAATTGCGGGTCCCACGGCAAAAAATGATGTTTGGTACAAAGGATTCAAATGAGGATTCAAATCCCAACTTGAATTTTATGTGGGTCCCTAGCAAATTTGATCACCCCTTCAGCTGTTTTTATCCAAGCCGGACTCTCCAATTTTTTTGTGTCCCATTTTTTACTTGGACGTTTTTTCTTTTTCCCCCATTTTCTCTCTCTCTCCTCCACCTTTTTTTTTTTTTCAAACTTACCCATGAAATTCAGTTACTTACCCCATACCCAAAAAATCACACCCTTCTGCTTGTACTTGGCAGTGGTACCGCCACTCTTCTTGGTTTGCAACAGCAAAAGGGTCTGGGTTAGTCCCAGTGAGAAAGAGAAGAAAAGGGGAAAAGAAAAAAAAAAAGAAAAAGAAAGAGGAGAATGGCCTATGTAAATCAACTGCTCTTTATTGAGAAAGAGAAGAAATTTCGGCAGGGAAGGAATGGGATAGAGAGGACTGTAAGATGATTGGTATTTTTATTATTTAAAAAATTAATTAATATTTATAAAAATGAGTAATTGTGATTTCATTGGAAACCAAAACTATGTATTTTTTTACAATTTGACAAATCAGGATTAAAGTTCATCAATAAAGTTCACGAAACCAAAACAGAAAACGAAAACACGTACCAAACAGACCCTTAATCACCGTCACATCTGAAAAATATCAATCTTCCCTAATTAAAAAAAAAGAATGAAAAAACGAAAAAAACCAAGTTAATATCTTTCTAAATCATATTCAACAAAACAATCATAATTATACTTAAACTGTCTTTATATGCATTTTCATGACATCTTGGAGTCGAAAACAATACTAATACTAATAATAATTACTGTAGGAAGACATCGCTATTCACTATTTTTTGGGCCTCAGGACCAGTGCCTAATTTACTGTAAGACTTTGGCAAAGGTTCATTAGCCATAACTGATGGATATCCATTCTCAATTCTCAAAGCTTATTACTAATGACTGGTGGTAATCTCTAAGAATTCCCTCGAGTAAATTAATTGTTGCTGCAAGAAACAAAAGAAAATATGAGAGGACTAAGAGAAAACTTAATTGAGAGCTAATAAAAAAGGCATGAACCAAGTTATGGAAGAACCCAAATATAAATGATTACTTAAAGTTACACGACTCACTAGGGTAAGATACCAATTTTACAAACATCAGTACAACTATAAAAGGTACCTATGTCATTGCAGCTTAATTTTGAAATCAGAGACTACCTTGATCTGATTGGCAAGGAGTGCCAAGTAATTTTCCCAAGAAAGAAGCATAAACATGAGTGGTTCAAATACAAAGAAAACCAAGTTATCTGTGCTAGTAAAGCATCAATTGTAGGGATACCAAGCAAGTTTAAGATTGCTGCAATTAAACCTGGTACTGCATCAAATTCCTATACAATCAAGTTCATCAATATCTGAACTACAGACATGCAATACATACAAAGGCAACAAGAAGCTATTGACTGCAATAGTAGAGGCAACCGAGAGAGTTCCTGAAACTCTCTAGGAAACCTTATGAAAGGGTCATAATATATATTTCCTGCAAAATAAAAAAGAACAGGAAACAAAGTGATACTGCTCCAGGGGGTATTGACCAAATACAAATGTTTAGCAAATTAATTTTTGCCATATTCCCATGCAAGAGAAGAATTCAACAGAGCACACTGTCCCAGTTGATGTTGCAGGTGCAACACAACCTGCAATTTCAGGAGGGAAAGCACCCATGTAAAGATCAGTGACCAGTAACAACAAAGTTGGAGATGAACATTAAAGCTTAGAAATATGGGATGCTAAAAATATACATTTCATCTTAACAATTTTTCTTTCTTTCTTTTTTTCCCAAATAATAAAAATTTGGTAAAAATATTTTTTTTGTCTCTAAAGTTTGCATGAAGTTCGTTTTTCGTCCATAAATTTTTTAAAGATATTTTTTCAATAGTTTAGGAGCAAAAATAGGGAAGAAAAACGAACTTTTTAAAAAAGTTAAGGGGAAAAAAGTTGTTTTTAAAATTTTAAGGACATAAAGTGTAACTTCAATAGTTAGGGACGGAAAACTAACTTTTTAGAGTTTAGGGACGAAAACAATATTTTATCCAATGAATTTTGCCTAATTGCAGTGTGCTCATGAGGTAAATTATATAGTTACATGGGAAGAAGATGGATGATTATCACCTAGCAGGATTAGCATTGGAGAACACACTCTTCTACAAAATGATACAACACAATTGAAGTTACACAAACACCCCATGGGTCTTGAACCCACGACCTTACCTTCCATTCTATTATTAATTTTGGAGGAAGTGTCATTTTAGCTAAAGCTAATTGGCAGCATAATGAAATAAATATTACGATGTCAAATGTGTAATATGTATTTGCTCTCATGATATATACCAAATTAATATGTAATATATGTCTAATAATGAAAATTCTTTTAAATCTTTACTTCATTTTGATATATACCAAATTATAGTGTCATTTTCCCTGATGTGTAGCAAGGCAACAAGCAATTTATTGTTCATTTTATTTGATAGGTAACTTCTTACTAATCAAAAAATTATATATAGATTCACATTATTATAATAGATGATTAATATTCTTGTACACTATAATATGTTAATAATTTGAATAAACTGACTTTATTATTACTTGATTTGCTTTCTTAAAAAAAAAATACATATGTATATATATATATACACTTTATTTTTTAGTAACATAAGTTGGTTTACGATGCAAATGAATTCTGCACTGATGGAATGATAATATTCTTTTTTTTTATGCAAACAACCACATGCCTTTTGCACTCTATAACACAATCCAATTATGTGCAATGTTGTAAGTTGTAACTATAAATTGTTCATTATATCTCATTTGTAATGCTCTTCAAAATTCATTGCATTTTTAACTACTTTTTAAATCAATATTGATGTTTGATATCAGTCTGGCTACTGTCATCTATATCTCTATATTCTGCAACCCTTGTGGTTCATGAACTATTGCTAGTCAATAAAAACTGGTATGAAACACATCCTCCATGATTGTACCAGTTATTAGCATTAAATAATTTTTTTTTTTTGATATGTTAATTATGATAGCATTTAAACCTATGGCGTCCGCTCATGATGATTGTTCTTACCATCATGTCAAGACACCAATCGGTTTTTGGTGTAAGTGGGATTTGAACCCAGGTCCCTTGCTCGACGACAAGAGACTTTACCAGTTGAGCTAACTGGAACCCACAGCATTAAATAATTAATCACGAACAAAACATTAGGAATTTATGGTTATACCTGCTCATTATAAGTTTCAATTGTATTTCTATACCTCACCAGAAAACTTTCAGTATATTTACAAATCCACAGTTGCAACATTTTGGAAGACCATGCATGTTTAAAAATTATAGGAACATAATGGTGCAACAGACCTTTCCAAGCAGTGCATTTTCTATAAATTCTTGAAATTTCTCACATATGATAACAGGAGGGCAGAGATCCATTCACTGAATTGCAAAAGTATTCCTGTAATCAATATGTTCAAGATATAATATCTACTAATCACAAACTTGTACGATGCACAGAAAATGAATTAAAATTAAATCTAAATTTTTTTTGGTCTAACTATGATTTTTATTGTCTTTTATATTTTATCTAAATATGAAAATTGATGATTATTAAAAGACATTTATTATTATTGTGTTTATATATAAAATATATTATAGTATTAGGCATTTATTATGATTGTGTTTATATATATGGAATAATATATTATTTCTATTAAAGAAAATATAATATGTCAAGATTCTAATGAGATGTTTAATTATAGAATAAATTTAAATTAAATTTATTATAATTATATATATATATATATATATATATATATTAAAATAATGAGGTGTAAAATTGTGAGAACTCAAAAGCTTTTGTGGTGCAATATTATGAGGTCAACCAAAAGTCAAAAAGTCTTCGGTTTTATATTATAGTATAGTATTTATTATTTTATTATATATATATATATATATATATATATTATATATAATTTATACAAACTTATTGCTTCAAATATTTTGTGGCAAGAAATGTAATTGATACAATCTTGTTGCAATGAAAGTTTAATTGAGATACTAATTGCAAACCTATGCGATGCACTAGAAAATTATTGAAAATAAAATCTAAATTAATTTTGATTCTTTTTATTTTTTTTATTTTTATTTTTTGTGTGTGTAGTTCAAAATGTTGTAGACAAGATCGATAAAGAGACTTTACGAATCGAATTTAGGATATATCCTACTTTTTTATTTAAAAAAAAATAACTAAGAACGTATTTACCATAGGATAATTAAAATTTAATATAATGTAATTTTTCTTTTGGCATAAGTTGAATATAGTCCAATTTTTATAAAACACGATTCATGTTTATATTTACCATATAGATCATGTTTCCATCCAAAAATAAAATAAAAGATACTTAAAATAAGAAGAAGGACAAATAAATACATGGGCACATGATTATATGATCAAACCTAAATAATTTTCATAACTCATTTCAAGCTCACATGGTTTCATTATAACAAATCCATCCATCTTTCTCCATTGCCAGCAACAAAATTAAATGAAATACATAAGAAAAAAAAAGAACTCTAAAAATCTTGATGAAAATTGATAATTATGATTATTCTTAAAAGATATTTATATTGTGTTTATATATGGAGTATATTTTAGTATTAGATATTAATTATGATTGTGTTTTATATATGGAATAATATATTCTTATATTTAAGAAAATATGATGTGTCAAAATTCTAATGGAAGGTTTAATAATAGAATAAAATTGAGATTCAATTAGAAAATATATATTAAAATAATGAGGTGTAAAATTGTGAAATTTCAAAAGCTTATGTGGCACAACATGATGAGGTCAACCAAAAGTCAAAAAGCTTCAGTTTTACATTATAGTATAGATAGATTAAGAAGTTGTTAGCAAGGCCGGGCCTACACCTTAGGGCTTTTTGGTTTATTTTGTTTTTTGGGCTATAAAAAATTGACCATTTTTAATTATAGACCTTTTTATAATATTGTTTAAGGATATTTTATTTATACATAAAAGGATGAGACAAAACTTCACTTTTAAACAATATAAGACAATGGATGGATAACTATGAATTTTTTTGGTGTCGTTGTTGACTTTGTCCTATGGCTTTGATAATGAGATGGTTGTGGTCCAGATTAGACTAATTCATGATAGGTAAGAGGTGGAATATCTTTTATGGTTATACATCTAGAACCACAACTCGGATTGTGGAAATTGTATTCCTTAAATTCCAGTCTCGGGCTAGTTGTTGTGCACACATTCGGTTCCCACCCCTTTTGTTTGAATGCAATAATTGGATTGCGACAAGCTGTGATGCACAAACGTAGACTTTGTTCAGGCTGACACCAGGAGAAAGTGGATGCAAGATATTTCCCAGAAGGTGGATGGATCTTGAGGTGCAACCACAAGGTTGGCTTCAAATGTTTTAACTTCAACTAACGTTACATCACTATTAATGAAAATTAGTTGCAAACCCGTGCGATGCACGAGAAATATATCTAATCTAATTAAACTAATGTTGTACAACATCAATATAAACAGAAAAACGAATAAAGTCAAGACAACAATTAGAACATTGCTTGAGAAAAGTTTAGAAACTACAAAATTATAAAACCAATGGAATAAAGAACACCAAAAGCCAAAAAATAAAAATATTGAGCAGAGCAGAAAAACCAAATAAATAAATAAATAAAAGCATGAAATCTGGCAAAGCTAATCAGAAACCAAAGGGGAAATAATACACCTTTGAGACTCAAACAACAATAGAACTATAGGGACCACATGGAGACTAAAAAAAAATCTCAACATAGGATTTAAATAGGAAATTGGGGGTGCAATTAATTGGGGAGATGAAAAGGTCAAGGAGTTCAAGAGGTGAGAGTGAGAAAGAGGTAGATGAAAATGTGAGGTAATTATTGAGAAGATGAAGAGATCAAGGAGTTCAAGAGGTGAGAGAGAGAGAGAGATAGATGAAAAGATGAGGTAATTAATTGAGGAGATGAAAAGGTCAAAAAGTTCAAGAGGTGAGAGGTAGATGAAGAGGTGAGGTAGAGGACCAGCCATGAGAGAGTGAATTTATTTTTGAATAAAAGTGTGAGAGAGAATTAAATAGAGGAAAGTGGAAGGTGGAAGTGTGTGGGAGTAGCAAATCTGACGTGACAGTATTTGGGAAAACTTAAAAATTTTCTCTCAGCTTCAGCTTTTAGTTTATATTATAGATATTATTGATTGTCATCCAGCCAAAGCAAAAATAAAGAAGATGGGCAGAGACACATATAAAAGAAAGAAAATCCAATCAAAACAGCTAAATTGAAAGGGAAAAAAGAATATAACGCTGTCATTGAGAGCAAAGAAGATAAGCTGAAAACTTAATATTGAGGCCAGTCATACCTTTTCTGACAGTTGATACATCGGGTTGAGGAGAAACACTTGTAGTACCTTCTTCATTAACAATGATGAGAGATTTTCATCCCACACTATCACATCAGGTACTCACGGAGGTTGATATTCTGAATTACCCTTGTCAGTCCCATAAATAAATAAAAAATTTGACTGTGTATATAATCAAATGATTGTGTATCAAGAAGTGGCGTAGTCTGAACAAATGAAATACAATCTTGGAAACAATTGACTAAAACTGCCAAAAGATCCTTCAGTTTCTTAATGAAGAGGGAACCCTACAAAAAGCAAGCATAGACAAGGACATCAGAAGCATAGAAAATGTGCATATCAAATTGAAGAGGGATAGAGGGTACAAAGGAATGGAAGTGTGTAGAATGATCCCATAATAGCACTATTGAATAATAATGGGATGTGGGTGTAGTCATGGATTAAGACCCATTGGGTGCACGTATAACTTACTAATAAAAAAATAATAGAATTACGAGGAAAGAACAAGCTATATAATGATAATAATCAGACGTGAATTCAATTTTCCTTTCTTTTGCAAATGAAAGGCCTTTAATATAAATAAATAACTGAATATAGAAAAATGCTCGAAAACTCTTTAAACCAAACAGCGAGCGAATTGATAGAAAACCAAAATAGTTATCAGAGTTAGAAATCTAGTTAATTTGATCATCAAATGGCAGCTGGTATAGCACCCCCACCATATCTAAATCTGTGCATGAATAAAAATCTTAATGATGAGAAGACGAGATTGCTAGTGTTGCCACCGGTGCAGATATTTGAAGATTTAAGATCTCTGTGCATCCAACTCTGGTGAGCCAGAGTATGCAGATACTCCATCCCCCTAGCAACGTCCAGGGCAATATTTAGCCTCCTCTTCCGAGAGGGAGGCTCCAACTTTAAACTCTTCCAGTGGAATAGATGCTTGCTGAGAGCCCCTTGAGGCATATACTCATATACAAGAATTCTCTCATTGTCTTCAATGGAATAACCCAAAAGAGATACCAAATGGCGGTCGTAACCATTGGAAGTACCGCAATTTCAGACTGGAATTCATCCAAGACTTTGTTGGTAATTATACCTGCCTCCATTCTTTTCATTGCTATTTTCATTCCATCATCCAATTCTCCCTTATAGACTGCCCGAAGCCACCATGGCCAAGTTCATTCTCAGAGGAGAATTCTGTCACATTTCGAAGAACTTGCTGATATGATCAGATTTCGAGATTCAATGACAGGACTCACCCATTCCACTGTTGTTTCTGCTTATGGAACCACTCCCTGTCAGTGTAAAAGTGCTCCCATTGGTGTTATTAGCAACAACAACCTTGACCATGTTATTTGAATAAGATGGATCTCTTGCGTGAATTTCAACTGAACTAGGAGCCTGGGGGTGTCTTTCCTCTTCTTACAACAATAGACAGAAAGAGTATGACCAGAAAAGCAACAACTGCAACACTTGCAATGGGGGCCACAACCGAAACCAAAATGGACCTCTTGGTACTTTTTGGTTCTTTTGTTGCATTAGAAGAAGTATCATTGCCATTACAACTTGAGCCTTTTGTTGGGGAAGAGGGGTTGTTTGATGGGGATTGTGAACCACTAGATGATTGGAAGTTTCCTGACAGCAGAGCAGAGATTGATTACCATTTATAGAGGGTTCCCATCAATGACAAGTTTCAAAGTGAGAATTCAGAATGAAACACATCAGAAAATCTTGTGGTTCCCATCATTCATAGAGGGTTCCCATCAATGGAGGTTTTCCAAGATACCCATCAGAAAAATCTTGCACGAAACACAGAATTAAGAATTCAGAATAGTTAGAAGCTTTATTGAAGAGTGAGTGATGAGAGAACTGAAAGATAAAATTTTGGAAACAAAAAAATTCAAGCTTTATGATGATGGCCAAGTTAAAATAGCAATATAAGGCAGATCTTTGATGAAATTTTTTTGAATAGTCAGACACTCAGACTAATAGAATGTGCAAATTTCAGGCTAGAATTAATGAGCAAAAGGAGAGAAGTATTAGTTCAATTATTTTTATACTGCTCTTTATACTGCTGTTTCTGGATTTTTGTCTGATAGAAGCTCCCTAACATATTCTGTTGGACTCAAAAAAGGGTACAGTTATAAAATATTTTTTTCAAATTTTGTAAAATAGTAGCTTTAGCAATTTGCTGAATAATTTCTATACTAGTGAATAGCTTTATGAGTACAAATGGAGAAACACATGGCACCAGCCAACATGCAAAGTTAATACTTACCATGACTCTCTTAAAGTCTGCAGAGAAGCAAATATTTATGATCCTTGAGCTCCACTTAAAACTTTTTACTACAATTAGCACACAGCAAGTAGGAGTTCAAGTTCAAGAAATATTTTACCAAGCAAGCAAGCGCTACCTAGATGGAAAAGAAATTTTTCTGAACAACATTTAACTCCATCTATCTACTTTGAACCTGATCAGAAAGAATCTGCAGGAGGCTCCTCAGTTGGACATTCTGCTCAACTAATCCATTTATATCCTTAAACGTCAACGTTAACATTTTTATCTAAAAGTAACATAAACAGTAAACTACAAGTCAATTACTCCAACAAAGAAAAGCACACAAGTGTTAAGGAGTCATACTGAGGAAAGAACAACAAACTCAAAAGGCATTCATTTTGAGATGGGTTTTTCAATATCAGAGATCGAATTAACAAATGTTGTACCATCATCAAGACCGTCAAGCCACATATATCCACTACGGGGTTGTTTATCTTAGCATTCCTTAAGAACTGTCACCAAAAAACTATAATCCAACAACATTAAAATTGTAAGCTTGCACTGAACACTACCATAATAACACTATCAACAGACCTTCAAACAAAACATATTTTTTGATGAATAAAACAAAAAAAATTGTTTGAAGGTTTTTTTTTATTCATCAAAATTTTTTTTTTTAATGTATAATATATTATTAGTAAATATAGAGTATATTACAAGATCTGCAGTTCATCTGACTGCGATACACTGTGACAGGCACTTCTAAAAAGGACCCTGTTAATGCAAGGCAACATAGGCTACAGCTTAGGTCTTAACAAATGCTTACCACAGGATAAAGGGCAAAGGAAAGTATAACTTCATAAGTAAAAGCATCCACTTTGATTAGTAAAACTCAGAATTGGAGATAGTTACATTTGCTCCATCGGGCAATCATCAAAATAGCTTTGGGTCTCAATCAGTTCTAACCACCCAGACCTAGAAAAACTGTCATGAAACCCTTAAAAATGTACATAAGGAACCTTTCTAAATAAGAGCCCTTTGGACTCGCCTCTAGGCAGTAAAACCTACGGACAACTGATCCCACCCACCAAAACCAATTGCTAGGTAATCTAGGGGCAATCATCCATCCCGACGGGTTACGGGTTAGGGTTTATGCTCATGCCCATTAGCAAAGATCCGTACATGTATATATATATATACATCTCCTTCAATCAATGGAATAAAACTGTAAACGCAAAGCAAGATTCATGCAATCCAAAATACATGAAAAAATAAAAGCAGTAAATAAAAAGGGTAAAAGCTGTCAACTGAAACCAATACATGACAAAATAAAAGTTCAGCATTCACAATCAAAGAAAAATACAGCCAAAACTTAATTAGAAAGCAAAATTAACGCAAAAGTCAAAACCTTACTTCACAAATAGAGAAAAAACTTTGGATATTGGTAGACAATTAACGCAAAATCCTGTTCCATCAAATACTCTTGTCCAGTAGATAATTGAAAGGACAGTCTGATTACAACACTTTTGAACCCTCATTCAGAGAAATACAAGGTATACTCAATTGCTACAGAATTGATATTGGTAGCTAAGTATAACAAGTCCCAACACAAAATTTCACTATACTAAAGCATCAACTATAATTCTTGTATTCTGAAAAGCAATGCACTACTTATTTTGAGTACCTAAACTTCAATCTTATAGACAAGACGGCCTTCAACTTCGTGATAACAACTTTGATTCTAAACAATGACTAACATCAATTAAATAGCCTTCAAAGAATCACTAAATGCTTGGGGAAGGAATGCTTTTTGTAGTAGTTTAGAACCAAACTCAGTAACTAACAATCGGGAGGGCATTCAAACTTCAATGGGAGTGGAGGAACTGGTGTTGGCCACGATGGTTGCCCAAGTAGGAATACAGAGTTGGCACGTACAAAGATGGAGTGGCAATCGTTGCCATCTAAGCCTTTCCCCCTATCAATTTTCAATACCATCGTCCGCATGTTGCACAAGACAATGTAATTGATGAATCGTAAGAAGACAATTTCACCATCTTTTGGATGAAAAGCTAGAAATTGCACCCTCCAAAAGTATTTCCTGGCTATCCTAATAAGGTCAGGATGTTCTGAATCCATGTCTTTGAAGTAAACTTTGTGTTTCATGCACCATGTACCAGCATTACTGTAATCCTCAAGTTCCCAAACACAAAAGCAGGCAAGCTCGTTGGGAAATTCCAAAGCATGAAAAGCAGACTGGAATATCCGGAGACGTCCTTGGAACACTCCAAAGGATTCCGAGGAGAAATTATCATCACGCAAAAATTCAATGGGTGGATCGATATAACCGAAGCATTGTTCTGCATTCTCATTGAATGGATCGAAGACAACAAAACCTTTGATCATTTTATCTTTTTTATCTCGATGCAACCAATGCAGCATCCCATTGCAGGCGACAACACATGCACGCTCCCTAATACTATTAATATTGTCAATAAATCCCAGTGTCGGAAAGCTGGAACATTCACCGGTATCGGTAGGATTAAATCTCCATCCCCGTGGTAATGAAACAACAAAGTTGGACCATTCACCGGTCTCGGAAGAAAAGATCTCCATCTGTAACTCACTAGTATTGGATTCACATCTGGAAGGACAAATCCAGCGTACCACCTTATATCTGTAATTGCCAATGGCAAGCTCTTTGTCGCTATAGGGTTCACATATAAAGCCGACCAAAACGATTCTGGTCCTTCTCGAAGGGAGCATGAGCCATTGTTTGGTAAGCGGATTGCAGATGTAGTACTCGGTAAAGCACGGAACCGAATGCATCAGTGGAACATCTCTGCATACCAGCAATAAGTCGTTGAAAGCTGCTTCGATGCGATACGGAAAATTTTTCCTTGGTCGTTCGATACAGGGAAGAAAGTTGAGAAAATCGAATCCGCCAAGGTACAAGTCAGAATTTTCGGATGGAACAAAAAGGATATTTTTCCGATACCGTAATAGAAGAGCAAAGGGGTCGGAATACTTACGGTGGCGGTGGCAGAAGCCGCGAATAAAGGAAGGATCGGAAAAAAGAGAATACCAACGCTTCGAGATGGACTTGCATTGGAGAGCCAATCGGCAAGGGAGTCGAGAAAGTATCTCGAACAACATAGCATCAGGGAGTTTGTTGATTTCTGGTTCTGATGAGTGGATCGAATCATGATCATCAGGATCCGGTTCTTCTCTCCTTCTTTTGCGACATGGATACAGGATCGAATCCTTCGAAGAAAGGTCTGTGCTTGACTCCGCCGTCATGGCAACAAGGAAAAGGCAGAACTACCGAAGCAAATATTTGGGGGGAGAAGAGAAACGGGATCTACTTTCTAATTTATCTACGCCGCATTGTACGTGTCGGTTTGCTCGCTAAGGTGGCCTAATCCAGACCGTTTATTTTTATTTCAATAAACTTTCAAAATTTCATAGAGATAATTCCGAATTTAACCCTCTTTTTTCCTCTTAATCAATAAAGGAGAAGTTTTTTTTTTTAATGTTGATCTAAACGTGTAGTTATTTATTTATTTATTTTTAACATGATTTTAATTATTTTGAATTCAAATGAGGGGAAGAAATTTTTTTTGTTGTTGGAAATTTACTAAATTTAAGGATTTCGAAAACAAAAATGGAGAAAGGAAAAAACAGTTGAAACAGTTAATAATATCATGGTTATTTTTTTAATTGGATAATGATAAGGAATGATTTTCTTTTAAAAATAGAATTTGATGGTTATCTTTTTAAATTTGTTTTTTTAAACGTTGAGTGTGGTTTTTTTTCTTTTAGTTTAATGTGAGGAGTGAGTTATATTACAAAAAAATAAAAAATAAAAAAATTATTTGTTAAAACTTTTTCCTTAAAGAGTTGTAAGCTTTTTAAATTTGATTTTTAAAAAATTGGAGAACTTTTTAGGGTGATTTTTTATTGCCAGTAATAGATTTATGCCTAAAAATTAGGATTTACTTTAAATGTTGTTTTCCTTATTTAACCCCATATACAAAATGTAGGTTTTTGCTTAGTGTAATTTAAAATATATAAATATATTCTTTTTAAAGGGGGTATTTTTTACCGTACATGTGGACATGAAAGTCCTCTTGATAGTAATAGAAGATATATCTTTATCCTTATTTAATTGCAAAACTTGTATTATTGGTCATACATGTAGAGTGTAGGCACACTTGGAGAGAAATGTCAAACAAAGAGGTGCATCATAAGCACAAACTAAGGGTTGCTGGGGAACATCAAAGTGAAATTTAGCATGTGAAAGGATAAGGTTAAGCAAGGCAGCATAGGCTATAACTTAAGTCTTAACAAATGCTAACCACAAGGAAAGTATAACCTCATAAGTAAAAACATTCACTTTGATTAGTAAAATTCAAAATTGCAGATAGTTACATTTGGATATCCATGGCTGTTTCTGGATTTTTGTCTGATAGAAGCTTCCTAACATATTCTGTTGGACTCAAAAAAGGGTACGGTTATAAAATATTTTTTCCAAATTTTGTAAAATAGTAGCTTTAGCAATTTGCTGAATAATTTCTACACTAGTGAATAGCTTTATGAGTACAAATGGAGAAACACATGGCACCAGCCAACATGCAAAGTTAATACTCACCATGACTTTCTTTAAGTCTGCAGAGAAGCAAACATTTATGATCCTTGAGCTCCACTTAAAACTTTTTACTACAATTAGCACAATGAAAGTTGGAGATGAACATTAAAGCTTAGAAATATGGGATGCTAAAAATATACATTTCATCTTAACAATTTTTCTTTCTTTCTTTTTTTCCCAAATAATAAAAATTTGGCTAAAATATTTTTTTTGTCCCTAAAGTTTGCATGAAATTCATTTTTTGTCCATAAATTTTTTAAAGATCTTTTTTCAATAGTTTAGGAGCAAAAATAGGGAAGAAAACGAACTTTTTAAAAAAGTTTAGGGGAAAAGAGTTGTTTTTTAAATTTTAAGGACATAAAGTGTAACTTCAATAGTTAGGGACAGAAAACGAATTTTTTAGAGTTTAGGGACGAAAACAATATTTTATCCAAAGAATTTTGCCTAATTGCAATGTATTCATGAGGTAAATTATATAGTTACTTGGGAAGAAGATGGATGATTATCACCTAGCAGGATTAGCAATGGAGAACACTCTTCTACAAAATGATACAGCACAATTGAAGTTACACAAACATCCCATGGGTCTTGAACCCATGACCTTACCCTCCATTCTATTATTAATTTTGGAGAAAGTGTCATTTAAGCTAAAGCTAATTGGCAGCACAATGAAATAAATATTACGATGTCAAATGTGTAATATATATTTGCTCTCATGATATATACCAAATTAATATGTAATATATGTCTAACAAAATCACTTTTTAGAGTTATAAAATTAATATGTAATATATGTCTAATAATGAAAATTCTTTTAAATCTTTACTTCATTTTGATATATACCAAATTGTAGTGTCATTTTTCCCTGATGTGTAGCATGGCAACAAGCAATTTATTGTTCATTTTATATGATAGGTAACTTCTTACTAATCAAAAAATTATATGTAGATTCACATTATTATAATAGATGATTAATATTCTTGTACACTATAATATGTTAATAATTTGAATAAACTGACTTTATTATTACTTGATTTGCTTTCTTAAAAAAAAATACATATGTATATATATATTTACACCTTATTTTTTAGTAACATAAGTTGGTTTAAAATGCAAATGAATTCTGCACTGATGGAATGATAATATTCTTCTTCTTCTTTATGCAAACAACCACATGCCTTTTGCACTCTATATAACACAATCCAATTATGTGCAATGTTGTAAGTTGTAACTATAAATTGTTCATTATATCTCATTTGTAATGCTCTTCAAAATTCATTGCATTTTTAACTACTTTTTAAATCAATATTGATGTTTGATATCAGTCTGGCTACTGTCATCTATATCTCTATATTCTGCAACCCTTGTGGTTCATGAACTATTGCTAGTCAATAAAAACTGGTATGAAACACATCCTCCATGATAGTACCAGTTATTAGCATTAAATAATTAATCACGAACAAAACATTAGGAATTTATGGTTATACCTGCTCATTATAAGTTTCAATTGTATTTCTATACCTCACCAGAAAACTTTCAGTATATTTACAAATCCACAGTTGCAACATTTTGGAAGACCATGCATGTTTAAAAATTATAGGAACATAATTTTTGGCTTCTGAATGTAGTGGGTTCCCTTGGAAAGGTATTTGGGGTGTTAAAGTTCCTCGAAGGGTTGCTTTCTTTATTTGGACGGCCATTTGGGGCAAAATTCTAACATGTGACAATCTTTGTCGACGAGGTATAGTCATGGTTGGTTGGTGCTGTTTATGTAGATGTAATGAAGAGACTGTGGTGCATCTTTTGCTGCATTGTCCAGTGGCTAGGGAGCTTTGGAGTTATGTTTTTTGGCTGTTTGGTGTTGATTGGGTGATTTCGGGGTCAGTCTTGGGTCATGTGGCTGGTTGGAGGAACTGGTTCGGCAAGCATTATTCGGAGGTCTGGAATTTAATCCCGGCCTGTGTGATGTGGTCCTTATGAAGGGAGAGAAATAATCGTGATTTTGAAGATGTAGAGCTGCCAACTGATAAGCTTATTGAGTCTTGCATGTGTTCTTTGTTTGAGTGGTCTGGGCGTGGGGTTTTACAACATCTTCGAGTGTTGGGGGTTTTCTTGATGTCTTGAGTCAATCTAATAGCTCTAATATGCTGTAATGCTTGGCTGCTGTGTGTGCATGCTTTATGCACAACATGCAGTCTATTTTAATAATATTTGTCTTTATTGATTAAAAAAAAAAGGAACATAATGGAGCAACAGACCTTTCCAAGCAGTGCATTTTCTATAAATTCTTGAAATTTCTCACATATGATAGCAGGAGAGCAGAGATCCATTCACTGAATTGCAAAAGTATTCCTGCAATCAATATGTTCAAGATATAATATCTATTGTCATCCTGCCAAGCAAAAATAAAGAAGATGGGCAAAGGAGATAGGCAAATATTATCACAGAGACACATATAAAAGAAAGAAAATCCAATCAAAACAGCTAAATTGAAAGGGAAAAAAGAATATAACGCTGTCATTGAGAGCAAAGAAGATAATCTGAAAACTTAATATTGAGGCCAGTCATACCTTTTCTGACAGTTGCTGCATCGGGTTGAGGAGAAACACTTGTAGTACCTTCTTCATTAACAATGATGAGAGATTTTCATCCCACACTGTCACATCAGGTACTCACGGAGGTTGATATTCTGAATTACCCTTGTCAGTCCCATAAATAAATAAATAATTTGACTGCGATATCTGCCTTAGAGTATGCTCAACATATAATCAAATGATTGTGTATCAAGAAGTGGCATAGTCTGAACAAATGAAATACAATCTTGGAAACAATTGACTAAAACTGCCAAAAGATCCTTCAGTTTCTTGATGATGAGGAAACCCTACACAAAGCAAGCATAGACAAGGACATCAGAAGCATAGAAAATTTGCATATCAAATTGAAGAGGGATAGAGGGTACAAAGGAATGGAAGTGTGTAGAATGATCCCATAATAGCACTATTGAATAATAATGGGATGTGGGTGTAGTCATGGATTAAGACCCATTGGGTGCATGTATAACTTACTAATAAAAAAATAATATAATTATGAGGAAAGAACAAGCTATATAATGATAATAATCAGACGTGAATTCAATTTTCCTTTCTTTTCCAAATGAAAGGCCTTTAATATAAATAAATAACTGAATATAGAAAAATGCTCGAAAACTCTTTAAACCAAACTGCAAGCGAATTGATAGAAAACCAAAGTAGTTATCAGAGTTAGAAATCTAGTTAATTTGATCATCAAATGGCAGCTGGTATGGCACCCCCACCATATCTAAATCTGTGCATGAATAAAAATCTTAATGATGGGAAGACGAGATTGCTAGTGTTGCCACCGGTGCAGATATTTGAAGATTTAAGATCTCTGTGTATCCAACTCTGGTGAGCCAGAGTATGCAGATACTCCATCCCCCTAGCAACTTCCAGGGCAATATTTAGCCTCCTCTTCCAAGAGGGAGGCTCCAACTTTAAACTCTTCCAGTGGAATAGATGCTTGCTGAGAGCCCCTTGAGGCATATACTCATATACAAGAATTCTCTCATTGTCTTCAATGGAATAACCCAAAAGAGATACCAAATGGCAGTTGTGACCTTTGGAAGTACCACAATTTCAGACTGGAGTTCATCCAAGACTTTGTTGGTAATTATACCAGCCTCCATTCTTTTCATTGCTATTCTCATTCCATCATCCAATTCTCCCTTATAGACTACCCGAAGCCACCAGGGCCAAGTTCATTCTCAGAGGAGAATTCTGTCACATTTTGAAGAACTTGCTGATATGATCAGATTTCGAGATTCAATGACATGACTCACCCATTCCACTGTTGTTTCTGCTTATGGAACCACTCCCTGTCAGTGTAAAAGTGCCCCCATTGGTGTTATTAGCAACAACAACCTTGACCATGTTATTTGAATAAGATGGATCTCTTGCGTGAATTTCAACTGAACTAGGAGCCTGGGGGTGTCTTTCCTCTTCTTACAACAATAGACAGAAAGAGTATGACCAGAAAAGCAACAACTGCAACACTTGCAATGGGGGCCACAACCGAAACCAAAATGGACCTCTTGGTACTTTTTGGTTCTTTTGTTGCATTAGAAGAAGTATCATTGCCATTACAACTTGAGCCTTTTGTTGGGAAAGAGGGGTTGTTTGATGGGGATTGTGAACCACTAGATGATTGGAAGTTTCCTGACAGCAGAGATTGATTACCATTTATAGAGGGTTCCCATCAATGACAAGTTTCAAAGTGAGAATTCAGAATGAAAACACATCAGAAAATCTTGTGGTTCCCATCATTCATAGACGGTTCCCATCAATGGAGGTTTTCCAAGATACCCATCAGAAAAATCTTGCACGAAACACCGAATTCAGAATTCAGAATAGTTAGAAGCTTTATGATGATGGCCAAGTTAAAATAGCAATATAAGGCGGATCTTTGATGAAGTTTTTTTGAATAGTCAGACTCTCAGACTAATAGAACGTGCAAATTTCAGGCTCGAATTAATGAGCAAAAGGAGAGAAGTATTAGTTCAATTACTTTTATACTGCTCTTTAGAGTCAACATCGAATGGATATCCATGGCTGTTTCTGGATTTTTGTCTGATAGAAGCTGCCTAACATATTCTGTTGGACTCCTTTTAAGGGTACGTTTATAAAATATTTTTTTCAAATTTTGTAAAATAGTAGCTTTAGCAATTTGCTGAATAATTTCTACACTAGTGAATAGCTTTATGAGTACAAATGGAGAAACACATGGCACCAGCCAACATGCGAAGTTAATACTTACCATGACTTTCTTTAAGTCTGCAGAGAAGCAAACATTTATGATCCTTGAGCTCCACTTAAAACTTTTTACTACAATTAGCACACAGCAAGTAGGAGTTCAAGTTCAAGAAATATTTTACCAAACAAGCAAGCACTACCTAGATGGAAAAGATATTTTTCTGAACAACATTTAACTCCATCTCTCTACTTTGAACCTGATCCGAAAGAATGTGCAGGAGGCTCCTCAGTTGGACATTCTGCTCAACTAATCCATTTATGTCCTTAAACGTCAACGTTTACATTTTTATCTAAAAGTAACATAAACAGTAAACTACAAGTCAATTACTCCTACAAAGAAAAGCACACAAGTGTAAGGAGTCATACTGAGGAAAGAACAACAAACTCAAAAGGCATTCATTTTGAGAGATGGGTTTTTCAATATCAGAGATCGCATTAACAAATGTTGTACCATCATCAAGACCGTCAAGCCCCATATATCCACTACGGGGTTGTTTATCTAGGCATTCCTTAAGAACTGTCACCAAAAAACTATAATCCAACAACATTAAAATTGTAAGCTTGCACTGAACACTACCATAATAGCACTATCAACAGACCTTCAAACAAAAAATATTTTTTAATGAATAAAAGAAAAAAATTTGTTTGAAGGTTTTTTTTTATTCATCAAAAAATAATTTTTTTTTTTTAAATGTATAATATATTATTAGTAAATATAGAGTATATTACAAGATCTGCAGCTCATCCGACTGTGATACACTGTAACAGGCACTTCTAAAAAGGACCCTGTTAAGGCAAGGCAACATAGGCTACGGCTTAGGTCTTAACAAATGCTTACCACAGGATAAAGGGCAAAGGAAAGTATAACTTCATAAGTATAAGCATCCACTTTGATTAGTACAACTCAGAATTGGAGATATTTACATTTGCTCCATGGGGCAATCATCAAAATAGCTTTTGGTCTCAATCAAATCTAACCACCCAGACCTAGAGAAACTGTCATGAAACCCTTAACAATGTACATAAGGAACCTTTCTAAATAAGAGCCCTTTGGACTCATCTCTAGGCAATAAAACCTACGGGCAACTAATCCCACCCACCAAAACCAATTGCTAGGTAATCTAGGGGCAATCATCCCCGACAGGTTAGGGTTTATGCTAATGCCCATTAGCAAAGATCTGTACCTGTATATATATATACATCTCTTTCAATCAATGGAATAAAACTGTAAACGCAAAGAAAGATTCATGCAATCCAAAATACATGAAAAAATAAAAAGCAGTACATAAAAAAGGTAAAAGCTGTCAACCGAAACCAATACATGACAAAATAAAAGTTCAGCATTCACAATCAAAGAAAAATACAGCCAAAACTTAATTAGAAAGCAAAATTAACGCAAAAGTCAAAACCTTGCTTCACAAATAGAGAAAAAACTTAGGATATTGGTAGACAATTAACGCAAAATCCTGTTCCATCAACTACTCTTGTCCAGTAGATAATTGAAAGGTATACTCAATTGCTACAGAATTGATATTGGTAGCTAAGTATGCCAAGTCCCAACACAAAATTTCACTATACTAAAGCATCAACTATAATTTAAAAGGAAAAAGAAAAGTATTTTAATTTTTGGTCTTCCACGGCCATGTAGAAATCTTCTTGTATTCTGAAAAGCAATGCACTACTTATTTTGAGTACCTAAACTTCAATCTTATAGATAAGACGGCCTTCAACTTCGTGATAACAACTTCAATGGGAGTGGAGGAACTGGTGTTGGCCACGATGGTTGCCCATGTAGGAATGCAGATTTGGCGGGTACAGGGATGAAGGGGCCATCATTGCCAACTAAGACTTTCCCCCTATCACATAGTTGGCCTTCAATTTTCAATACCATCGTCCGCATGTTGCACAAGACAACGTAATTCCAGAATCGTAAGTAGAAAATTTCACCATCTTTTGGATGAAAAGCTAGAAAATGCACGCTCCAAGAGGATTTCCTGGCTATCGTAATAAGGTCAGGATGTTCTGAAACCATGTCTTTGAAGTAAACTTTGTGTTTCATGCACCATTTACCAGCATTACCGTAATCCTCGAGTTCCCAAACACAAAAAAAGGCAACCTCTTGAAAAGCAGACTGGAATATCCGGAGACGTCCTTGGAACACTCCAAAGGATTCCAAGGAGAAATTATCATCACGCAAAAATTCAATGGGTGGATCGATATAACGGAGGCATTGTTCTGCATTCTCATTGAATGGATCGAAGACAACAAAACCTTTGATCATTTTATCTTCTTCATCTACACCCCATGGATCGAGCACAACAAAACCTTCTACATCCAACCAATGCAGCATCCCATTGCAGGCAACAACACCAGCTTCCATAATTCTATTTATGTGGGGATTAAATCTCCGTCCCCGTGGTAATGAAACAACAAAGTTGGACCATTCACCGGTCTCGGAAGAAAAGATCTCCATCTGTAACTCACTAGTATTGGATTTGGATTCAAGGGAAGAATAAATCCAGCGTACCACTTTATATCTGTAATTGGCAATGGCAAGCTCTTTGTCGCTATAGGGTTCACATATAAAGCCGACCATAACGATTCTGGTCCTTCTCGAAGTCGAAGGGAGCATGAGCCATTGTTTGGTAAGCGGATTGCAGATGTAGTACTCGCTAAAGCACATCGGTGGAACTTCTCTCCATACCAGCAATAAGTCGTTGAAAGCTGCTACGATGCGATACGGAAAAGTTTTTCTTGCTCGTTCGTTACAGGGAAGAAAGTTGAGAAAATCGAATTCGCCGCCGCAACAGTGTAGGTACAAGTCAGAATTTTCGGACGGAACAAAAACGATATTATTCTGATACTGTAATAGAAGAGTGAAGGGGTCGGAATACTTACGGTGGCGGTGGCAGAAGCCGCGAATAAAGGAAGGATCGGAAATAAGAGAACACCAACGCTTCGAGATGGACTTGCATTGGAGAACCAATCGGCAAGGGAGTCGAGAAAGTATCTCGAACAACATAGCATCAGGGAGTTTGTTGATTTCTGGTTCTGATGAGTGGATCGAATCATGATCATCCGGATCCGGTTCTTCTCTCCTTCTTTTGCGACATGGATACAGGATCGAATCCTCCGAAGAAAGGTCTGTGCTTGACTCCACCGCCATGGCAACAAGGAAAAGGCAGAACTACCGAAGCAAATATTTGGGGGAGACGAGAAAGAGAAACAATGGGAGCGGGATCTACTTTCAAATTTATATACGCTGCATTGTACGTGTCGGTTTGCTCGCTAAGGTGGCCTAATCAAGACCGTTTATTTTTATTTAAATAAACGTTCAAAATTTCATAGAGTTAATTCCGAATTTAACCCTCTTTTTTCCTCTTTAATCAATAAAGGAGAAGATTTTTTTTTATTTTTTTGGGAGTGGGTTTAAAGAGGGTAAGGGTGGGTTTGGGTTAGTTATTTTAAAAAATGTGTTTTTAAAATGTGTATTTTGAGAATCACAATTAAACGTTTGGCAAAATTAATGAAAAAGTGTTGTTTCTGTCAATTGAGCGTTTAGTTAATTTTAATTTAAAACTGTTGTTTTGGGTACAAATGACCAAAAATGACTTGATTATACTGTTAAGTTATAGTACAATTTTTCAAATGCTTACAAATTGTAACAATAATAACAATATTTTGTTGCTAAATATAAAAATGATAAATAAATAAATAAATCCATTAAAATTGTTCACACCCAATAAAATCCATATTAACTAATAAGTTTAAGAAGAAGAAAAAAATACCAACCATTGATGTTTGGTCAAGATGATCAGTTCATCTGCAATGGCTTCCATGAAGCCAAACTGCATCTAGATGGAATAGCTGAAATCATGTAATTTACTTACAAGATGGTGCGAAATTCTAACAAAACTATTGTGAATGTGAGTTTATAAAAATTGTAGGTGTTGATTTTTCCACGTAAGAAAAGTTGACTAATATGGAGATGTCATTTTCAATGAAATGAACTGTAAGCTCTCTTTGGTTACCTCACCAACCTGAAAACACAGATTAAATGCCTCAGATTCTTGGTCAACCTAGTGGAGGTTGGCCTTTAATCCTCCGATACTTTTGTTAGTTATGAACTGAAACCAAAACGTATATAAAATTCGAAAGACTAGTTTCAGAGAAATATATTTGTGTATCTCGTCACTAGGGTCTGTTCAACTATTTATATCTCTTGTAATGCCAAATATTATTTTAGATATTTATTCATCCCCCTTTGATCCCCTGAATCTTCTTCCTGCCAGCATTTATGGGTTTTTGGACAACAGCACACAATAACTTGCTTCTGGCATCAATCCAGAAGCTGTATTTAATGTTATACCACAGAGATATTTCTAGCATTAAATGCAGTATCTTAGATCGATCCCAGATCATTTTGATATTGGCTGAACAATATCTCTATTGGCTTTCCCTGACAAATGTCTTATTCAGCATAGTCCGAACACAATGGACTAGTTCGGTCCTGACCGAATTGAGTCTACAGATTGGTCTAAGAGGTTTTTTCTAATTCAACGAATGCCTTGTTCCTCTCAGATTTTATCACCACCAAAAATAAAAAACGAATGCAAAAAACAAACAAATAATTAGATTTTAAAAATAAAAAATAAAAAAGTTACCTATCATCAATCTGTACTTTTTTTACCATTTTAACAAGTAACAAAATGTTAGTTTAATGACTCCGAGACTGGACTGACAGTAATAAAATGCAAGTCAATAAATATGTACTTAGATGCAACTTATGGACCGGATAAAAGGCTTAAACATAATTCATACTCTCTTTTGCACAGACAAAATATACCTCTTTTAAACAGATTTAAAATTCTCAAATGATAGTCAAGCACATAAAGAAGCAAAGTCAAGCTATATCATAAAAAGAGAACCAAAAAGAGCCAAACCTCAAGCTTATCATCTGCAGTCTGAAACGAAGACACCCACAAAGTAAGGAATAGCTATTATGAGCACAAAGAAATTAAGGTTTGAGAATGATTTTTCTTTATGGCTTTGTTTTTTATTTTTATTTAAGGATTTGGATTTGGAATACAAAAAAAAAAGACACCCAAGTGAGACACTTACCAAATATTTGGAGTTAATTTACGGTGAAAACGATGAGAAGACAACTGGTAGCAAGCAGCAGCAGCAGAGGTGAAACAGAGTTTCTCTCTGGCAAATGTATTGGTGCACACAGAGAAGACAAATTCAGCTTTTATACTTGGGTATTTTTAACCTTTGGTGAGGGTATTTTTGGTAAATCACCTTTTACAAAATGCGGACGTTCCTCTCAAATGTGCGTTCTGCAAACCTCAATTTTTTTATTTTTATAAAAGCGCCTATTCGAAAACACAGCACCTGGGCTTCAGTTTCAAAATGCGCATTCTAAAAAATGTCTGTTTAGATAACGTGGGGCCAAACAATTCACTTTCACGTTTTGAGCTAAAAACGCACGTTATCTGGTAGATAACGGGAGGCCAAACCCACTCTTAATAGATATTGGAAAGGATGAGAGATGTGGGTAACTGATCTATGTAGTTGTGGAAGAGTGGGAGATTGTTTTTTTGTTTTTGCTTTTGTTTTAAATATCTCTAATGTTTATGGAAACGTGTAGTTATTTATTTATTTATTTTGTTTAACATGATTTTAATTATTTTGAATTCAAATGAGGGGAAGAATTTTTTTTTGTTGTTGGATAATTTACTAAATTTAAGGATTTCGAAAACAAAAATGGAGGAAGGAAAAAACAGTTGAAACAGTTAATAATATCATGGTTATTTTTTAATTGGATAATGATAAGGAATGATTTTCTTTTAAAAAAAGAATTTGATGGTTATCTTTTTAAATTTGTTTTTTTAAACGTTGAGTGTGGTTTTTTTTCTTTTCTTTTAGTTTAATGTGAGGAGTGAGTTATATTACAAAAATAAATAAATAAATTATCTGTGAAAACTTTTTCCTTAAAGAGTTGTAATCTTTTTTAATTTGATTTTTAAAAAATTGGAGAACTTTTTAAATGTTACAACGTGTAGTGATTTTTTATTGTTAGTAATAGATTTATGCCTAAAAATTAGAATTTAATTTAAATGTTGTTTTCCTTATTTAACCCCATATACAAAATGTAGGTTTTTGTTTAGTGTAATTTAAAATATATAAATATATTTTTTTAAAGGGGTATTTTTTACCGTACATGTGGACATGAAGTCCTCTTGATAGTAATAGAAGATATATCTTTATCCTGATTTAATTGCAAAACTTGTATTATTGGTCATATATACATGTAGAATGTAGGCACACTTGGAGAGAAATGTCAAACAAAGAGGTGCGTCATAAGCACAAACTAAGGGTTGCTGGGGAACATCAAAGTGAAATTTAGCATGTGAAAGGATAAGGTTAAGCAAGGCAGCATAGGCTATAACTTAAGTCTTAACAAATGCTAACCACAAGGAAAGTACAACTTCATAAGTAAAAACATTCACTTTGATTAGTAAAACTCAAAATTGCAGATAGTTATATTTGGTCCATGGGGCAATCATCAAAATAGCTTTTGGTCATGACTCATGAAATCCTTAAGATATGTACTTGTTTTTCAATATTGATTTTCGATAACGTAAATAATCTTTCTAAAGAAAAGCCATTTGAATTTGTCTTGAGACAGTAAAATCTACAGACAACTGATAATCAGTTGTCAGGTAATCCAGGGACAATCATCCCGACGGGCTAAGGGGTTTATGCTTTTGCCCATTAGCAAAAATATATACATATATATATATATACATCTCCTTTCAATCAATGGAATAAAACTGTAAACGCAAAGAAAGATTCATGCAAAAATAAAAGTAGTATATAAAAAAGGTAAGAGCTGTCAACCGAAACCAAAACATGAGAAAATAAAAGTTCAGCATTCACAATCAAAGAAAAATACAGGCAAAACTTAACTAGAAAGAAAAATTAATGCAAAACCTTGCTTCACAAATAGAGAAAAAACTTAGGATATTGTTGGACAATTAACGCAAAATCCTGCTTCAAAATTAACACAAAATCATGTTCCATCAAATACTCTTGTCCAGTTGACAATTGAAAGGACAATCTGATCACAACACTTATCAACTCTCATTCAGAGAAATACAAGGTACACTCAATTGCTAGAGAATTGATATTGGTAGCTAAGTATGCCAAATTGCCAAGTCCCAAGACATAATTTCACTATATTAAAGCATCAACAATAATTTAAAAAGAAAAAGAAAAGCATTTGAATTTTTGGTCTTCTTCCATGGCCATGTAGAAATCTTCTTGTATGCTGAAAAGCAATGCAGTACTTCAATCTTATAGATAAGACGGCCTTCAACTTCATGATAACAACTTTGATGCTTAACAGTGACTACTTGACTAGCATCAATTAAATAGCCTTCAAAAAATCACTAGCATTCAGTTAACAACTTTCACTACACACATAACAAACAAACATTGGAATGATTATAAGATAGACACAAATTGGAACCAACCTCAGTAACTAACAATCGGGAGTGGAGGAACTGGTGTTGGCCACGATGGCTGCCCAAGTAGGAATACAGATTTGGCGGGTACATGGACCAAGGAGCTGGAGTTGCCAGCTAAGATTTTCCCCTTATGTCGTAGTTGGCCAGCCATTTTCAATACCATCGTCCGCATGTTGCACAAGACAATATAATTGAGAAATTGTAAGAAGACGATTTCACCATTGTTTGGATGGAAAACAAGCAAATGCACACACGGACGCGGACCGGACTTCTTGGCTATCTCAACAAGCTTAGCATGTTCTGAAACCACATCGTTTAAGTAAACTTTGTGTTTCATGCACCATGTACCTGCATTACCGTAATCCTCAAGTTCCCAAAAAAAAAAAAAAAAAAAAAAAAAAAAAAAAAAAGAAGAAAGCATTGTTGTGAGGTCTTTTGGGACACTGGAATATCCGAAGACGCCCTTGGAACACACCAAAGGAGCAAGTCGCTCTTGGCACAAAATCAATGGGTGGATCGATATAATTTACGCATTGTTCTGCATTCTCATTGAATGGATTGAACACAACAAACCCTTTGATTATTTTATCTTCTTTATCTGCATCAACCCAATGCAGCATCCCATTGCATGCAACAACACCAGCATCCATAATTCGATTTATGTAGCGATTAAATCTCCGTTCCCGTGGCAATGAAACAACAAAGTTAGACCATTCACCGGTCTCTGAAGAAAAGATTTCCATCTGTAACTCACTAATATTGGATTTAAAGGAAGAACGAATCCAGCGTACTACCTTATATCTGTAATTGGAAAGTTCTTTGTCGCTATAGGGTTGGCATATAAAGCCGATCATAACGACTTTGGTACTGAGCGGAAGCGGACGGAGCATGTGGCTTTGTTTGGTAAGTGGATTGCAGATGTAGTACATGCAATATCTTGAATTCTGAATCGGTGGAATTTCGCTGCAAACCAGCAATAAGTCGTTGAAAGCTGCTTCGATGCGAAACCGAAAACAGCTTGTGGGAAGAAAGTAAAGAAAATTTAATCCGCCACCGCGACAGTCCAGGTACAACTCAGAATTATCGGATGGAACAACCAGGATATTTAGGTGATACTGTAATAGAAGAGTGAAGGGGTCGGCATACTTACGGTGCCGGTGGCAGAAGCCGCGAATAAAGTAAGGATCGGATATAAGAGAATACCAACGCTTTGAGATGGACTTGCATTGGAGAGCACATCGGCAAGGGAGTCGATGAAGGATTTCGAACAACATAGCATCAGGGAGTTTGTTGATTTCTGGTTCTGATAAGTGGATCGAATCATGACCATCGGGATCCGGTTCTTCTCTCCTTCTTTTGCGACATGGATACAGGATCGAATCCTCCGAAGAAGAAAGGTCTGTGCTTGACTCCACCGCCATAGCAACAACGAAAGCAGAACAACAGAAGGCAGATATTTGGGGAAGAAGAGGTTAAAAATAATATGAGAACGCTTTTCTTGGAGCCGTTTAATTTTTCGTTTAATTAATCCACTGCTTCCTATCGTGGACACGTCATCATAGAAACTCGGAGAAAAATACCAATTTACCCCTCTAAATTTTCAAATCCCCGCATCTTTTTTAATCCATTTGAAGCTCAAAATCACTTAGTCGCAAACGGTATTAAAAATGGTAATAAAAACAAGGGTTAATTACAATAAACTTCTCCCATTTTATCCACTTGAGGTTTAAATTGTTATCAACCGTTATTCCGTTAATAAAAGCAACTTTGATATATATAACATACAAAAATTTGGATCTAACTGCATCTCAAAAAAAAAAAAAAAAAAAAAACATTATTTAGAAAGTGAAGAACATTGTTTTACACCTAAAACTACTCCAGATCAAACATAAAAGAATAAAATGCTGGTCTCTCTCAATTGGTTATGCTTTTCACCACCACCAATTATAAACAAAATGCAATTTACAAACTAAATTCACAAACAAAACTAAAAGCCTCCTTTGAACATCACTAACACAACCTCAAACATTCAAACTCATCTCACCTAAAACCAGAAAAAACCACCAATCAAATCAATAAATCTAATACCCAGACCACCGTGAACCACCAATTTTCAAGAACACCACTCACAGTAGCGGAAGCCACCACCGTTTTTGGGGTGAAGTTCAGAGCAAAGAAAAACCTATCCAAACCCACTACCATTTTCATCATCCAAAACCCAGAAATTTCTTCTCCAAACACAAAACCCCCACCATCGGTAGCCAAGCAAAACCCATAAATTTCTTCTCCAAATACAAAACCCCCACCATCGCGGCAGCCAAGCAAAACCAACAAAATATGGAAATCTTACCAAATCCACATTTTCCATTGTCCACTAATTGCCATTGCTCCACCAGCCACCATCAGTCGACGTTGCCACCTCCAGTGGTTCAGATCTAAGGTGTGGAGGGAGAGTGGGTCGATGGATCTGAGATTTAAGGAGTTGGTGAGCTTAGGATCGATGAGGCAAGGGAGGTGGGAGGCGGAGATTGGGTCATCGAAGATGTCTTTGCCGACTATGAGATCAGCAAGGTCGAGACGGAAAGGAGGTCCATGTGAAAGGAGGGCTTGCATAGCCTCATCACCTTGAAGGCCAGCCTGTGAAAGTACTTTCCCTCATTTCTTCTTTAAAGACAAAATTTTGTTACCTAATCTACAAAATGAAACGGAAAAAAGGAGAAATCTGAAAGAAATTCAACAAGAAATGTTTTTCAATTTCTAGAAAAAATTTGTTTTAATGTGAATTTAAATCCAAAAGTTTGTATGTTTTATGTTTTTACTTGTTTTTATTAACGAAAAGGGGCTAGGTGGGTAACGGCTGCTAACGTTTTAAACCTCAGGTGGGTAAAGTGACATGTTTTAAACCACGGGTAGGCAACCTTAAACTCGGCCTAACCACATGGGGATTTACTGTAATTAACCCTAAAAACAATCATGGTTTCTTTTACTCCTTTCATTGAGTATATCAATTTTTTCTTTGCAATTAGGCAATTAGGCAATTTGTTTATTTATTGTTTTGTAAAAAATAATTAAATGAGGGTGAAAAAGTAATTTACTAGATCTTCTACATAAAAGATTTTGATTTTGATTTTTAGGAATGGTCTAAAATACCCTTAGATTTACTATTCAATTAAAACCACATGCTAATTAGAGCTTAAAAAAAAAAAAATCTTATCCATAAAAAATAAACAAAATAAAAAAAAAAACCACCTACACGTTCTATTCCACTTCCCACGTTAAAAAGTTCTCTAATTTATTAAAAATCAAATTTAAGAAAATTAACTCTTTAGGGAAAAAGTTTTCACCGGTTATTTATTTAAGAAAAATAACATTTTAACAAATCCTTAATTTTAGGTCACTTTTAAAGGTTTTCTCTAAATTACCCCACATGTAGTTATAATTTATCTAACCAAAATAAAAGAAACCCACGTTTGAAGCCTCCATTTTTAAAATTTGGAAATTGGATATGATGGATAATGCATGTATCTCATTGTTTGGGTTTTTAATAATGAGATATATCTCTTGCATTATCTCTCTCACATGTAGTTATATATAGTTATACTCAAACTCATTATTATCCCATGATGTTTAAAAAATAAAATTGGTTTTTGACAGTTACTAAAAAGCGGTTACTCAAAATCATTATCTGACATTTACAATTTTAAATAGTTACTTAAAATTTTGACTTATCTCTTGCTTTATCCCACATTCAAATACTTACTAAAAATTTGGACTTATCTCATTTCAATCACAAAATAAACGATGATGATTGATGGTGATTAATGCCTACTTCCTATTTCCCTCTTCGACATTTCAGAATGATACCCATCAGAAAATAAAAAGAATTGAGAATAGTTAGAAGCTTATAGAAGAGTGAGTTATGAAAGAATTGAATTTTGGAAAAGAAAAAATTCAAGCTTTATTGTTATGGCCAAGTTAAAAGAGCAATATAAGACCGATCTTTGATGAGAAATTTTTGAATAATTAGACTAAGGATGTATTCTTAGAGATGAGATCTTCTTGAGCTCAACATTTTGGTTTTTTGACAGGATACAAATTTTGTAAAAGATTAGCATACTATGGGATTAACATACTATGGCATTAGAGGAAGATTATCATCAGGTGTTTGTGGAAGGAGATGCCAAAGTTGTTATAGACACTCTTTAAAAGCCTTCATCTCAAGGTGACTGGACCATTTCCACTATAGTAGGTGATATTCCCCACTTAGCTCGGTGTTTTCTAAATTGTAATTTCGCATGAACACATAGGGATGGAAATAATTTAGCACACTGTAGCTAAGTTCGCATCTTCTTCAAGTTATTTTGTTTGTAATCCTGAGAACATTTTCAAGGTTTTGCTGAATGTCTGACATTTGGATGTTCTGAGCTCTTTACTTTTCAATGAAACAGTCTTCTTATAGGAAAAAAAAAAAAAAAAAAAAACTTGTTAATTTTCTCAAATTTGAACTAGACCACAATGTTGTGGCTATCAATAATGTGACATTGGTCTTGGAAGTGCTATGTCACTCACACAGTCACACTCACACCGTTAATTGGAACCTTTCTAGCCATGCCTACTTGGGAAGACGCGGACAATTGCTGGCTTCTCTTTTGTTTATGTCTTTGTAAGTTTGCATGTCAAAATATTATCTCATATAACTTGAACTGGGATATCGTTTAAAATTTTAAACAATGTTAATCCATATGTCGATATTTTTCATCTAGGAAATAATCCATATCTTTCATTCCTTCCAGGGGATGAAGAAAGTTTGCCATCCTACACGATTGCAAACCGTAGTATTCTTTATTAGACTATACCTGATAGCTCTTGGATCTGGTATTAAACCATATGTTTCATCCTTTGGTGCGGACCAATCGTTAAAGGTTGCATTAGACTTCATGGTTTGGTGTAGCAGTTACAGACTAATGTCTTTCTTCCTCTACTTAGTTTATTAATTTGACAAGGCTTCTGTGGAGACTCAATTAGATTGAATAAAGGCTCGGTGAATCCACTAGCAGTTCCAGATGAAATTGTGTGCAGGTGTTCTGTATATACCATTTCAATAGTTTGGTAATATATATAGATACACACACCATTCAATATGATATATGCATGATAACACAGACTTAAATAGTAAATATATATTTGTTTGGGCTTTCTGCAGTGAATATAAGCTACTAAGACCAAATCACATTGATTTTCTATATTCTGTCTCAACTTGCTTTTTACTAGTACTACACCCGTGCAATGCACATATTTGATAATAAAAAAATCTCTCTTGAATGAAACCGTATTTTTGCTTAGACCTCATGACTGGCGTAGATTCGTACTTTCAGAAGGAAACTAAAACTATCTCTGAGAGGCTGAATTGAAAAGAATAATATGTTAAACTATATTTGAAATAACAAACAAATTACAAATGCATGTGGTTCTATACAAGGGGTTTTTTCATTGTCAAACAATATACTTGGACTAATTAAAAGTCTATCCATACAGTGATACAAGAAATATTTCCAAGACACATGCATTAATAATCAGGAATGGAAGCGAATTGATATCCTCATATCCATTGGCACCCCTCCATGCATAATATGCTATTCGATCCTAGTAAAACCCTGCAGCCACAAATCAAATATCAATAACAAAATGATCAATTGATTAAGCTACCAAGAAATGTATGGAGTCTATTAAGCAAATCCATTCAGAAAGTAACTCGATAAATAATTTGATTAGCCAATGATTTTTTTCCATGTTTTAGAATACGGTTAACCAACATGTTAACTAATCGATTACAATAAATTGAATTAGATTTTGCATTTTATTTCTTCTACAGTACCTCGATGTGACATGAGTGTGTTTTTCTTTTATAAGAGATGAAATCATTTTTTTTTGGATTTTTATATAGGAAGTTTATTAGACCTCCCTTGAGGGCTTAAAAATGGTCCTATCTGCTGAGTTGCTAAGGGAATCTAACACATTTGAGACATGAAATGCAACCTTCAACAAACCTGAACAATAGAACATGGTACAATCCCTTTCTGACGAGATTGGGGAAATCATAGAACCTTACCCATGCAAAATTAGTCTCATTCGTTGTCTAATTAAGTCTTATGATACATGTATCGGCATGGCTCAGCTGAACAGAGGTGGTAAATACTTCCACCAAATATTAGCAATAGTTTCCGTAAAAATTAATGCAAAAGTGGCAAATTCTTTTGCAAAGCTTTCATTGAAAGTGAACAACATCATCAGAAGATTGAGCTTGGTCTAGACATTTATAATTTACCATCTGTACATGCCCATTTTTTAACTAATAATTTAAATGGGCTCCCAAATAAAATGCTTGGGCTTAATTAGCCCTTTAATAAGCCCGGCCCAATAAAATACCTTAAACAACCCCTAATAAGATACTTGGGCTTAATTGACCATCTAAATAAAATAACCCAATTAGCCCAACCTATTTAAATATGCCCAACAATACCCATGGAATCCTTGGGGCTCAATTAATTAACCCAATGAGCCCAGCCCAATAAAGCATCCTAAATAACCTTTAAATAAATTATTTGGGCTCATCATTAAGGTGCCTTAACACCATTCTAAAAGCCCACAACCCGAAAACACATGGCCCAGCCTTAGACAGTGCCTAAAAAGCCATGTAGACCTATTTTAAGTGCCCCGACACTATTCATAAGCCCCAAAAGAAATCTACCAAAAGCCTATGGTCCAAAATGTATTTACAATACAAATATGGAGTCCAAACACCATTGAATTAGTAGAGGAAAGCAGCTGGAACCCAAACACTGGTCAGCCCAGCACCCAAAACAGCTGAAGACAGCCAATCCGTGGGCCCCATGAGGTCTGAGTCAAGCTGACAGAAGAAGGGTTGCATGTCTGCTGCTGGCAGAACCTGCATTATGTCCTATTATTACCAAAAGAAGGAAGGCAGCAGCAAGCAATCCTCTCCAACGTGACAAGAGCTGCCAACCCACCATTTTCAAATTACACAAGCTTCCACAGCCTATCCCAGCTATCCACTCCACCGGAAACTATAATTTCCAGCACTGTTCACGCAGCAGATTTCTGCATAACATCTCCAAGATCACTGACAGCAACCAAAATGCATGGGAAGTGAAGAAATACTATAGAGAATCCACAACCATGTCCATCTCGGTCCCAAAAGGACTCAGGGAGTAGCTCCCACGGCCCAGACCCGTGAGGAAGCTACTCTCCTTATGTTGACCCGACTTGAGGAGTGTGGTTTGGTGGAGGGGAGTCAGTTCCGAGACTTAGGTGGCCATGGATTACCGTCATTAAGTCTGCTGGGAGACTTAACGATGGATTCATGGGTGCCAAGACACGTGAGACATGCATGGACAAAATCATACACAAAAAACCCACCAACAAGAGGCAATGAGTGCCTCTGACAAGCCATTTCAGGGAAGGAGAAAACCTTACCCTGACACCAGAAAAAGACTCTAATCATTTCACTTATACCATACTCTTCTTGACAAAACAGGTCATAGAGGACTAACAAAAAAGGTTAATAGGCTTAAGGGAATGATAACCTCGGTTTTCCCAAGAGATTAAGCCACACTAATCATTCTATATATGGAGAACTGACTGCATTCTCAAAGCATCAGATCTACCAGACCCATTAGCCTCAGAAAAACCAAGAACAGCCCTTCCAATAACTCAAGAAATTACCACAATTAAAACCCAAGAGAAAGAATTTTCTCTGGGATTTTCTCCAAGAAAGAGTCTCTGAGAATAGATGTTCTAAGGCCCCTTACCATTTAGAAACACCCATCTAAACCAAGAAAAGGCAATCCTGTTCGAAAGATTAGGATTTATAACTTAATCCATTTTTTCTCAGGAAAAGCTCTCCTGGCAGATGTTTGGGCAGATTTTCCTAAAATGTCTTATAAGGACCACAGTGGTTCTCTACCCTTAGTCTTAGCTCCACAAAAGGCCTAAACACATTCTCCCCTGACCCTCATGCATGTCTCATCAGAAGTGACTCTCTCCCAACAAGTCAACCTTCTTTTGTTTTCAACAAAATTTGTTACTGTTAAAAGCTCTTCTGGCAGATGTCATCAGCAGCACAGAAAATCCGTGTTTAAAGTTGAGGTGATCAAAGTTACGTCGTTTTGAGCCCGATTCAACTGAGAAACAGCGAGAGGCTCGGCCCAAGACTGTTCTTTGGATTTCCTATCGGTAATGACGTTTTGATTGAACTTCCCCTTGATCTTTGTTCATGTTATTTTTGGGTTTTAGTGACTTTGGCTTTTGAATATTCTTGAGAAGTGTCCCACTAGCCCTTGGGCCGAACTTCGGGCCCTCGGTTGAGTTTTGGGTTCGGCTACCCCTTTCTCTATATCAAAGTCCATGTCGTGATCGCCCTCGGCACGCCACGTGGCATTGTTACAAAAACACCCCTCACACCATCTAAGTTTAGATTGTTGGTTTTGCACACCAAGAAAGATCCAGTGCCAAAATAATTGGATGCGAATGCCTAATTTCCTACTGAGGTTGGTTGAATGCCAGTTGAGAGCGTTCAAGAACAAAACCCACGCTGAAATTCAATTGCTTACCACATAGTAAAGGATAAAGAAAAGTTTAACTTCATGAGTAAAAGTAAAGGGTGTCAGAAATTCAAGTCAGATGGATACATTTGGTCCATGGGGCAGTCTCAATCAATTCTGATTAGCACCCTTAACAAATGGTTTGAATAATTTCTCATTTGTTTGACTCACATGCTCAAAGTTATCTATACACAAGCCCTTATTATGAGCTGTATCAAGGAACATCAATTATCATTCATTCATCATAACATGTCACTTTAGTCAGTTGTGACAAAAGTTGTGCAAAATGGTGTGATCCAAGTCTTATTGTTCATCATAATACGATTCCTTCATTAATGCACCATAATAAGGGCCTCTCTATCTTTGTGTATATAGAAAGGCGCTGCCTCTGTTTGTTTTATCCATATTACATAGACCAAATACGATGAAACCCTTAAGATATATAAATATATTAATATCTTTTATATAAATGCAATAAAACTGTAAACGTAAAGTAAGATTCTGGAAGTAACTCATGGCAGGCTAACACCAGCAAATGTGAAAAACAAAAAATTCACAATGAATTACACGGATGATGACAATGCCCATGTTAAGCAGAATGAGACCATTGAATTTATGCTAAAACTACAATGTTAATGAGAAATATGCATTTTTGTTTAAAAATATCAATTTTGATCACACGCTGCAGCTTAGGTCTTAACAAATGCTTATTACAAGGAAAAGGGCAAAGGAGGGTTTAACTTCATAGGTAAAAGCAAAGGCGCCAAAAATTCAAGTCATCCACCTTGATCACTAAGACTCAGACTTGCATATAATTACAGTTGATCGATTCATGGGGCAATCATCACATTAGTTTCTGGGCTCAATAAATTCTAATTATCCAGACCTAGACAATTGTCGTGAAACCTTTAAGATATATATATCCATCTCTTTCAATCGATACAATAAAACTGTAAAGTAAAGTGAGATTCATGTCATTCAAAATGCTTGGAAAAAAAAAAAGTTGTGTAAAAAAAAAAAAAAAAAGGTAAATGTTAAAGGAAACCACACTAGCTATATATTTATATATTAGGGAGTGAAAAACTAATTAAGAATAGGGAGCAAGACCGGAGCTCAGGAACTAATTAACTTTTGGTTGAATATGTTGCGCCACATAAGGAGTGAAAAACTTCTTTAATATAAGTAACTAATTAAGAATAGGTTTTTTTCTTATGTATTTCATTTAAGCAATGGAGAAAGATGGATGGATTTGTTATAAGACCGGAGCTACATAGTAGTGAGTAGGGTACTGAAATTTTAAAAATAAATTACTTAGGTATATATATATATAAAATTTTGAGATTTTTAGAATTTGACCCATCGCACAACTTAATATAAAAAAAAAAAAAAAAGTGTGGCCAATTATATTGTTTTTACCTCCCTTAAATAATAATAATAATAATAATAATAATAACACTAAAATAGCCTATTTAATATCAACAAAAATTAATCCAAATTAATAATAATAATAACAGAAATCATTTTTTTTAGTCATTCAAAAAACCAAAAACAAAAACCATATCATGACTTCATCAAAAATAGAATCATTCTTTCTATTAATATATATATTTTTTTTAAAGTGTTAACAGTAGAAATAAACGTTCCTAAATCCTAAGTGTAATAAGAAGTCCACGGCATTGACGACGACGGCATCGACAACGATGGCGACAGTATTGACAACGATGGCATCTACAGATCAACCCTCTCCTCGTAGACTCACTCGAATGAATTGGTGTTGGCCACGGTGTTTGCAAAAGTAGGTGGAAAGAACAAATGTAGTCATATGGTATTGTGCCGGCAATATTCAATACCTTTGTCTGCATGTTGCACAAGACAAGGTAATTGAGGAATTGTAAGAACACAAGTTCGCCATCGTTTGGGTGGAAAGCTACAAAATTCATTAACGGAAGGTAGGGGCGCTGGATCTGGTCCATATTAATAACCGTAAAACGTTCTTCTGAAACTATTTTGTCAAAGTAAACTTCGTGTTTCATGCACCATGTACCTGCATTACTGTAATCCTCGAGTTCCCAAACAGAAAATCTTGTAGCTTTAACTGCAACGTGTGGATAACAAGCAAACTGTAAAATCCGGAGACGGCCTTGGAACATTCCAATGGAGTTATAGCCTTCAGGCGTATGGTAGTTGATGGGTGGATCAATGTAAAGGCATCGTTCTGTATCGTTGAATGGATCGAACACCACAATGCCTTTTACCTTTACATTCAATTCATCATTATAGCATGTATCCAACCAATGCAGCATCCCATTGCAGGCAACAACACCAGTACGCATAGAGTCAATTGTGGAGAAATTCAATTCTCGTGGCGACGAAACAACTGAGTTGCGCCATTTACCCGTCTCGGAACAAAATATTTCCATCTCTAACTGAGTAGTTTTGGGTTTACTGGGATTATAAATGCGTACCACCTTATATCTGCTATATGAGTCGCATATAAAGCCGGCCATAAAACTGTTAGTTTTCTCGATCGGAGGCCGAGGGAGCGTGAGCCATTCTCTGATAAGCGGATTGCAGATGTGGTACTTCCTTTTAGCTTTGCTGAATACAAGCACTAAGTCATTGAACGATGCTTGGATACTCATACCAAAATCAGGATTCAAAAACTTTAAAAAGTAATTGCGACGGGGCAAATCAGAATTATTGGATGGGAAAACCTTGATATCTTTGCGACAGGTAAAGTAATTAAGCTTATTCTGTAGCAGAAGATTAAAGGGTTGTGAGGAACAATCGCTGTGGTGATCAATGAAGCCGCAAATAAAGTAAGGATCGGAAACAAGAGAAAACCAGCGCTTTGAGAGGGACTTGCATTGGAGAGCCAATCGGCAGGGAAGTCTATAAAGGATCTCGGACAACATAGCATCAGGGAGTTTATTGATGTTGATCAGATCATCAGGATCTTCTTCTTTTATTCTTGATCTTTTACGACATGGAGACTGAATCGCATCCTCCAGATCTTCTTCTTTTGGAACCAAAGATTGATTCCACCGCCATGACTTTTCCATAGAACAAGAAGAATTAGAGTTTTGTTGAGGGAGAAAAAAAACCAGAACGATGCTTAAATATTAATACTCTGCCTTTGCAGGTTTTGGTCTCCTTATTGAGTTAGAATTACTAAGGTAGTTGAAATAGATGTAAAATACTACTTCGACTATAATTCTATTAACTTCAACTTTTTATTATTTTCAAAACTATCTCGACTATTTACTATTTAGTTCGAATTGATTTTTTCAAAATCACAAATTAAAAGAAAAAAGTATTTTGGCAAATGTTTGAAAAAAAAATTAGGAAAAAAAAAAGAAGAAGTCAAATTGATAAAAAAATTCTTAAATATATGAAATATTCGAATTTCTAACTCCATAATAATTTTTTATTCAAAGTTAAAATAAAATAAAATATGATATCAGTATTTCAAGTGGGTTACTATTATTAATATAAAATTGTTTATTCTTAACCCCAATCTCAAAAATAATTTATGATTGATTATTTACTAAATTTGCAGTAATTTCCCTTTTAATATTCAAAATGAAAGAATCTATTAGAGTATGATCATATTGCAATTTTTGTGAAACTTAGTTTTAATAATATTCATTTTTGCAAATATCATTTTCATATTTGCAATAGAAACTATATGAGTATGTACAAGTAGGATTGAGATCCCATGCAATTAAGAATTGCATGACATTAGTTTTAAATGATTGAGATGAAGAATTGTAAAATAACTTTTGATCTTTGATCGTCGGTTCAAATACATTAATAAATATTTAAAAAATTAAAAAGTTACTTTTTCATTGGACAGCTGAAATCAAAAATCATTTTTCAATAGACGACTGAGATCAAAACTATTGTTATACACCAATTGTATGATATCTCAATGCGCGCATACAAGTACAATCACTCCATAAACAAATTGGGAAGCTATTGAGTTTCTAGTAGTCCTTACTTTTGATATAGTCAGGGCCGGTTCCGAGATTTTGGTTGCCCAAGCCCCGTCCCGAATTTGGTTGCCCACCTATTTATTAAATATTAAAAAAATAACATAAAGTCCAAAAAAATTTTAGCCCACCTATTTATACAAAATCAAGGTTACATTGTGCTTCTTAGCTTAGCTTAAATTACATTAAAAAAAAAAAATGTAACCTCGGTTATGGTGCTTTATAATTAGCACGATCCGACTCGAAGAAAATTACTTCTCCTTGCATTTTTTGAAGCAAATCCTTCAATTAAATTATCGAAATTTAGCTTATCTAAATACTCATTCTCAATTGGTGTGTACAAAGAGTTAAGACTATAACACTATTACACTCATTAAAAAAATAAAAATAAAACAAAGCATAACATTACACTATAATTACACTACTCAAATAATTATAAAATACATATTTAGCCATTTACTCAACTCACTTAGCAGTTTGGTGTGTACAAAGAGTTAAGACTTAAGACCAAAATCACAAAAATCAACATATTCGGTCAAATGGGCAGGCAGCCAGCACTAACATTACACTATAATTACACTACTCAAATCATTATAAAATACATATTTAGCCATTTACTCAACTAACTTAGCAGTTTGGTGTGTACAAAAAGTTAAGACTTAAGACCAAAATCACAAAAATCAACATATTCGGTCAAATGGGCAGCAGCCAGCACTAAACTCCAAATCTAAAGAAGCTGCAAAAGGCCAAAAAACACTGAAGTCTAAAGTCTAAACTCACTGCCAGGCAGCCAGCCACTAAAGTGTAAAGAATATAAAGTTTTGATAAGGAAAAGGCCAAAAGCACTAAAGTTAAAGGCTTAAAGCCACTGCCCACCAGGCCACCAGCACGCACAGCAACAATCAATTTCCCAAATTCAAAATTCATCAGTTCATCAAATGAGAGAGAGAGAAAAAAAAAAATACCAGTTGCTGTCACTGCGTGCTCCACAGCTCCAGCCTCTCCCTGCTCAAGTGCTCACTGCTCAGTCCTCAATGGCTGCCACTGCGTGCTCCAGCCTCTCCCTGCGTGCGCTGCGTGCCTGGCGGCGGATCCGGCAAAGGATTGAGAAGCTTGTGCTTTTGGATTGGGAAGGTAGGATTAGGGATTAGGGATTTTTTTTTCTTTTTTTGGGGCAGTAAGCAGTAGCCCGTAGTGTGTTTTAATTTTTTTTTTCAGAAAAGCTTTGTTTTGTTTATGAGATTTAGGGATTTATTTGTAATTTTTTGTTTGGGTTAATTCTTTGATCCATTGGTCTTTTGTTGGTTTGTTGCCCCTTTATCCGTTGGTTGTTAGGATACCCTCTCAATTTTTTTAATTTTTTTTTTATTATGTATACTAGTTAAAAAAAAAATAAAATTATGTACACTAATTTTTTTTTCATGCCTTTGATTTTGTTGCTGTGTTGCCCTTATTAGTTAAAAAAAAAAAATTTATGTACACTATTTTTTTTTTTCATGTTATTTTTTTTTTTTTTTTTTTTTATATATACTATTAATTTTTTTTTTTTGGTTGCCCTTGGGAGGGGTGTTGCCCAAGCCCCGGGGCTTGCTGGGCTTACCCCGGAACCGGGCCTGCTCATAGTGGTAAAGTTTCATTCAATATATGTGTTAAATGATTCGTGGATTCTCGCGAATAAAACTTTTTTATTAATAAACAAATGTTATCAACTCTAAAAGGGGTTATAGAGTTGAGTTAAGAATTAGCAACTTCATTAAATGTTCACTTAATTGATAATTTAATTCTTGTAGTTGAGAATTTATTGCAACATATATATACCGAAAATATCTAATCAATAATAATGCTCAATTGCTCAATTGTAAAATCATTTTATTGATGAGAAAAACAATATTAATAATAATAATAAATAAATAAAAATAAAAACATCGAACATCAAGTGGAACTAGATAGAATGATATAGCGTCCAAATCCTAAAGTCCGAAATTTAAAATTCCAAAGAACTCTTTTTCAAAATTCACAAAATCCAACATTTCCAAAGGCAATCTCAACCTTGTTCAAGGGCTCAAAGAACTTCTCCTTATTGTGAAAAAAACACCAAATATTCCCATTAACATCATAATTTCAACCCTATAACTAGTATCTTTCATGAATTGAAAAATTCCAACATAAAAATTTGGGAAATTTTCCAGACCCAAATGTTTCCAACCCTCCAATCTAGCTTCCAAGTATTCAACATTATTATCATATAATAAAAGAGTCCAATATAAAATTTATATTAAAAAAAACATAACAAATATCAAAGAATTGACCTTCAAAATGGTGGGACAGTTTCTAGTGGTGGCCAAGTGTGGTGCTAGTGTGACCGAATAAGGGGAGCAGAGAGGGGGATTGGCGAACTAACACTTAAGGGAGAATAAAAATGAATTATGATTTATGCTTTCCATTATTTATTTATTTATTTTTTTATTATTATTATTATTTTTTATATAATAGAAATTCTAATCTAAATTTATAAATTTTAAGAATCTCAGGAATCGAACCTACGCCCTCATAGAGAGATAAGACTTTTTGAAGAGAGAGATTACTACTAGATTAAATACCCAAGTGAAACAGGAAGAGTCCATTTAAATGGACTTTCCCTGTTTCATCCCATTATGTATGTTTGTAGTTAAGTGTTAACTATGTTATTATTTGGAACTCTATGCCCCCTTGTTCGGTCACACTAGCACCATATTCTCTCTACAATAAAATTTTGGAATTGTCAGCTCTACTTCAAAATTATAGAGTCTGAGTATATTTATATTGTTAATGATTACAATAAGATACAATTGAAGGCCGTATTCAACTTGGAAACTAACTCTAACTCAAAGTGTTGCACTTGGAAACTAACTCTTATTATGTTTATCATTATCTACAAGTAAGATAAAAGGATAATTCTAAGTCTATCTCAATACATCCAAGATATATAGCAGTTATCTGTGATCGTGATTATGGCGTTTGCTATGGATGAACATTATCTATTAACAAGGCACAACACTTTTGAACCCTCATTCAGTGAAAAACAAGGTATATATACTCAACTGCTACAGAATTGATATCAGTAGCTAAGTATATATGCCGGGACATAACTTCACAATATTGAAGCATCAAACTATTATTTAAAAGGAAAAAGAAAAGCATTTGAATTTTTGGTAGCCACTAGCCATGTACAAATCTTCTTGTATACTGAAAAGCAATACAATTCAACAATGATTTTGAGTACCTAAACTTCAATCTTATAGACACGACGACCTTCAACTTCGTGATAATTTCTTAATTCCTTGTAAAATCTGGATGGAGATAGAGGAAGTGGGACGGAGACCAGCCAAAGTAACAATTAAATAGCCTTAAAGAATCACTAAATTCTCCTTCTGCAGAAGGAAGAGGAAAGATTAAAAGACTAAATAAATAACAATGACTAGCATATTGATCAGTGAACAATTTTCACTACACATAACAAACATTGGAATGATGCATGTAAAGTTGATGAAAACATTGACGTTAAAGTCCAATTCATAAAGTTAGACTTCATGATTTTTTTAACCATTCAAAAATCAACCAAAAAAAAGAAAACGGGAGAGACAAAGAAGAATATTATATATAAGCGAGTCTATTTGCTTGTGAAGCTGTTATTAAAAATAAGGTTATCATGAAATGTTTTCCGAATATGAAAATCCTTAGTGGACAATTGTAAAATTTGCCTTTGCTTGATTTTTGTTGTAGGAAATAATATTGAAGTTTAGAACCAACCTCAATAACTAATAACTAACAATCTAGTGGACATTCAAACTTCAATCGGAGTGGAGCAATTGGTGTTGGCCACGATGGTTGCCCAAGTAGGAATACAGATTGGACTGGTGGTTCATGCAAAAGGAAGAAGCGGCCGGAGCGAGCACGTAAGAATTGCTCCAAGATTTCACTTCTATGTAGTTGGCCAGCCTCTTTCAATTCCATCGTCCGCATGTTGCACAAGACAACGTAATTGCGGAATTGTAAGAAGACGAGTTCACCTTCCTTTGGGTGGAAAGCTAGGAACTCTATTTGCCGACTGGACTTCTCGGCTATCTCAACAAGCATAACATGTTCTGAAATCATTTGATTCAAGTAAACTTTGTGCTTCATGCACCATTTACCTTTATTACCATAATCCTCGAGTTCCCAAACAGAAAAGAATAAAGCCTCTCTAAGAAACTGGAATATCCGGAGACGCCCTTGAAACTCTCCAATGGAGAAAGAGTGCTTCGTAAATTCAAAGGGTAGATCGATATAACGAAGTTCTGCATTCTCGATGAATGGATCGAACACAACAAGGCCTTTATTATCATTCACCCAATGCAGCATCCCATTGCAGGCAACACCATGAGGAATGGGTCCGAATTCCCGTGGTGACGAAACAACTAAACTAGACCATTCACCCGTCTCGGAAGAAAAGATCTCCATCTTTAACTCACTGGTAATACAGCATACCACCTTATATCTGTATTTGACATTTGTAATACATTCCTGCAGGTCTTTGTCATAGCTATAGTACTTTTCGCATATAAAGCTGACCATAGCCGCAGTCCTGCCCATGCTCATATACGGAGGCCTAGGGAGCATGAGCCATTCTTTGGTAAATGGATTGCAGATGTAGTACTCGCAAAAGCCATCCCGACTAACTTCGCTGCATACCAGCAATAAGTCGTTGAAAGCTGCCTCGATGCGATAATTTCTTCTTGCTCGGGGAAGAAAGTTGAGAAAATCGAATCCGTCACGTCCACAGTCCAGAGACAACTCAGAATTATCGGATGGAAGATGGATGATATTATCTTTACGCATTAAAAGAAGAGTAAAGGGCTCGGAAAACTCACCGAATTTGTGGCAATGGCGGTGGTGAATGAAGCTGCGAATAAAGTAAGGATCGGAAATAAGAGAATACCAGCGCTTCGAGACAGACTTGCACTGGAGAGCCCATTGACAAGGTAGTCTATAAAGGATCTCCAATAACAAAGCTTCAGGGAGTTCATTGATGTTGATCAGATTCAGATCATCAAGATCTTTTTCTATTCTTGATCTTTTGCGACATGGAACCAAAGAAAGTTGTGTGCTTGACTCCACCGCCATGGGTTTTTCCACAGCACAAGCACAAGCAGAAATTTGTTGGTGGAGAAGAGAAAACGGAACGATGCTTAAAAGTTTATGCTCTGCCTCTGTAGGTATCGGCCTCCTTAGGTTAACTTAAAATTTAGGTTAACTTTTATTAGACAAGTTTCAATAGATTTAAAATACTACTTCAATTATATTTTCTATTAACTTTCAATCATTTAAATTTTAAACTACCACTACTACTCTCTGACTCTTTGTTTTTAACTTTTTGTTATTTTCAAATTATCTCGACTATTTATTTCAAATTGATTTTTTTTTTTTTCAAAAAAAAAAAAAAAAAGGTTAAAGAGTATTTTGGCAAATGTTTGAAAAGACAAATTCAGAATAAGAATAAAAATAAAAATTATAGATAAAATAATCAAATTTAAAATTTTTCTTAAATATAGAATATTCAACTCCATAAGACCATAACCCATGTTTTATTTTTTCATAATTATTTAGATAGTTCACTTGAAAAAATAAAATCTAATATCAGAATTTCAAGTGGGTTACTGTTATTAAGATAGTTTATCCTATTTAAAATTCTATTAACACAGTTTCAATTAATTTAGAATAATACTTCAATTAAAATTCTATTAAGTTTCAACAAACTTGAAAAGTTTTTTATTGGGTAAAATACATTGTTAGTTCCCAATATTTACTCAAGTTACATATTTAGTCCCTAACGTTTAAAACGGGTATAAATGGTCCCTAACATTTCAAAACAATGTACCATTGATCGTTCCGCTAATCTTTGTTAACTTGGTGTATACGTGACTAACAGAATTATGATGTGAACAATTTTTTATTGACGTGTAATTTTATTTTAATTGACAATTAGGATATGACACGACATAACCGTTTAAAATCAAATAAAACCCACACAACCTGATTCTAATTAAAAAACCCAATTACCCACATAAAATTAAACTCTAAACTCAAACATGTGCATCTCTTTTTTCCCTCTTCCAGTGACAATATGTGATTTAAGCCCAAACCTTGTAACATTTGTTTCTCTTCTCCCTCTTCCTCTCTCTCACCACTATCTAAGCCCACTCATTCCTTCTCAAGAAAAAAAAATAGATTAAAGTTAACTTTTGGCCCCTAACCTAGGGGGTATTTTTATATTATCCCCCTAAGTTCAAAAATTTTCATTTTGGCCTCCTAACTCTGTTTAGTTATCAAATTGCACCTTTTGTTTATCTTTGTTAGAAGTCCTCCATTAAGTGCTTAGTTAACAGCTGACGTATCATCTGATATGTGACCAAATTTGACATGTCATAAAAAAAAAAAAAAAAAAAAAATTAAAAAAAAAAAAACATTGACTTGTTCTCTAGAAATCACCACATCGCACCAGCAAACATCCACAATTTTTTGACTCAGTTGAATAGTTAGAGAGGTCATGAAGAAGAAAAAGTGACAAAAAATAAAAAGATTGTCAAAGACTCAAACTCAAAGTGGGAGGGGCTGACAATACTGGGTGGGTGTGGAGGCCGGAGGATATGTAAAAGTGAAAGAAGAAAAAGCGGAGATAAACATTAAGGGCATTTTGGCCTTTTAAGATATTTTTTATTCTTTTTATACTTACTGACACACACGGTGGTATTATTGCTGTGGTCAAGGTGGCTCAGCGTGACCTTGTTATTGTTGTTCATGTTCTTGGAAGTGATGGTAATGGAAAATGAAGAACGTTTAAAAGTTTCGCACGTGGTTTTTGTTTTTCAATATGTTCAAATTCTATTAAGTTTCAACAAACATGAAATGTTATCAAGTTAATTTTGCGCTTGACCTGGCCGCCATGACAATAGGCAACAACATAGATTTGGAGGAGAAATAAACCGAAACAAAATCTAGGATTTGTTCTTAAATTTTTCTTCTTAGTGAATTGCTACTTAGTAAGTTATACACTTTAACACAGTGTACATTAATTTTACATTTGTGTGTATAAACATAAGGTTAAAATTATTTTTGGGGTGAAATTTCCCAAAACTTCAAACACCATGCAAATCCTTAGCACAGGTGAGAAACTCAAACCCGGCCCATACCATAAATCCCAAACGTTAAATTCATATAAGCTTTTACACCACATTCTTATTGATTTTAATCTTGAATAAATTTTCTTGTATTCTAAAACGAAAATGCTAAAGCTATGATGTGAAAATGAATGCGATTAATGAATTTTAAAAAACAATTAACTAAATAAGTGTTTTATCAAAATATATCATATAATTATAAAGCACAAAATCACATGTATAGGTTTGTACGAACCAAGTGTTGAGCTTTGTAACTCAATTAACACTTTCTCATATTTCAAATGGAAATATCTAGAAGTCAAATCCCCCTTTCAGAACTATCAAAACAATAAAATAAAATAAAAATGTTTGTAATCGTACCAACCAAAACATAATCTCTTATAATTAATAACATAATATATTTACACATTCAATCTTTAAATACTCCCATACAAGCGCACTTGTACTCCTTTACAAAATTTATACTGATACTACAACTGCTTGAATTAGAAAAGAAGACAATGAAATGTACTTCTCTTAAAATTCTTTTATAATCCTAATGTTTTTAGGTTTTTTTTTTTTTTAAAAAAAAAACTCAATTCAAGTAAGATTTGTATATTAACTAAAAAATGGAATTTTAATGTTATAACTAATATTACGACTATGTGATACATGGATTAATTAATTTTAAATATGTATAAATTAAGTAAAATATTCGATTAACATGATTGAAATTTAACATTTAATGAAAGTAAATAAAAAATAATAATCTTAAGTTACTTAATGAGTGTACTTTTTTTTCTTTTTTTTTTTTTTTTTTTCTTTTTTTTTTGCACAGTTGACAAACCATCACAAACTCTGTTTCTAACAAAAAAAAAAAGAAAAGAAAAGAAAAATTTGATAGATTAATCTAACAATTTTTTAAGTCAGTAATTTGTTAAAAATTTATGAATGAAATGTTTATAACAATGATATACACTTTAAAAATTGCCTATATTTTCATGTGAGGTGATGGTCAATTGCTACTTTGAGTAAGTTATACACTTTAACACAATGTCCATTAATTTATTTGTCTATATAAACAAAGGTTAAAATTAAATAGCCAAAAAAAGGAGGATAAATATTATTAATGTGGATATACATCCACAGAGAGTGAAAATTAATGTTCACAAAAGTCCATATTTAGTGGATATATATATCTACATTATATGTGATGTGTACAAATGATATGCATTAGTTGGTACGTATCACTGCCCTTCAAAGAATTACTAAATGTCCTATACAAATGGAGTCAAGAGTTATATAATGTTGTAACTACTGCAAAATGAAGGAAATATTAAAAGAGTAAATAAATAACAATGACTAGCATTGTTCAGTACGCGTACACAACAACACATAACAAACACTGGCATGCTGCGTGTTAAACTTCATGAAAACATTGATACTAAAGTCCATCTTTCTTGCCAATTTAGCAAACAGTAAAAGATATATATTCATCATAGTTGTTTATACAGAGGTCTTACCTATCCTTGTCTCTTATTTCATCATGACTTTTAAAGATCTAACATCAGAATAAAACTAGTTGTAACAAATTTTGGCTAATCTTACTTTGGAGGCTTCCAAACCTTTTATCAAAAGAACTAACCAAGGGCTTTGATACGAAAATTTGCTAAAAAAATGCATCAGCAAGGTTTAATTTAAAAATAAAAAATAGGAAGAAATATATGACAGAAGCAACCAACACGCAGAAACAAGCAAATGAGAAAAAGAAAATTCACCCTAATATGGATTACATGGATGATAACAACGCCCAACCCAAGCAGCAGAAGGAGGATAATGGAGTTCACCAACCGAATACAAAATTGCCGCTTAAACTACAATATCAATGAGGCATATATGAATAATACGTGTTAAATGATTTGTGGATTCTCAGACATAAAACTTGTTTACCAATATCTAATCAATAATAATGCTCAATTGTAAAATCATCTTGTTGATGAGAAAAACAATAATAATAATAAATAAAAACATCAAACATCAAGTGGAATTAGATAGAATGATATAGCATCCAAATCCCAAGTCAGACATTTTAAATTCGAAATAACTCTTTTTCAAAATTCACTAAATCCAACATTTTCAAAGTCAATCTCAACCCTGTTCAAGGGCTCAAAGAACTTCTCCTTGTTTTGAAAACAACACCAAATATTCCCATTAATATCATAATTTCAGCCCTATAACAAGTATCTTTCATGAATTGAAAAATTCTAACATAAAAATTTGGGAAATTTTCCAGACCCAAATGTTTCCAACCCTCTAATCTTCCAGGTGTTCAACATTATTATCATATAATAAAAGAGTCCAATATAAAATTTATATTAAAAAAAACATAACAAATATCAAGGAATTGACCTTCAAAATGGTGGGACGGTTTCTAGTGATGGCCAGACTGACACTCAAAGGAGAATAAAAATGAATTATGATTTATGTTTTCCATTTTTAAGAGAGTGAAATATGGAGAGTCCATTTAACGTTTATATATATAAAAAGTTAAAAATTTGATCACAAGTCATGTAAAGTTCTCTCTACAATTTTTTTTTTTTGGAATTAAGAGTATAGTATATTTATATTGTTAATGAAACTGGAGGCTACCCCTGGGATTTTGAAAACACACTTTTTAAAGCAATTTTGACGAAATACGAAACGCATTTTTTATATCCCCTGTTTTTTACCTATCAAAAAAAATATTGTTAATGATTACAATCAGATACACACACTTGAAGGTATTCAACCTGGAAACTAACTCTAACTCAATCAAGTGTTGCACTTGGAAAGTCACTCTAATTTTGTTTATCATTATCTACAAGTCAGATACAGGATAATTCTAAGTCTATCTCAATACATCCAAGATATATAGCAGTTATCTCTGATCGTGATCATCTTATGGTGTTTGTTTTGGATGAACATTATATCTTTAACAACTCACAACACTTTTGAACCCTCATTCAGTGAAAAACAAGGTATATATACTCACTTGCTACAGAATTAGCTAAGTATATATGCCGAGACATAACTTCACAATATTAAAACATCAACTATAATTTAAAAGTATAAAAGAGAAGCATTTGAATTTTTGGTAGCCATGTTCAAATCTTCTTGTATACTGAAAAGCAATACACTTCAACAATGATTTTGAGTACCTACACTTCAATCTTATAGATACGACGACCTTCAACTTCGTGATAATTTCTTCCTTGTAAAATCTGGATTGAGATAGAGGAAGTGGGACGGAGACCAGCCAAACAATTAAATAGCATTAACGAATCACTAAATGCTTGTTCTGCAGAAGGAGGAGGAAAGATTAAAAGACTAAATAAATAACAATGACTAGCATATTGATCAGTTAACAATTTTCACTACACATAACAAACATTGGAATGATGCAAGTAAAGTTGATGACTAGCATATTGACGTTAAAGTCCAATTCCTAATGTTAGACTTCATGATCAACCAAAAAAAAGGGGAGAGACAAAGAAGAATATTATATATAAGCTAGTCTATTTGCTTGTGAAGCTGTTATTAAAAATGAGGTTCTCATGAAAAGTTTTCCGAATATTAAAATCCGTAGTGGACAATTGTAAAATTTGCCTTTGCTTGATTTTTGTTGTAGGAAATAATATTGAAGTTTAGAACCAACCTCAATAACTAATAACTAACAATCTAGTGGACATTCGAACTTCAATCGGAGTGGAGCAATTGGTGTTGGCCATGATGGTTGCCCAAGTAGGAATACAGGTTTGATTGGTGGTTCATACAAAAGGAAGAAGCGGCCGGAGGGAGCAGGTAAGAATTGCTCCAAGATTTCACTTCTATCTCGTAGTTGGCCAGCCTCTTTCAATTCCATCTTCCGCATGTTGCACAAGACAACGTAATTGCGGAATTGTAAGAAGACGAGTTCACCATCCTTTGGGTGGAAAGCTAGGAACTCTATTTGCCGACTGGACTTCTCGGCTATCTCAACAAGCATAACATGTTCTGAAATCATTTGATTCAAGTAAACTTTGTGCTTCATGCACCATGTACCATTATTACCATAATCCTCGAGTTCCCAAACAGAAAAGAATAAAGCCTCTCTGGAAAGGGTAAAAAGAAACTGGAATATCCGGAGACGCCCTTGAAATTCTCCAATGGAGAAAGAGTGCTTCGTAAATTCAAAGGGTAGATCGATATAACGAAGTTCTGCATTCTCGTTGAATGGATCGAACACAACAAGGCCTTTATTATGTCTTGTATCTGCATTCACCCAATGCAGCATTCCATTGCAGGCAACACCATGAGGAAGGGGTTCGAATCCCCATCGTGACGAAACAACTAAACTAGACCATTCACCCGTCTCGGAAGAAAAGATCTCCATCTTTAACTCACTGGTAATGGGTTCAGAGGGAGAACGAATCCAGCATACCACCTTATATCTGTAATTGACATTTGTAATACATTCCTGCAGGTCTATGTCATAGCAATAGTACTTTTCGCATATAAAGCTGACCATAGCCGCAGTCCTGCCCATGCTCATATACGGAGGGCTAGGGAGCATGAGCCATTCTTTGGTAAATGGATTGCAGATGTAGTACTCGCAAAAGCCTGAAATATTCCGAGTCGGTGGAACTTCGCTGCATACCAGCAATAAGTCGTTGAAAGCTGCCTCGATGCTTTTTCTTGCTCGTTTAATACAGGGAAGAAAGTTGAGAAAATCGAATCCGTCACGTCCACAGTCAAGAGACAACTCAGAATTATCGGATGGAAGATGGATGATATTATCTTTATGCATTAAAAGAAGAGTAAAGGGCTCGGAAAACTCACCGAATTTATGGCAATGGCGGTGGTGAATGAAGCTGCGAATAAAGTAAGGATCAGAAATAAGAGAATACCAGCGCTTCGAGACAGACTTGCACTGGAGAGCCCATTGACAAGGTAGTCTATAAAGGATCTCCAATAACAAAGCTTCAGGGAGTTCATTGATGTTGATCAGATTCAGATCATCAACATCTTCTTCTATTCTTGATCTTTTGCGACATGGAACCAAAGAAAGCTGCGTGCTTGACTCCACCGCCATGGGCTTTTCCACAGCAAAAGCAGAAGCAGAAAAGAGAAAACGAAACGATGCTTTAAAAGCTTATGCTCTTCGTTAGTAGGTAAGGCGGCCTCATCCAGACCGTTTATTTTTATCAAGATTTCGTAGGGTTATTCTCGATTTTTTTTTTTTTTTTTCTTAGAAGAATCAGCACGATCTAAACCTATATTTACGTCTTAACTCTTAACTCTTAAATCTATATTTGCGTTAGTAGGTAAGTGCCTCTACTTATATATTATATAAATCATTTAATTATTAACATAAATTTCTTCAAATAAAATTTTATTTATAAAAATTCAAATAGGTTTACAATTACTAATTAAGTTAGTTTACTCAGGTAAATTTTTATTACCCATGTGGCCATGTTTCAATATATGTGAAAGACTACTTCGATTATAATTCTATTAATAACTTTCAATAAATTTAAACTAGTATTACTTGTTAACTTTTTACTGTTTTCAAAACTATCTCTGTATTTAGTTCAAATTGATTTTGTCAAAAACGAAACAAAGAAGTATTTTGGAAAATGTTTGAGAAGACAAATTAGAATAAAATAAAAAAGATTATGAAATAAAATAATAAAATTGAAAATTTTAATTAAATATATCTAATATTCTTCATAGAACATATTTTATCGTTCCATAGTTATTAAGATTGTTTAAAAAACAAAAATCTAATATCAAAGTTTCAGCAGGGTTGTAGTTTATCCTATTTAAAACTAGAAGTTAGTAAGTTTCACGTGGTTTTTGTTTTTCAATATGTTCAAATTCTATTAAGTTTCAACAAACATGAAATGTTATCAAGTTAATTTTGCGCTTGACCTGGCCGCCATGACAATAGGCAACAACATAGATTTCGAGGAGAAATAAACCGAAACAAAATCTAGGATTTGTTCTTAAATTTTTCTTCTTAGTGAATTGCTTACTTAGTAAGTTATACACTTTAACACAGTGTACATTAATTTTACATTTGTGTATATAAACATAAGGTTAAAATTATTTTTGGGGTAAAATTTCCCAAAACTTCAAACACCATGCAAATCCTTAACACAGGTGAAAAACTCATACCATAAATCCCAAACCTTAAACACCAAACCCAAAAACCAAAATATCTTGTAATGCAAAACCTCAAATCTCAAACTCCAAACATATTTTTAGAAGTTCAAATAAGTTTCCATGGCTTTCATAGCCATTTCCAAAATCAGTTTTTGAAAGTTTAGCAAAGATCTTAATTTTAGCTCACATATCCCAACTTTAACAAATCCAATGATAACCAAACCAAAAATTAATTGGTGCATCATCAAATTACATATGTTTATCATTAAATAAAACCCCAAAACTGTTTCCAAATAATTCTTTTTCAAAATTCACAAATTTCAGCCTTTCCAAGGACAATCTCAACACTGTTTCAAGGGCTCAAATCACTTTTACTTATCATGAAAACATCATTTTTGGGGAAAGTTTTCGGATATAACAAAACCTTTGGTACCCAAATTTTTCCAACCCTCCAATCTCTCATTGTTCAACTCAAAATCTTCTTAGTATTCACCATTATCGTCATGTAATAACAAAGTCCATGAAGTGTTTAGTAAAGTTGCAGCCCAAAAATGCTAACCAGACATGACGGTATCTAGTGGTGGTGTGATGCTAAAGCTATATAGGCTTAAATTAATATAGGCTTTTACACCACATTCTTATTGATTTTAATCTTGAATAAATTTTCTTGTATACTAAAACGAAAATGCTAAAGCTATGATGTGAAAATGAATATGATTGATGAATTTCAAAATATAATAGATGAATATTTAAATTATTTTCTTGTAATTGATGACAATTTGTAAAGATTATGTAGTAAAATTTGTATTATCCCTAACATCATTCATACTGAAAAATAATGCAAAACTTCCCACAATTTCAACAATGATTTGTGAGTTCCTAAACTTCAATCTTATAAATATGATGACCTTTAACTTCGTGATTACTGCCTCCTTGTACTATGAAAACGAAAACAACAAGTAAAAGGTTTGCATGGAGGTAGAGGAACTAGGACAGAGACAAGACAAGCAATTAAATAGCCTTCAAAGAATCATTGACTGCCTTTAAAATTTGGAGCCAAGAGTTATATAATGCTGTAAGGAGTACAGAAGAAGGAAATATTAAAAGACTAGATAAATAAAAACGACTAGCATTATGTTAACAACGTTCACTACACATAACAGACATTGGCATGATGTGTGTTGAACTTCATGAAAACATTAATTGATGCTAAAGTCCATCTTCCTTGTTTTTTTTTTTATCAATAAGTAAAAATTTTATTCTATAACACAAAGTCTAAAGTTACAGATATACAAGATATCTAATATTCTAACTCCATAATAAAACAAGTTCACTTAAATATATATATATATATATATATATATATATATATATATATATATATATATATATATATATATGTATAGAATTTCAAGTGGGTTACTGTTATTAAGATAGTTTATCCTATTTAAAATTCTATTAACACAGTTTCAATTAATTTAGAATAATACTTCAATTAAAATTCTATTAAGTTTCAACAAACATGAAATGTTATCAAGTTAATTTTGTGCTTGACCTGGCCGCCATGACAATAGACAACAACATAGATTTTGGGTAGAAACCAAAACAAGTTAGATCTAGGTTTTGCTTTTAAATTTAACTGTCAAAATATGTTGTAGTTTTCATGGTTGTTTTTGTTTTGCATAATCCAAACAAATTGAATTGATTGTGTAAATAGATTCTTAAACCTCACATGAGAATTGTAATGATCTAAAAATAAGTAAGATAAAACTTGGTTAGGATAATATGAGTTGCTTCATAGTTTATTTATATGGTTGTTTGAATTGTTTCCAACTTCCCGTTAAGTCGTTGTGCTAGGATATAGAAGCCATTATAATGCGCTTTTGATGGGACCAAAAGGATGAGTAACGAGGGTGTGTTGTTGGACCCAAATGTCTCAAGTTAAAAAAAAATAATAATAAATAAAAAAAAACCCTCATTGTTGCTGCTTAGGAATTGCAAGCTTTCTCAAAGAGAATATAGATTAATTTGGCCGCGCAAACATCAACCAAGGTATCCTACTTTGTCAAAAAAAAAAAAAATTTGTACCAACCAAGATGTAATCTCTTATAATTAATAACATGATATTTATACCTTCTGTCTTTCATACTCCCTTACACGCTGATGCCACGAGTGATTGAATTCAAAAAGAAAACTGTGAAATTTACTTCTCTTAAGGGTGGGTTTGGCCCCCCGTTTTCAGTGAGAAAAACTGCATTTTCAGCAAAAAACGCAAAACTCTTGCGTTTGGCCCCACGAATTTTAGGAACTCGCGTTTTAAAAAACGCCGAAAACCAGCGTTTTAAAACTGGAGCTGATAGTCAATAGTTTGAAAACGTTGTTTTTAACTCAAAAATCTTGTTTTCGCACCGCATGTTTTTATGGAATTAGTTACTAAAATGTCCTCAAATCCATTTTTGCCTCTTCATCTCAGCTTGCTTCACCTGCAGTAAGTTAAAAAAGCTCTGATCTGCAAGAAAAACTCACCAAGCAAGAACATTTTTTTGGAAGAGAAGTACAGAAATTTCATAAAGGTCAAACTTCTCATGCTTTCGATGAAACAAAAACACTAGATAATCGGGTTCTTGATCACCTCCAACAAAGAAGTGAAATAACCTTACAAGATCAAAGCCCTCACCTGCAAGAAGGTCCATTTCTCCATCTCTAAATGGGTCGACGTCAACCCCAAAACCCAGTATATTCTCTTTCCATCTTTATGCCTCTTTTAATCACTTCAGATCTAGCTATATATGCTCTGCTACTCCTTCAAATTCCACTCCACCTGTTACTTGGAATCCACCCATGGCCATGTGGGTTCAACAAAAAGAAGAAAATGAAATGAGAAATATTGAGAAGACTCTAGAGACTTCTGGTTTAGTGGGTTGAAGTGGTCAATGAAAAGAAGATAAAGAATAAACAAAGTGAAGGCAGTGGTGTACTTTATTTGTTGAGAAAAAGGCAGTGGTTTACGTGTGACAGTGTTATTCATATGTGTGACTTGTGTTGTAGGACAAAATAACGTGTGCTATTTATATTTGTTTTATTGTTTTATTTTTAGTACGTATTAAATTTTTTAGTCATTTTTTGAATCTTTTAAGGTATAATGTTGTATTATTTGGAAACTCAAAAAAAAATGTTGTATTATTTGGTTTATATATGTATGGGTTAAAGGACTGAAATATGTTTGAGCTATTGAATTTTAGTCTTTTTAAACTTTGTTCTATTGAAAAATTAATTAATTAAAATATGGACTGTATTTAAAAAATAAAATAAAAAATGATAAAATAACCTTAACATTATAATTAAGTCCTTTTTGGTCATTTGCATCCAAAACAGCAGTTTTAGACTAAAATTATCCAAACGCTCAATTGATAGAAACAACTATTTTTTATTAGTTTTGCCAAACGCATAATTGTGATTTTCAAAATCGTGTTTTTAAAATCGTGATTTTAAAATCGTACTTTTAAAAAACGCACTTTTTCAAACAGCTAACCCAAACTCACCCTAAACCTCTTAAAGTCGTAATGTTTGTAGGTTAAAAAAAAAAACTCAGTTCAAGTAAGATTTATAAATTAACACAAAATCTTCATTTGGACTTTCACTTTCCTGATTGTGACTTGTGAGTCACCAACAATTCAGGCGGGGTATTTTAAGCAGAAACAACAAGTGGAAAAACAAATGATTACATTAATTAATAGAGAATGTGAAGACAGGTTTTGGGACCTTAACATAGAACTGGTAAGGTGAGATTAAAAATATGCTATAGGGAAGAAATAAAATGGCTACCTTTGACAACTAAATAAAAGAAGGGGGTACGGGTGTTTAGCAAACCAAGCAACCCAAAGGTATAGTAACATTGTTGTGTGTTTGACAATTTGGGAATCTAGAGAACACCGGGATGAAACAAATCGCTACCTTTGACAAAACTGAATAAGAATATATTCTAGTCCTTTCACAGGGGTGGATCCAAAAATTTAATCCAGGGTGGGCACCTTCTGATTTCAAACAAAACTACAAATCAACCACAAAGAATCAACTAATAAAATAAAATCAAGAGTGCCTGGTCGACTACCTATGGAAATAAAAACATTTGAGTAACTGAATTTGACAATTTCAAACTTCATATTAAAGAGAGAAATGAGAATAAAAATTACTGGTCAGAGGGAAGGAGCATAAGGGCTAAGACTCGAAAGCTAGGACTAGGCAACGGCATGAGGCTGTGGGTTAATTATTGATATTGTTTTGATTTTGGACTAATTTTTTATGATATTATTTGGGTTTTTTTTGTTTTTTTGTTTTTTTTTCTTAATTTTTTAATGGGTATACTTATAAAATCCATCCATATATATATATCAAAGTAGGCAATGCTGTACTTGAGGTCGTTTCAATTTAGTTAAAAAAATGAAACATTTCGATACCGGTCAATGATGTACCGTTTAGATTACATATATTATATATATATTTATATATATATATATATATATATATTATTGATTAGAAGGTTATAAAATTGTAAGTGATATTATCCAAGATGACATTTCATATATATATATATATATATATATATATATATTTTTTTTAAAAAGATTCCTAATATATATATTAGTTTTTTTTTTATTTTTGCTATACCAATATATATTAGTTATTAAATGAAGTAAGGAACTAATATATTAGTTATTCAATCAATTAAAGAACAAAAAAGACATCATGTCAAAAAAATAAAAGATATTTAAAAAAGTAAAATGCAAATGTAAAAAGTAAAAAGAGTGGGGGAGGGGGATCCACGAGGTTGGAGAAGAGTCAAAAGCTGGTGGGTAGTTGGCAAACAATTAAAGATAAAAAATAGTTTTGTCCCGCAAATCAATAGAAGAAAGATGACAGCCATAAGAAGATGAAGAGAAGCAGAAAGAAGAAGGAGCAATAGTGAAGATCCAAACCAGAGAGGCTAAGATGGAGAGACAACAGAGTGAGAGTTTTGCAAAATATTGAGAGTCTAAGAGAATAAATATCTAGGTAATGTATTTTTTTTCAAAATTGAGGGTGGGCACGTGCCCACCCTGGTCACAAGCTGGTTCCGCCCATGTCCTTTCATTTGACAACTATAAACTAATACTAAAAAAAAAAAAAAAAAAAAAAAGAAGAAGCAGAGAGTAACAAATTCAATATCTGCAAGAAAAATGGGGTTAAGCTATTGTTTTTTAATTGAGGTGGTACATTCTAAATCATATATTTATTTCAAATAAATCATAATCTTGAAAACTTAAATGAACTCTCCACATTTCAAAGTGAAATGGAGAGGTGGATCCGAGAGAGTTCATTCCTCCTTTGAAAACAACTATATTTCCAAACTATCAAACTAAATCATATTTAAATACAAAAGTAAAAAGGAAAGGAAGCTTTCCTGCCTATTATTATCGTTTTTTTTTTTAATTTAATTCAATTGCGTGCCTGCATCAAAGCGCCAGCAAGCTGTATGGATTTAGGATCATTTACCTTTTTCTGTCTTGCTTTGGATGAGATCGAAAGTTTAGGTATCTTAAAATTATTACCCTTCTACAAATGAAGTGATTTCGAATTTTCGATGGTCCATTGCATAACATTTGTTGAAGGGGTAATTGCACAAATGAAATAGAATAGATTTATGTAGGAGTATGATTCTTTTGCTCATTTTAGCTAATCTAAAATTTCGGGGAATTTTTAAATCTTAGACTTTGTCATAATTTTTTCTATTTTACTCCAAAAAAATAAAAAATAAAACAGAAGATTTCGTTTCCCAACAGTAACCGTTGGATCCTGTTAAATTCATTTGCATTAACAGCGTGTAAACAACAACATGATAATGAATGTAAATGATATTACTTCAACATCATAATAATTAAATATCAAAATTACTTTTTATGATTAGTAACACATAGTTCTTAAATTTTTTAATTTTTTATTGTAAAATTTGTAGTATCCCTCTTATTACTCTAAGAAAAGGGATTTGATACCTTGATTGCTCACATCACATAGTCTCAAAAGTAGTTCAGATACTTAAGTTTCATAGTTTATTATTATTTTTTTTTTTCAATAAATACGACAAAATTTAAGATATTTATGATTATGGCGTCTATTTTATAATAATAATTTTTTATTATAGGTTAATTACAATTTTTTTTCTTTGTGTAGACTGTAGACCCAGACACCAAGACTTGTTTTCAAAAACTGAGTGTTTGTGTGGAAGTGCCCTTAAGGCAAGTTGGCATTTAAATTTAATGCAAAAATAACGTATTTTACCTAATCGTTAAAAAAAAATGCTCCTTAAATCCTAAAATTAAAACTAAACAATTTTCTCAAAAAAAAAAAAAATTTTAACTAAACAAAAGGACACACCTGTCACACTTAATGCACCACAGTCCAAAGATCAATTTTCAACGCTCTTAAATGAGAGTTAATACTTAAAACTCTACCTCCTGAAATCCAAATGGTTACACAGCCTGGCTCATATTAAGGGATTATATAGAGAAATTTTAATTCTTTCTTATGTGAAATTAAGTTTAATGCCTTTTGCTTGTAAAAAAAAAAAATAAATAAAAATAAAAAAGAGGAAAAAATTAAATGTCTTAGTGACAGAAATTTCTTGTTCACTGTTCCCTAAGGTTGTTAAGGAAATCTTCCAATTAACTTTGATTGTGATTTGCCAAAGCTGGGTGTTGTAATTTTGATAATTGGTGTTTTGTAACTTTCCCAACAATAGAGTGCAATGCATATAAGCAAAATTGACAAAAAATATACTTAGAGTAAAAACCAAAATCAAAACAGGGAGTCTTCGCAACTAAGCCAAACCCTAGAGGGTGATTATGCATTTTAGCCTAATATTTAACACCCTTTTATAAAAGGTATCAAGCACGTGTCACATGACGTTCAGAATCTTCAAATGTTCAATTAATAGGTATCTTTTTCAACTTCTTCTCACCATTACTATTGCAGCAATTATCAATTTTTCGACCATACACAACTCACCATTGCAGCAATTCCAAAGGATAAAAGTACTTGTGAGAGATGCAAAATATAAAATGAGCTCTTGATGTATTAATGTTCCTCGGATTTGTTATTTTTTTATTATTATTCTATATCAAAAAATAAAAAAGAGGATTTGTTATTTATTTTATTTATTTTTTTAAACATGAGGAATCTTTCTAATGAAGAGTCTTTAGACAAAGATAGTAAAACTTATTAATAACTGACATTGCCAGCCAGAGTTAATTACGGAGTAATTTAGAAATATTCACCCCTAATAGGCTATACCCTAATTTTCAAATTCCTAATGAGACTATGATGTAGACTACATTCAGGCCCACATACCCCAACTTAACTGCCATCGACAATAAATATATGAGGGCAAAAAAGAATAGGAACATAATATATATATTTTTAAATCATAATTGTTTATATATAGTTTAATAATAACTATCATTTTTATATGTGTCCACCATTAACTCTATTTTTATTATGTACAAATCACAACCAGCTATGTATAATTTGTTGTGAGTTGTATTCTAAACGAATTCTTTAGTGGAAAATTAAGAAAATGTTATTTTAAGGAATAAATAAATAAATGGTGCAGGGATACAAATGCAAATTTCTCATATTTTGTCATATATAAAGAAGCTACCAAATAGGGATATACGTGCACGGAGTAGAGGATCCTCTGTGACTCAAAATCCTTGGTTCCTCTATTTGCTGTGTGCCAACAAGAACCAGTCTTCGTGTTCTGGTTTTGCACGCATTCATTTTTCTTTCACATCCACTCCCATTACCACCACCAACCCAGTAAGCCTCTCTCCCTATATCTTGTTTTAGAGGTATGTCTCAATCTATTCAATATTACTAGAAAACTGTGTCATTATCTGCATCTGCATGCATTCATGTGGGTAATTACAACTTTTCTGGCTTTTCCAGAGATGAGTCTGGTGGGGTTTCAAATTTTTTTTTTTTATTCTGTTTCTAACTTCCAAGGTTTCAGCTCGCTTTTCTGGATTTATCATGATCTGATTGCGTTAAAGATTGGTTTTTTTTTTGTTTAAGGCTGTATATTATATTGACTCCTTGAGTAATCTTCTTAACTAATAATTCTTTATATTATAATATTGGGTTTTGACAATATGACTAATGTTGTGACTGTGTGAGTTAAATAGGCCTTGACTCTTAGAGTTTCAATTCAAGTTATCCACTTTATTATATTCTTCAAATTGCATTTTCTCTCTTCTTTTTTTATTGTATATATGAGTATGAGTTTTGGGATTAATAGTGTGATCTAATCAAACCCTCTACATTGCATACAATACCATTTTCAATTCTAATAAAACCTGTAGGCTGTAGTGGTCCATGCCCTCTACATTGCCAAAACCCCACCAAACACAAGATGGCTCTTTCAGCCTATTAAAAAAATAATAATAAGAAACCAAGAAAAGGTGGATTTTGGAAATGGGTTCTGACTTTCACAATTATATGGTACAGTGCTTAGGCTTGAGACATCTTTTGTTTGTTTGTTTAATTTCGATTTATGGATTCTTTCATGATGCGTATCTTGTTCCCTGGATGTTGTATCACATGACAATTTTTTTTTTTTTGTGTGTGAGTTGAAGAAATCAGAATACTTATGTGCAAGTATGGACTATGGAGGTCCCGTGGGGGCTATTATATTATTTTTGAGAGATTCCCTATTATAATATATAGGAAAAGAGGTGTATAATTTTAAAATATTATCTCGTTCACTGGTTGAGAGTTTAAACCTCATAAACCATTCTATGAAAAAGTGATGTGAACTATTGTGGAGCTCATGATGTCCTTATGCCACTCAAATAATGTTATAGAATTTTGTGATTTTTTTTTCATAAAGAACAACTTCTCTGGGGTTCTTCAACTAAAATTAGGTAGCAATACTTGTCATGTGAGATATATATATATAGAGTGCCCTGACTCTGCTGCATTAGTATGATAGTCTTAGATTGATCCATGTGCTTAAAATACATGATTGGTTTTCGAGATTATATGCGGATTTCATTTTCATGTGCTCCATTAGGTTACAGACTATTCAGAGAAATCAAATGAGACTGTTGTATAAATTTTGAGTATCTAGGATTTATGTGGTTGTTGTAGCATTCTAATTTCCTCCATTTATCCTTACCTTTTTTTTCTACCAAACAAAGCACTAACAAAAGAATCAAGTACGGCCTGGACAACATTCTGTAATCATGATGACTCTAATGATTTCAACTCTTCATTTGATTTAAGCATTGATTGGTTTTGTAGGTAAGCAATTGGACAAAAACTACGAAGTAAAACGAGGCTCAAAGTAAAAGCATTCCATGGCAGAAGATGATACCTATACACAAGATGGCACCTTGGATATCAATAAAAACCCTGCTAACAGGAGAAAAACTGGAAACTGGAAAGCTTGCCGTTTTATTCTTGGTATAGTTCTCAGTCTTTTTTTACCATTTGTTGTCACTAATTGCACCATTATTTGATTTTCATTCCTTATGGTATCTGATGACACTGAGATCGTGAACACTATTATATGATTTGGTCACAGGAAATGAATGTTGTGAAAGGTTGGCATACTATGGGATGAGTACCAATCTGGTGAATTATCTTCAGGAGCGTCTCAATCAGGGAAATGTCACAGCCTCCAATAATGTCACCAATTGGTCTGGGACCTGCTATGTCACACCATTGCTTGGAGCCTTTCTAGCTGATGCATATTTGGGAAGATATTGGACAATTGCCGGTTTCTCAATCATCTATGTTTTTGTAAGTTTCTTTCAAACAATTGCCTGTCAGCTCAAGTGCCCAAGTCTTTTTGGAAACTTGATCACTATATTTAAATAAACCACATTAAGATTTTCTATTTTGGTCATTCTCTTCCTTTTGATCCATTATGGAAGCTCCTATCATTAAATTTCTTTGAATTTACAGCTTTTTTATATAGAAAATTTGTGAACAAAAAAAGTCCAAGTACTTGGTTCCTCTTTTTCAGTGGGTTTCAAATTCATCTTAAGTGATGATTATAATTAAGCCAACTCATAATCCTTGGATAAACCTGGTTGTCTGAGGGGCTTACTTCCCCAAAATTATTAAAGAACTCTATTTTTTCTTCTAGGGGATGACACTCTTAACAATGACTGCTTCCGTCACTGGACTAAAGCCATCATGTGATAAGAATGGTTGCAACCCAACAAAAACACAAAGTGCAGTTTGCTTTGTAGCACTTTACTTGATTGCTCTTGGTACTGGTGGAATCAAGCCATGCGTCTCTTCTTTTGGTGCTGATCAATTTGATGAAAGTTATGAGAAAGAGAGGAAACATAAGAGCTCCTTCTTCAACTGGTTTTACTTTTCCATCAATATTGGTGCCCTTATTGCTTCCTCAGTTTTGGTTTGGATACAAATGAATGTAGGCTGGGGATGGGGGTTTGGAGTCCCGGCAGTTGCAATGGCCATTGCAGTTGTATCCTTTTTCTCAGGTAGCCGGTTGTACCGGCTTCAGAAACCTGGAGGGAGTCCTCTTACAAGGATTTTCCAGGTTATCATTGCATCATTCCGGAAGCATAATGTTGAAGTACCTTATGATAAGTCTCTTCTTTATGAGACCACAGATGAGGAATGTAATATCAAAGGAAGCCGCAAGCTTGGACACACAGACAAGTTAAGGTGAGTGGATTGGAGCTAAGATTATTATAAGCTACAATTTGTCAAAAGCTTATTCATATTTGATCAATTAGCCTATTTTTTCTGAGCTCTTTTAAAGATCCATCAATTTCTTTTGAAAACGATTCTCTTGCTTTACAAATTCAATATCTAGAAGTTCAAATTAGTTCTCTAATCTTCTCATGTAAGCTTAACGTAGGCACACAACATTATTTTTTAATGTAATACTTTGTGCTAGGAACTTAAAAATGTAAACTTGGAACAGTTAGAAGTTAGAACACTCACATCTCAAATGTTGGTGTTGCTATCTCTATTGCTGTGATGCAACAGGACATGAAAGAGGGCCTTTTTTCTGGCATCTGATCATATGTTTCTAGGTTTGATTGATTTCTAATCAGGATTGTCAATTTCCAGCTTCTTTGACAAGGCTGCTGTGGAGACTGAAACTGACCGCACTAAAGCCTTGAACCCCTGGAGACTCTGCACAGTGACACAAGTCGAGGAGCTCAAGGCCATTGTTAGGCTGCTCCCAGTATGGGCATCTGGTATAGTCTTCTCTACCGTTTACAGTCAAATGAGCACCATGTTTGTTTTACAAGGCAACACAATGGACCAACGCATGGGCCCTAAATTCAAAATTCCATCAGCATCCCTCTCCCTTTTCGACACTCTCAGCGTGATCTTCTGGGCTCCTATGTATGACCGGCTCATTGTCCCATATGCAAGGAGGTTTACTGGCAATGAAAGGGGCTTCACTCAACTCCAAAGAATGGGTATTGGCCTTGTCATTTCCATTTTCTCCATGCTCACTGCAGGGATTTTGGAGGTTGTTCGGCTAAACATTGTTAGAAAGAACAATTACTATGACCTTGAGTACATTCCAATGTCAATTTTCTGGCAAGTACCACAGTATTTTCTTATTGGATGTGCAGAAGTATTCACTTTCATTGGACAGTTGGAGTTTTTCTATGACCAAGCACCCGATGCTATGAGAAGTTTGTGCTCAGCTCTGTCACTCACAACTGTAGCATTGGGTAATTACTTGAGCACTTTCCTCGTTACAATTGTGACAAATGTCACCACAAAGAATGGGAAGCTTGGTTGGATTCCAGATAATTTGAACAGGGGCCATCTTGACTACTTCTACTGGCTCTTGGCCATTCTCAGCGTGCTGAACTTCTTTGTGTATCTCTGGATTTCTAAGTGGTATACATACAAGAAGGCGGTCACACATCTGCAATCAAAGTGAAGACATAGTGGTGGGATTGAAACCTGCTTGTGGTCTGTTATTGGAGTTTGTTTAGTCTATTACTTTCTATTTGAATTTTTGGTCTCTTTGCCTGGTCTCTGGGACAAGATAGAGTATTTGTATATATGGTTTGCAATGTGTTGTTAATTCCTACATAGATTTCAAGTGTTTGTTAATTCTGAATTGAATTCTTTTGGTATTCAATCTGTCATTATTTGTGCATCAACATCACTAGTATTATTGAGATGATATGTTGGATCATGTTATTTTTATCCCCAAAAAAATGTGGCCATGTGGCTATGGGCAAAACTAGCATGTCGTTTTTTGATTACATGTTTCTGGGGACAGAAACGTCATGTCGTTGAAGAAAGACTACAGGACAAACTTTATCATCCTTATAGAAACGGAGGACAAACTTTATCATCCTTATAGAAACGGATAATGCGTAAAACGAGAGGTTCAAAATACTTTATACTTAACATATAAAACATCTTGTTATCAAAAAAAAAAAAAAAAAAAAAAACATATAAAACATCTTCTACAATCTCACTCACTTTCTCTCTCTCTCTCTCTCTCTCTCTCTCTCTCTGTGTACTAAGAAAGAGATAAGATGATTGCCTTCAAAACCATTCAAACCTCTTTCACTGCCACCAAACATGCCTTCTTTTTTCACACAGGAAGGCCCTCCAACACAAAGAGTTCTTTCTTGTGTCTCAGCAAGCCCAATGACTCCAATTCAGAAGCTTCTTCACCTGAAGGAGATACCCGTAAGCAAGATCTTCTTGCCAGAATAGCAATGCTTCAAGCTCAAAAAGTCCGTCTCACTGACTACTTGGATGAAAGGTCAGCTTATCTAACACAATTTGGTGAAGAAACCAACGCCGAGTTCGACAAGATTGGAGAAGATGCCCTTAAAGGACTTGATGAAGCTAGTTCCAGGGTCTGTTCAACTTCTTAATTGTGCATCCAAATCATGCAAAATACTTAGGAAAAAAAAAAAAAAAAAAAAGGTAACACAGCGAGGTATGCACACACTTCCTAATGTTTACACATGTTCACAATTCATGGATATATATCCACATTTTAGGTAGTGTGTGCAGACAGTATAAAACTATACAATAGAGCATATTTATAGAGAACTTAACCTAACACTATTCTTGTCCTGATAGCTAATAGGACTAAGTTGCTTGACCTACAAGTATAGGCTTTACAACATGTTTGAGTCCAATGGTCTCCAATATATCTAACAACCCACTTCTTATTCACTTGTGTTTAAGCAGATAATGGAGAATATAGAGAGCCGCATGCAAGCTTTCGAGGAATCTGTTGAATTGAACAAACAGGAGATTGAGGAGAATGAAAACAACTTAATAGAGTTTGAAGATCAGATTGAGAAGGACAGGAATGAAGGGCTTTTCTTCAAGAATCTGAGGCAGAGGACACCTACAGAGAAAGTAAATGCTAAGGAGGAAACAGAGAAGATAGAAGAGGTTACTAAAGAGAACGCTGGATCAAAAACTAGGAGGAACATTTACCTTGCATTAATAGGCCTTATAGTCATCAGCTTAGCTGATTCTTTCTTGTCTTCTTCATATGATTTGAGAAAGGTAGCAGTTCTAGGAGTAATTCTAGTGGCTTTGATTTCGCAGTTCATCTATGAGCAAAGGATGTAAGTTTGTGTGTAAATGTTTCTAGTCATAATTGTATTAACTGAATATTATGACATGATACAATAACCCCAGGTGAAAACTTACAACTTGGATCTGATATATCAAGCTTTGTGAACAATTCTCCATTGTAAAATTAATACACAAAAATAGATATAAAGGTTTTCTTGCTTGATGAATGTTGATTCAGATACATCTATATGACTATATTCGTTTCTAAATGTTTTCTTTCAATTGACACTTAATTGACAAGAGATATGAAAAGTAGGTAGATTAATTTGCTGCAGTACAGCCGAATAAACCAGCAAGAAAAAAGTTTTAGGCAACATAGTCCAATAGATAGTAAGCAAGTTCTGGTAACCTACAAAATCAGAACAAAAAGCAGCTTCCAGTCATTGATTTTTAAGCATTGATGACCAGCAATTCAGATAGAAACACAATTGATTCAAACGTATTATGTAGTCCTTAATCCTTAGTTGATTTTTACATGTTGATGACCAGCATGCATCAGCCTGTGGCTAGTACTACATCCACCTCTTTAATCATGATTCAGTTAACAACCATGGTTTTTGTACTTATCCATATAAAGTCCATAATGTATAATATAACAAAATCTACATTGACTTAGAATTGAACATGTGTGCTATAGCAACTAGGATCCGGTGAGCCAACTGAGTGGTTCAGGTTTTCACCACTTTGCCAACTTGGTGAAATATAGTCCTGTACAGGGAACGTGAAGATATTAAATCCAACCTGCAAGAATAGCACAAAAATACTTCCAATGAGTGATTTTGCCGGAGAAACTGTGCTTTAAGAGAATCTTTGCTCCCTTGATAATTTTGTTCGGTGTGGAAACTTAGAAAACTAGGTGGCTTTGTGTGAGTGGATGAATCCTATGAATTCAAATGAGTGTGTTTTGTGAGATATGTGTGCATGGTGAAAAATGCAGAGACAAATAATGAAATGTGTGGGTTTGGGAACTGTGCAGGCTCTTAAAAGACTACGTAAGTGAAAATCTGAACCCTTGAGTCAGCTACTACCTTTGGAACCGTTAGAATGGCAGCTCTGATACTGTGTTAATTTAATTATGGAGCAATAATGCTCTAATACCATGTTGAGTATAGATCAATAAAGAAGAGTAGGGAAGATAGAAGAGCATTAACAATAAACCTAGAAAGAGAAGAGCAGAAACCTGAGGAGTAGCTCGATTGGTCCGGCCTTGGGTGTGCTCTACAATGGTCACTAGTTCGAATCCCCTCAGGCCACCTACCCAAGGCAAAGTCTTGCATTGCGCCTAGCATGGTACACGTAGCTAGTAGGGTGTTACATGTCCCCATGGGATTAGTCGAGATACGCGTATCTACGAAACGCTGGCCGAACATCCAAGGTTATCAAAAAAAACACGAAAGCGAGAGTTTACATGGCAACTAATCAAATCATTCACATGTACCTTTAGTCACATGACCTATTTAATGAGTCATGTGACTTGTTTAAATAATACATGTGGATGGTCTTATAAGTTTCTACAGTTCTTTATTATCTTTATTAAATGAATTAAGCTTTCATTAAACCATGATCAAAGCACTATTTTACACACATAAAACGACCAATTTACCCTTATTTGCACAATGATCACATTTGATGTAAATTATGTTATTTTGAGGTCAAGACCCCAGAAGTACCGATAATTGGTTTTATTAGGAATATATAGAGAGAGAGGGGTAGGTTATGCACTCTCTCCCCCATCCCAAGAAGTTCCCAAAATTGTGGGCCAATAGAAATCCAATACAATTAAAATCTTAAAGTCATTCACCTAAAAAAATATATATTGTGGGTGTTGAATCATTATTGACAACCAATTTCCCCTAATGACTTCAATTTTTGTAAACTAGTCTTTTATATGGTATATTGTCAACATTAGTCACCTAACCTCCTATAGGGTCACACAATAAACAATTTATTCTCTCTCTCAACACCAAAATCTAAGTTGGAAATTATATTTCTGATTTCCTTCACCATGCATCGCCTTACTTAAGGTAAAGTACAACTCTTTTATAAAATAAATAAATAAATAAATTTGCTTCTCTTTTTTTTTTTTTAAATTATGTTGAACCATATATTTTATTCTCTATATGAAATTAATCTTGATTTGGTTAGTATTAATTCATCGAGTTATATGTTTAATCTGTCTTTATTTGGGCAAATTGAGGTATTAGATGATTCTATTAGGTGAAGTTGTAGTAATGCATTTGATAAAGTGGAGACTATTGTTCTACTCTTTAAAATCTATTTTATTCTTTTCATGTTATATTTTTATATTGTACATAGTATTTCTTTTATTTGTAAATATTAAAAATGTCTACTAGAAAACATCAATATGGATATGAAATGCTTTCATGAGAGAGAGAGAGAGAGAGAGAAATAAAGAAAGAAAGAAAATAATAATAATAAAAAATTAATTGAATCTCAAATAAGATTTCTTGATAAATTTTTTATTAGCAATATAAAAATATATATATAGCAAAAATTTTAGATGAAAATCTCACAGATGAATAATAAATTCATAAAAAGAGTTATAAATAATGAAATAATACAACATGTGAAAATAATTATTTAGGTGGAGGTTTAGTTATTTTTTGAAACTATATTTGTTACTTTCAAAATTACAAGATTTGATTTTTTTGCACTCCCTAAATTATAGGGCTTAAATGTGATTTTCTCAACCAAAAAAAAAAAAATCTATTATGTCACCAAAATTATCTTGAATGTGATTAGTTGGTGTACCACATGTCATAATGTGAAAAAATCTTGATTAAATCATTATACGGTTCATTGGATTATTGTGAGCCTTAGTAGCACCATACCATACGTATAATTAAAGACTTGGTAGGATTTATAGAGTTTGTTTACTAGTAGAAGTCTTCTTTAGGAGTAATTATTGAGTACTTTAGAAACACAATAAATGCGTACTTTTTCTTTTAGGGTTTAACGTGATATGAGCGAATACACAATTATTGTGTTCCGAAAGTACTGAATAATTTTCCCTTTTTTAGGGTTTCATAAGGTTTCACTATATAAATACAGTTTTTCTCCTTAGACATCCACCCAAAGTTGGAAAAATAAAAAAGGGGAGAGCAGGAAAAGTTGGGAGGAGAGAGGTTTGCTATTGAGTTCTACAATCATTCAATCAAAGAGGTATGCCTCAAACCTTATTAGAAAAGAAAATTCAGTTTTTTTTTCTTTCTTTTTCTTTTTCTTTTTCTTTTCGAGGAGGGAATACGCATTTATTGTATTCCGAGAGTACCGAATAGTTTTCCCTTCTTTAGGGTTTCATAAGTTTTCAATATATAAATACAGATATTCTCCTTAGACATCCACCCAAAGTTGAAGTAGTTGGGAGAGAAGGAAAAGTTGGGAGGAGAAAGGTTTGCTCAAGTTCTACAACCATTGAATCAAGAGGTATGCCTCAAACCTTATTCTTTTTCTTTTTCTTTTTGAGGAGGGAATACGCATTAATTGTGTTCTGGGAGTATTAAATAATTTTCCCTTTTTTAGGGTTTCATAGGTTTTCAATTTATAAATACAGTTTTTCTCCTTAGACATCCACCCAAAGTTGAAGTTGAAAAAAGAGGAGAGAAGGAAAAGTTAGGAGGAGAGAGGTTTGCTCTTGAGTTCTACAACCATTCAATCAAGAGGTATGCCTCAAACCTTATTAGAAAAGAAAAATCAGTTCTTTTCTTTTCTTTTCTAAATAAAAAATAAAAATAAAAATAAAAAATTGAATGAACATTGATTGCTAATTGTGATTTCAAATCTTTTAAACTTGGGACAAATCAAGTAATAAGTTGATTTTTTTTTTTTCCCAATAAGAACGATTGGAATTTACATCAATACAATAATTTAACTTTCGACTCAAGAAATCGAGGCCAAACAAATAATATATTTTTTAAGGTTGGATTCGCCACTCTTTTCATGTCAAGTAATGGTCTATTTAACTGTGATCGACCTGAGCTTAGCCAATTTTAATATAATATCTCATTCTAGTACTCTATAATATTCAACCCCCTCATCTCTCAAGTTTGATTGACATAAATCTCACTTTTCACCTTCTTCTTTTTTCTCTCTCTTTCGTTTTTATTTGTCTCTTACCCCTATTTGTCTCTTCCTTCTAATATTTCACTGTTAAAATCAATTTTAAATTTATTTATTTTATCTTTGTTCTTATTTTCTAATATTTTCTATAGATACTTAGAGATTGGCTCTTTTGTTTGTTTTGTTTTTCTCTTTTATTCTTAAAAGAGAAGAAACAACTTCTCCATTAGAGGAGGCGGCATTGTTTTCCCGGTCCAATTCTACACGATCCAGAATCCCAACTCGTTTTCAAATTGAATAGTTGATATTTCAACCCAACCCACCACATTATTCTTTCTTCTTATATCAACAAATGTCTAATCTAGTGTTACATGTTCTCTTCCTTATTCTTAAAAATGCTTTCAAAATTGTGAGTTAATAGAAATTCATTCTAATTACTTTATTAAATTTATCATTTTTTTATTAAGTCATGTCATAAATTTTTTTTCCCTTTTTTATCTTCTTTCAAAAAATGAATTGTCATTTCCTCTTAATTATAACATTAATTACCATTTGTCATCAACTCTCTTTCTAATGACACGTTTAGATAATTTCTTACAAAATATTTCAAAATGCATTACATCGTAATTGTGCACTAATTTTGAAAAAAGGTTACATCTTCATGACTTTAAACCCAAAAATCGTGTCTGAAAAAACACAAACTGCATTCTCTCTAATCATGAAATCTAATGCATTTATGTCATACTTTATTTTTATTTTGTAAGAAAAATTTTAACGATGAATGATTTTTAATCAATTAATTCATTATCCATATAAAATCCAATTCTTATATATTCGTAATCTAATAAATTAAACACAAGGTTGGTAATAATTATTATTAAGTTGCGTAGGTTTGAAACTTGCTAGTTTAGAATATAATAGTTCCTTAGTCTACACACAATAGTCAAGTTCTCAAAGTGCTCTGGACACCGAAACCCATGTCAATAAGCTTCTACGCCTGAGATATGTTCTCATTTGGTTTGAAGCTGTCTCTGGTTAATTTGGAAAAATCAGAGTTGGTTCCAGTTGGTGAGTGTCAGGCGTGGAGGGGTTGGTAGATATTTTGGGTTGTAAAACATCCCTTCTTCATGTGGATTATGTAGGTCTACCTTTGGGGGTTAGATTTAAAGCCAAGGCTATATGGAATCCGAGCTAGAAACGACATTTGGTCAAGTAAGATATGATTTGTGCTCATATTCATTATAGGAGTCTAGCTGTTCGGAGTTTAACACTTTTTAATGAAGGTTTATTTTGAAAATAGTTGTGGACATACGGGCTAGAAAGAGATGCGTTGTGGAGGCAAGTTATTGAAGCAAAGTATGACTCTTTGGGGGTGGGTGGTCTACACATTTGGTGCCTAGGCCTTATGGGATGGGTTTAAGGAAGTATATCAGGCATAGATGGAAAAGTTTTCACATTTCATAAAGTTCAAGGTAGACAAAGGTACTCGAACTCGTTTTTGGACTGATGTGTGGTGTGGTGCATTGTCTTTGAAGGATTCTTTTCCTGAACTTTTTCGGATTAGACAGGTTCCAGTTGCCTATGTGAAAAATCATTTACAATTCTATAATGATGTTTTGCATTAGGAGTTGGATTTTGTCTGTCAGGATCAAGATTGGGAATTGGAGTCCATTCTGACTTTCCTTGAGTTACTTTATGTGAAAGGATATGGAGAGGACCAGCTTTGTTGGAAACCCATTGGTATGCATATCTTTCAGGTGAGATCGTTTTATAGCCTATTAAACTTGAGGGATAATGGCACCTTTCCGTGGAAAAGTACTTGGAAACCCTGTGGCATTGGAGAAGATATTAACAGTGATAATCTGAGAAAACGAAACATTATTATGGTCAGCTGATGTTGCTTGTGCAAATTGGATGGGGAAACCAATGATTACTTGTTTCTCAATTGTCCTGTGGCAAGGGGGATATGGGTTACTGTTATTTGGGGTGGATTGGGTGATGCCTAGGCGGGTTATTGATCTATTTGCTTTGTTCATTCTTAATTCCTTTTGTATTCAAAGTATACGGCTAGTGTACTTGTAACATCTTTCTTAAAATTGGGATGGTTTAGTAATTTCCAAATTTTCTGGAATAGGTTGTGATTGGGCTGTTCTAGAGGCCCATGAGTGTTATTTTATATTTTGAACCTTTTCTCTATTTGGTTTAGAAGTTCTTAATTGCTTTTCATTATTAGTAGGAGTCCTAGTCTTTCTAAGAAAGAGTTATTTAGGAATGATAATCCTTCTAGAAGTAGTATTAGCAATAGCCTACAAAAGAGTCGTTATGTGTTCAATAAAGGAGATAGTGAGATTCATCTATAATATAAACTAAAAGCTGAAACTGAGAGAAAATTTTTAGGCTTCCGCAAATACCGCCACGTCAAATTTGCTACTTCCACACACTTCCACCTTCCCCTTCCCTTTATTTAATTCTCTCTCACACTTATATTCAAAAATAAATTCTCCCTCTCATGGCTGTTCATCTACCTCACCTCTTCATCTATCTCTCACCTCTTGAACTCTCTGACCATTTTCATCTCCTCAATTAATTATCTCACCTTTTCATCTATCTCTCTCTCTCTCTCACCTCTTAAACTCCCTAACATCTTCATCTCCTCAATTAATTACCTCACCTTTTCATCTACCTCTCTCTCACTCTCACCTCTTGAACTCTCTGACCTCTTCATCTCCCCAATTAATTACACCCCCAATTTCCTATTTAAATCCTATGTTGGGATTTTTTTTAGTCTCCATGTGGTTCCTATAGTTCTATTGTTGTTTGAGTCGCAAAGGTGCGTTCTTTCCCCTTTGGTTTCTTATTGGTTTTGCCGAGTTTTATGCTTTTATTTATTTATTTATTTATTTGGTTTTTCTGTTCTGCTCAATATTTTTATTTTTTGGCTTTTGGTGTTCTTTGTTCCGTTGGTTTTATAATTTTGTAGTTCCGAAACTTTTCTCAAGCAATGTTCTAATTGTTGTCTTTAACTTCTTACGTTTTTCTGTTTATATTGATGTTGTACAACATTAGATTAATTAGATTAGATATATTTCCTGTGCATCGCACGGATTTGCGATTAGTTTAAATAAAATTTCAATAGCTTATTTTAAGGTTTGAGAGTGTAATTGTCTTTTCCTGCCTAAGTGTGGTTTCTTAGGATAACCTAGCTAGGTATGATTGTCTAGTGTTTTATCTTTGTTTTTTTTTTTCTTTTTTTTCTTTTTTTTACTTTTTTATGATATATTCATTGTTTTAATACCAAACAGCCATCACACATTAAAGATCTCATAAAAAATTTAATTAGTTTTGAATTCCTAAAAATCCTATATAAAAATTGGTATTTGTCATACATCAATAAGGGTATGTTTGGATGGGAGGAAAGATAAAAGGGTGCAAAGAGAAGTGGGGAGATAGAAAAATGGGTCTCGGGTACTATACATTTCACCCGAGCGAGCAACACAACCCGCTCAAGCGAAATGGGCTCCTCAATTTTCTTCCATGTTTTCAAGCCGATTTCGGAGGAAAACCATTTATGGGCCCGAGAAGAAAAGTAATCGCTCCCCACCAGGTTTTCTCCCCCACCCCTGCATTTTTCCAACCAAACAACTATTTTCCTTCATCTCTCTCTCTCTCTCTCTCTCTCTCTCTCTCTCTCTCTCTCTTCTCTCTCTCTCTCTCTCTCTCTCTCTCTCTCTCTCTCTCTCTCTCTCTCTCTCTCTCTCTCTCTCTCTCTGCCCTACCCCATTCTCTTCCTCTTTTTCTACCCAAACAAATAAACCCTAAAGGTAAAATTTAAGTACAATTCCTTACGTGTGGTACGTATGATTCCCTAATTAATAACTAAGTTTTACCCCATCAGTAATACCATTCTTCTTAATTTTTTTTAAAATATATTTTAAACTTGTTCATAGCTAAACCCTAAGGGTCCATTTGTCCTGACTGCAGTGCCAAATTGGAGGATTACTAAGAATACAAAAAATTGCTAGAATGGCAAAAATGCGAAGTCGTAATAATTGTGACAAACCCACGAGAGGTGACAAAGGTATTTTGCCTAACTCATTTGCTGCAATAGACATGTTGGTGTGGTGGAAAGGACTTGCCTTGGACCCTTGCAATCCAAAAGCATCCAGGGATTCATGTAGAAAATTTTGGAATCAAAGTCTCAAACTGCGGAAATCATTGTTTTTGTGTGATGAGAAATGTCCTCTGGTAAGCTCTCAACTAAAATAGTTTCCTTTTTATTTTCTTTAGGAGAAATTATGACACAATAAATGAAAATAAAATGGTTGGATGTTATTGGCAAACCCTAGTGCCAAAATATATCAAATTTGGATTGTCAATAAAATTATGTTAGGGTTGAGACTGGGTCAGAGCTACTTAAAGACGATGAGGTTATGGTCTATTTAAAGATGATGAATTGATGATTTTTTGCTCATATCTTTTACACCAAAATTAATTTGTTTTTAGTGTAAGTTATTTATTTGGAAAGTAGATATTTGAGGCTTTAAAAAGACACATATTAACCCTATTTGGATTTGAAATGAGTTAGATATGACCGTTTGAAATTGGTAAAATTGTGTTACCCCCAAGAGTTCATTCGACCTTCACTAGACACTAGCTCGAGCGAAATTGCGACAAACAGGAAACCAACTTTAAAGTTCTAAAGACTTAATCTAATAAATTCCTATATAAAATCATCCATTGTTGCATAAATTGATAGGAGAGTGACTATTGTATCAAGATTATGTTAAGAGGAAATCTTCTTGGGCCTAAATAGCTAGAAAACCCTCTTCCTAGAGTGTTTTTCTTGTCAGATCTTTTCAGAGTTTCTTTTTGAGAGTTTCTTTACTTGAGCCTTAGCCGTGGGATTATTCTTAAGTCTAATACACCGTGAGTGTTATTCATCCAAACCACAAGAATCCCAAAACTCTGCCGGTAAGTTCATTAGTAGAATACCTTCGAAGGGTTTCTTTGGAGCATCAGGATTCTGAGTTATATATTGTGGACAGAATCCGTTCGTGGAGAAAGTTTGTGCAGAAGAATTTCAAAGTTCTTGAGCCACTTTGATGAGGTTACATAGAGAATCTAGCTTTAAGGGTTTTGTAATTGTTTTTTTTATAGTGAATTTTCCACGGGGTTGGATCCCCCTAAATGGTTTTTCTTTTGAAGATGTTCTTTATTGGTTTCCACTTTGTTACCAAATCTATTTCTCTTTTATTTTTCTGATTATTATTGATTTTAAATTTGGTGATTAACTATTTTGGTTGAATTAATTGTTTATGTTATCTACAACAACAATAATCAAGCCTTAGTCCCAAATTCTATGAAGTCAACTATGGATGCTTAACAAACTAGTTCTAACTTTTCGTCATTATATTATATCTGAAGTCATACTCTTTGTTACTTCTTTAATTGACATGTCTTTTATTATTACTTCTAATAATGTTATTTTTAGTCTTCCTCTACCTTTTTTTTCGTTCCCACAACTTGAAGCAACTCACCCTTTCTCACTAATGCATTGATCACTCTCCTCTAAACATGGTCAAGCCATCTCAAGCGACTCTCCACCATCTTGTCTTGTTTATATTTTTATTTATCCATCTTAACATTCTCATTTGAGATAAACTCGCTTTATGAATATGTTGCTTCTTAACAACCATTCAGCATCATAAAGCATAGTTGGTCTTATAGCAGTTTTATAAAAAAATTCATTTCACTTAATAAGGATTCCACACAATACTGTTGATGCGCTTCTCCACTTCATCAACCTTGTTTTTATCTTATGATTCATTCGTCCCCAATTTGTTATATAATTTATCATAAACCTTATATTTAGTCTCTCCGACAACCTTTTTTCCTTCCATCTTCGCCACTTTATAATTTTCATAAGCAATATTGTCTCTACATCTTGGTATGCTTCTATAGCTCTCTCTCTTTAATCTAATTGATGCTTGAATCTCCTTATTCCACCACCAAGTCTCCTTAGTCAAGAGAATTTCAAAAGTGAATACTTTTTTTATTAATAATAATAATCTGCTCAAAACAAACACAACCTGAAGCTTTTATAGCTTCTAATAAGTCTCCTAATAAAACTCAAATACAAAGAGATAATAATCTAAATCCTAATTTGAAAAATCTTGAAATATAATCCTTATTGATCCCTATCTGAAAGTTTTAAATAAAATTTTAAAAACAACGCAACATATAAAATAAATAACAATAAAATTTAAAATAATAAATTCTGAAAAATTCTTGGGTTTTTGTCTCATACTTGTTTGTAGTCTAGTTTTCTCAATATATAGGCATGATGTTGTATTCATTTTTCTTAATTTCAGTCATTTTCTTTATTTTGGCCATGATTACTAGTAGAAAAAGCATAATAACTACCTCCATCATGGGCCTAATTTTAAATTCTTTTTAGGCTAAAATATTTTTTTCGTCCCTAAACTTTTTAAAGATATTTTTTCAATAGACAAAAAGTATAACACTTCCCATGGTTATGAATAGAAAACGAACTTTTTAAAGTTTAGAATGAAAAATGAGCTTCATGCAAACTTTAAGGATGAAAACAATATTTTAGCATTCTCTTTATTATGGACAGGATTTTAGGCATTTAACCATTACCCTTAATTATGAGTAGTTGGTTGGATTTTCTCATGCACATCAGTTTCCATGACAGTCTCTTCCCATAGGTTACTAAACAAACTTTCCCAGAAAGTGTCGATTTGATTTGCCTAGTTTCCTCAACTTAAAAGATATCCTTCTTTTTTTTTTTATATATATTTTTAACAGTTACAGACATGAAATGCTCCTGGTTTCATTATGTGTGAAGCTTAAAAACCTGTCTTTATATCTGTCAATTTTAATTCAAAGTGGTTCTTTTGCCATTCCTAAGAAAATGACCTTTTCCTTCCCTTTTTTTTTCAGAGAAAAAGGAAATTTGAACAGTTTGTAAAAGGTACTAAGTTGGCAGCTTCTTCTGCATTGCCTACAAAGGAATCTGATAATCAAAATGTCAAACTGGGAAATATTTGGTCTTCTTATGTTCCATGCTTACTCAATTCAGCTGACACAATTGAAAGTTTTTATCAGCAAAACTCACAGAGTTCAAACAGTACATTGACTTCTGAGTATAGTTTTCAACAGAAGCAAGTGAATACCATCACCAATATTACTTCTCTTGATGATGGAACAAAATGCAATTCATATGACAACAATGGATCCGTTCATAGTCCAAACCTGCTGAGTCCAGAAAACTTGACCACCCAGGATGAACCACTAGTGAATTTCAATGAGGTTCACAGTCCAAATTCATCAAGTTCAGAGGATCCAAATCATAAAATTCAACAAGCATTTGGGATCATCGATAGTGATGATATTAAAAAACCGGTACCCGTGGTTGATTTCATTGATTCACCTAAGAATTTATTAAGTTTAGAAGATAGAAATAAAAAACTTGAACAGATTGTGAGGTTGGTTTCTGATGGCGATCAACTCCCAAGACCTGTTATCCCCATTGGGTCAAAGTTCCAGGTTGATGTTCCAGAATGGACAGGGCTAGTTAACAGGAAAAATCTTTATGGCAGTGTTGATGATTCAGAAAATTTGAGGTTTTTAGGCACCCAAATTTGGCCTTTGAAAGGTAAAAGTATAGAAACGTGTGTGAAAGAAGTTGGGAAAGGGAGACCTGACTCTTGCACTTGTGTCTCTCCAGGCTCTACTGATTGCATCAGAAGCCACATTCTCACAAATAGGATTCTTTTGCAATCTGAGATTGGTCCTGCTTTCAAGAGATGGAAGTTTGATGAGATGGGAGAAGTTGTTTCGAAGTCATGGACATTGAATGGAAGGCGGAAATTTGAATCACTTGTGAAAAAGAATCCATTATGGAATGGAACAAACTTTTGGGAGCTGGCTTTGAAGCATTTTCCATCCAAATCCAAGAAAAACTTGTTGAGTTATTACTACAATGTGTTCATTCCTAGACGTATGAGCCAGCAGACTAGATCTTCTCCTAATGAAATTCACAGTGATGATGACCAGGCTGATGATGATCCCATTGAGGAATAGTATGGATTTTTGTAAATACTGTAAAGCTAGGAGTGATGTTACTTAAGCAGATCCAAAAGATTCCAGAACTCCATACTTGCAGAAGGCTAGAGTGTATTTTGTAGACTGATGAGTAGGCTAATGTCATTTTAGCCCAATAGTTTTGGTAGAATGTGTTTACACCTGAACTAAAAACATTTGTATCAAAGAAAAATTTAATGCCAGCAAGTTTATGTTTGAAATCAGCAAGTTCTTGGAATTGTTACAAGAATTGTTACATTTAGTTTATGTTTGAGTAATGGGACTTCTTGGCTATATGATTTTATACTAATTAGCAATTCCCCATGAAATAATCAACGAACCCTTAAATCTAAACAACTTGAATGTGAATGAATTTCACAATGCAAATCGGGTTTGGCATTATTGGTCCATGTCACTTGCTGCTTTCTACACTGCTGTGTCAAAGACTCAAAGTTCATTCTTTTCGGCCAAGTCACAGGATAATAAAACTATCTTTTAATCTTTGCTTTTATGAACAAATTCAGATTTCTCTTTTAGAATGAGCTGAGATCTCTGACCATTATTTCTTTACCTAATAATCTTTCAAGGGTTAAAAAGGATTTGTTGTCAAACACAAGGCAACTTTTGACTAAGATATTTTTTGGACCAGCATAGTGAAATAATTGGAATATTTTGACCCATCACAGTTTTAGGAGCACCCTATCCAGTATAAATTAAAAAAACAACTTTTTTATCTTTTTTAATTTGGGCCTTAACAATGTGAATTTGATTAGCATCCAATTTTCAAAAATTGATTGGTTTACAATAATATTAATCTCTTCCAAATTGGCCAACACATTTTGGCAGAAGAAAAAACATCATAATAAACTGGTACAACATAAAAACAAGTTTTGGCAGATACAATTTCTAAATCAAAAGGGGCACAAGCAACCCTCGAGGAGCAAGCATGAGTACACAACCGTTGACAATTATGTTCTCAATTACCTTAAACAAATTATTACTCACCCACTTGTCATTGAGGCTAATAGGTGTAACTTAGACATGCCATTGGGTTATGAGCTTTTTTTTTTCCTTTGTTTCTTTTCATTCTTCTTTCTTTATCCACCATGAAGGAGCATGTTGGGATGTTTCCTCACTTTTTGACTTTAGAGGCAAATTTGTTGATCATAGAGCTTTTACAAATTATAGAAAAAGGAAAAGCATTATCTCAAACTTAGTGAGAATAAAATGTTGATTGGTTTGATTCCTTAGGTACCCTAGTGGAGTGATAAAGATCTCAGTCCTTGAGAGATAATCATTGGCAAACTTGATTCCTGTTTCTCTGATGGGATTTGAGCCTACTTAGAGTTAAAGAGCTTCTTTCTGCATTTTGTGAATTTTGTGGTCAAATTGCATTTTTTGCTAGGGTGGGTATAATACACTTAATACTTCCCAAAGATTTCATAGCCTCTAGGTTTTCTCTTTTCTTGATTTGCTTTTCTTATAATTTTTATTAGCTTTTCCCACTTTTATCATCTGGTCATCCAGTTGGAGCTCTAGGTCCAAAATATACCCATCACTCCAAAGGAAAATTAAGAAGCCCCACTTCAGGGACAAAAGAATATCAAAGGAAAAAAGAGGCCAAAAATCAAACCACCTGTTTAAAGGTGATGACTTTCATAGTAAGTGAGAATCCTTTTTCTCTCTTTCTTTTCTTCATGAATTTGGAAGTCACAAAAAAAATCCATTACCTGAAAAGATCTGTAGGTGCAAAAAAAGAAATAAATGAAACTATCAATGCATATGGTCGCAACCCCTTTTTTTTTTTTTTTTTTTTTTTTTTTGTCTTAGAGAACTTAGACCTGTTTCAAATGCTACAATACATAGAATATCAAAGTCAACAACAAGCTTCTGTATCAAATTCTATACACACGGTAGCTTCATTCTGTTAAATATGATCAATACATCTGAAATATGAAGACAAAGACACTGCCAAACAAAGTTTCAATAGATTACATTATACAGGGCTTGGAAGTCAAATACATTAGTAAGAAGAAACAAGTGGAGATTCTCATACATTCTCAACTACTTAGGCCCACTCCACTGGCTTTTGAACATGTTCAGTACTTGCAAATATTGCCATCTTCCTTTACACCTGATTAAAAAAGGGATGTAAATTCCTCATTCCTGCAGCCTGCACAATCCCATCATCAAATTTCCTCCAGCAAACTCAGTTACCAATTCGGGTGAATTAACAGTAGAAAGTCCTGAAAAATGAGTTATCTGTCTGCAGTATATGAAGGAAAGACACATTCTTGTGACAAAAGCTGAAGCAAATGGGTTTAAATAAAAAATGGAAAATAAAAAGAAGGAAAAAATAAGAGTAAGTACCTGCCATACTTTCTACACTACATACTCCCTCCCACCTCTAGACTATACCATGCTTCAAATGATGTTGATCTTATATGCCTGTCCATACATGAAAATAATATTTCCTGTGTTTCAAGTCAATTAACTGATGATAAACAATCAATATGCAAGATCAATCTTCTTCATAAACTTAGGACCAACTGTTATACTTTTATAGAAACTGAACCTAAGGGCGATCGAGGGACTGACCAAAGCTTCAAGAAAAATTTATTATAAGATGAAGCAGATGCTGAATGGAGAATAAATAGAAGTTAAATGGAATTCAACAAAGCAGCATGGTCAACACAACAAACAAATTAGAGTTCTGACGTTTTTTTCTTTTTTCCAATTTTAAGTATAAAGTTCAGGATACTCAAGATACTATTTATCAATTCAAGGAACTCAACCAAATATTTTGGGGTCCAAACCGATACTCATCGGTTTGGTGATATTTGATTCTGAGTGGGGTCTAGGCCAAGCTCATTCTACAGTTTCTCAATAACTACGCCTGCCTATACAAATCATACATTCATATTACCACCAACAAGTAGTTTTCATAGGGGACCCAAGGCCTAGAGCATGTCACATGTCACAAAGTTTGATTTATTGGTACCAAAGGAGAACAAGGTATCGGCCATATCTACTGTTTTGTGCCAAAAACAAATGTGACAAGAAGCAAACCTAGGTGGCATGAGCCCACATTATCACCACTTTTGCCAATATACATAACATGCCAAAAACTAAAGAAAACATACTCCAAGATTAAGTCTTGAAACCCTCACCATCAGCAAACTTTGTGAAGCATAAAGACAGAAAAAGAAACCATATATCATTATTGGCCATATTCCCATACCATATGTCCCAGCCTTTTCTGGTAAGAAGAGAAACTAACATAGAAACTGAAGGGAAAAACTCAAACCAATTGAACAACAGTATAGATAGAGACAATATAGTATAAGGAACAAAAGAAACACTGAAATCCTTGTTATTTTGAGTGATCTGATCGAAGAAGCATGCTCTACTCACAGGAAATGAACAATGCAAAGAGTGCTTTTTTATCCAACCAACCAACCAACTAACCATTAAGAAGAATACATAAGCATGTGTGGTTTTACACAACAAATGCAGCAAAAATTAACAACCATAAAACCCCCAAAAGAAACACCTTATATGGGAACAAAATTCAGTACAATCGCAATACGCTTCTGGCAATAGAATGTGCGTGATTCGACCTACTTTTCCCGGACACCCCATTTCTCCTGTTGCTGCTGCTGCTACTGCTCCTCATCGGCGTCAAGTAGAACCTCAACAGACCGTTATCAATGTTGTTAGGCGAATACCTTGCACTCCTATTCCTCTCCAACACAAACTCATCCCTCTTCTTTTTTCCATTCCCATTTGCCTCCCATCCACCATTCTTCCTTACACTCCCAAATGCCCCACCACCACCACCACCACCACCACCACCTCCAACACCAACACCAACACCAACTCCAACTCCAACTCCAACTCCACCAAGACCAAAGTTATGTGAAGAATTCCTCCAACTCACACTGCTATTGCTTCTAAACACCTTTCTATTAAAAGCACCTCTTGACTCTTGCCAAGACTCAGAAAAAGACCTCTCCACCCCATTTGGTCTACTACTATACCTATCCTCATCATCTTCTTTACTCCCACCACCTTTCCTATGAATAAAACCCCATATGTTCCATGCCTTGCTCCATCTCTTTGACTTCTTATTAGACCCTTTTCTCTCCCCATTCCCAACCACCGAATTCCCATCTCTAAAACCCATTTCAAAGTTCTCCGAACAATCATCCCGCATCGAATTCGAATTCGAGTCCCTATCCCTATCCCTATCCGGGACTACTAATTTCGGTCCGTGGAGGTAATCCATGACGGATGCCGCTGTAGTGGTGGTTGTAGCGGTGGCAGTGGTAGTGGCAGGCGACACCTTCGCATTTGCATTCGCATTCGAAACCGACTTCAATTCATCAATCTCGGCCACCACGGCCGCAGCCGTCTTCCTTATCGAGCTAGACCGGTCTAAACTCCTCCTCCGCCTCGATGACGAGTCCGAATAATAGTCCCTCGTCTGTAACGACCCACCCGGCACAACGGCAGACCCCATCTCGTCCTCATTGACCGATTCCTCGACCGGAATCTGCATATCGGACCTCACAACATGAACCGGTGGAGGAGGAGGAAGAGGAGGATCCTCCACTACCGAACCCATCGTGGGCATTCTCGGAAAAGTCCTGCCGATCAAGTACCCATCCCAAGAAGCACGAGGCTCGTCAAAAGAGTAGCGAGGATCATCAAACGAGATCCGACCCGCATCGAACGAAATCCGACCCGCGTCGAGTGAGAATCTCGGGTCTGTATCGCAGGATCGGCGACCGAAACCGTAATCGGCGATCTCGGACTGGGTTTCCCGGAACTGACGTCCGATCGGCTTTTCCACCGGCAATGTGGCGGACCCACCACCGCCATTCCTGCGTTTCTTGAGCTTCTGCTTTTGCCTCCACTTCTGCAATTTCTTGCTGAAGACCGACGCGGCGGACCAGAAACTTCCGGCGATTTCTTTGAAATCTCTGCCGGAGGGTTTCTTGGTTTGCGCATCGAGATCTATGTGGTCCTTCATGGGCTTCAAGTCCTCTGTTTTAGCTTCCTGTTCTAGTTCTTGCTCTGCTTCTGGGTCTAGCTCTATTATCTCTCCCTCTGTCTCTAACTCTTCCTCTTCTTCTTCTTCAACGATTTCTTGTACTCTGTCTTCGACTACATTTGAAACATTCGGTTCCTCAGCAACTCCAATCTCGTCTTTTTCTTTGTCGTTGCTAAACTCGGACTCAGACTCAGACTCAGACTCAGACTCGCACTCTTCTTCTTCTTTGGACTCAAACAAGACTGGACCTTGAACACTCGAAGACGCTAAATTTCTCGACTCAACCACCTCAGCTTCACAAACAGGACCAACCTGTTGTTGTTGTTGATGTTGGTCTTTCTTCTTAGCAGGGTTGTGCTCGTCGTCGAGAGTGAAAAGATTCCAAAGAGTATTTCTAACACGAACGTCACAGGACTTTCTCTGTGGCTCAAACACCCCAGAGAAACCCTCGTTTTTCGAAGCCGAAAACGACTTAGTTCGACGAAGCTCCGGAAAGAAACCAGAATTTCTGTTGTTGGGTCCTCCTCCTCCTCCTCCTTTGAAGATGGATTTAAGTGCGGAGGTGGGAGGTTTGCGAGAAGTGGTGGCAGAAGAAGAAATAGAGGAATTGGGATCGAGAACAGAAAGTCTTTCGCAGAGGCATGAGGGGCAAAAGCCAGTGAAATGCTCTTCTGGGTGACGTTCACAAGAGATAGAAGGTCTATGTGGTTGTGGAGGAAGTGGTGGTAGTGATGCTGCTATTGCTACTGGTTCGGTGGTGGTGTTGATGGGATTCATTAACTCTGGCTCTGGTTCCGGTTCTTGATGATAATGCACACTCTGCTCCTCTTGCTGATGCTCATCAGTCCAGTGAGAGTGGCAAATGAGAGAGAGTTTAGAGAAGTCAGTGTTTGTTTTCTCTCAGAGAAAGAGAGAGAAAGAGATTGTGAACTGTTTGGTTCCAACGGACAGTGAGGAAAGCGAGTGAGTGAGAGAAAAAAATAAAATTTTGATATGATAGAAAACAACGGGAAAATGGAAATAGAATTTTTAGGATACCCCACACGCTCTATTCTCTCTCTCTCTTCTTTTCTGTTTTTGCTTTCTCTCTAGACTCTAGGGGCACTCACTTGTGAAAAGACAATTTTGTGCCTATGTTTCTATACCGTCTAGGTATATCCTTAACCGAGGTCAGTTAGTTTTTTTTTTTTACCTGTTTGGTAACAGGATTGCACTAATACTTGTCATCTCACTTTCGGATTATCTCTATATTTAGGTCGGAGAGTAACCCGTTTACGATCACAATTTTGTATTTAATTTATGATCGTGGCATTTTGTGAGTAATTAATACTCATTCTATAGAGATTCACAATAGGGCTCACCTGTATTTTCCATCAGCCAGTACAGCACATCTCAACAAATTGTGTTTAAAGTTATAGAAAGTTGTAAAATCCTGACTTATTCTAAAAAGAACAATGTGCTTATTACTAAGTAATGATAATACCATTTTAGGGATTAAGATTTGCAATTTTTAAGTTCAATTTTAGTTGTCCTAGTTTAAACTTTTGTTTGGTTAAGTTGGCAATTTAAAATTTATATCTCTTTATCCTCTCATACTCAGTTTTTTTTATATGACTGAAAAAATTAGTTGAAAAAATTGCTCTTAATAGAATAAATGATTTATCTTTTAATACAAGATAATTCGAGTAATTACTAGTAACTTTTTACAATTGTGGCGAGTAATACACATTTTTGCCACCGACTAAAAATTGAAAACCCCAAATTGAAGAAGACTAACCTTTGCATGCAAACTAAGGGGTGTCTCTTTAGCAACACAATGAGATGGGGGCACCCAAATTACATGTCCCTTTTCTTTTCTTTTCTTTTCTTTTTCTTTATTATTAAAGTGAGGTTTTTTTTTTTTCTTTTTTTTTTTTTCCTTTGGTTTTGATTTTCAAAGATTCCTGTCGAGAGAAAAAGCAAAAGTAAATCACGCCATCACCATGGGGGTTGGGGGGGTGGGTTTCCTCTTTGCTGTTTTCTCTCTCTCTCTCTCCCTCTTTCTCACATTTCGCTTTCTTTCTTTCTTTCTTTCTTTTCCTCCTTTTCCTTTTTCCTGTTTTTGGGTTCTTTTTGTTTTTCGGCTTTCTTTTCATCCCCAAACATGTAATATGGTTTTCCCACTTGGCTCTATGTTGTAAGAAACAAACTGATGTTTCAGCAAAAAAAAAAAAGTGATGTTTCATCAGTGGGTGCAGACACAGCACAGCCCAGCCTATATCCTGATACGGACACTAACAAATGACAAAAACGGTGTCGTTGTATAAGTTGTAACCCCTTTGCTGAGCTAAATCTAACCATTCAGAATGACGTTGTTTAAAGTCTTGGAAATTGTCACATTCTAATTAATACTTTTCCTTGTTTTTCATTGTTTGGTTGAAGATATAGGATTTTTTGTGCTTGGGTTGGCTTTAACTTGACCTGTCTTTTTGTATTTGGTAAAAGGTTTGTGCATGGTGAGTATGCTTACATAAAACTCAAAAGACCCCTCTCCTAAACACAATTCAAGAAAACACCCAAACATATTGTGACAGCCATATAGGTTCCCCGATTCATTACTGTAAAAGGGAAACCTGCTTTTCCAAAAACTCAGTACCCAAATGGCAAACTTCCAATTAATTTTTTTGGCACTTATATGGAGTACGGACATGGGCACATTGCCAGTTTGTCACATAATTATTTATAAAGCAGCATATTGGGAAGCAGGTTTGGCTTACCTCTTGTGCTTTTGTGCATTGGAGGAGACATGTTTTCAAACAAACACATGTCGATCCAGTGCACAAAACATTGGAGGGAAGTGTTACCCTTACGGATAGCTTGAACATTCACCTACAGTAATACTAATTTACAATGTAACGGTCTGTTATGATTAATACATAATAAAAGTAATATTATTCCAATCACAATAGTTAGTGTCGATAATTATATAAAAATATATATATATATAGTGTTGTTAAACTTAAATTCTAATTAATGAACTTATATTAAGTGTTGAAGCATGCATAGAAATATTATTTTTTTATTTGAAAATCTTTTATGGAATATCATTTAATGTTTGAATAGTAATTTGCTTAAATAGCATTTGCACTCCCAACCCCTTATTGATGCTAAAACTATGCAAACCAAGGCCTAGGGTATTCAAATTTAAAGATTCTTGTCAGAAACAAATAATGCCAAGCCAGGGCAAGGCCATGGCCTAACTAAAAGGCCGGATATGCCTGTAACCCTGTACATGGCCAGATCTGAGGTTTTTCCTTTATGTTTGCATTATGCAACGCTTTGCTCAGTGTCATATTCATGCAAACTTTTTTCTTGTATCCTGCACCTTGTACTTTATTTAGTTAAAAGTGACGTTAAAGATGATAAAGAAGCATAAACACGGTTTTGAGCCAGATAATTATGCGTGCTGGATTTCGCGTCGGCGCTATTTATTTAGCCAAGATGCCAGGGAGCCAGCTTAATTATGATTTATGAGTGCTACGAAATTTATAAATGCAATACTAAGATAAACAATAAATCTATGAATCACATCAATTATAAAGTTGTGATATTGTGATTGGTATTAATAAAATTTATATAAATAATGGATTCTTATGTAAGTGATAGATCAATGTGAAAATGATGTTACTCTAATCATAACTTGATATATCAATAATTACGAAAAATAAAATTGTAAAAGTTTTCATATTTCCATTCCCTAACATAACTCAAAGTGGAAAGGAAATATTTGAAAATGCCATTGAAAGATTAAGAAACAGCAAAAATGAAAATTTTAATGTAGAAAATAAACTTGTTTTATTCACATGTGCGAGAGCCTTTTGTTTTTTGCTTATTACCCTTTTCGTCTTAGTTTTAATTCAAAATTTAAATAAGCTAGTTTTTTTAATTTTTTTTTTTAATTAACTAGTTTATTTAAGTTTTGAATTAAAATTGAAACAATATATGAAAATAAATAAAAAGCAAAAAAACTAGCATCAAGAGAAATAATAATTCCTATTTTGACTTTTGAGAATACTACTTATAATTGTACGGAAGCTTCCCCGTGCAATGTAAGAAGTTTGCAATGCAATTACCTTTACCTTAAAAGGGGAAGGAGTTCAAAAGTTGGGATTGGGTCTACAAATTAATTCTTACCATAGACAAAATACATATATACATACATCATACATGTATGATATCATTCCTCAAAAGAGATTTTGAATATTGTAAATTTTCATAATTCTATAATTAGCAAAGACAATTGGCTACACTAAAATAAGGTAGCCAAAGTTAAATAAATTTAATTCTTCTATTGATTTCTAAGGAGATCTGTTTGGCAAACATATTCTCAAGACAATTTCATTTTGCTACATAAATTTGATGTTTGTATTGATTTATAAATTTCCCTAGGGAGATCTGTTTGGTGGTGCTTTATTCTCGGAATTTCGTACAAAATAATTGGGTTATGAGTACGCACGTGTCTACGTACGGATCACACTGTTGCATGTAAAATACACGTCACCCTTGTCATTCCAGGATTGGACGATACCTCGCACGTGCATGGAGGGTGCACGTGCGTCTTGACCAATAGCCAATAGGGACAAACGCAACACAAGGCAATGTAGGGTTTTGGGGACCCACACCCACCTGTTAGGGACAGTCTTTTTTGTGTAGTGTATTCATAATTCATAGTGTATTCCATCGCACGTGATTGAGAGCTGTATTCCCGCGTGTGTTGGCCAGCACAGCAAAGCTAAAAGAGTAGCAACCAATTTCTTCACCATGTACTTCGAATTTGAGGTATTTATGTATTGTCAAACATAGAGGCTTTTTGAAGTTTGATTTAGATTCTTGTTGAAATCATGTTCCATATTAGTAGTAGTATATATTATCAAGTACCAACACAAGAAGAAAAACATGGCACACTTTTTTGGTTGGTGACATCTAGTAGATCAATGATCATTCCTTTCTTTAAAGAAAATAAATTAATTAATGAATGTAAGTCAAAATTATCACTCACTCATCCAAAATCAATCAAATGGAAGTATGTATTGTTTTAGTCGTCTTTTGAGTGCGTTTTTTTTTTTTTTTTTGGGGGGGGGGGTGGGGGGGGGGGAATTTATTTACTTATTTACGGCTTTTTAAAACTTATTATTTTTAAGTACAATTATGTGTTTGATTTAGTTTTTTTTAGTGTTTATTTAATTTATTTGTTCATGTACAATTTTTTTTTTTTAAATTATATTTTTATCCACTTTTAATAAATAAATAATCCAATCCAAATGTACATTTCAACTATACATGTTGGGAGTTCAAAAACTACTATAATGATATAGGGAGTATGATTTTGAACTTCAACAAGAAATGAGTTAGGATCTCAACAAGTTGATCAATATCTGAAATGATAGATTAACAAACAACTATCGTTAAACCGAAGTCAATCTTCGTTGATTTTGTTAGTATGTTTATGATTTTAACAAAATGTAGGTAAAGACAATAATTGCTAGTGAAAAGAAATTAATGTGAGAGAGAAAAATCAACCATTTACTCATAAACTCTTAGAGTATATATACTCAATTATTCTCATCATTGTTAGTTCAAGATCATAGAATTAGAGAGTTTAGTTCTAACAATTCCAATTAACTTCCCAGTAATATCTTACACGACTTGCCAGCTGAAAACGTATCCAATTGAGCTTTTAGGATATTCTTAGAAGTTCTTCTTGTCCTTCAGCCATTAATGGTGCCTCTCAATACTAAAATTTTATCACAAGCATTCATTATGCCATTAATTTTGGTTATTTGAACTTCCATCACACATTTAATGTCAATAGTGTCCGAGATACTTGTCTATAATTTTGTGGAGAAGTTTTGCCACGTATCCCAATCGTGTCATGTATCTCAATCAAAGCCAATGTGACCGAGATACATAACTTCTTGCACTAATGATTTTATGATCCGTTGATCCTTCCGAGTTAGTACTAATTTGGTTTGGTTTGGTCGTGACTAATGCCATGGACGTAACGGGTAGAAAATTCCTACCCATCCAAATAATATTGGGGTTGTGCCAAACAAAATTATTGAAAAAGATTTGAGTAATACAAGAAAGATTAACATTACCCTCGAATCTTGATTAAGATTGTTGTACTCCTACCTCATAAAATGAGAAATAATCCAAAGTTGTATTCAGCCAAAACCATCTTCGTTGTACAAAATATATTTATAGAGCTATCCTTTGGATTTTCCCTGAAATTGGAAATAAGGAGGGTATTAATGAATATTAATTGATTGGTGTGCACAAAAAGAAGGTGATGAGACCCCGCCGCTGAGTCACGAGATGAGCCCGCCGGCTTGGTAGAGCTACGCCTATTGGGGAGTCTATCAATTTGGGTCCACCTTTCACCCCCACCCCTGTTTCGGTTGCACATCACGGGGTCCCCATAAATGCCTCTTCATTCACATGGGTAATGAATGAATATATGTGAAAGAGAGAGAGAGAGAGTGTGTGACTTTTGCTTAGTGGTGGTGGTGGTGCTAATGTTGATGGGGATTGAGGCCAATGTATATAGTGAATGTATTTGTGCATGGAATGAGGCGTAAAGTGTCATACTGTCCTATACTCCTATAACTTTACCTTTTCTTTTTTAAGTAACAAATAATAGAGATATATTTATTTTAATATGCATACATTTATATAAACTATAAAGGGCTTTTGGGTTTGTCTTTTCAGGGTTTTGTTTGGTAGGTTGATCAGATAATTCTCATATCCAAAGTGGATATGTTTGTAAGTCTAGTGAGAGAAAAAAAGATTATGTTTTGAGACAAAAATAATCCCTCTTGTGGGCTGTGGCCCCCATCCTATGATTTTATCGACCACGTTTCTGCCTTGCTTCCACTAACAACATATAGAGCCATTCTTTCAAACTAAAGTTTGCGCATGAGTGCAATTTTGTGTTTTTATTGTACACTTCAATTTGGTACTGTGATAGTCCAACCTAGTCCCCATCAATTTTATGTAAATTAGACTGGTTGACAATTAGTCTGTCTTTCTCAAATCAATCATATTGAGGTATGGTGGTCATATTATGAGATAGGCCTATCGGTCATAGTATTTTGTCTCTAATCAAACACAAATCAACATATCTTTGTTGCCATACAAATGGATGTAACATGTTTACTTTTTTTTTTTTGGTTGCTAGTAGGATAAAACATGTTTTAATTGATGCCATGTAAGATTGGATGTCGTGGCACATAAGTGTCAACACTGGCAACGAAATTTTGGGAGCACGAGGATGGTACAAGGAGCTAAATTGATGGTTACTTTGCAAGAAAATATTGTGGCAAGGGAAAATATAAGAGCTATTACCCGTTTTACTATATAAGATTACAAATAAATGTGACTAAGGTACATGAAGAATGTCACATCAATCCCTCAATAATGAGATGTCATGTATTACATTCTTTTTTAATTGTCTTAATATTCAGGTACAATACTTTTTCTTTTTCTTTTCTTTTTTTATAAAAATAATATATATATATATCACTCTTGATGTGAGGTGGTTTTTGGTGGTGGCATGATGGCTTTTATGACATATATGTAGGGGTGGAATTAGTATTTCAAGAATGTGGTGGCCAAAAATAATAATAAATATAAAAATTTAACCAATTTGAGAAGGACATAAGAAATATGAAGAGTTTGGGAGAGAACATCCATATATTTTTATGAAAATTTTAAGTAAATATAAATTTGAAATTTTAATTTTTGAAAAATTTGGGGGCATGGACCACTCAAGGCTCTATATAATTTTTCCCCACGACTATTGGGTGGGTGAAGGGGCAAGGCCATAGGTAATTTTTGTCAAGGTAAAAATAATAAATATTTAATTTTTGTAATACTCTCCATCATTAGCGGCGCTACAGCATAGTCAGGGTGTTCATATGAACACCCTAGTTTGTTTAAAACCTGTACATAGCTACTAAAAAACATGCAAACAAAAAAATATTTTGCTAAATGGTATCTTTTGAACACCCTACAAAAATATTGAATACCCTAAAAAATATATTGAACACCCGCAAATAAAATATTAAATGTCATTTGACTTGAAAACCCAATAGACTCAACTCAACACTTTCGACTTTAGTTTTGTACTACACCAACTTCGTTAGGGCAGAACTAACAAGGGATGTATATACTTGATCTCATCCCAAAAAAATACAAATAGACCTATAAAATATCCTTTGGTCTTCAAGAAAACAAACAAAAAATGTTTTTAAGCTTAGCGAAACAAATTCCAAATTCTTAACACAACTTCAACGAAACAAATTACTATTTCCAAACTCATTGTGGGGGAAATGAGCTTGCATTTGTTTGGTTCTATTTGTAATTTTTTTTAATGGTTGTGTTTGTAATTGTGGATTAGAGGGGGGGTTTGGGAAGTGTGTGACAACGTGAGACTGTGTTTGTTATTGTAGTGAGTTTGTTTATATATATGTTAGTTTGGATTTTTTTTTTTATTTTTTCTTTTTGTCCCTTCCAAGTTCAAATATTGGTTCTGTTCTTGGTTCATCGACTTTTATTTTTTATTTTTTTGTTCCTTCCAAATTCAAATCTTGGTTCTATCCATGCACTCAGTCTACTGACTCTAATAGTTATTTAAGTTTTTTAATGAACACTTTGAAAAAAATTTCTGGAGCAGCCACTACTCTCCATATCGTAGGCTATTTTATAATTTTCTTTAACTATATGCCAATTCATGTGATTCTATATTATATTATATTATAATTCGATCAAGGCTCCCTAAATCATAAATGATAGCACAAGACACAAAAGTAATACTATTACTTTCATATGTGTGTATTCACATTAAAGCTATTACCCAAAAAAAAAAAATCACACTAAAGCTATTAGAGATCTCCCATCTGAATCCTAGCAGTCATCTTGTGTCAATTTTTTCCTTAGTGATGACATGGAAAGGAGCTGATTAGTACTGCTCAAGCATGCAAACAAAAGATTAGGATAAAAACACTTTTGGATCTTAAGGGTGGCATTATTTTAGGTTTGTTTTATGTTCTTTTGTGAAGAACTGAAGATTCGGTAGTCAGACTAATGGTTTTGTCTCTCAAAGGCTTTATGCAGTGAGAATGAGCTTTCCTTCCCTTCTTTACTTTTTTGTCATTTTCTCAATGAAAAGAACAAGAGAAATTCAGTCTTTCTGTATTTAAAACCCGAAAAAACATAGTACCAACCTTAATAATACTTGACAATGATAAAATGACAGTAGTGATATGGTAGTTGAATGCTACCTCACTAGATATATAATATATGGATTTTGATTATGGTAAATGATCATGTCATTAATCTTCATCATATAACATCATTAGTAGTTTAATTCGCAGCTTCATTATTTATTTTTTGGCACTATGCCAACTAGTCTGTTGGTACTTGGTAGAGTCTAGGAACTTTATGAGCTAGAGAGCTAAAATCAATTCTCACTTTCACATGAATGGATTCATTGGTAGGAAAAGAGTTTTCATTTATTGAGGTCCATTATCGATACTGGGGAGGAAACAAAAAAGGATTTAATAAATAAAGCTACTCTTACACGTGATGAATGGGGTGGTAGGTGTAATATCCATGCATGCCATGGGTCACACAACAGACAATCTTTCACAGATGCTAGAACAGGAAAACTTTCATACAGTTTCCTTTGGTGTCTTTAGTTACCCAATTAAATTCAATCAGTCAATTATCGTTGAAAAAGATAACATGTATTCGATATAGTCACGTGTTTGAATTTAATTGAAAAATTTAGAAAATAATCTTCTCAATTTGAAATGAATTCAAGTTCATAAGTTCAGATTAAATTTCACAAATCTAAAGATGTACAAACTATCACATCATTTAAAATTTAAAATAATATGGACAGTCTATACATTGTTAGATCCAAAAAATAAAATGTTCAACGTAAAATTGACGAAATTGAGAAGGATCATGTTCCAAAAAATTTAAGATACAACACTTAAAAAATTGTATGTAAGTTTTATCTCGAAGGAAATACCCTTTGATTGGAAGGGGAATCAAAGGAAGAGATGAGATGGAATGGAAAGCATGTTTTTTATTGAGCTTATTTGATTTTTATACAACTTTTTAAAACTTTACTCTTTGAGATGGAATGGAAAGCATGTTTTTTATTGAGCTTATTTGATTTTTATACGACTTTTTAAAACTTTGCTCTTTTTTAGGTGTTCATTAGAGCAATTATTTTCATTGTTTTATTGAGCTTAAAAATTATTTTATAAGTCAAATAAACTAACGAAATAAGCTATACCAAACAAGCAGGTTCAACATAAAAAAGAAATACCTAAAAAATACAAATAAAAATGTTCTCCAAACATATAACCGTACAGGTTTACTATAGTTGGGTTGGGAGTTTGGGACTAAAAATATGTGTGTAAGATGACATCTTCTTGGCTCTGAAGCTCACCTTTCTGAGTAAATTATGAAGATATGTTTTTTATAAGAATTATGAAGATATGTTAGTTCGGAACAGATACAGCTATTGTGCTAATCAAATAATTCAAAGATAAACATGCGCATCAACAGATTCCACAAATTTCGCTAAAGCCATTATATCGAATAATGTTGTCTTATAATACGCCTAGATCATTATTGTCCATAATTACACAAACCATTTTCCACAGATAAAGTTATTCTCCTTCATAAATAGTTTGTAATTAGTGTAATCTTTGTCCCTTCATATTTTATAACAATTACTAAGAAAAATATCAGTATCCAAATACATGTCTAAGTCTAACAATGAAAAAAATAAAAATAAAAAGTTGAAAAAGCAAGGTCATCATTACATAAGGAAAATGAAGGCAAAAGGACAATCTAATTGAGTCCTTTACCCCACACACATACAGAACATATAAATCAGAGGCTTTTTGGTTTTCCAATTTAAAACAGTGTATAAAATGATAGCCCACTTTAAAGAAAGCCTCCGTTTTGGACCCAACATGCCTGTGGAGAACTTCATTTCACATTTTGGCCCCATTATGAGAGGTATATTATTTTGACAGCATTTGTATGAGAATGAGATATACATCTAGATCGAATGTTCATCTTAATCATGCCATGGAAAAGTTTTCAGTGGATGTGTGCAACAATAGGCAATGTTCACTACCTATGCCGCAAATCACGCCACATGGCATCTTTTGAACCACATGATCTAAAATAATTATTTTTTTTTAATAATCGTCTCGTGCTATATACAACATCCTTCTCACAATAGGATACCACAACTGTCGAGAAATGGTTTTCAGTGTATATGTGTGCCGCAAATCACGCCACATGACATCTTTTGAAAATAATTCACCTCTTATAATAATTATCTTATGCATCTGGTATATACGACATTCTTTCATGAGTTCCACAATTTTGTAAAACCAACGTACTCTGAGAAATATGCTGCATATATGGTAGATACATAAAATACATTTTTCTCCCCTATCCACCCAATGACCTAGTTATCAGATTGATCAATCATTCTAGTCATATGATTTGGGAAATTATTTATTTATTTAAATGGGCCTTAGTTTGACCCCAAGGTCCATACGAGCCAGGTCGTGTGTCAAAAATGGCCAAATAATTTGATTAAATTTCGGCAATACGGCTACAAAAAAATGAGCTAGGTCCATCATGGGCCACTACTAGCAGTTAAATTTCCTCATGGCAAAACCTATCATAGGCTTTTAAAAAACCACTTAATTATACAAGTAGAGTGAAAGAATCCCAAGAAAGAATATAGAGTTTGGCATGTTACTAAAGCAAAGACAAAGGCAAATAGTCATACAAGAGGGTAATCCCAGACATACCTTCTTAGGGATTTACGAGTTTTCCAAAGAGATCTTTGGTGCTGTTATTCTAAGCGTATAGAGTGTGCTTCAGTAATCAGTATTCACTGGCATGCCTTGAAAGTTACCCAAAATAAAATAAAATAGAGCTTAGCTAGTTAGCCCCTAGTTTTATATTAAAATTGCATGAAAATCAACAGTAAGAATGGATTTTAAAGGTGAAAGGATAAGAAAAAGAAAAGTTGGTCCTTCCTTTTATTTTATTTTTTATGCTAAAGTGGATGAATTATGCTTGGAAAGGATGTACACATGAAAGAAAAAAGTGTTTCCACAAGAAAGATCCAAATATTTATTTTTTCTTTTTGGAGAAATTTCTTTTACACATGGATCCCAGCCTGTTGATTTCAGTGCTACTTAGAAGTTAGACCTTCTTCTTTTTCCCCTTTTTTCATTGGCTGGAGTGCTACAGGTTTCTTCTTTTTCTTTATTTATTTATTTTGGGCCTGGAAGTGCTAGAAGAGCATGTCTACTCGTTAATTCATATCAATGTTCAACTTTAGGACATAATGAGCCAGTGAAAGATTTTCAAGATCGGGCTGATGGGCCTCGAATGGACAAATTTTTCTAAAAAAATATGAACATTGCCACGTGGGCTGTGTCCAGGTTCTAGTGCAAGTGTAGACCCAAGCAAGGCAACTAGGTTACTGATCCTGATGTATAATCCATGATCTGCTAGTAGTCCCAGAAGAATTATGAGTTTGTGAAAGAAGAGAAGGGCAACTGTTTCCTCTTTGGATGCAGATGAGAGGACTTCCCAACTTCCTTAAACACAATGTTTGATGAATTCAATAGAGAACCATTGAGCTTTTTGTTCCTTCAGAGGATGGAGATGAGCAGCCCATTGAGTCCATATCTAATATTGGCATCAATAAAATTAATGAGCTTATGTTAATCATGTAAATTGATAATCTACACTAAGGTATGGCTGCCCTGCACATATATTACAATTTTGTGGAATAAATGTATACTACTTCTATTGGATAAAAGTATAGAACTAGTAGAGAATCCGCACATCGTTATAAATTGTAATATGATTATGAAAATGATACATTATTTTTTTACTTTTTATTTTGGTAAGAATTTGAAGTAGATAGTTGGATTTGTTTTGAGAATTTATTAGTTTTAGTTTTTCAAAGTAATAAAGTTTTAGTTTTTGAGTAATAAATTACTCTGAATTTGGTCTCTTAACTTAATAAAAGTTTATTACAAAATATTAATTTAGAAATGGTATTGGCATGGATGAATTGTGATTTTGGGGTTTTGATTGTTATAGTCACTTTGAATTAATACAACAATAAAATGAAAACATTTATGTTGAAATTATACTAGTCAATAGTAGAGTAAACATGGGTGACTATTTACAAGACTTTCTTTTTGCCACCTCTACGCTGCGAGGCAATTGATAAGAACCAACATTATACTGAGATGAACTATTCATCAATTGCTACGTAAACATACATGTTAATTAGCGTTAAGGTTCTTCTTCAGTATTTCAACAAATCTTTGTGATAGACTCTCTGCCAATGTTCCTAACAAAGGCTCAAATCCTGAAACATCCAATCTACTTCCACATGAATTGTTGTTCCTACATTGCAGCAATAGGGCAACTGAATTAACTTTCTCTGCTATTGATGGAAGTAGTTTATCTGCCTCATCATATAACTCAGCTCGGATTCCTCCTAAGAACTCTTCACTAGAATCCAGAGTTCTTAAGTTCGAAAATACATTGACTGCATTCTCAGCTGCAGCATTTAAACTGAGTAGTGCTTCCTTGCATGTAATAATTCTTTCCTGGACGTCACTTCCTTTGGAAGTACATTCCTTCTGGTCTGTGCCTTCTGTCAATTTGATTTTTATTGGACTTCTGGTACCAGGGCATTTGGTTAATTCACTTGGAGAGAAAGTGCAACTTGGGCTCAGCAAGCTCTGGTCTAAGTTCTTCAGGTCCTGCAGTTGCAACCATTGCAGCAACATCTAAGAATGACAATCCATAGTTGTCTTTTTCAAGTAATATAACAAAGCTCTCAGAAAACAATATGGAATTTAATCATATAGCTTCAAAAGTTAAAAGTGCCTTCAAGACATTTTAGGGAAAACTATTACCCAGGTTATATATCACTACCACCAACTGATGAGGATAAATAAAATTCATGTTAACTAAAACAAGCTATTTCAATAAATAAATTTTGGCATGCTTCATATGAATCTTTAGCTCTATCACTGGCATCCCCCAAGATGCATCTAGATGATATATAGTTACGAGACAAGAAGAACATAAACTGGCCAAATCTATATTTCAGGAAGAGATAGACCTTTCTCAAAACTTATCAAAAAAGGAATAGATAGACCTTTCTATACCTACCATTTTCTGTTCTTCCAAGATATGGAATACTGGATCCTCCAGTGTGAGACGAGTTGCAGCTTCCTTCTGGCAGTTCAAGGTTTTACTAGCCAAATCTTGAACTGGTGTACCAAAAAGTTTCTTGCAGTCACCAAGATAATCCCGATGCACAACATATCTTGCAGAGTACCTTCTCCTGACTGAGGATTTCGTTCTATCTATCTGTGTAAAGCCATTAAAGATGCTAAACATCAATACAATACTCTTTCATATTAAAATTATTTGGACTCAGATTTAGGAATTTATTCATTCTACTCTATCCAGAGCCATGTCTTCTGCTAAATTTGTTTTATAACATATCATATCTTGACTGTCATGACTCCAAGTTTTCTTTAATAATCAAGTATGGGTGACATGATTGCTCATATACAATATGTAACAACCCAAGGAAAGCGCTAGCCACATCTGCGCTTATACCCCAAAAGGACTAGTCAAGTTACAATTGGGGCTCCTTACAATTGTTAATAAAGCCCAGTTCGACCCAATAATTGCCCGATGTGAGACTCAGCAAACACACACACACTTATCAGAATTTGGGGCATCACAATCTCCCCCACTTAAATCCCTAACGTCCTCGTTAGGGCCCATATGTCCAAGCCCACACAAGATTACTGGGTTGGCTCTGATACCATTTGTAACAACTCAAGGAAAGCGCTAGCCACATCTGCGCTTATACCCCAAAAGGACTAGTCAAGTTACAATTGGGGCTCCTTGCAATTGTTAATAAAGCCCAGTTCGACCCAATAATTGCCCGATGTGAGACTCAGCAAACACACATACACTTATCAGAATTTGGGGCATCACACAATACCCTTAAGAAGAAAACAAAAAAGAAAAAGTTTCTGAAAACTAATCTGTCTTCTTCAGACAAATGCCTCTTTCCTGACTACTTATTTGTAAGATTTAGTTGAGTTAAAGGCCAGTGCTAACAATTGAGAGGTGCTGTCTCCAATGTACCACTCTTGAACTAGAGCTGAAACTTGACCTTTTGTAGAAATTGTATAAGTTTCTCCAGTGTTTATAAGTAATGGCCTAAGACAATATATTGCCTGAAAGTGTTGAAGTTTATAACCCTACTGCACCCCTCAACCAAAGGAAAGATCAGACTTGCATAGTCCTATTGCATGCAAGATTACAAACCTTATGTGTTGTCGATAAACTTCCAAAGTGTTGTCTGAACAGATCGCTGTCTTCAGACTTCATCTGGGAGGTGATAACATCCGTATCTGCTTCCATTTCACATCCATTTTTAACTGAATGCGACTGCTCCGCCACGTTACGAGCAACTGCCTCAAGGCATTCACTTGTATTGTGCTTGCCAAGTTTATCACCATGCCCAAAAGAGCACTGACCATTACTTGGTATATCACCTGCATCTTGTTTCGCAAGAAGCCAATATTCATAAGAGCAAAAAAGAACCATCAATAGAGTACTATATCTACAGCCTTGCATCCTATGCTCGGTATTATTCAGTTAGTTAAAATTGCGATTCCTGAAATTGCCATGTCAATGTTATAGAAAAACTAGAACAACCTTAAAATTCCATGGAAACATAAGGGTTAAAGAGAGTTATTGTGTGAACATTAGGGTTTGGCCTTACTCAAATATTGGGGGGAAGACAGTGACATCTTTGTGTCCACTAAAGTCTGCACCTCTGGGGAGTTATGTAGATCCAGACATACAGTATAAACGGAGAGCCAACGTCTGTCCATGGCAAAGCTACTGAAATTAAAATGAAACACCACGAGTGTGAAAATTAGTCCTAACATTCAGAAGACAGATATAGTCCATTGCATGCTGACCTATGATTTTCTTTTGACATTGGAGAACTTTCACTGTTGCTAGTATTGGGAGAACTTTTGGACAAGCTACTTATACATGACTCACTGCCTTCAATATCGTGATTAGTTGAAATTTTAACTTCAGGGGACACAGAAGCGCATCTGAGGCTGTCACCAACTGAAGGAGAGAAATATTTCTGGTCTACTTGCTACATAGGGAGGTATGACATAGCAGGAAGAAAATCAGAACGAATTAAATAAATAACTTACCCGAGGATCAAGTGCACAAAAAATGAAGAAAAGAAACAGAAGTCAGGTGGTTCTGAGAAATCAGAATATTAGCAACAGAATTGTGTATACAGACACCTGGGATAAAGTGAAGTTAAGATTCATGGGAACAATATCCAAGCTTGTCACTTTGGCCTGTGCCCATCTTGGAAGTCTGGAAACGGTAAATTTAAATGCTGAGGTCTGTCGAGGCCCCCCATGTTGATAATGTGTTTTCTGTCCTATTTGGCTGGAGTTCTCTGGCAACATTACATCTTCAGGATTGATTCTGCATTGCCAGTCTTCCTCTTCATATAACAATATTTGACTAAAAGCTACTGGCTGAGCCAAGCTTGATGAACTCAATGGACCTAAATTTTCCTTCATTCTCTGCAGCATCCTAGAAGACAAGGAAGCAGGCACTTTCCATACAAAAATACAACCATCCCCACCTACCTGAATGCATAAGTTAAAGTTAGAAGTGCACATATGGTGGAAAATGAAAAGATACAGGATCAGCTTCTTCACTTTTGAGATTTTAAATATTTTTAAATGAGTAATTAACACACAAAAAAGGTGCAAACCTAGTACATGGATAATATACAAGAGAAACAACCAAAAGGAAAAGCTAACATCTAAAAGTTAAAAGATCAATAAACTCCAGAAATTCAAAAAAGAAAAAACTACTCATAGCCATCACCCAGTCATAGAGGGATTGCAAGAATAGAAACTTCAACTTCAGCACAGGTAATTCACACCCCCTCAAAATTCCACACATTCCTTTCAATCTGAATAAACAACATTATACACAAGGAAACCAGCTTCCAAATTTCACCACTACAATGTCTTCTGAAATGCCCCTTCCAACATGCCAACAAATTAACCACTGTTTTAGGAGTATTGGGTGAAACCCAAACAGGCCAACCACCAATGACCATTGGACATAAAAATAATTATCATTAAAAAAAAATGGGGCTAACCAAGAATGCAAAGACTAGTTTGCATAGGATGCTAAACTTTTCTGTATCACATTTGAACATAAATATAAAGAGTACGTAGGCAGGGGTGTTTTTGAGCTAAGTACAAAGGCTTCACTTAGCAATAGCATAATGAATCCATCACATGGCTCATGTTATGAGAAATGATATAGAAACATAACAAAAACTCACAGAAATTATATGCTTGCAATCAGGTAAGAAGATGACACCAGTTATAACTTCACCATGTCCCATGGCTTGTGTGACCATCTCTCCACTAAGAAAGTCGTATATGGAGATAGACTTGTTAGAGTAGGAACAAACCAGGTAGCTGCAGCTTGGGTCCATAGTAACCTGTAAACATAAATTTGGCCTCATTATAAGGCCATGAGGTGGTCTAATGCTTTGCTGACCATGGAGAAATCTCACCTTGATTGGGTCTCCGAAATCTTTATCTTGCCTGAATGATCTTATTAGCTTTCCAGTAGCAATGTCAAATATGTTTATCTTCTTATCCTATAAGTAATAAAATTCAAATCATCAATTCCAAGTACTGCAATTCACAAAGTGTATGAGGAATCTGCTAGTATTATCAGGCCAGTTAACCAGTTGAAATATCATTTACATGACCAACTCAGGATAAGTTTGATTGATAGCTCTAGATGTTGAAAGGGGAATCCCTTCTAGCATCATTTTAGTTTAATTAACATACTACAAATATATATATTTGTTTTTTTACCTGCCCAACTGTAACAACCATCTCCATTGTCGCATCTACAGCCATGTCATACACAGTTCCATTAGATGCCATTTGATGATGACGACGTGAAATCCTATGACCACTATCAGTTGTAGCAACATCACGGAACACTAGAGACCTGTATAAGGGAAACAATTATGATAGACATAAAAAAGGCATTAAGATGCTGCCTTTTTATAAAGGGGGGTGTTTAAGTGCCACCTTGAAAATATTAATTTCTCATTTCTAGAAACTTACAAAATAACAAGCATTTCATTAGCCCCAAAAGGGGAATTAGAGCATAAACAACAATTCCAAATGGCATCATAAAAATCCAATTGAACATTATCATAAAAACAACAAACAAAAAAAATGAAAAACACATCATTTCTGAATTTTTGGAATGATAAAAACATGCAGCAAAGGAGCATCATTTCAAATGCCATGCAAAACAAAGGCTTGATTCTGATGAATTGGGTTAAAAAAAAAATAGAATTTTTTCTTGCCAGGCACCTCCTTATAACCATTTCAATGTATGGTTCTAAAGATTCAATAATGCTTATGAAAACAAATTTTTTAGCACATACCTATCAGCACTGCAACTGAGAAGTTTACTGCCATTGCAAACAATCTTTACAGAAGTCACCGCAGCTGAATGATCATCAATACTTTCAATAAGATTGAAATTCCTGATATTAAGAGAAGTTGATCAACAAACACATCCAACAAGCTAGAAATGGATAAAAGTTGTGAAGTCAAACCTATTGACATCATAAAGATGGATCATTCGATCTCGGCCCCCTGATGCAAGGAAGGACTGGCTATCCATGGCTTCTTCAGAATTAACCTCCTTTTTGCTTAACAAGCTAAAGCTCAATGAGAGGATCTCTGCATCATGAGCATCCTGCCAGAATTTCCAACAATTTTATATTCTAAGATGTATTGTTCCTCATGTTGCATTGCTTTTGCACAAATATTTCAAAATTGCATTAGGTGCCTGGGTTTACCTGAAAGCATGTGTAATCAGAAGTTTGTAGGTTATAGATATGAAGGTTTCCCTCACAATCACCAGCACTGAGGTACTTGCCATCTGAACTAACTGCCAATGACCGAAATCCTTGAGTACTAACACCCACCTCAACAGTATCACGTTCAAAAATCCCAGCACTGACTACAGCAAGAAATGTGAAGCAAAATTCAGCAAGGTAGACATAAAGATTATCTTCCAAAAGAAATTAATAAAAGTAATGTTTGGCATTAAAGGTTAGAAATATCTAAACATCTCTGTGTATATGTTTGTAAATGTATGTGTAGGGCTTCACAAAGATGAAACTCACCTAAAATGTGTTGTACCCGTTGTTTTAGTCTTAAGAGAATGAAGGTTTGTAGCATCTTCTGATGAATCAGGTTGCAAGGCAAGATCCCATAACCTAATAGTACCATCGGCTGAGCATGTTGCAAAAGAAACTCCACCAGAACAACCTCTAGCAACACATGCAAGAGATGGATCATGCATGTTTTCACAACAGAGATTCTTGATATCCCATATGCACGCAGAATGTGAAACTAGCATGCAACAACGGGTTGCCTAGAAAGATATAGAAAGGTTTTGTAACAGTGAGTGTGATCTATGAGTAACTCCAAAAATAACTTGGGGACTAGAACTTGAGCATCAAGAAATCCACAAGAAATATAAACAATAAAATCTTTTCAAGGTGGCTTTGAATGACATATGAAAATTAAATGGAACTTAAGACCAAATCTAATAAAGCAGTCACCTGATTCACATCATGAATGTCCCATACATAGAGACAATGATCTTCATAAATAACAACTGGCGAAGCAAAAAATCAAATATATTAAGGTGCAAGTACAGGTGAAATCCAATTATGAAGATATTTTAATGCTTTAATGCTCACCAAGTTTTTCTGAGGTTGAAAACTGACAAGCAATTGCATCTGGTAGAGCAGGTGAAACTTGATCACCCTTTTCAGCAGCCTTAGTATTGCAAACAATATCACTTTCTCCATGACCCATTTTGGCCTTTGAATATATCACACTTCCTGCATATTTGAGAGTTTCACTGGCAAAGAGTTGTACTATTCCGTTACTGCATGCACAAGCAACTAGTATGTTCGATGCAGATAGTGCAAAACTTTTTCCAACCTGAAAAAAAAAATGTGAAAAAGTTAAGAGGCAAAATAGCACAATATTGTTTCCAATAACAGGTAACGAGATTTTTTATTCAGTGCAGTTCAAACAGCATGATCATATGATATAAACTTCTACCAACAACACTCTTCTGGTTGCCACTTTACCCTTGTTGGATGCAACCTTTGTGCTGGCATCCATATCTGAATCAAGTTTCAGGTCCATAGACATCACCATTGCATGGACCTGTTATTTATGGGAAGTCTAACTATGTACTTTGTTACAAAGGATTGAAAACCTTTTGCTGAGACAACAGGGAAACTATAAAGCTGTCTAAATGTGAATTTAAAACAATTTCCAACAGAGGCCTTATTGAGTCCATTTAAACCAGCAAACTTTATAGCCTGGTATTAGAAAATTATTCCACTTTGCTGAGACACAAATTGGCACAATAAAAATCTGTCGCTAAAAAGAAGCGGATAAAAAGCCAAACATACCTTTAAATCAACTGACTTCCTCACTGACAATCCGGAATGTATAAGGCATAAAACACCTGTAATCAAAGGAAAGGAATAGGACTCATGGAGCATACCTCAAAAACTCAAATGCATCAAAAATATTGAATCTGAAGCAAATCGAACCTGTATCAGTCAATGCATAGATAGGAAAAAGGTCACCAGTCTGTTCACTGTTAACCAAACTACCATCATGCCACATATGGGATGCGACAGATACAAATGAGCTTCCTTTCTGAGGTCCAAGGTCAACAGGCTTTCCATGCATTGCCAGTGACCTTGTCCCTGCATTTAAGCGACTCCGTGAAGATGATCCAACTGTCCAGAACTTCAAATGCTTCTTCCCAGCAGTAACAATAAGTTTTGCATCTGATGAGAAGTTAACAGACGAGACAGCAGAACAAGATGAACTTGCTTTAAGCTTAGTAACCAACATCCCACTCCGCCAGTCCCAAAGGTATATGTATCCTCCCACAGACACCAGATGTTTCCCTTAGAAAAGAAAATGTAAACAGAAAAAGGAAAAGGAAAAAAAAGAGAACGATTCAAGAAATAAGTAACATACAAATAAAAAAGAGCAGTAAGTGGTGTAGGAAATAAACTAAGTGTAGATTGATTGTGACTAACCATCAGGTGAGAAAGCAATGCATGCAACCCCATATAGATGACCTTTCAATTCAGATATCAAAGCCAGTGTGGCACAGTCCCATACCAGCACTGCAGGCTGAGGCCCTGACTGCATAACCACATTAGAAGCATACACGTACAGAACATCATAGAAGTAAGTCATATGTTCTTCCCAAATCTATTTCATATAAATAAGCAGATAAAAGAACAAACATCTCTTAGCTTACTGAATTATTAATTAAGGATAACAGCTGTTTCAATTAAGATCATATCCTTGAAAACATGACATTAAGATCTTCAACGTTCTTGTATCTCAAGTTTATCACTGGTTTTTCTTTACCCGTCCCATCAGATACATCCCTAATGGCAAATACTTTTTTTTCCCAAATAATACACCAAAAAATCCCAAGAAATACACCAACAAAAGATGTTACAAAAGTATGGGATTGAAACACATACACAATCATCTTATGATAGCATAGGAAAACTTCACTCAGAGAGTTGCACGTCGCAGAGCATACCTAAATATATATATATGAAACCCTACATATATTGGACTATGAAACCATACATCAAAATTCAATAGGAAAAGATATTCACACATACACACACAAAAACCATCCTATAAATAAGTTCTACTAACACATTCAATACTAGAAATGCACCACGTTAGAATATTGGTTAAATGATTAAGTTCATTATTTCCTAATAGCTTAAACTTTTGAGACAATTGGTAATTTATCATGGTATCATAGCCACGATTTCCAAACTTTTGAGACGTGGTTTGAACTCATGACAACCTACTCTGATACCATGACAAATCATCACTAATCACAACAGAATCATTGGCTATTTCTTTTTTCAAACATAATTATACAAATTCTTAAGCAAAATGAAATTATTACAGAAAATGTTTGATTCATACCTCTCCGGCTGCGACGAAACGGCCATCCTTCGACATGGCAACACAGCTCAAAGGCTTGGGAACTCGATGAGACGCAATCAGGTGCGACTGAGTTCCCGAATCCACATTGTAAACCACCACCACACAACCCGCCACGTAGGCACAGTTCGCGGTCGAGATGTTCGAAGCCAATCCATTTCCATTCTTCGTCGTTAACCCTATGATCTCTTCCAAAACCAGCTGGGAATTCAAAAAATAAACAATGATGCCAAGATTCAGAATGTTGTATTGATTTCTTTTAGTTTTGATTAGTTTTCTCGGGAAACAGACGGAGGGTTTGTATATGAGAGAAAGATTTAAACGCGTACCTTTGAAGATGATGTATCTAGTTTCTTGAGCTTACGACTCGGCTTCATCCTGAGAATCTGAGAAGAGAAAACCCTAATTAGGGACAGGAATGAGAGAGAGAGCTTCAGCTACCAAAATTGTTTGAAGTTTGAAGCTCTTGGCCGTTACATTTATTTGGTACATTCAGATATATCATATATAAATATCAGAGAGATAGGAGAAGCGGGAATTTGTACAAAAATGAAATGTGGCCCCACTAGGGTCTGAATGGCGTGGGAGATTGGGACAATGAATGTACTATAAGCCCAATCCATTTCCTGGGATCAAGCTCAGTTTTCGGGTTGGGCTTTTATTTATTTATTATGGTTTTTCATTCTATTTTTCAAGTTTCAATATATAATTACTATTTTATCAAAAGTAGGTTATTAAATACCAAAATGCATGTGTGTTTGAATAAAAGCCATTAATGAATAACTCGAACTCGGCTAAGGAAAAAACTTGTTTATATTTGCTTATTTAGAAAATGAGTCGAATTAAAGCCCAAGTTTAAGTTCGATTATTAAATGAGTTCAAACATAATAATGTTTGTGAATAAACTCGTGAGTATGAAGTTCGATTCAGGTATATGTTATAGTATATGATTATATTTATGTATGTATAAAAATGTTTTCTATATAGACTTGATGTTGGATTGTATAAGTTTGTAAATAACTTTATAAGATATCAAACTATTACTTGTATTTTATTGGTTATATAAATAGTCTATATATATAGAAAAATAATAAATCAATCATGTAACTTGTAAACAAACTCGAGCTTATTAGAAAAGAAAATGAACCAAAATTAAACATATAGTCTACTTTGGTGATGAGCTCGAGCTCGAGTCATATTTGAAATAAAGTAAAATGAACTAATACTAATTTATTTTTTAAAATTAAAAGGTAGAATTATAAAATTTTCATACTCGACTCAATCTGACTTGTTTACAATCCTAACTACAGTATAGAATTTGAGACACTATAGGGGTAATAAACTACACAAAATGTACATGATAATTATATGGCTAGTCTAATATAGATTGTCTATCTTTTAAAATTGTCTTATGAAGCGTAATTCTCACAATATGTGAATTTCATAAATGTGGAGAGCACACAAATATAAGAGAGTTGTTCCATAAAAATGTCTTATGAGATACTTTCAAGGGCAGAAGACACGTGGAACTGTACTTTAATTATACGGCCATGATCAATCTGTCAGGTCGCGTCATTTGTTTTCTCTTTTTTAGTATTTTCCCTCGTCACCGTCCGTTTTTCCATCATGGAGTGGGGAATTGAAATCAATATTATGTGCCTGTCGTTTGTCACGCTCACGCAATAACTAGAATAGTCTATGTCCAATTAAACCACCAACCTAGAGGTCCTAAAGAGTAGGTGTAAACCTGAAAAGGACTCAAAACTTTCCAATTATCAACTTGCCTTATTGCGTTGCCGATTTCATTTTCATTTCTCTAATTTTGGTGTTGCATAATTGCATCCCTCTTTTTCTAGTCTTGCTAGTAAAAAAAAGCTTTCAAACCAAACAAGTAAACAACACAAAAGACGACAAGCAAAACGTCGCCACAGAAAAAAAGGGAAAATTAAGAGACAACATCAATATCAAGACTGGGATGCTAGCATCTAACCTCATGAAAAGAACTCAACTCGGCTTTGATATCGTTTTTTTTTTTTTTTTTTAAATAAATAAATAAATAATTAATTATTTATTAAAAAAAATAATTATTATTTACTTATTTATTGAAAGTACTTAACATGAAAAAAAAATCAAAAAAATTAATAAGTAAAATTTAGATATAATTTCTTGCATACCTTAAGCCCACGATTAAATTCAATAACCCTATATCATGGTAAAGAAAATAAAAATGGACAAGGTTTGGCTACAAACCAATTTATAACTAGTTTACTACAACCCACTACACCATGCTGTAATGTTTATATACAAACTAGTCAGTAACCCGTGCAACGCACAAAAAAAATTTAAGTTAATATGATTTTTTTTTTCTCTTTTATTTTTTGTCTAAATATAAAAATTGATAATTGTGATATTTATTAAAAGAAATTTATTATTATTGTGTTTATATATAGAATATATTATGGTATTAGACATTTATTATGATTGTGTTTATATATATAGAACAATATATTCTTTCTATTAAAGAAAATATGATGTGTCAAGATTCTAATGGAAGGTTTAATTATAGAATAAAATTTAAATTCAATTAGAAAATATATATTAGAATAATAATGTGTAAAATTGTGAGAACTCAAAAGTTTATGTGGCGCAATATTATAAGGTTAACCAAAAATCAAAAAGTTTCGATTTTACGTTATAGTATAAATTTGGTAAAACAACGTAACTACATTTATAGTTTGATCTCACCTTACACTGAAAAAGACCTTTGATCATAACTCTATATTGGAGTTTCCAACTAAGATCATGCTGTCGTCAGATGCAACCATTTAACTCCATTTACGCGTAATTAGTTCATGGACATTTAGTGTTACAGGGCTACATTATCTATGTCGGTAACTCATAGCCTAATCATAATCATATTCTCACCTACTCTTTCCAACAATAATTGCAATAACATTGATTTTGAATCCCAACAATCAGACAACCTTTTTTCAACGTACCGAGATTAGGAGATGGCTTTATTCAAGAATTTCTTCGAATTTCTAAAATGGCTGCGAGACATTCATATAATTTCTGGTACGACAAAAAATGAATCATATAAGATCAATGTCAATGATATATTCTAAAAAATCCAATTAAACCCTTGCGTATAAACGAATTAGGATACTCTCAATTTTTAATGAGATCAAGAGAATTTATTTCACGATTACGATTTTATATGTTTATCAGTAGTGCCTCCAATAAAATTTCGAGTGATTATATCCAATCACTTCCAAACGAGAAAATGACATATATACAAGTCGTGTTTTACGGAACATCACTCATTTTAGAAAGAGTAATGCTAGGGATACAACTAATTTTACAACCAAATACTTACAAACTGACATGGCATCCTATATGGACATAACACATCAGCAATTAAAACACCAAATTACCAACTCAATATTAACATTTAATATTAATAAATCATTAATTGTTGATGTGTTACCTCCACAAAGGATGTCATATCAGTTTGTAAGCATTTGGTTGTAAAATTAGTTATATCCCTAGCATTTATCTTTTAGAAAACAGCTCCATAATTTAGGACGGGGAAATGTTTACGTGGCGTGCCCATTTGGGTTTCCCGTTTCGGATCTTGTCCTTCTTCAACTTTTGTTGGTAGTATTTTGGGACCTTGTCAAAAGGGGAGGAATATACATATAATGTATTTGGTGAAAGCTGGCTGATTCACGCATGCAACAACTTCATTTGGCAGCGCAGTGGACCTTGGATAAGAAATCTAATGAAGCAAAATTAGGAAATGAAGCAAAATTAACACGACACACCGAGTCAGGATTGCATTGCTTGGCCACGGCTCCTCAGACTTATCTATTATCTTACCCACGTCAATCGTTTTTTTTTTTCTTTTTCTTTTTCTTTTTTATTAACACCAAGTGAGGTTATAAAAATGGCCAAACTTTATAACCACAGATTAGCTACTTAAACACACTCACATCTATCAATTTTAGATATGATCTTACCTCATTATAATGAACACAATTTATAATTCATTAATATTACAAATAATTTCTATAAAAAATCTTCCAAATAATTAAATTTATCATGAAATACAAACACAAAATGTTCACATCCTTTGAGGATGGAGATTTCATTAATTAGGACATTAGGAGACAAGCCAAGGTTGAGCTAGCTCATCACCAAACTAAATTACTAGAGGGTCTGAATTTTTCAGATAATAATAGAACCACATCGAGCATTTTAGTATATTGAATCTCAGTGCATTGGAGACTATTTGAAAGATAAAATAGAAGAGGAATCGAGCAAAGTAAATAGAAGCTAAACACAAAATTTTAGGTGATTCGACAACTTGTCTACGTCTACATAGAGATTTGTAATATATCAAATATAGTTACAAATACAGTAAAATACATGAATTGAGTACCATGAGAGAGTCTCTCTCTCAAATATAGTTACAAATACAGTAAAATACATGAATTGAGTACCATGAGAGAGTCTCTCTCTCATGTCTCTTTCTTCCGTCTAGCAGCCCCCTCCTCACGTTACTCTTCCTTTCACATATATAGAGTTTTCTTGTGCACAAGATTTGTTAGAACCTAATAGAACATATACATGATATTTTATAGATATTTTGTGGACCAATCATGTTTACCAAGTTGTAAAATGCATGTGCTGTGGGCTATAAAATAGAGATCAAATCCAACTTTGCTTCCTATTTTATTTCTAGCCATATACTTGTCTTAATTAATTTTCCCCCCCTCCAATTACATATTCAAATTTATTTATTTATTTGAGTAAATTACATATTAAAGCTTAATTAATTTTTTTTCAAACAATCTTGAGTTTGTCACGAGCTACTTGATTATCTTATTATTTTATGATATATAGTAAATAAACACTATATAATAAATTTATCTACCAATTCACAAATTTATGTTAATAAATTATAGTTGAAATATATTATTTGAGTTAATTAGATAGGATGATTTTTGTTTATGAACTTATAAAATATTTGTATTGTTAAAAATTATATAGTTTCGACTACAAAATGGACGGCTTATAGCATCAATAAATTACAAAAAAATAAAAAAATAGATATCTTATAAAATTAGTTACAAATTAACACAATCCAATCTTATGTCTATACAAGTATATTTTATACATATTCTCAATATATATATACTTACTTGAATCGAGTCTTATATTAATGATTTGTTCGCAAATACATTATTATGTTTGAACTCTTATTGTAAAATAATCGAACCTAAACTTAGACTTAAGCTTGACTTATTTTTTAAATAAACGAACATAGCAAAATTGTTCTTGAACCAAGTTCGAAGGTTTGTCTATTTACAGTCTGACAAGTCACAAACTGCATAAACAAATTATTTTTTCTGAAATTACCCAAACAAAAGCATATGTCAATGAATTTTACCGTGGAAAGTGGAAACCCTACAGTAATTAATTCCATCGGGGCGTGCTCAGTGCCATAATTTCCTCGTGAACTTTATGGTCAAATTAAAAATTACTCGATCGCGTCGCCGCGCAGATCGCTTTCTTCACCAACTCCAGGGATATTCCCATCCCAACCGAGTGCATCCCAATCTTAGATTTCAAATCAATTCCAACTTTTTCTGCTAAGTTGTTTTGTTTGGGTTGATAATTATAAATACGTATTTTACCTTGGTAGGTCGGAGTAATTAGTAAAATTATATCGCCAAAAGGTCAAAATGCTATTTGTGTAGTTGAGCTTCTTGTGACTGATGGAGAGCACGAGATTTTTATAGATTCTACAAAAGAAAATTGTTGGAAAAATTATGAAATACAACTGATGTGACATTTAAGTCAATAAAAGCAATGATCATTCTATATGATTTTTTTTCAATATTTATTAAATTTTAAGGGTTTATTTGTTATTATAAAATATATATTAAATAAATTAATTTAAAATTATATTAAAAACAAAAAAAGGATAAAAAATAAATAGTTTACCTTAAAATTGAATTCAAACCACTATGTGACAATTAAATAAACTATTCACGTGCACTTTTAGTCACATGATATTTTTAATGAATTATGTGATTTGTTTAAATAATACACGTAGATAAATGATTTAGGATATATATACCATGTCCTAAAAAAAAATTCAACATTTCATGTGACTTTTTTATCTATTTTTTTATTGAATATGGTCATTTAGGATAAATTACACAAAGTGTGGACAAATTTTTATTTTTTATTTCTACAACAATGCTACAAGCATAACAAATTTCATAATAGTTAAGATGATAGTTTGTGATTGGTGCAACACTATCTTTACACTGGCATCATTTTATTATACACCAATCATAATTTACCACCTCAACAGTTGTAAAATTTATAAATTTTTTTAAGAAATAAAAATAAATAAATGGTGTTAAACTCTGTTGTGTACTTGTGCCTCATCTGCATTTCCAAAAGTTTATAGTTTTTATAATGAGCAATACTACGAATACAGTATTTTCATAACAATATTGAATTGGTAAGTTTTTATTAGTTCTTATCTAGATTCACAACTTACTTCATTTTATTATTTACCATTCATAACTCGACAACTTAGAATTATTGGGGAATTGTTGTCTCTGTATCTTTATTGTTTTATAATTATTTCAGTCCTTAGTTTGAGAAATCATTACCTACTAATTAGACCAAATGCTGCACCGCGTGACTGAGGTGTTGTAGGTGGTGTTGGTGAACATAAGCAACGATAACACGTGTTGCCACGTAGGTGTATTGTAGACATTAGTCCTCGTGGACAACTAACACCGAGCAAATATTTCAATCGGAATAACGAAAGTACCCTTTTTTAGAGGGTTTTAAGTAAACCAAACTCCTTTTTAATCTCTGAAGCCCTTCACTTTCTCACCTAACCCCAAAACCAAACAACTTTTTTTGTTTTTTCATTTTTCTGTTTTCATTACTAGCTTTTCTTTGATTCCACTTCTCCCTCCGACCCTAGTGGTACTCCCCCATAAAAGCTCAACTATAAAATTCTCTAATATTATAATGCTTCATTTAAAGAAATCCTTTTGACAGTTTCTACATCAATGTCTATTTGTTTTATGGGCGTCTAACACTATTCTCTCTCTCTTTCTTTCTCTTTGTACAACCTTCTCTCATGGCTACTCAAACCAAAAATCTACTACATTCTCATTCTTCTTGCCCTTGTTATGTGACTTCCCAATCGAATTTGATCAAGTTTAGAAGAACCCATGTGGGATTTGAGCCTAGAGTACTATCCCAAAACACAAAGTGGGAGTCTTTATCATTGAGTTGTGGAAGAAAGAGTGGTAAACTAGAGAAGAAGAAATGGGAGGTGAAGTGTACGGCGGAGGGAATAGAAAGAGGGATGTTAATGGGAAGGAGAGGAAGAGAAGAAGCCACGGCGAAAGAGTTGGTGCCTGAGAGATTTAAGGTGGTCGTGTTGTTGGCTTGTGTTATGTGCCTTTGTAACGCTGACCGAGTCGTCATGTCTGTCGCTATTGTCCCTCTAGCTACCAAACACGGCTGGTCCAACTCTTTCTTGGGTATTGTCCAGGTACTTTTTCAAGTCTCAAAACCTTTATGTTGCTTTGTTTGAGCTCCACTTTCTATGTCACTTTTTCTTTTACGGTTTTTATTTTTTTTCATATAATTGGATTTGACTTGCATCGTAGTATTGGTTAAACGTAACACTAACACAACACATACTAGGGTCATATTCGTTTTAATGCACTAAAATATTGGATTGAAGTTTCACAGGTATGCCACTTGGGTATTCAGTCTAGTGGTAATTCCCTTCTTAAAAAAGCTCCCTTCTATGAGGGAGTGAGTTCAATCCCCAGGATCTTCAAAATATACGTGTGTATGAGTTTAGATTAGAATTTCTATCATATTTCAAAAAAAAAAAAAAAAAAAAAAGCTTCACAGGTATTTCCTCTATGGTTTTGGATTTTTTTCTTCTTCTTTTCTCTTCAAACATATTTTCATATGAGATAGAATTATATAATACGGTTTTCAATACCTTATGTGTATTGGATGAATTTGGGATGCTTTTACTTTGAGGATTGGGTTTAAAATTGAATAATTATATATGGAATCACCAGTGAGAGTTATATGGGGAAGTCTCAAATCTCAATATATAACATATTAATATTTATAAAAATTAAAACATTTATCATGAATGAACCATTGGAAAAAATTGTCAACTTAGACAACAAATGATATTTGGATAAGCTTAATTTTTGGTAGTTTAGACTTTTCTTTTTTTGGAAAGAAGGTAGTTTAATCATTTTAACAAAGAAGTAGGTGGGCTTAATTTGTTTACGGTAAAAATGGATTATTATTATTTTTTTGAATAGGTAAAAATAGACTTAAACAAATAAATAAATAACGTACCGATAAAAAATGGCAAAAATCTTGTAAAAGGAAAACATTCATGAATTTCTTTTACGGGAAAAAATTTACTACGAATAATGAGAATTTTAAATAAGTTTCTCAAAGAAAATCTGTCTCTCCTTACAAGTAAAGGTTTTAAATTTGTGTCGTGGCTTGTGCAGTTTTATATGGAAAATCAAAACGAGAAAAAGAAAATTCAAAATTCGTGGTTGTTGAGAAAGTTGGATCTGTTGGTTCGCCGCCACCTCACCAGAAATGAAACAATAATAGTAGCAACCCTAGATTTACTCTGATGGTGGGACCCTACACTTCATAGATACTCCACCAAGAACTGAAAAGGAACTCACCTGTGTCCTTTGAGCTTAAATAAACTAACAAAGTGGTATTTTTCTTAAATAAAAGGGTACTTAATTATAACATTTCTTTTTACTTTATTTAAAACTTATTTTTTTTTTTGAATATTTAAAACTTATTAATATAATAAGTTATAAATGTTCCTGAATTAGCCAACAAGAGTCCAAATGACTCTTCCTTAAAAAGATTCTTTACGAGAAAAAAATAATAATAAGATGTTATTAAGACATAGTTTTTACATATAAGTATCATTTACATTATTTTTATTAGAGATCGATCATAATAAATTATTTTAATAATTATGAATTAAAAATTAATGAAAATTTATGTGACTAAATATATTATTTAATTATAAAAAAATTATTATTTAATTAAGTCGAGGAGTGGGTTACCAACCAACCGTCTTGACTTGTACTTTTCTTGGGAGGAAAAGAATGGTCCCTGCCTTTTTGTAAGAGTGGGGCAGCATTAGTTTTCTCTAGTAGTAATTATTGACCCAAAAGATTCAAAACAAGAAGAAGAAAACAGGTACTAAAACTTTGGAATAAGTATAAATAAATAGCTTGAACATTTACCTATAAGCCGCAAGCCAAACCAACTCTATTTTGGGTTCAACCTGTTCTATACGAATTAGTTTGGATTAGTTTAAAATAATCTGGTGAAATAATTTGAAATAACAAAGAAATTGATTTTGACGATGATTGGTTTCTTTCACACCACCTCTCCTCTTTTTATCGTGAAATCTACTATAGAACTCACCTAAGCAACCATTCATAATATGAAAATGGGGCAACCCAATAAGAAACTTTTTATATAATTGTGTACTGTTTCCAAGAGTCATGTGTGTAATATTAATATCCATGGGGTGTTTATTTGGATGCTTGTAAATCCAATGCATCTTGAATACGTTACAAATAGAAATAAAATGAAAAGTCAGCTAAAGGAGCTGGTAAAAGTTTGTAGACCTGATCAATAGTGTAAGGTATCTCACACACTGTGAAATGAATGATATGAGGCTCACATACTGTGAAAGGAATGATGCATATATCTAATGCATATGATAATTATTACTACTCCTGGTTTGATGGGTGGAATATATAAAATCCTCTTAGTATTTATTATATAGTAATATTTTTCTACATCTTGTTTCGTTTTTGTTTTTGTTTACTGACCGTGTTGTTAGATTGAAATCCTGACAAATTTGATGTGAATGTTACATGTTAAAGTCATCCTTTCTATGGGGATATATATTTTCATCGGTGATTGGAGGAGCCTTAGTAGACAGGTACGGTGGAAAGAAAGTGTTGGGAACGGGTGTGGCCTTGTGGTCTTTGGCCACCCTCCTCACCCCTTGGGCTGCCAACCACTCCACAACCAGCCTCTTGGCCATTCGCGCCTTCTTTGGATTGGCCGAAGGTGTAGCTCTACCTGCCATGAACACCCTTTTGTCAAGGTAGTGCCTCTTTTAATTCCTAAATGAATATTATTGGACAAGTAATTTTCGAGCTTGATTTTTGTTCAGCTTCAAGTATATTGTTGAGATAAGCGAGTTGAATTAGTTGACAAACTTGAAAGTTATGTGCTAATTAATCGAGGTTGAACAATGTGGTCAAGTTCCCTATTGATAGGTTTAATAACTCAAAATGCATATCTATCTACTTCTTTGGCATAGCCTGTTGATAGGCTAGGTTCAAGAATTGGCTTGGCCAACTTAATTAAAATGTTGATTCAACTTATTCTTTGTTATAAAAATTAGTATAATGTAACTCTAACTATTGCAATGTGTCTAGGTGGTTTCCAAACCATGAACGAGCAAGTGCAGTGGGAATCTCCATGGCTGGATTTCATCTTGGCAATGTTGCAGGCTTACTAGTAACTCCAATTATGTTGTCAACAATTGGAATTACTGGTCCTTTCATTCTCTTCGCATCTCTTGGGCTGCTCTGGTTGTCGACATGGGCACATGGAGTCACAAATGAGCCACAAGAAAGCCAGTTCATTAGCAAATCAGAGCTGAGACTAATCCAGGCAGGAAAAACTGACTCTTCTCCAGTAAGGGATGGCAAGTTCCCGCCTGTACGCCTATTGTTATCAAAGTTACCAACATGGGCTATCATATTTGCTAATGTAACTAACAATTGGGTGAGTTTTCTTCTTTTTAATTAACTTTAAATACTTTTTCACTTTGTTAAATTCTTATAAATTTGTATGGAGAATCTAAAAGTGCTCCTCAATACAGGGTTACTTCGTTCTTCTTTCATGGATGCCTGTTTATTTCAAGACTGTAAGTAATCATTTCTGTAATCTCTACACCTTGTATTGCTATCAAAGTGAACATTGTTTGAGCACTGTAATAAGCATTGCCTACTTACTCAACAGCTTAAACTTCCACTGAAGCTATTCCATCAAGCTTATGTAGTTTGGATAAATAGATATTTCAAGTAGTTTGGAATTGTTATTCAACCCAATTGAATATAGCAGTTTTCAGTGTTGACAATGCATTATAAATTGTGGTTGGTGCTTAATAATATTTCTATTTTTATTTTTTTCTGGTGAATTTAGGTATTTAATGTGAACTTGAGGCAAGCAGCGTCATTTAGTGCTGTTCCCTGGGGAATTATGGCACTTTCTGGCTACATTGCAGGTGCAACATCAGATTATTTAATCAAGGCAGGCTTCTCTTTGACATTAGTCCGCAAGATAATGCAGGTACCTCCTCTGTTTCCATCCTGTTGTAGCACATTCTAATACTTGGGCATCTTCACCAGAATGATGTTTTGCTTTTAATCAGCTAATAAAAATAAAGGGTTCATAATTATGGATGAGTTAAAATTTGAACTTTGTCATTGCACATTTGAGGCTTTGGAAACATCCCCATCTAGATGGGGGTTATAAAAGGAGATGCAGAAAGCACAAAAATATTGCATCTCTAATGGGTTATAACTTATAAGTGGAGGCATTCTTTCTTTATTCCCTTATTCAGTTTCTAACTCTTTATTAGCTTATTGAACTTGTATATGATCAAGATGTTCTTAAAAATACCTCCTAAATTTGTAAGTCTACATGTTATTCCCTGATGTAATTATCACTATGCTGATGTATGATTTTGAACAACAGTCTATTGGTTTCATTGGACCTGGGGTGTCATTGCTTTGCTTGAATTTTGCCAATACACCTATATCCGCGGCAGTGTACCTCACAATAGCCTTGAGCTTGAGTTCTTTCAGCCAAGCTGGCTTTCTCCTCAACATGCAAGTAAGTTTCATTTCATCAGTCATGATAAACAGTCAAACTTAAAGTTTGATACTTTGCCAGATAATCCAGTATAGCAATTCAATAGCAGTAATTCTACCTCAAATTTAATTAACTTCTGTGGTTTCTTTAATCAGGATATAGCTCCTCAGTATGCAGGACTTCTTCATGGTATGTTCTTTGCCCATATTTTATCTACAATTTTTTTTTCCTTCAAATAAATTTTGGTTTTTAAAGGCATTAGCTTTCTCCATCAACAGGGATTTCAAATTCTGCTGGGACATTAGCAGCAATAATCAGCACAATTGGAACTGGTTATTTTGTACAGTGGTTGGGATCTTTCCAGGCATTCTTAACTGTCACAGCTGTGCTCTATTTCATGTCAACCATATTTTGGAACCTGTTTGCTACTGGAGAGCGAGTATTCTAGATTGAAATTTCAAGCAATTTAGCATCCTTCCATTTGCTGCTAATACTAGGAATCTCTTGGCAAATTTAGAGTGAAAAGTTGTGCATGAATAGTTTAAAAGTGATTAGTAATTTTTTTTTTGGTAAATAAAGTGACTAGTAATTTGATCATGGAAAGTTTATTCATTGTCTCCCTGGCATGAAAACATAAAGTAACATGCCATTTCATTTATTTTTTAGTCCTCTCGAATTGTATATGGTGGATTTATAAGAAGAAATTGAAAAAATGTGAGAAATAGTATATAGTTATCAACATCTCAAGGTTCAATTATTCCTACATGATCGTCAAGTTCAAAGAAGAAATGACACGCTATATGATATCTGTAAAAACACAATTTTTTTGTTGTTGATAATTCGATAGTTACACTTACAACAATGGAGAAGAAGAGATTTGAACCATGATTCTCTTCAAGAATGAAAGTAGACAATATCACTGAACTACAAAGCTTTTGACAAAAACACATTAATATTAAGTAAACAACATGTCAATGAATTTTAGCAGAAAACAGCTGGTCAAGGATGGATTCTGTTCATTTATCAATCCATTTGGGCAAAACCAAAATCTTAATTGAAGTGGATGCTAAATTAGTTTGCTCTTTTCAAAGCAAATTTTAATGCTGATATTATCACTCACCCTTGCAATTCCATTGTACCTGATTGCATATTTCTCCTTAAAAAATTATAGTTATTTCTTGAGATTGTTAGTGTTATAGACTTATAGTCATAGAGAACTTTAGTCTATTTTGTTATTTCATCGTAGGTTTAACTATATCAAAACAAAGAGATTTTGTCAAATCATGTCATTGGTGGTGATATGATTGTAAAGTAACTCTTTAGTGTCTCCATTGAATTTATATTTCCTTAGTTGATTATAGTGGATTGATTTTTTAATATAATTTTAACATAAACGTATATAGTACTAAATTAATATTTTGTAATAAACTTTTATTAACTCAAGATGCCAAATTCTTGTAATTTATTACTCTAAATTACTAAAACTAATAAATTCTCAAGATACATCCGACCATCTACTTCAAATTCGTAACATTACAAAAAGTGAAAAAATAATGTATCACTTTCATAATCATACTATAACTTATAACATTAACCGCGCATCATGCGACTTCTCTACTAAATTGTTTAAAGGTGAGACAAAAAGTGACTTTAAGCAAATAAGTTAGTTATAACTTATAAATCTTAAAAAATCTTCTAATTGATTATTTTCACTTCTTTGATAACTCAAACAAGATGAATTACTTTAATAATATGTCTAATGTGTTAAAAAAATATGGATATTGTAAGATTTGAACTTATGACGTTAATTTCATGATGATTATTCTTTGCCATTAGATTAAGATTTTATTTTTATTTTTATTTTTTTAGATATGAAACATATATATTTAAATTGTGTAATGGCCAACTTTGAAGTCTGAACATAGCATCAAATATTTAAACATTTTGCATATCTATTTTTTTTTTATCAGTATTTTGCATATCTATTTTGTTTAATTAAGGAGAATATTTACTCCAAAAAGAGGTAAAAAACTAATAAATAAAAAAATGTTTTTGTATTAATAGGAAATCAATATGGAATTGTATTTATTAAAAAAATTATATTTTCGAAAAATGGGAGTCTAGATCCTTTAATAATAATAATAATAATAAAAATACTAAAAATCACTCTTTCAAGCTTTAACAAGTCAAATTACTAGTTTTATCAAAAAAAAAACAAGTCAAATTACTATTGGCTGCTCAGAAAGTCATAATCCTTTTTTATCAGCTGGCGAACCAACCTAGAATCCAAGATAAGAACAATGTTAAGAGTCTTAAAGTGTGATACAAAAGGTGTTGTGAATGTCAGACCTTCAACAGCACTTTCTCATATTAGTATATCATTTTTATTATAGATTTGTATTATAGGTTAATCAAAACAAAACATAAACAGTTATTAAAAAATATTGTGAAATAGTTTATGTCATACTTATCCGAGATAAATGCATCAGCCAAACCAAAAACTCATTGGTATGACTTATAAGCCAACCACATAATTTTCAGATAATTTCTGAAAACAAAAAGATATTATTATTGCATCAGTGCTTAAAAAATTAAAAATCTCCTTTTGTTTTTTTCTCAAAAAAGAAAAAGAAAAAATAATATATTTTTTTTAATATTCTTTGTTCTTGTTCTTGTTATAGGAACAATTCACCAAATGGAAAGTTGACATCTGGCAAGTTCCATTAAAAAAAGAAACAATAATAAAACAACAAAGGAAAAGGAAAAAAATTCCAAATGACTATTAGGAACAAGACACAAAACCTACTTTGAATTTTTCAGAGAGTGATGAGAGAGCAATAGTTCACCCTTGAAACCCAACACAACACAACTCAACTCACTCACTTTCGGAAAATACCTTGTTTAGATTTATAGGCACATGATCGAACTAACATCTCCCCCCCATATTAAATAAGCTGAAAAGATGTGGGAATCTTTGTTTGAATGAAAATTTACAGTCATACCCAATACCACCTAGCTAGGCTCAATCCTGTGTAATTAATGAAAGTTAAGCCAAACCCAGATAGCGTTTTTGGGTTAGTTAGTGATCACGTGTTTCAAGAGGACCCAAAAGTCAAGATTTTGATTTGGGTTTAATCTTGATAAGGATTTGCAAGAAGGTTTTTTTTTTTTTTTTTTTTTTTTTAACAGAATTAATAAGATTTCTGAATTTGGGTTCATTGGAAGATATGAATTTCAGGAGCTTAGAAGAGTTCTGGGCTTTCTATGTGAATCAACACTCGAAACCATCCACAAGGCGCTGGCATTTTATGGGCACACTTACTGGTATCTTCTTCTTGCTTTGTTCTTTGGTGTTTAGCTGGTGGTTTTTGTTCTTTGTGCCATTCTTTGGGTATGGATTGGCTTGGTACAGCCATTTCTTTGTGGAAGGGAATGTTCCAGCCACGTTTGGGCATCCATTTTGGTCACTTTTGTGTGATTTCAAGATGTTTGGATTGATGCTTACTGGGAAAATGGATAAGGAGATCAAGAGGCTTGGAAAGAGGCCTGTGTTGCAGGCCTTTTAAATGTGAGTTTTTCTATGCTGTTTAAATTGTCTTCAATTCTGTGTTCTGTTTACATGTATGTAATTGACTGATTGTTTATTTAAATTCATGTTTTTGATTCTTGGATACAACAAATAGATAAGGGAATTCCATTTCCATGACCTTTGATTGGGGCATTTTGATGTAAATATGGCTAGATTGTTTGGTTAAAGCTTAAGTTTGGTCAATTTGAGTGGAAGGATGGATATGTTATGTTAAAATTTATTACAACTATGAATGCATCGATATTCTGATGGGATGATAATGTCAATTTGCACATTATGTGGTTTTGGTATAAGATTTTGCTCTTTATTTTTTTAATAATTCAATTGGTGGGGATTTGAATCCTGGATCTCTCCTTTGGAGAACACCAAGAGGTGCTAACCAGTTGAGCTACAAGGCTCTTGGTGGTATGATGATTTTGCTCTAAAGTTTGTTTAGCATGTTATGCACTTGATCTTGAAAATTGTGCCTAGCTATCCATTTTCTCTAAGGTTAACACTGAAATTTGGTATAGCCAAATTGTAGATGGTTGATCTAACTACTAATATGGTCAATAAATCAATACAAGCACAAAGGACGAAGATTAACATGATTTACCAGTGTCCCTGCTTTAATGAAAAAAAAGAACATCCCTAAATTGATGTCTACCAATGATATAATCAAACCTACTTACAGTTTATCTCAACTCAACAAAGCATAATTTGAACTATGGGTTAGACACCCAAATCCCAATTATGTAAATCATGCCTTCAGCAAAGGTTTTAACATTGAGGGTTCATGAACAGCTTTGACTGGTTTCAGGTTTTGTTGGCGACCCTTTTGCCAAGCTTGGCACTGCCTAAGTAAATGCAAGGCTTGAATGCATCAATAATAAGAGAGCAGGATGCATTGCAATTTCCTCTTCTGTGGACGCTTTGGATTTGATCCAGAACAGGATGTCAAGGGATGGAAGTATCTGATAGCGAAGTACTGCCACCATGCTCTGTTGGTCTTAGAGGTATAGCATAAAATCGATTATGTGAAAGAGTAACTGGCTAAACACAAGACATCTGCGAGCTCCCACCTTATTGCACCTGTATTTCAATTGACTATGAAGTGCATTTGGTTTCACCTTTTAGCTGAATAAATTTCACAAAAGTTTGTTGGGTGATTGTTGCTTAAGTATGAAATATTGGAATTAAAGTGCTTTAATCAAAAGTTGGAATTACCCATTGCGTCCAAAGTTCTGAGGTACATCAGGATATTGAAATTTCTTTGCAAAACTTATCACCTTGAATTCTGTGTGTATGTGCATGAGTGCATGTGTAGTAAATCAAATTGTTGATATTTTTCTTTTATGAAATTTCTGCTCAGATAAAAATTCATTTTGAAAGCCATTCACCTGTTACACAATCATTAAGTGTTTAGTGGACTGAGATTAATAGCTTTTAGATCAAGTTCTTTTCTTTGTTTAATTTGTACAGAGTGGACGACAGGAAACACATTCCACGCACAGGCGTGAGATTGAATTTGTGAAAGTTAAAACCTCGTAGTGAAGGGGAATTTTGCAGTCAGTCTGAAAAATATTCAAGGTATAACTTTGAATTTGTGAATGTTAGGCTTATAATGATGGGAAATTTCCGAGTCTCAAGGCTTACAATGATGGGGAATTTCGTGAAAATATTCATGGTATATGTCAATACCAATTTTGAGAAGGATGAGGCAATGCATTAAAGTACATGTTTATCAGAAAATTTTGGGGGAAATGTTGAAGCATACAATGCAAGACTTGTGGAAGTGATAAAATACTCCAACAAAACTACCAAATATTCAATAGTAATTTTGCTGGAATGCATTGGCTCATTACCTTCATCGAGGTAAAGCTGCCATTTTAGGCTATTTATATTGGGTGCAACCCTGAGAAATTGGTTTGTTTGAATAGAGTAATTAATTGATAAAATATATAGATGGATTTTAACTTTATTAATATGTGGATTTGAAAGTCACTTCAAATTCATAATATTACAAGTGTTTTTATTTGAGCAAAACTTTCAAAAACCCTTGATTTTGATCCTCAAATCTAAACGTGGGGAAAAGCAAGCAACACAATTTCCTTTCTATTTGCAATCAAGATACAAAACAAGAATTCCCTATTATCATTATCACCATAACTGCATAACTCATAAATTGCAATTATCATAACAATTCACAATGCATGCGTATCATTAGGAGTATAAGCACAATCCACCATGCATGCGTATCATTTGGAGTATAAGCAAATGCAAGCACAGAGAGAGAGAGAGAGAGTAGAAATACATTATTCTGCTAGTAAAAGTCTATTTCCTCATAAAATGCCCCAAAAACAGGTTACGAGTGACCTACCCTTGGGGCCATTTACTTGTAATAAATGAAAAACAAAAAAGAGTGAAGTGGGTAATGGGAGCTAAGATATAATTTGGGAATAAAATTCAATCGCCCATTACCCAAATCTGACTATTTTACAATTCTGGCTTTCTATAATTCAAAACTCAAATTAAATTGAATTCAGGCCCACAGCATTTTGAGCCAGATGAAGACCCATTTGAAACTCAACATCAAAACTTGTTGCCGGTGTGTCCAATTTTTAATCACCTAAGTTTCTGGCGCTGGTCCAGGTAAAATAACTATCGCACTTTACTTTACGCAGGGATGGGGTTTCATTCAGGGTAATAATCATAGGTCAGTGTTCCGTGAAAATGATGGCAACGGCATGGCCTCCTGTGGACGAAGGATGACAAGCACACCAAACATCGCAAGCATTGGGAGGACAAGCAGCCACTTCAACAGTTTATAGTAATACATATGGAATGTGAGGGAGAAGTCATCTGAGAAATAGAGTCCGTTTTTGTCAACCATTTCCACCAAAACAGTCCCCGTGGTCCTCACCCCAACCGTTGGAAGCTTTATTCGATGCTTCCCAGGACGGTCAAAGATCTGATTTTGCTTTATCGTTCTCTCACCTTGATAATTACCAGGAACTAACAAGGTCGTCTGCATAGTTTTAACAGAGTATGAAATCAACATTTTCAGATTAAGAGATTTGAGCACACACAAACAGAGAGTGAGAAATCTGAGTTGGCTCTATTTATACAATGTAAATAGGTGGGTGAGAAGAACGTACTGTGACATTGTAAGGTGCTTGAGACCCAGATGGGAATCTGTATCTATCAACAATCTCAATATCCACATAGAAAGACCTGCCTTCCTCATCACGGAAAGCTCTAGATGGATGTGGAACATAGATACCTTCGCGGTTATACCGATTAGCTACATTGTTTCTTCCTTGATTAGTTGATCTCCATGCCTGAAAAAGAACAGCATGTGAGGAATATCAAAATGACCAGGGAGAGAATAAAGAAGAAATCAATTGCAAATCAGCTTCAGATATTATCCTACCTTGAGAGGATGATGTGGAGCAGGAGTAGAAAAGCAAAAGACGTTGCCATTCATGGTTGTCACAATAAGATCAAGATCATCTCCACCATCAACATTATCTGCCAAGACCATGCTATATCTGTCATGGAGAGATGCACAATTACATAAGTTACAAGAAAGAGGAAAAGGAAATCAAAAAAACAAAAACAATGGAACCAAAAGATTATGCATAACTTACGAGGTTTCACCAATGTCAACAACATCAGCACATGCAGTGGGTCCATCTATCAGGTACAAATAACCATCAAAGGATGTTGTAACAAGAGTCAAGCCCTTCTTTTTCTCACCACGTTTATTTAGATCAACAAGAAGAACTTGATTCATCACTCTGCCGTGCGTTCTATACGGATAAGGCCTAACAAATGACCCATCCTTGCCATTCAGAACATATATATTCCCTGACAGTGTAGGAACCACGATATCTGTATGGCCATCTCCATCAACATCACCAATAGTAGGCCCCTGAGGAATATGACGATGTGTATCAGACCACTATGCTATGGATTTTTCAAATTACATGGCAACATATATCAAGTCAATCTACTGACAAGTGGAAACAGATGTTAGCTCAAAAGTAACATTTAAACCATTATTATATCAAATTCTAGAGTATAACAGAGCAACACAGTTCTTGAGTATATGACAACCAGAAATTTAGGAATATAACAATTGATGAACTACTCAATATTAGAGGTAAGTTGATATGTCAATGAATGATCCTGTTTCATATCTTTAAAGAGAATCCAAAAATCTTGAATACACATAAATTATAAAAAGTCTATCAAATACCAGTCCATTGTGAACTTTGCCAAATTTAATGTGAGCACGATTCCTCTTTTTTGATAAGTAATGTGGTATATTTTTTTTTTGATAGGTAGCAAGAAGATTTTATTAAAAAGAGCTTCAAATTGTGCATAAAGTATGCACAATAGAGCAATTAAACAATTACATCATCATGAGAAGAAAAGGATAATGAGAAAATAAAATCATTAACATTGGAACTAGAGGTAAAACCCCAAACTCTAGACCAATCAAAAAGAGTAGAAATAAAATAATCCCGAAGTTGGCTATCTGAACTAGATACATCCTCGAACGTACGACAATTACGTTCTATCCACACTATCTACATCAAACATAAAGGAATAAGTACAGTAGGAGAATCTTCAGAGATTGATGATAAAGAAGAAATAAAGTCTAAGACAGTAGTACTAGAAGTGAGACCCCAAGATCTAGACCAGTCAAATAGAGTTGAGATGAAACATTCGACCAGCTGACTCTCAGATTTCACCGCCTCCTCAAAGATACGAGCCACACCATCCACAGTAAACAAAGAGGAACTAGGTTCCATATATCTGAACAATGCCTACCCAACATATTATGCCATTCAAACAATAGATCCAGCACTCTTCAGATAACACCCATTGAATCCCCAAAGAGCGTAAAAAAAAGTTCCATAGAACACCCGCCACAGGGCAGTGAAGGAGGAGGTGATCCACAATGACATCACTTTGACCATTGTAAAATATGGTCAGTACATGATGAGCGAACATCAAACACAAACTGTTCTAGAAACATATGGAAAGAATCCTTCCGTAGCACCTCCTCATAGTCTTTTCCATTTCTGTAAGCAGTGAATCCCATGGACTGACTTGTTGGTATTTGCACAATTTACATAGTTTAAGCAGTTTTAGCTCCAACTTACCTGATTAGGCAGTTAACCAAGCCAAAGGGTCCACTTCCTTCGTCAAAATTTTCATTTAAGTTACAAGAAATGGGTAAAAATGACATACATTTTGATTAGTAAAAATAATTCATTAAAAAGCGCAAAAAGGGTTGCAACACATCTACACAGGATATATAAAAGAGATACAGCAGCAACTAAGCGCGAAAATTACAAAGATCAAGCATCTCAAGTAAATCGAAGAAGGAAAATTGCTCTGAAGCATTCATCCACACAAATAAAGATTTGAGGAATGAAAGTTTTAGGTCTAAAACTGAACGTTCACACCCTTCAAAAGCACCTAGCATTTCTCTCTCTCCAAATGCTCCACACAAAACATTGAGGCATCACCTTTCAAATGTTTATACTATGGTGTTGACCGAACCAACCTTGGAAACATGCCAACTGCTCAATCAACCCACCAGGCATAACCCATGAACCCCATTGAGACTAAAAACCATAGACCAAAGCTCTCTCGTAAAAACAAAACAAGAGAAATTACCTCAACCTCGTTGTATATTCTTCCAGACTAACACCATATGACCCCTTCACTATATTTGAAAACCAGCCTCCCATAGGCTACCATATTTCACATCCACCACCATCCTCCATAATGCCATAGTTATTTCCCCAATAGTGTTTGATTAAACAAGATCAAATTCCCAATGCCTAATTCCCCACATTGAAGTGGTTCACGAATTTTGTTCCATTTAACTAAATGAAATTTAAATTTGTCACCAACCCCTCCGCATAAGAAATCCTGCAGCAGTTTCACAATACGACAAACAATACCCATAGGGATAGGAAATAGGGAAATAGAAACAAATGATCTGATTAAAATTGCCAACATATATTCAATCAGTAATTTTAACTCAATTCACATTTACAAATGGGATTTGAGTAAAAAAAAAAATTAGACAATCTCAAAATTTACAATAACATATCTCATTAATGATCAATGAGATTCTAGTAAATTTGAACACAACTTAATTTTAAAGAGGAAACAACGTGAAGCTTACCTGTGGAACCAGACTCTTAAGATGCACCTCCCAAAGTTCCACTCCTTTTGTAGTCCAAGCGGCAACATTTCCATGTGCATCAGCGGTCACTAGTTCAATTTTGCCATCATCATTGATATCAGCGGCAACAACAGCTCCTTGAATCTCAGCCATTTCAAGAGGGAACTTTTCTCTCACTTTGCCTAATTAAAGGAAACAATTGAGTGTCCAAAATGTGACAGAAAACCATAAACATGAAAAATTCAAACCACAGTTTTAGAACAAAGTGTTACTTTTTTTAATTGGACATGTGGGAACTCTAAAAGCAAATTGAAAGAAGCAAACTTAGCACAATCTTTTTTCTTTTTCAATTTCTCCTACTGGATGAGATCTAAGGGTAGCTTTGATATGGTAAAATCTGATTACCCAATTACCATTTGTAGAAAGCATATAACATGACAGCAACAGGAACTTATAAAAAATGCGACAGCAGGAATGCAAAAGTTCATAGAGCAGATGTGTGTCCAACACCTCAAGTAGCCTATCCCCCATATTTTGACTTCAATACATAAAGGCAAAAGACAAACAATATGTGTAGGCCAAAGCAATATAGGAAGGAACGGCTCAGTTCATGTACTAAACAATTTTTTTTTATGAAAGGGACTTGATTCCAAATTAACTAACAAAATAGATCCAAACATGAAGGCAAATAAGGTCAGAACATAGAGAGAAACAATAGCCTAGATCTCAAAAATGACGCAACATCTTCCACCGCTGCTCTATAGCTAAAACAGCAAGTCATAATATCTGAGTTAAAAATCAAGAGCAAACTACTAATTAAAATAGAAAAGCATGTGCTCTAATCCTGAACACATATCACAAGAAAGAAAATCGGCATAGGAAAATTACCGTGATGATCCAATACATAGAACAAGCCAAAGGAGGTTCCAACAAGAATGTCCTAAATACCCATCGCCATCCAAATCAACAACAGTAGGAGAAGAGTATATATAGGCACGGAAGTTTCCAGTATCTGTACTTAGATCTAGCTCTGTAGTCCACTTAACTTGCTTTGTATCAAGATTGATAACAACAATAGCACCAGCTACATATTTTCCAATATCAATACCACCCAATTCCTTCAAATGCTCGGAGTCGGCATAATACCTGCCAACTTACAAAGTGGCTAATCACTTTCACATCAGTCAGTTAATACGCAGTCCATTTTTTACTTCTAACAGCACTACAAAGCAAGAAATCATAAATAATAATAAAAATAAAAACCTTAAAGCCGGTTACTTAGGAAAAGGGAGCAGAGAAAATTGACCTATATCTCATACAAATGTGGAGAAAAAGCCTATAGATACTGTTAGTCTAAAAATTGCAATGATGAGTGAACATAAAATGGTGTCAGTATAATATATTCAAGATCATATCTCCCCATGCAAGAGGTTGATCTGCAATCGAGGAGGATAAAACCACCCCAATTCTTCAACCTTATCAACTGAGAAGTTTAAATTTAGATTCTAGACATCAGTGGAGCTCGGAATTAATATTCCAATCCAGCCACTTTTTGGGTGGGGCATCGTTGAGACATTGGTCAATCATTAATTGAACCTAACCCAAGCCTGGTATAATATAAAATCTATTACATGTAACTTACTAGTTACTACAAACATGTAACAATAAAAATGGCTCACCAAAACCTGAACCCCAATTGATTGGGGTCAGCTTCATAATCTTTGTTCAAATAAGTGGTAGTGGCTATATATATAAAAATTTCAAGACAAGTTGGAATCTTGGTATAATAAATCCTCCATATCCATTATAACAATGATAAAATTGCTTGGTAGAGTGTTGATGTAGTATGGGGGTTGCAAGAGTAAGAAACAAAGGAAGAACATAACAACCCTAGGCTTCACCACCTAAGGTTTCCTGGCATCACCACCAAGCTATGGAAAATTTTCAAAAACATTTCATTTGACAATCAACATACCAATAATGTTTCCTCAGAGGCCTATAAAAAGGGTTTCAAATTACATCAAATGAGGAAAATAAACACAATTAAAATAACGATCAAATCAATTAAAATTACATAATCTGGATCGATGGAATCAATCAGCACAAATCTGGTGTCCACACAAAGTTTAGACATGATCAATTTTACACAACAAGAAGATAGATCCTTTAATGAAGGAAACAGAAATGTTAATGGTAATGACAGACCGCAAACTGGTGGCAGTTGATTATATTGCTCAATTTCATCTAAATTGGTGGCAGTCAATGGTTTCAACAAAAAGAGAAGAAAAAAATAAGCAAAGTAATAAGTTGTTATACTGTGCATGAGAACTCACTCTTGATCAAAGAAATAAGAAACAGCAACTATCATCTCTGATACCCCATCATTATCAATGTCTGCTATGACCTGACAGGAATGGAAAGAATTTTTTTTTTATAAGTTTAACTACACCTACCAACAAGGCTCATCAGTAAAATTTAAAATAAAATAATTATATTTTAAAGTTTAGACTCACTGGAGTGCACAAGATGTGTGAGTCGATATTCACATAATCCTCTATTTTCTCATGTTGCTTTTCAATCCATTCCTCCTCTCCCCACATAGAATCATCAACATAGTCATCATAATCATAACTGTATTCATCACCTACCTCTTCGCTCTCACGAAATAATTCAAAGGATGAATCAGCATCTGCTTCCAAACCTTCATCATTTTTCACAGTTGCAACATGAAGATCCTCATTACTATTATCATTTGATTTAGTGCCACTGTCCTGTGATCCGTTTGAGTTGTTATCTTCCAGAAGTCGTCTCCCAGTGTTTTTCCCATTCGGTGTATTTATGGTTTCTCCTGACCCAGTGTTTTTCCCATTCAGTGTATTTATGGTTTCTCCTGACCCAGTGTTTGTAGAAGAATTATCCACACTTGTAGGCAGCTTGATGTTGGATTGTATGTTACTTTCATTCACTTTCTGCTCATTCTCTGAATTGGACACATTCACCATGCCAACATGGCTTTCAGCCGATGTTGCATCTGAAGTGTTCAATTTAGGAGTACTTATCTGACTTCCATTCATTTTTCTTTCATTCTCTGGATTGGATGTGTCCACCATGCCAGGATGACTTTCTGTTGATTTAGTTACTGAAGCGTTCAACTCAGGTTGAAACCCATTTGTTTCTACATATATAACATTACGAATATAGTCAGTTCTTGTTAGAAGAAGTACATACAGTATTTTATTAAGTCAAGCATTATCTCCCCCTCCCCCAAGAAAGAAGAGATAAAATTGAGCATATATAAAATTTATATGAATGTAAGAATAACTTACGGGACATCTTCTCAGCAGCCTCCATGACAAGTAGGTCATCCTTAACATCTGGATGTGATCGGTCCACTGGGTCTGAATGCAAACCCACATACCAATTTTTTTTTACTCTTCTACGAGGTATCCCTATTTTCTCAGACATCATGTACCCTGACACTCTAAAAATAACATACATAAATTGATATTGGAGCAGACGAGTTGGCATACCACTACAAAAAGAAAAAATTATAACTGAAAACAATTTATGCACAAAAACAATTACCTGAAAAAGAGTAGTTCACCATTGTAGGTTGCCAAAGCTATCTCTCTTACACCATCCTTGTCAATATCATACAGGAGAGGACTGGAATGCACAGTTGACTGATGGAAAGCAGGCCAACCTGATGAATCATTTAGCAACTATTTTATATATTTACTAAACCAATCCCAATCCAAGCATTAGTAAAGCTTGTTAATTTTTACGTATTTTTGTATGCTACATATTTTTCATGCACTCCTGAGATTCATACAAATACTATCCTCCAATTACCGCCTGAAAACATTTCCCAGCAAGTTATAAGAACCATTTACCATATACACCAAGTTTAAAATAATAGGATGGTGAGCAGATATTCTACAAACTTCAGCACTCCAGCTAAAAAGATAATAAGAAGTACCTGGCATTTTGTCTCCATCAGAACCTTCTAAAACTTCAAGGTAATGAACAAAAGAAGGAACCACTATATCAAGCTTTCCATCACTGCAGAACAAAACACAGACAATGTAGTGAACTAAACAACCAGATAGAAACCGAGACAATACAGGTCCGCTGATTTTACACCAAGGACCTTTTTTTTATATAAGTAATGATGCAATTTATTGATGAAAAAGAAGCCAATTTGTGTGCACAAAGTATGAACACATAAGTGGTGAGTAATTACAATGAAATTGTGTATGAAGGAATGCGTAAAGAATCTAAGAAAGAAAGGACAGAAATGGAACTAGTATAACCCCATGCCATGGACCAGTCATACAACATACTAGAAAAGAATTTTTTCTTTTTGATAGGTAAAAAGGTTTATTGAATGAATCCAAAATAATGAACTACAAATGGAATGAAAACAACCCGGATGCCATCATCCAATCAAATAGAGTTCGCAGGAGGAGCAATCTGAGATCAAGAGTGCTTCGTTCACAGTCCTCAAAAATCCTTGAATTTCTCTCCCTCCATAAGCACCACAGCAAACAGTGCGGAATTGCTGCCCATATATTATAACACTGATGTCTCCCAAAATTGCAGATACTAGAAAAGCATTAGTGAAGCTCTGAATCCGTGCGCTCCACATTCTCAAAATACGTCTACGTCTATTACGTTCCAGCCATATGGTCCCAAAGCAGACATGAAGGAACCATATTCCAAATCTTAGATTGATGCTTCCCCAACCAATTATGCCAACCAAAAAACAAATCTGAAACACAACCTGGCAGCACCCACAAAATACCAAAACTCCGAAAGACAAAACTCCACAACCCATATGCAATCAAACAATACAGCAACATATGACTTATCGTTTCCCCAAGGACCTTTTTCCAGTAGCTCTTTTTTATCTTTCTTTTTTTAGCCTATAAAGATCTCCATATAGTTTTATCGACCGAGAGAAAGCATATGATAGGGAACTTAGAGAGGTTATATGGTGAGTTTAAGAAAGAAAAAAAAGAGTTCCTCTAAATTTATTAAGGTGATTAAAGATATGTATGATATAACTGTAATTAGTATGAAAACAAGTAAAGGCATCACATGTACGTCTCCTATCATAGTAGGTTTTCATCAATGATCAAAAAATATCTCTTCACTAGATCGATTCAAGAGGAAACCCCTTATCATATGCCTTTTGCAGATGACACGGTTTTAGTGGATGAAAGAAAACATGGAATCAAGTCGTAAAACTTGATGGTCAAGAGATATCAAAAAATTTCCTGCTTTCTATACGATGGGTGGGGTTCGATATCTTGAATCAATATTTTGTGATCATAAAATATATATTAAGTTAAAGCAAAATTTTCATAAGACTATTATAAGACCAGCTACGCTCTACGGTAATGAATGTTGGGACTATTAAGAAGCAACATGTTCATAAAATGAGCATAATAATTCGAAGAACGAAACTAACAAAACACGAATTACGCTAATAATGTACAAATAGGGAAATGTGATTGTGTAATTGAATATATATACGAATCAAGCTAATAATTCGAAGAACGAAACCAACAAAACACGAATTAAGCTAATAATGTACAAATAGGGAAAGGAAATGCGATTGTGTAATTGAATATATATACGAATCAAGCTAATAATTCGAAGAACGAAACCAACAAAACACGAATTAAGCTAATAATCTACAAATAGGGAAATGCGATTGTGCAATTGAATATTTATACCTGTTGATATCGGCGATCAAAGGAGTCGCATATATGCTAGAGCTAACTTCGGTCTGCCATCTTAGTTCTAAATTCCTAGGGCACTGTGAATTCAACAAAGCATCCTCATCTCTAAAATCACATGTACAGCGAAACACAGTGAAAATCAGATCGCAAAGAATCACGAAGTTTAAATTAAGAGAATGGTGAAAGAGACTTACATATCGGGGTATCCAAGTGCATCGTCGGAGGCATCTCGTTCCCGAAACTTGTTCTTCTTCGCTTCTTCTTGGCCATCAATGAAACTCAAAGACAAGCACAGAATTAAGCAAATCAACAAGCACGACTTAATCGCCGAGGATCTCATATATGATTTCGCTTTAAAAAAAAAAGTACAGATAATTACAACAGAGAAATTCAAAACCCTAGCAAGGGTTTTAAGCGATCTCTGCGACGTGAGAGATAGTTTTAGAACGTTTTTTTGTTTTGTTATGAGTGCGTTTCGCTATTGGGATATTGGAAATGGGGGTCGGATTTTGTTGGAAATTACGATTTTGGGTTTAGGTGATCGGTAAAGTCAGAGGATGTTGCTCCAGTGACCGGTACAGTGAGAGAAGAGAAGGAGCATTACGCACTATAAAGATGCGAATCCAACTGTACCACTTTTGTTTTGTCTTCGTCCCCGTTTGGGCATAGTAATCTCCTCTGGTTACTCTATGGCTATGATGACTATGAGCCTGCAAGTGCAACCAATCCTCTTCAAGATACTCATACGTTATGCGTATCAGGGATCATTTTGTTAGGACTAAAATTGTTTATTGGTTAAGATTTAGGAACCAATAATATATATAAGTAGGTAATTGAGAGGGGAGAGGAGGAAATTCTGCTAAATGGGTAAATTTATTGGACAATGGAATATTTGTGGAGGTTTGTGTTTTTGGACTTGGAGGCTTTGGAGGAGTACTTGTTTTTGTTTTTGGGGGTGACTTATTAGCATAATCTGAAGCATTTTGGATTTTAGTCTTTAGACCTATCTGAATGGCTTGTTAACTTGTAATTTTGATATGGAGAAGTCATGTTCCCTGTAAAAATTCACGAGTTAAAAAATCAGGAATAGAATTTGACTCACCTTTGATGTATTCAATGTTAAAATCAAAAATACTTAAAATAGCTTGCCATCTTGCAAATATTTGTTTAGAAGCAAGATTTTCAACATCTTTAAATAAAACATCTTTTGCACTTTTGCAATCAACTCTGACTAAAAACTTTTGATTTAAAAGATCATCTTGAAATTTTGAAATACATAAGACTATTGATAAAATCTCTTTTTTGATTGTACTATAATTTTGTTGTGCAGCATTCCATACACCAGAATAAAAACGGACAATTTGCTCATGACTTGACTCTAAGACTTTTTGCTTGAGAATACCTCCATAACCAAGTTCAGAGGCATCAGTTTCTACTATCTTGAAAGAATCAGGAGAAGGGAGACCTAAACAAGGGAGAGTCTTGACATGTTTTTTAATTTGTCTAACAATTTGAGTATGAGTGTCAGTCCATGGTGGTGGATTTTTTTGTAATCTTTGAAAAAGAGGACGACATATTTTCCTAAGATCTTGATAATATTCTGAGACATAATTTAGGCTTCCTAAAAATCTTTGAAGTTGATTCTTGTCTTTTATTTCATCAGGAAACTTGTCAGCAAATTGTATGGCTCTATCTATAGGTGTTATTTTCCCTTGATAAATATTATGTCCTAGAAACCTGATTTTATCTTGGAATAACTTTATTTTTGTAGGAGAAACTACTAATCCATTGTATTGAATAATTTTAATAAAGTTTCTAAATGTTTCCAATGCTGTTCTATGGTATTTGAAAATATTAAAACATCATCGATATAAACAATTGAAAAACTTGTATAAGGATTAAAAATATCATTCATAATATTTTGAAATTCACTTGGTGCATTTTCAAACCAAAGGGCATTACATTCCATTCATAATGTCCAAAGGGGACAGTAAAAGCAGTTTTGTATTTATCTTTTTCATCAATTTGAATTTGCCAAAATCCACTCTTCATATCAAATTTTGAAAAAACCTTAGCATTGTGAACTCTTGCTAATAAATCTTTTTTATTGGGTATAGGGTACCTAATCCATTTTAAAGCAGTATTTAAAGGCTTGTAATTTATGACTAATCTAGGAGCACCTCTTTCAATTTCAGCATTCTTTTGAACATAAAAAGCAGAACAACTCCAAGGAGATTTACTTTTCCTAATTAAACCTTTATCTAATAATTCTTGAATTTCTTTCTTGCAATATTCTAACAGTTCTTGATTCATTTGTATAGGCCTAGCTTTTGTAGGAATATTTCTTTCATTAAAATCTGACTCATAGGGTAAACTAATAATATGTTGTTTTCTATGCCAAAAGGCATTAGGTAAATTTGCACAAATTTCATTTTTTATTTTATTCTCAAAATTCTCAATTCTTTGTTTTAATAGAGGAGATTCTAATTGTTCTTCAATTTTTTTATATTCTAAATCTTGTTTTAAAAACATAAGATGTTTTTCTTTTCTTGCAATCTTGGATTTGTAAATTAAATTAATTTCTTTACAAAATGTCATTTGGTTTAGCATATTTATATCTCTTGTCATAGGCGGTAATATAAAAGGGAAAGTAATCTTTTGTCCTAAAATTTGTGTTGTAAGTCCTTTTTCTGAAATTTGTCTTATAGGATATAATAAAGCTATAAAAGGATTTCCTAATATTACTTTTGAGGTTATATCTCTAACTAAAATAAAAGTAGTCTTGATACAAACACCTTCTCTACAAACATGAGCATTTGAAAGTTTGAATTCTATATTTAAACTAGTACCACTTGCCTGTGAAAGTTTCTCTGTTGTTTTTTCATAATATTTTGTGGGAATTAAACCTTCTTGGATACAGTTTGAATCAGCACCTGTGTCTAATAAAGCAACAGTTTCAAAAATATATTCTTTGTCTATTACTATTTTTACTTCAGTGTACCATTTTTGAAAAATCATCTTGTCAATTGTATTTAGAAAAGTTTCTTTGAAAGTTGGTTGGGATATTAATTGAACAATTTGTTTGCAATTTTCTTCTGGTTCAACCTCATTTTCTATACTTGAATTTTGTGAGTGATTATTATTTATTTTTAATGTTACCATTTCTTGTGCTAATTGTTCTTCCGTAATTTGAAAACTTGAATTTTTAATTTCTTGTATTTCATGTTTTAATGTATTTATTTCCGAATGTAATTCTGGAATATTTAATTTAGACTTGTTTTTAGGAGGCTTACAGTTATTTTGATAATGACCAAATCTATTGCATTTATAACATAAGACTCTATTCTTGCTTTTTCTTTAGGAATTTGTATTAGTGGATCTGGATCTATCGCATCACTTTTGAATTCTTCTTTGTTTTTACTATTTCTTGTCGGTGATCCTACTTGTGGCAGTGAACCTACGTCTTGTTTTTCTTGCTTTGTTTCTTTTTTTGACTTTTTCTTATCTTTGTAATTATTGTCTTTTTTATTCTTCTCTATAGTGTTTATCTGACCATATTGACTTAAGATAGTTTGGTTTTTACCTAAATGGGTATTGTTGTTGAATTGATAATTTGAAGTCAAAGGTGTCATACTATGCTTGTCTTGTTGTCTTGTAGCAATATGAATATTACCGGATGATATGCTAGAACTAGTTGTATGGATTCTATTATTTGTATGCTTTTTGGTCATGGTGAGTTTTCTTGGCTATGGCTATAGTTATATGTAAAAGGTGGTAGAGAATTTTTTATGTCTTCTTTTTGTAAGTTTTCTTTTTGCAGGGTATGGCTTTTTGTCACTTTGTTGTTAGAGATTTTTGAGTTTTGTTTTGTTAGGCTTCTATTTGTATTGTCGGTGGATGAGTGTAATGTATTATGATGCCTATAGCTAGTGTCATATGTGGACTTGTGTTTTATGATGGTGTCTTGACTTTATGTGTGGCTTCTTTTTGTAATGGAGAAATTTGTGTTTCTACCGGCTAAAAGTTTTGGCTTAAAATAATGATCAAACCATTGCAAAGAAATTAACTTCAGTTTGTATATCATTCATAAACTCATAATACTTGTCTCTTATATAACTTCTTAAGAATTCTGAAAAAGTTGCAAAAAATTCTTTTCTTCTATTTTCATATTTTGGGGAATTAAAATCTTGTCTTAATTTTTCTTTGTTTAATACAAAAGGTTTCCTAATCATATTAATTTGTGGGTCATACATATTAGGTGGATAAAATCCCATATCAGAATTTGTGGGGGAATTTGGTCTTTGTTGAGGAGGTTGAGAATACGTGGAGTGATAAGTGGGAGGAATTTGTGAGACTTGTGAAGCTGGGGAGTAAAAAGGAGTATTTATTACATTACCCTTAATTATTCCATCTAAATTTGGATTTGTATAATTTGAGTTATTACTTGATTTTCTAATTTTGTCTAAATCTAATTTTTGTGATCTATCTTCTAATTCAGTAAATCTTAAATTGTCTAATCTATCTACACTATGTCTTAAATCATCATCTACTCTTGAATTTTCTTGTGATTTAAATTTACTAAAACTACATCTTGGTGGAGAAACTATTTTTTCTATGTAAGGGTTACTATACCTAGCAGAACAACTACTTGTAGATTTTCTATAGGGTTGGAAATTTATACTAACAGTACCATCTGGACGTTGTTCTATATAATCTAAATCTTCTTCTAAAGTATTTTGAACTGGAATTGATTCAGTAACATTTTTTAATAACCATCTATTGGGTAATTTTACATCTTTCCATTCAATTTGTGTGGGGACTTTAACATGGGAATCACTTGTACTAGCTTGTAATAATAAAGTTTTGCCTTTTTGACTTTCCATTAAAGCTTGAGGTTCTAACGTAGTTTTCATCAACTTGTAATATATTCTATAAACAATTACTAAAGGTTGTGCACCTTCATGCATATTATAACCGTAAGTTTCTACATCTAATTCTAAAGTTTTTGACACAGTTTTATCTTTTAAAGACACAGCAAAATTTGGATAACAATCAAAATAAATTGGACCATTATAAAGAGAAGATTCTACCATTCCTAATAAAGCATCTTGATAAACCGTAAATCTACCATCTCTTAATCCTAAGAAAACACTTGTATTTAATCCTTGTCTTGTTAGAGGTTTGACGGCAACTTGAACTAAACCAATATGAATAAAAGCAAAGTTGTTTATATTTTTGTCTATTTCTTGACGGCTTAATAATTGAATTGTTTCAAAACTTTGTTTTAAAGAGAAAGTTCTTTCTACAGTTTTTAT
>OU015762.1:51528312-51687368 GCA_907173295.1 Fagus sylvatica | reverse complement strand
TCTAATTGTTCTTCAATTCTTTTATATTCTAAATCTTGTTTTAAAAACATAAGATGTTTTTCTTTTCTTGCAATCTTGGACTTGTAAATTAAATTAATTTCTTTACAAAATGTCATTTGGTTTAACATATTTATATCTCTTGTCATAGGCGGTAATATAAAAGGGAAAGTAATCTTTTGTCCTAAAATTTGTGTTGTAAGTCCTTTTTCTGAAATTTGTTCTTATAGGATATAATAAAGCTATAAAAGGATTTCCTAATATTACTTTTGAGGTTATATCTCTAACTAAAATAAAAGTAGTCTTGATACAAACACCTTCTCTACAGACATGAGCATTTGAAAGTTTGAATTCTATATTTAAACTAGTACCACTTGCCTGTGAAAGTTTCTCTGATGTTTTTTCATAATATTTTGTAGGAATTAAACCTTCTTGGATACAAGTTTGAATCAGCACCTGTGTCTAATAAAGCAACAGTTTTAAAAATATATTCTTTGTCTATTACTATTTTTACTTCAGTGTACCATTTTTGAAAAATCATCTTGTCAATTGTATTTAGAAAAGTTTCTTTGAAAGTTGGTTGGGATATTAATTGAACAATTTGTTTGCAATTTTCTTCTGGTTCAACCTCATTTTCTATACTTGAATTTTGTGAGTGATTATTATTTATTTTTAATGTTACTATTTCTTGTGCTAACTGTTCTTCCGTAATGTGAAAACTTGAATTTTTAATTTCTTGTATTTCATGTTTTAATGTATTTATTTCCGAATGTAATTCTGGAATATTTAATTTAGACTTGTTTTTAGGGGGCTTACAGTTATTTTGATAATGACCAAATCTATTGCATTTGTAACATAAGACTCTATTCTTAGCTTTTTCTTTAGGAATTTGTATTAGTGGATTTGGATCTATCACATTACTTTTGAATTCTTCTTTGTTTTTACTATTCCCTGTCGGTGATTCTACTTGTGGCAGTGAACCTACGTCTTGGTTTTCTTGCTTTGTCTCTTTTGTTGACTTTTTCTTATCTTTGTAATTATTGTCTTTTTTATTCTTTTTTATAGTGTTTATCTGACCATATTGGCTTAGGATAGTTTGTTTTTTATCTACATGTGTATTGTTGTTGAATTGATAATTTGAAGTCAAAGGTGTCATTCTATGTTTGTCTTGTTGGGTTGTATTATTGATGACCATAAGGGGAAGTGTTGTAGCAAATATGAATATTACCGGATGATATACTAGAACTATTTGCATGAATTCTATTATTTGTATGCTTTTTGGTCAATGTTTGACTGTTTGGTGAGTTTTCTTGGCTATGGCTATAGTTATATATATAAGGTGGTAGAGAAATTTTTACGTCTTCTTTTTGAAAGTTTTCTTTTTGCAGGGTATGACTTGTTGTCACCTTGTTGTTAGAGAATTTTGAGTTTTGTTTTGTTAGGCATCCATTTGTATTGTCGGTGAATAATTGTAGTGTATTATTGTGCCTATAGCTAGTATCATATGTGGACTTGTGTTTTATGATGGTGTCTTGACTATTTTGTGTGGCTTCTTTTTGTCGGAGAAAATTGAGAGAATTATTGGTGTTTCTACCGGCTAAAAGTTTTGGCTTAAAATAATGATCAAACCATGCAAAGAAATTAACTTCAGTTTGTATATCATTCATAAACTCATAATACTTGTCTCTTATATAGCTTCTTAAGAATTCTGAAAAAGTTGCAAAAAATTCTTTTCTTCTATTTTCATATTTTGGGGAATTAAAATCTTGTCTTAATTTTTCTTTGTTTAATACAAAAGGTTTCCTAATCATATTAATTTGTGGGTCATACATATTAGGTGGATAAAATCCCATATCAGAATTTGTGGGGGAATTTGGTCTTTGTTGAGGAGGTTGAGAATACGTGGAGTGATAAGTGGGAGGAACTTGAGAGACTTGTGAAGCTGGGGAGTAAAAAGGAGTATTTATTACATTACCCTTAATTATTCCATCTAAATTTGGATTTGTATAATTTGAGTTATTACTTGATTTTCTAATTCTTGTCTAAATCTAATTTTTGTGATCTATCTTCTAATTCAGTAAATCTTAAATTGTCTAATCTATCTACACTATGTCTTAAATCATCATCTACTCTTGAATTTTCTTGTGATTTAAATTTACTAAAACTACATCTTGGTGGAGAAACTGTTTTTTCTATGTAAGGGTTACTATACCTAGCAGAACAACTACTTGTAGATTTTCTATAGGGTAGGAAATTTATACTAACAGTACCATCTGGACGTTGTTCTATATAATCTAAATCTTCTTCTAAAGTATTTTGAACTGGAATTGATTCAGCAACATTTTTTAATAACCATCTATTGGGTAATTTTACATCTTTCCATTCAATTTGTGTGGGGACTTTAACATGGGAATCACTTGTACTAGCTTGTAATAATAAAGTTTTGCCTTTTTGACTTTCCATTAAAGCTTGAGGTTCTAACGTAGTTTTCATCAACTTGTAATATATTCTATAAACAATTACTAAAGGTTGTGCACCTTCATGCATATTATAACCGTAAGTTTCTACATCTAATTCTAAAGTTTTTGACACAGTTTTATCTTTTAAAGACACAGAAAAATTTGGATAACAATCAAAATAAATTGGACCATTATAAAGAGAAGATTCTACCATTCCTAATAAAGCATCTTGATAAACTGTAAATCTACCATCTCTTAATCCTAAGAAAACACTTGTATTTAATCCTTGTCTTGTTAGAGGTTTGACGGCAACTTGAACTAAACCAATATGAATAAAAGCAAAGTTGTTTATATTTTTGTCTATTTCTTGACGGCTTAATAATTGAATTGTTTCAAAACTTTGTTTTAAAGTGAAAGTTCTTTCTACAGTTTTTATTGTATAATTTGAAAGAAATGAAAGTTTTGAGAAAGTTGTTTTCTTGTAGATTTTATCTTGTGGAACTAAAGGTAATTTCCAATCCTGCCAATTTTTCTCTGCACTAACATTTACTAGGCTAAGTTCTTCTTTATTAACTGTGTTATCACTCATGGAGGACATCTGAGATCTAGAGCTAGAACTTCTAAGGTTTATCCATTTTTAAACTTACCAATTCTAAAGATTCCTGAGCTATTGTAGGGATTGTGAGACTCTCTTTCGTCCTAAAGGCTCTACGGGACCACGACCTGGAACACCCTCAAACGCCTATCCACGGCTAACACGGGCTTACCAACGGCTTTACGCTGACCAACGCAGACGGCTCTCGGACTTAAGACTTGCACACAGTCACTACTCTAGCACAAAGAAGCTTAGAACAGGCAAATCTAACAATGAACATACCTACGAAGACACTTGGCTCTGATACCATAATGACACCCAGGCACAGATTAACAGTATGATAAAGATGAAATTGCTAGAAATGGACAGAGTAAAGGCAGTATGGAATAAATATGCTGCAAATAAAATTACAGTAACAATAATAAAATCTTGGAAAGAAGCAATGATTTAAACAACTGAAATATATTTGATAAACTTTGAAAACAAACTTACAGATGACTTTGAGATAACTTGGGAAATACAAGAGAAGGTTTTGTTTGCTGGAAATGAAGGAAAGTGTTTACAAGGGATTTGCTTTGAGAAACTGAGCTAAGTTGTAAATTGAGTCGTGAAATTTTGACATGCCTTCTACAAGCCAGAAGGGTAGCTTAAATAGAGTTTGAAAAGTAAAGAAACAGTAACTTGAACAATAATTTAACTAGGGTATTTAAACAGTGGTCTTGGTAACTTGAAAAGTGAAATCTTGAAGAAATCTTGAATTTGGAATCTGACGGATTTTCTTGTCGAAAGCAGCTTGCTTTGTCAGGAATCTTGTTACTTTAAGTTTGTCAATTATCTGAACTTATCCAACAGTGAATTTGTCTGAACTTGCATGCGCCGAAAGTAAATTTTTCTTTAAGCTCTGGACTTGTCAAAAGGGGGCCTTTGTCAGGAATATCTTGAAAATTTGAACGATCTTGCTTTTGCTTTTGTACTGAAGAGAATCTTGGCTAACTTGTCATTTTGAAAATTCTTGGGAGTCTCTGGTCTTGCATAAAATTTTTGCACTTGTCACCTTATCAACTTTCATCTTGGCAGCTTTTCTTATCAACTTGCTTTTGCCTTTGCTCTTGTCACCAATAATTTGCACTTGTCTATCAGGAACCTCTTGAGGCTTGAGAATTGCTTGCGTTGAAAATAATAAAATGAATCTTATAGGAGGGAATCTTGAAATCTTGACTTGTCTAAAACTGGCTTATTTCCTTTTACATTGTCTTGACACTAACACTTATCTTGCTAAAATTCATACGGATCTTGGGAGTCTTGAAATAAATGTGGATCTTTTGCCATTGCTACTCGGACTTCTTCATCATCAGAATCATCAGAAATTTGAGAGAGGGCATCTTGTAGTTGCTTTTTAAGTTCTTTTTTGGATTTGTGAGATTTGAATGGGGAGTTGGTTTGTATGTCTGATTTGTATATATATGGAAAATAATTAAAATATGTAGTGAATATATTTTAGATTTCCTTTAAATTTTGGTAATATAAATTCCGGCCTAGTTCGGGCCACCTGATGCAGGGAGCCCAAAGAAACCTGAGATCTTTCCTCTATAGTTCAAAAGCCCATACCCCTAAATAAGCCACAAAAGTGGCTCATACTTGCCCAACATGCGTGTAATGTGGAAATCATAGTAGTTGGTTAGAGGAAGCCCCTGACCTGATTGCCAGACAGGTGCATCTAGACGTATGAAATGTTGCGGTTTCACATAAAAAAAAAAAACAAATGTGCCATAATATATCATATTAGTATTATAAAATGGATTCAGCTTCCAGTGCGCTGGAAGAGATACGACACGTCCTAAAATGACCACATGCTAACCCAGTGTACAAAAATATACATACAAAAACCAGCTGCATTCATATAGAAACGACAATACGGGGTAGAACTAATGTGTAAGCATTTTTAAATCTTAAATATAAGCTCCATAAAATGAGCTTCTTGTCTTTCCCACACTTTTGTTTCCCTTGAATTAATTAATGCTAATATATTATTATAGCATCTGTTTTACGAAACCAAATAGAATACTTGCAAATGATGTGATCCAATTTACTTTGATAACTTGCGAAGACAATTTCTACAGAAGCAAGACTGTCGCACTTAGGAAACACATCACGAATTGTATTCCCATTTTAGGGTTAGTACTACCATCCAATTGCCTCTCAATGTCAACTATCCCGTGGTCGCTCATCACTTCCCTAAGAAGGTAATAACGAGAAGAAGAAGAAAAACATAAACACTAATTAAGTTTAATAAATGAAACTAGAAATATAACCTAAAAAATAAGTTCACAAATGAACCCAGGACAAAAAAAATGCGAAATGATTACACAGGTTAGAAAAACTAGTATAGTTCAAAGAATTCCAGAATCACACACACAAAACAAGTAAAGAAAAATATGGACGGGGGAAAAAAAGTAGACCCAGATGAAATGGGAAAATTATCTTCTGCAGCCGCTGCATACAGTGTGTGGGACTCACATGCTGTAAGGGAGACATTGCATTTGACTCCATAAGATACTACCTCGATGAAAAGATAGAGAAAGGAGCTATCCATTACAGTTACCCAAAGTGATATTCACATATACTGAATTTTTTTTCAAAGAAAAAACAAAGGTTCTAAAAAATGGCTACCTTCAAGAAAACTTAGCAATCACTACATATAACAAGAAGATAATAATAATATACATAGCCATTCTATCCCTAACTCTCTTGATCTGGACAACTGAAAGAAATCATTTCAGGCCTGATGTTGAGGACTATCAAGTGTACCAACTGGATCATACAACTCACCAGCACAGCACACAATACAAGATTATCGTGAAGTGTAGCTAATTATACAAGATTATCTGAAGGACCCATTTGATGATGCCCAGTACATACCAAACTCGAATAAAACTTGCAATGACTTGTTCAGGTAGGCATCGAAGGCATACTTCACTATCTGTTTCTCCTATTACTCTGAACCATGAAGGAATTGTGGACATCAATTCCTAATCATTCCATCCATCACCTCCGTCGTGCTGGATTTGTTTGATGGTGGGCTTTGCTATCATTCCGTATCCTATCAGCATACATGGGCAGGCGAAGGATCTCCTCAATCTCATTCAACAAGATCTCCTCAGTGATATTGTCTTTTATGCTACGAAGTACCTATTTTAAACCAGCAAGCAGCTTCAGTAATTCCAGTTGGCTAAAAATGATATGAATAAGAAATTGTACAAAATGTGATGAGCATAACCTTCCTGTAAGTATTGAAATCATTCGGAGTTGATTTATCTGTTCTGATCCGCATTAATATCCATTCATTTTCTACAGAATCCCATGCACACTCAATAATCTTTCCAGAATAGAAAGAGGGATCTGAACCTTCTGCAAGTTTTTTAACTTGGGAGTGTAAGAGATTAGAACCAAGAGAATATATTACCTATATTTATATCTAAATAAGAATTAAACATAAAGAAATTAAAATGAAAAATAAAGCATATTCAACAATATGTCTATCAGTAAATTATAACCACCTTAAATACCACTAGACAACTCTCAAAATTCGATTAGATATCTACAATATTCAAATACAAATAAGAGATACAGCACAAAAGCATCCAAAAAAATGAGAACTCTGTTAAATCGCAGCCCTTTTTTGTTGTTGCTTCTTTTAACTTTTTTGGTGCTAGAAATTGCTGAACTGTAAATCCAAAATAGACAATCTAAACAATATATCAACAATACCTCCAAGAAATAGGAAAATTAAAAGGAAGAAAAAACAAAAACAGGTAGGAGATGATATAGAACATGCAAGATGACGTTGAAGTTTCAATCACTAGTGGAGGGCACTAGGTATGATCATGTGAATATCATTTCTTTTCCAGTTTTCACTATATTAAGCTAGATTAGCGTTTTTTGTCAGATAACAAGGTATATGGAAGGATCTACTAAGCACAACCAAAACCAACACGAAAAATAATCAGGCTGTCAAAAACATTAAGAATTGACTACCATTTCTCAGCTTGCAGGACAATAAAATGCGTCAATGCCAATTCTTAGTCCCTTCAAAGGCAGGGTAGTAATACCCAGTCATATGGGAACCACAAAAAATGTCTTCAAACCTAACAAGGTGCTATTGCTTACACAAACGCCTGTACTATACCCTCTCCTTGACCATAAGGTGTTGGGAAAAAAGGAGCAGTTCTACTGTCTTTTACGTAAAAGAAGTCTTTCACCAAGGTGTAAGGGTGCACATTCCAATGTAAAAGAGGCCTTGAAGCAAACTTCTGAGCACAATAGTTGGAAATGTATATTTTCCCTGGTAGGACCCCGCAATCATAATGCCCTTGTTAGAAGACCGTTTATGTCAAAAATACTACTGTTACATATTTATATTGGGACCATATCAGCTGCAATCTATTAACCTACAATTCCTACAATGTGACATAAGTGGCCCAATTAAAATTTGCCAACTCATTTAAAATTCCAGCTCAACTCCACCAATCCCATTTACTAACGGAAGCAAAAAATAAAATAAAACCCTCCCTCTCCGTTAACTCACCTTCTTATCCCTTTGTTCACTGTGTAACCCACGGCCGCCGGACTTTCTTACAGAATCACGCCGCCTGAGCTTTAGCCCTCTCAACCATGATGAAGCATATCAAATCATCGTGTGCAACCTGCTTCAATCTGATTGCCAACGAGTTGGCCTCCCCTCAATTCGCTGCAAGTTCAATCATGAAACCCTCCTCCTAGGCATCAAAGACCTCTCCAAAGTCCTCGTTATCCACCCCCAATAACTTGGACCTTTCGACCTCTCTCTATCTCTCTCATATTTAATTTTTTTTAATTTAGTTTTGAACATGTTTTGATGGAAAACACTGGTGGGCATTCAATTTATTTTTAATTTTTTTTGGAATGGCTTTGAGAAGAAACAAAAAAATTTATTTTGGGGGGCAAGTATCCATGGTTCCCGTGTAGTGATTATGTGGAATACTGGAATGGCTACCAAAAGATTTGGTAGGGCTGGAGATGTTATAGTGGATGAGTGGATTAACTTAATTTGTCGTAAACATGGTTGAAGGAAAGGAAAAGTCTGGTGGGTTACACAGAGAACTAAAAGAGGTGGTGGGTTAATGCCTTAACGGAGAGGAAGAGACTTCTTTTTTACTGCCGTTAGAAATTGGGTGAGTGGAGCTGATTTGGATTTTTAAATGAGCTGGCAAATTTTAATTGGGCCACTTATGTCACATTGCAGGAATTGTAGGTTAATAGATTGCAGCTGATATGGTCCCATTTATATCATTTATCTAGATGATTAGGTAACCAACAAAAAATCTAATCTGTTCCCAAAAGTTAGGCTAAACTACACTTTTAACCCTTCAAGTTTGGAGTAGCCGTCATTTGTCCCAAGCTAAATAACTCCCCCCTCACCCCCCCCCAAGGGCCACCCACCAATTTCTAATTCTAAAATACCAACAAAATTTCCTTCAAAAAAAATCAACACCCAATCACAACCACCACTTACTGCCAAGACTGCCCTGAACCACAACACGTATAACAGTAGTAATATCCAGTCATATGGGAACCACAAAAAATGTCTTCAAACCTAACAAGGTGATATTGGCTACACAAACGCCTATACTATACCCTCTGCTTGACCATAAGGTGTTGGAAAAAAATAGCAGTTCTACTGTCTTTTACATAAAAGAAGTCTTTCACCTAGGTGTAAGGGTGCACATTCCAATGTAAAAGAAGCCTTGAAGCAAACTTCTGGGCACTATAGATGGAAACGTATATTTTCCCTGGTAGGACCCCGCAATCATAATGCCTTGTTAGAAGACCGTTTATGTCAAAAATACTACTGTTACATATTTATATCATTTATCTAGGTGATTAGGTAACCAACAAAAAATCTAATCTATTCCCAAAAGTTAGGCTAAACTACACTTTTAACCCTTCAAGTTTGGAGTAGCAGTCATTTGTCCCAAACTAAATAACTCCTCCCCCCTGCGGGGGGGCCACCCACCAATTTCTAATTCTAAAATATTAACAAAATTTCCTTTAAAAAAAACAAAAATCAACACCCAATCACAACCACCACTTACGGCCAAGACTGCCCTGAACCACCACACGTATAACAGTAGTAATATCCAGTCATATGGGAACCACAAAAAATGTCTTCAAACCTAACAAGGAGCTATTGGCTACACAAACGCCTGTACTATACCCTCTGCTTGACCATAAGGTGTCAGGAAAAAAAGAGCAGTTCTACTGTCTTTTACGTAAAAGAAGTCTTTCACCAAGGTGTAAGGGTGCACATTCCAATGTAAGAGAGGCCTTGAAGCAAACTTCTGAGCACTATAGTTGGAAATGTATATTTTCCCTGGTAGGACCCCGCAATCATAATGCCCTTGTTAGAAGACCGTTTATGTCAAAAATACTACTGTTACATATTTATATCAGTTATCTAGGTGATTAGGTAACCAACAAAAAATCTAGTCTGTTCCCAAAAGTTAGGCTAAACTACACTTTAAACCCTTCAAGTTTGGAGTAGCCGTCATTTGTCCCAAGCTAAATAACTCCCCCCCACCCCCCCACCCCCCGGCGGGGGCCACCCACCAATTTCTAATTCTAAAATACTAACAAAATTTCCTTTAAAAAAAACAAAAATCAACACCCAATCACAACCACCACTTACGGCCAAGACTGCCCTGAACCACCACACGTGGCCACCTGAACAGTAATCACCCATACCCACAAGCCCATTTGACAGCATATGTGATAGTATCTTTACCTATGATGAACAATTGGAGGATAATCACATCCCCCCCAAAACCCCCACCAATTTCTAATTCTAAAAATACTAAACAAATTTCCATTAAAAATAAATAAAAAAATCAATACCCAGTCACAACCACCACTTACGGCCAAGACTGCCGTGAACCACCACACAAGCCCACCCAAACAGTAATCACTCATTCCCACAAACCCATTTGACCATCCTACATTGAACCATCACATATCCACCATTTTCAGCCAAACTCCCACATCGCTATGGCTCCACCATACCTGCCAGTACACTCATGGCACACCATTTTTGGCCAAAACTGCCAAGTCCAACTCATTGCCAACCATGGGTCTACCATACCCAAACTGCCAGCATCATCAAACCTGCACCCTATGAAGCACAAGTACTCCAAAACTGGAGCCGTATCGGTACCAAGTACTACTGTTTGGGTACCGGTACCCTTGGGGTACTGCTGCCTATATACCCTATGCCCAAAAAATTTCAAAAAAAAAATCATTTTCTTTCATTTTTCCTTTTGGATGTTACAAAAATAGATAAAAGTAGTGGAGGTAGTGGAAACATGAACTTTAGGTGTAACTATATGGATGTACACTTCTTTCATTTAGGTGTAACTTATTGGTTTTAATGTTAAACACATCTTTCATTTACTCTTTTGAATTTTGGTTTGTAAAGACCATTTATTGGGAATGGATGTACTTAATTATCCATAATTACTCTTAAATTCACATATGCTTAACAATATATGAAAAATATATGCATAATAATATATTTAAAATTTAATAAACAATATATCCCCATTGTACCCATACCCTAATTTTCCAAAAAATTGCTATACTACCGTACCGTACCCATACCCGTGCTTCTTAGCCTGCACCCAAGCAACAAGACCCAGTGTAAACCCACAACCACCTCATTTCAAAACCCAAATTCACCATGATCTTTACCAATCCACTATAACCACCACTATGCACAGTGGAACACCACAGAACCACCATCATACCCAAAATCCAACTCTCAAGACAAATTAACAAAGTCAACCCACATACCCATAACCATTTGACCGCCATCTTCTCCTTCTCTACTGCCACCAATCTCCCCTCTTCTCCCTCACTTTTCTTTTCTTTTCTCCCTCCTTTTTCTTCTCTCTTTAGTTTGGGAGCAACAGTGATTTGGTATTCGGTGCAACAGTGATTTGTTATTCCTCGGCTGGCTGATGGGTTGGATGGGGCTTGGTTGTGTTATCTTTCGTCAAGAGTCTAATTCGTTCTTGTATCGTAATTTTCAGCCACTTTTCATGCCAAAATTTTATTTCCATTTTGATAGGTTTGACTAGAGAAACAAAAGAGAACAGATAATTTAAAAATAAGTCTAGGGACACACTCAATTCCACACCCTGTTTCACAATCTGCTGAAGTGGCAGGTTGTGATTGGTGATTGTTTACCACTCACAACCTACCACTCTAGAAAGTTATGAGAAAGGGTATAAAATTGGGTGTCCGTAGGTGGATAGCTAGTTTTAAAAGAGGTGAAGGGAGATTTTGTGATAGAGTGCAAAGAATTTGCTGGGTCGCTGTTAGCTACATGGTGTGGGAGGTGGGGCTGTGCCACATGTGAATCTCAAGCGCTTTTGAGTTTATGCTGTTGAGTTTGAAGGTGAGGTGAGGGAGGAAAGAGAAAAATGAAAAGAAGGAAAAGTTTTTTAAAAAATAAAAAATAAAAAACCAAAGAAATTTTATTAGCCATTATTTAATATTAAAAATTGGAAAATTGAACTATGTCATTTTTGGTGATTAATGGGAGGCCAGGTAATGGATATGGACGGAAGGACCACATTGAACATGTTTAGGAAGTTTGAGGGTGAAACTGAAAAAAAAAAAATTGTAACGTAAAGAGACCAAAATGACAATAACCCCTAATTTAAAGGGTGTAAAATGTAATTTAGCCAATATTTTATATAGATCTCATAAGTGAAATCTGAGTAATATTTTGTGCCAATATTTTATGAGCAATCCACATCTGCTTGTGTATTTAGAAGTTTCCAGAGATGAGTTAAATCGAGATTTTTGCTTAAACATTGATCCATGGGAGCAGATCCTATTATCAACACATACACACGTACAAGTATGATGCATGATGTAATGAGGGGGAGGGGGGGTGGAATGCATTCACCTTTGAATGAAACCTGATTCCCTTCCAACAGTTTCTTCTTCCCTCGATCATACAGAAAAAGAAGCTGACGATCATCATCATCCACCTGTACACCAAAGTAGCTTCATTATGACGCCCAGCATCAGTAAAAACTAGGAGCCAATATAGAGAGAAAAGAGAGAGAGAACCAGAGCAATAGCTAAAACTAGTAAATTTGAAAGTACAACCTCAAAGAGAAAGTCAACTGAGTTCATGTGAGCGAATTTCCACTTCAAGAGGCCTTCATGCGTGCGAGGAATATAAGGATCATCCCAACCCTGGAAATAAAAATATATTTCAGTAACCATTTCTGTACAAACTAATAAAAAGGTACACATGCTTGTTCTATGTAAACCAGTGTTCTTTCCTCAAATGACAAAGGATAAGTCATGTGCATAGCATTGAGATTGCAGGCACCAAAGAGAGGGCTTGCTTGCTCAAAGGGTGGTCTCTCTATACCTCTGATGTACATGGTGGTGTCCCCTTCAGGGCCTTCTAATAATTAAGTAGAAACATGCTAAGTAGTAGTCTAAAGGTCATCTTTATGCCACTGAATACTGACTAATAGTTTTTTTTTGGGTAATTCAGTGATACTAAGTAATAGTTGAAAGCTCATCTTTATAGCATTGTGCAATACATAACGTTGAAAAAATAGATTTTCTCCAAATAAATAATTTCCAGGAAAGTTAGATCTCTTAAGTCAATCAATTATAAATGATGTTCAAATTCCGTAATTTTTTCACTATTTCCGATCCTCAACCACCTGAAAAATAAGACCGTCTGATTCATGTGAAAGTTTTGGAATGAACTCCTTTAAAACCTTGGAAACAGTAGAGAGCAACCAAAAGTCTTTCCTCCTCACCTGACAAAACATTTCAACCAAATCAACAATCAATCCAGCAGTAATTCGAAAAAAAAAAAAATTCCAGAAGAAAATATAATTGAATGTTGACAGTCAAATAATGCATACCCTGAAAGGTTCAAGGTCATATCTATAATAAGCATTCCTCGATTGGTAAATATTTTGCCGTTCATAATTCCGAGGTTCAATCACTTCCTTCTCAAGCATCTTCCAACGTTCATAGAAAGGCCGCTGCAGGAATTATGCAAGTAATATATCATATATAAGGAAAACCTACATCTTGAAACGAAGGTCTTCCAGCAACCAATGAGAGTGAGCATGATTTTTTAATATGAATACTGTAAATCCAACCTCTATTATAGAAACTTGATTAATTGCCATCATATCATAGATAAGATATCTTCTCTCTTTCTTAGCTGAGTCCGGAATAGAATCAATTACCATCTCCCCATCAAGTAATGTATAGTGATGAGTCTTGTCCGATAAACCCTTAGAAGCCAAAAAAAAAGAGAGAGAGAGGAAAGGGCGGGGGGGGGGGGGGGGTAATGTCAGACTGCGTCTCATTTATAAAAAGAAGACTTATATTATTTAACACCAAACATAAGGAGCATTCTAATAGCAAAGATATATGCATACATACATCAGTTGTGTTTCTGCACGGAAACCTCATCTGGACCCGTCGAAAATTAAAATTCCTATCAATCAAGTAACATCCGTCCACGGTTATTAGCATCATATATCGTGTTCCGTCAGCTTTCCATGTGGCATAATAATAACGCTGTCTTAACAGTTGCAGATTTTCCCTGCATGCCATCAAAATGGAACTCAGTCAGACATGATGAAACCAGAATCAAGGAGGACCACTGAAAGGAAAAGAACTTGCACAATCAACTGCAATAGAAATTACCTTGCTGATCAGTAAATCTACAATTTCATGCAAGAAAACGAGAGCTGCTATTTATTTTTACTAATTCCGGTACCACATTCATTCTAATGCAAACGACCAACATTATAGAGACTCTAGTACATGCACTGCACACTTGTGTTTGACTAGTGTCTAACTCCTCAGCTTTTCACAAATATTCACTATTCCTTGGTAAAGCAAAGTGATGGCAGCCATGGAGAAAGGGAATGGCTGCTGTGTTAATTGTAACTTCTGATTTTGACTGTGTTGGAAAATCTAAATACATAGGGCATGTATTGAATGAATTTAGACCAAACTACTGATTTTGACCGTGTCTCCAATACATGCCCTATGTATTTAGAATTTCCACGACAAAATTCTAACCTAGACACCCTAATTTCCTAAATTTCCATCAAAGGCTTGCTATCCTACAGTAGTTTGGTAGAGCTTTTGTTACTTACATCATTCATACTAAGTTATCTCCTTTGCACATCAACACTCTTCATACCTAAATTTGTAACTCAAAAGGCCAATAACAATAAACCATTCTTTCCAAGACATTTCTGCCTACATGAATGTGGGAAGTGAAACAGTTGAATGCATAAAGCATATACCAATGGTTGAGGCACAAGCAGCCACACAATGCTTAATTGACAACATAACAGAACAACAGAAAATAACTTTCGATAAAGATTCAGATAACTGAACTGATTAAGAGAAACTGGGTGTGACCCTGGAAATTGTGTGTTTCCTCTTGCCTGAAATTAAAGGAAAAATCAGTCAGATCAGCTATGAAACATATCAAATACATGAATAGGCAAAAACACAAGACAACACAAAAAGAAAGCAAGAATGTGAGAAATGTCTTAATGGACTGAAAGAAATATTAAAATAAAAAATATGGAATGATTGTGCTAGAAGAGAAGCAGCAAAGACAATACAAAAAAAAAAAAAAAAGGTAGCAAGAACATTATATGTAAGAGACAACTGAGTGATCCGAAAGAAATGTCAAAGGACCAGAATGAGTGTGCAGGAAGAAGCTCTAGCAACATAAATATGATAGGACTTGCAAATCAATTATGCAAGGAAGATTACAATAAAAATTAGAGGAACAATGCAAACATCCAGTTTTCAAAACTAAGATTTTTCGATCTTAAATACAACAATGTAAAACCACAGACATTAGAAATTAGAGAGGTATTTGAAGAGCCTACCCCAACACCCAACCTAAGTGTTTGATAGCAGAAATGACGCATTGCATCTTGCTGGTCCCTAGATATCTCATCTCCTAATACATCATCATTGGTCATCAATACATCTATCTCATGAGTCTCCTGAAACAATAAAAGGCATGTTAAAACCAAAAAAAAACAAAGAAAATATGTAAGGTCAATGAAAAGCATACAACAATCGATTAGAAAAAGAAAACAGTCATTGGTCTCATCAAATTATCAATAAGAGTAGCTACCACATGTGTCATCTCAGATAACAATCTGATGGTGTACCTTAACAAAGTTCCAGAGACGTGTGTCAATAATGAATAAGACTGCTTACAATAAGAAAACCAGTAATTATACCAGTCATGTACACACTTAGCATCAAACTTCTAGCCATAATTTGTTTATCGGTAAAGCAAAATTAGCTTGAAACAATTTACTTGTAGAAATTTTAACATGGAATAACTGAATCTTCCATTTATTCTCAGTAGGAATTCATTCTGAAATACAACCAGAGCATACAAAATAATCACACTATTTTTGGATGTCTGTTTAGTTTATGGGACTAGGACTATCAGAGTAACCCAATAAAACTAGACCAGATGAGAGTAACTAAATAACAATTACATTTTTAAACTGCAGGTAGAGGGGGCCCAAACAATTGTAGATCATTATCAAAGTGCAAAAGTGAACTTTTCTTCAAATATTGAATCAAATCACTTGATCATATCTGAGGCCAAGTGAAGATGGAGAAAGAGGATATTAACTCCCAACTGTAATTATAGCTAGATTAAGGACTTGACTTCAGAAGAAAAATCTAATCGTCAGAGAGTGTATCTAGGGCAGTTAACTTTTATGAACACACAATACTATTTTCTAGAGAAGTTAGGCCAATAACTTTCAAAAAGGCTGAAAATTATCATTTACCCTTTAAAGCACAAAAATTGAGTAGAGTCAATAATTTTCTAGCCCAATGCATCAACAAACATGCAACCTCTACAAACAGCCGCTTCCATTGGTATCACAATAATCATATAGTAAAACTAATATCAAAAACAATAAACCAAATTATACTTTCAAGACCACGCATACATGCAAAGGAGCAGATGAACCTCCATCGTCGTCATCATCAGGCACTGCTTCACCATTAAGATCAAGATCAGAAGATCTTTTCCACTCCGGAGTTGAAGGGCAAACAACTGTCTCAAGCTTCTTTTCATGATAAAATGCATACAATGCATCAATATAGTCTGGTTTGTAAATCCCCGGGGGGCGTGCTTCAGCAAACATTTTGATTGCCTGCAGAATAATAAAAGCAAAAAAAAATATTTAGGAAATGTTTATTTGAAAATCAATTAACATGCTTATCACAAGATCAATAAACAACAGACCTGGGTGACAGAAGCTGGATGCGAGCGCATAATATAATGAACAATCATATATCCTGTGCGATTATGCCCATGCGTACAATGGACAAGAATATACTTCTTTGAGTGTTTCTGACGAGAGATGAATTGTGAGACCTGAAAAGAATAAGTACATTACAGGTAAAGAATACATACATATACATATAATACACACACAAACATATAAGGCTTCAAAAGCAATTTGTTTAATAAAAAAGCCATATTGACACATTAATACTTCCAAACAAAGCATCAGTAAGTCTTCCACTGGATTAAAAAGCCATATTGACACAATAGTAATTCCAGAAAAAATCATCTGCCAGTCTTCCATGGGTCAATCCAATTGGGAGAGATTCACCATCCAGGACAAGATGATTTTTTAAATAAGTAAAGAAAGGAGTGCAACACAAGGACTTCCCAAGAGGTAACCCGTCCAAGAAAAGATGATTAACGCTTGAGATGAAAATGGTGGACATATGCACACATGAAAAACATAACAAAAGACCACCTTTGGTTCCTTATTGCTGCTCTATGCGAGAAATATAAATACTACCAGTGTTTCAACTCATTAAATGATATATGAGCAAAATTTAAAAACAAAAAATAAATAAAAAAAGGAGGAAGAAACAATACCTCATAGACAAAGTTATTTACAGATGCATTGTCAGGTACAGCATCCCGTCCCTTGCATTGAATCTAGACCAAAAAACAAAATTTGAGGAAAAAAATAAGAACTCAATAATAAAATCAGCAAGAGCAAAAATTTTTTTTTTTTTTTAAAAGGTGAAAACAAGAAGAGCTCAATCATTACATCAGAAGATCAAAACTAGAAAACAGGAACTATAAAGCAATCCACTAATACCTTAACATGCTTGATGCCCTCTCTCTTCAAATCCGATGCTGGATAGTAACGAGTAGTATTCGTCAAATCAATCACCAAACCAAGCTGAAAAATAAGTGAACAAAACTCAAATATCATTCAAATGAGTCCCTCCCACAGCCCAAAAAAAATAACTAATTCTTTTATGCTATTTTCCAACAGGGAAGTGCATGTTTCCTTTCATTTCATTTTTTATTTTTTTTGAAAAAAAAAAAATAGCCTGGATTGTAATATGCTTGAATGTTTTGACTTCACCCGTACGGTTCAGGATTGGGGATTAGAGTCCATCACATCTTTCTTGGACTTGCTGTATTCTACCTTGGTCATGGGGTATGGTGCAGATAAGTTGTGTTGACAAGGATCTACACAGAAGGGGTTTACAGTGAAGTCGTATTACAAGGCTTCACTACCGGGTGGTGAGAGGATTGTCCCTTTGAAAGGTATATGGAAGCCAAAATTACCTCCTAGGGTGGCTTTTTTTGTATGGACTGCAGCTATGGGTAGAATTCTTACAATAGACAATTTGAGGAAGAGAAGAGTCCTTGTGCTGGATTGGTGTTGCATGCAAAAGGAGTGGGGAATCTACTGATCACTAACTTCTACATTGTCTGATAGCTAGGGAGTTGTGGTGGTTGATCTTTAGCTTGTTTGGTTAACAGTGGGTTATGCCACGAGTAGGGGTGGCAAAACTTACCCAACCCCACCTATTTAATAAATGGGTTAAATGAGTACTGACCAATTAGACCCAGATAAGATGAGTACCAAATGAGTTTTAATTGGGTTACTTATTAGGTATCTAACAAACATAAAATTTACCCAAACTCATATCTATATACATACATAATTGGTATTTTGGTTATTTTTTTTAGGTTTTAGATGTATTTTAGTCATTTCGAAAGTTTTGGATGTATTTTAATTATCTATATACATAAATAATTGGATAAATAGGCAAGGAGGGTTTTACCTATAATAATTGGGTTAGATTAGGTATGGATAATAAATGGGTAAAAGAGTTCTAAGCACCCAACCCAATTATGACCACCAACTACCACCCCTAGTCACGAGGGGTCATGGAATTGTTAGCCTGTTGAAAGAATGGGCTTAGCCGATATTGTTGGGCGTTCCTACTGTATACTTCCTATGTACTTGGGCTTTTGCAATAGATATTTTAATTACTTACAAAAAATAAAAATAAAAAAGGATATAAAATGATTCAACAAGAAATTCCTGGTTCAAGAGCTATTTCCAAGTTAAACACATTATTCTTCCCTTCTTAAATCAAGATAGTTTTCACCTTTGAAAATTCATTGAAGATGATATTTGGGGAAAACAAACCTTCAAAATTTAAGAGTACTTACTTTTCTTCCTAAAACTCTTTGTTGATGAATCACTTGCTTAAATGAGTATCTTTTACCAGGAGGGACATAGTCATTGTAGGATTCACCGAGTGGAACCTTAGAAGGAATGATGACGCCACATATTTCCTGACCAACAGGAGGGCAGTCCAACCAACCTGCAATAGGAAGAACTAAATTGAAAAAAAGGCAAAAGGGACTACTAAAACAAAAAAAAATTAAAACGGTAAAAATCGTATCATTCGTTATCTGTATCTGTAAAATGTAATTTTAGTTATTTGGACACACTTTTTTTTGTTTTTTGGCTAACAACTTAAGATTGTCAGGAGGAATATGAGAGAGAAAATGACCAAAAGATCAACTTTCAACACCGAAGATCACCAAGATCATATGAATGCTACAAAAACTCCAAGTTCCCAAGAGAAATGGTGTAATATTTCACCATGAGAATTGGCACACATCTCATAAAAAACAAGATGCTGCACATAAAAATGTTATTTACCTCCCCATACAATTAATCAAAGTATCACTATATACTTTTCATATTACAAACTTCATACATAATTCTTGAGAAATTATTACTTATTTAGAATAACAATAATAATAAAATAATATAAAGAAAAGGGAAATCCTTAGCCGTGCTCATATATGTAATGAAAATCAGAATTCCATTCAACTATAGCTGAATTTTGGTCCACGTGCACATCAATGCTTTCTTTTCTTATTCCACATTAGATCCTTCAAGTGTAAATGGGTGTAAACTGAATTCATAAATTACTAACCTTATATTTGCATCTAAATAAACTCATTTATGTCAGAATGCATTATTAAAGGTTAGTTTGGTAAGTATAGAAGCTCTTTTGTGTGAAATGCAGCCCCTCTTTGTTTAATGTGAACTATATGGCGGGAGAATAACAATCGGATATTCAATGATGTGGAGCTGAAAACTAGATTCTTGAGATTGTTGTTTGAGTGGTCCAAAACTATATGCAGTAGTTATATATATTCTGTGATAGATTTTATCAGATCCCTTTCTTTTAGTCTGTAATAATTACAGCTTGTAATTTTATAGGATTGCTTTGTGCACACATTGTGTGCATAACGTATCCCCTCTTCTCAATAAAATTTTATCATCTATACCCAAAGAAGGATAGAATATAAATTATAAAGAAACTCTTATGCCCAAAACAATAACAAATTACTCCAGAACACAATACAATTCCATCAAACTAAAGAGTAGAATTGCACTATTAATAACCAACTCTATGAACCAACCCCCCCCCCCCCAAAAAAAAAAAAAAAAAAACACCTGGGGAGAGAAGAAAGTGGACTACTCATTCGTTTTAAATTAAATAAATAAAAATCACCAAGATTTCATGATCCGCAACTGCACTTTTTTCCAAATCAAAAAGATCTTGGATCGAATCAATAAAAGAAATAATACATAAAAAAAACTTACCAGGGGGAAGTCTGCTTTTATCATAAGTTTTAACGTTTCTTGTATGATACAACTGATCATATACAGGTGGTTGAGATACATGCAGTGGTCTGTCATCTGGACGTTCTCTTTTCAATCGCTTACGTCTTTCCTCACGCTCCTAACGTGAGAAGCACACTAGATCAGCAATCATAAATAAGTTCTGGCACACAACTACCTAGATCGATGCTTATATCTAGGTGTGTGCATGTGTGTGTGTGAGAGAGCGAGAGAGCACAGCTATAATCTTACAACTTAAACCAGGAGTTATGGGATCCAATATCATCAAAAACAAAGTGATACGTTAAAACAGTTAAAATATTAAATTTCCACTTATAAAAAATGCTGAACTAGAGTGAAACTTTCTTCTAGCATGCTATTCCAAGTCCCCATGTACAGGTGCCAAAATATTGATAGGATCTTTTGCACTCTTATGAAGTAGGTAACCATACTTATTTTAACTCAATCAAGTGTAGTTCGGCCACTGGATCTGAGCATTTCCAAGGGTTTCATTCCATGAATTGCATAAATCCAATAATAAGTAAATATATGAAGCTTTCGTTATTTTAGTCAACATGAAAACAGTCCAAGCATTCTTTTCGTTGGCACTAATAGGAGTGCATAGCTATGTATTATGTATGCATCTGAACAGACAGATATTTATTTTTATTTTTTCTAGAATAACAAAAGGCTTTTTATTTTTTTGCTAATTAATTAGGAGGAGATAATTGGATGAGATTCACTAAGAGCAAGTCCCAAGCTCACCCCAAAAGGAATACTGATGTGGGAGGCTCAAAGAGATATTTACTTTTATTTTTGATAAATAACAAAACTTTATTGATGAATAAAAAGACCCCAGTATACTAGGAGTACAATCAAATCAAGCTCGCAAAGAGAAAAAATCCAAAAACTGATGCAAAGACACACAAGAAACAAAACCCATCACAGACACCCACTCAAATAAGGTTCTGAAAAACAACAGTTTCATCACAGACACCCACCCAAAGAGATGTTTATTTTAATTTACTATTATTTAAGTTTGGAGTCAATTGTATCGTTTATATGTCAATTAGATAAGTATTGGATGCAAGAAGTATTACTAGTATCAAACATCATGTTATGCCTAAGAGAGATGTTTGGTATGTAAAATTGTGCTACTAGGCAAGACACGATGAGAAGCCTTTTGAATGCCAAGGTAGCTAAAAGAACTTCAATTCAAGATTACTTTTTGAAAGTAATCTCATGGTGACACAAAGGAAGGGTGTTTGGATACTAAAATAGTCAAATTAACACAAACTAGCTTGACCTAGTGTCAAGCGGGTGTCAGGCGAAGCTCATTCTCTTGCACAGAATAATTCGCTTGATGCTCACTTGACGCTTGTCTAATGCAACAACTTCCCTTTAAACACGTAACAAACTCCTTGAAATGCATTAGCTCAAATCTTCTTGCTTGACACGTAGGATTCGATTGACTGATACTCACAATTATTAGAATTTTATTTTATTTTATTTAATGGTATTTTGGTAATTCAATAATTGGGATCTCCCAAATCATTTCCAGTTAGGTTTCCTACATCAATTAGAATTAAGGAATCTTATTTAATTAGAATTAGAGTTTAGTACTCCTATATAAAAGTATTGTAATCCTATGAAAAAGGTTGATTATTTTGATGAATAAGAATTTCGTTTGAAATTGTCCCAATGGTCTAGTGCTTGAAATTGTCCCAATGGTCTAATGTCGACTCCAGCCCAACCCTAGGTGCTGGCTCCTAGTAGATTTCTTTCACTTGGTGCTAACTCCAAGCAAGCATAGGTGCTCACTCCAAGGTAATCTATCCTTTATTTTTCAAATTTTCAATTTCTTGTAGCATCGTTTTGGTTTGTCCTACGTCAAATAACTCCTAAATTAATGTACTGGAAGCCACAAGAACCCAAAGTTTTGAAATGGACCCAAAGTTTAAATTCCATTGCAATGACTGTTTTGGGTTGCCTATTGGGACGGAATATTTCAATACCGGACACCCCAAAAAAGAGTCTTGAGTTATCTTCATACACTTTTTTTTTAATTTCTCTCTCACACATTCTTTTTCACCATAACCATGCCCATTTTTTTTTCTCTTTCTCCTCTCTCTCTTTCCTCTTCTTCTTTCCTTATTTATTTCCTAACCGTGCCCAATCACATTTGTTTTCTCTCTTCTCTCTCTTAGCCTACCTTCTTTTCTATCTTATCTCTAACCGAATCCCAAGACTCCCAAATTCAAACCCCCCATTTATAATTGAATCTTTTTCTTTACTCTTCCTGATACTCTTTTCACTTTTCTATGAATCTCCTATTCTCTTTCTCTCATCTTCTTTACTCTTCTTATTTCCTACCTATGCCCGATCACATTTGTTTTCCCTCCTCTTTTTTCTTTTTTTTTTTTTGATAAGTAAGAATTTCATTAAAAAAGGAAAAACACTCCACGTACACAGGAAGTGTGTATGAAGGATATACAGATTGACAGATTTAGAAAGAACATAAACTAAGCATATCAGATATAGAGGAGGATGTGGTTAGGTTGGTAGCTTTTAACCAATCAAACATGGTCTGTAAGATGATGAACTTCAATGTCGGAATGGATGTTTCCTCCCCATTAAATGTTCTTGCATTCTGCTCACACCAAAGACACCACATGATACAGTGAGTAATCATCTTCCAAATATTTCTAGCCTCACTCCTACCCAATCGCCCATTCCAACAAGAGAGGAGATCCATCACTCCCTGAGGCATGGTCCAAGGAATTCCAAAGAAACTAAAAAACATATTCCATAGATCTCTAGCCACTAGACAATGAAGGAACAAATGATTTACTGATTCACCACTTTCCTTGCACATACAACACCAATCCTCTCTCTTACCCTATCTTCTTTTCTATCTTATCTCTAGCAGAATCCCAAGACTCCTAAATTCAAACCCCACATTTAAAATTGAATCTTTTTCTTTACTCTTCCTGATACTCTTCTCACTTTTCTATGAATCTCTTATTCTATTTCTTTCATCTTCTTTCCCTCTTCCTCTACAAAATTGATCTTTGGTCAGCTCCAAATATGTCTAAGTCTCCTGGGCAATTTCTCTTCCAAAAACGCTCGACTTCACAACACAGTGAAATGTACTCAGTTTCTCTTCCAGAAATGAGTCGTGCCCCCTCACCACCTTCCTTGAGTGTTAAACTTTGTGGTGACCGGCGACAGAGTGAGCACTGAGCAGCCCAAAAAAAACATCCCAGACTGAAACACATTTTTCTTCCAAAATGATTGAAAGCTGCCGAAATTTCAGGAACTGCCCGGTAAAGACCAGCATTAGAGGCGAGACGGAATATAGGGGTTGGTTGTACCAGTTTATGCACCAATACAAAAAATACCAGCCGGTACGGAACAGCTTTCAAAACATTGCTAGAACCTTCAACCATATTAACAAAATATTTTTAAAAATTAATGTTATTAAAGCAGCAAACACCACAAGCCAAATAATACTCTTGGCTGAATTTTTCAACAGTTATGAGTGAAAGTGATAAGTGAATTCTACCAGAAACTTGAGATAATACAAACGAAAACAATGCCTTATGTTTACAAAAACATTTTCTACTCACCAAAAATGACAAAAGTAAGGACAATCTGTGTGATTTCTTTAAAATTATCCTCCAAGAATATGAATTCACACTTTCTAAATAAGTACAGAATCCAGAAGAAAAAAAAAAAAAAAGCATGAGAAGTTATACTTGTTCCTACAGTTTTGCCAGACAACACCCAATAACAAACAACAAAGTAGCTAGAAACAACATAAGACACCACTGGAAAAAGGGCTTGTATCAAAACTACGCAAAACCTCCACGAAATGACTTCACACACATGTGATTACCAAACTACCTTCATGGATTGCGAGATTCAGATCAATTGCTAGAATAAGTGAACAGAGAAAATTCATCCAATTATAATGAGTGACAACAAACAAATAAATTCTTCTAGGTGAAAGGAGCAGGTAAGTCAAAGAGCAACAAAAAAAAAAGTACCCGGCGAGCTATATCAACTGCAGACTCTGTACGTTCACGTTCATCTGGTGCAGTGTATTGACTGTATTCTTCTACATGCTGTCCGAATACATCTTCATCTTCTTCAGGTACCGGTGAAGCATTCAAATCCATGGAAACAATCATTCAACATCCAAACAACATTTGCACCGTAAAAATCTCAAATGTCCACAATCCTCTCACTTCGTCCAGAATTACAAACTTACCATCTGCATCATTTACATTGTACTTTGCATAAACCCCACGTCTCAACAATATAAACCAATTAGAAAAATCTTAAGTTCAACTGAAGCACAATAATTAAGTAACACTAATCCTATGCGTTAATTAAGTCAAAAAAAAAAAATTATAATAAGCCTCCCTTTAACAACAAATTCTAGCTTTCCCAAGCTCCAACCAAACAAAAACCCTAATATTTCAAAATTCCTTGTCGTCTTTAATTCAACACATTTTCTCACACACAAAGAGTAAAACGACGTGCAGTAACAACCCTAGGTAACGAAATTCAAACCACAACAACAAAAAAAAAAAAAATTGCCGTGGAAACAAGCAAAGTAGAGCGGCAAACCTGAAAAGGAAAATGCAATCGACGACCAAATTGTCGCCGAAACGACGATCCAACTCGGTCGGAAAATTGAAATTGAGGCTTCAACGATCAGAGACGGAACGAAGATAGCTTGTTGATTGTGGCATGGAGGAAATGAAAACCCTAAAAATTGCAGTACGGTTGCGAGAGTTGGTTGGCAGTGAGAGTTGTCGTCGAAACCCTAGCGAGTCAGAGAGCGAAAAAAGGAAAGAGAGAGAGAGAGAGAGGGAGGGTTTGTTGGATTAGAGAGAGTAGTTAATAGGTTCTTTATAATTAATCAATCCAATGAGAGAAAGAGAGGAGGGAGAGGAGAAAATTCACGAATTGGAGTGAGGACGGGGAATAAATATACCGTGTCATAAAAACTAAAGTAAAACTGTACAAATATTCGGTTTTAAATTTTTATTAACCGCGATGCTATAGGCACTTGGGATTTGCGAGTGTGACAAATTTTGAAAAGTTCGTTTTTTGTCCCATAACTTTATAAAAAATTATTTTTAAAATTCATGAATTTAAAAAAAAATAAAAATAAATTCATGTATAAAAATAAATTTTTTCAAAATTCATCAACAAAAACCAAATTTCATATAAAATTTAGGAACGAAAATAATAATTTAATATTTTTTTATCAAAAAATGGGAAAATAAAAATTAAAAATTTATAGAAATACCATAACTTTCCAAAATGATACAAATATACTAGTGGTAAAAACTGTATTAAAATTTTAGTAAATTATAGGGTTAATTGTATAAAGTCATTATAAACTATTAGGGTATTTGTAATGAAAAATTGTAATCATCGTTCTAATGTAACAAAACTTCACAAATTATATTTTATATCCGAATTGATTGATAAGATTAATGACTAGTATGAGTCACATGACCATCAAAAATTGAATTTTTTGCTTTGATATTTGGAACCAATTAAAATACAGAATTTTTATGGTCATGTGACTATTATGGGGTGTGCTTTGCAAATTTTGTTACAATTGAGATGATGATTGAAAGTTTTTATAGTTTATGGTGCAAGTAACCCTAGAGTATAGGGTGGTTTTCTACAATTAATCCAAAATTATAAAATTTTAAAAACAAAAGAAAATAATGTGATACTTTATTGCTTGCAACAAGTCTCATTTTGGCAATATATATTCATGATCATGTGAATGAATGAGTCATTGTATTTTATATTGGTGGCATGCATATATGCTTGATTTTTTTGGTCAAATCATATTTAATAGATAGTAGTTGGCCATACAAGTTTATAATGAGTAATTTTTAACTGTCGTCTGGTTAATTTAAGAAGTTCATGGTGCAATGGAATTACCCATTTCAATCTTGCATATATTTCTAAATCAAACACACTCAATATCTATTTCTGAATCAAACGCTTGCTTAATATAATTCATGAAATTCGTCTAATGAAACAATCCTACCAAATAATTACTTTTACTCACTTTTGAGTAAAAATATTAAATCTATATATAGTATAAACACTGCCATCCAACAAAATGAATGAGCAACGCATAAGAATTTAAAATTCAAAGAAAATATTTATTTTGAAGTTCACCAGTACAAAATGTCGAGCTTCTATATCCTCAAACAGTACATTTATAGAAATAGTTCAAAGTGTTGGATTATGACTTCTAAATTCTAATAGTATTGAAAAAAAAAAAACTATAAGAGTCAATTTCCAAATAAAAGCAATAAAGGGTTAAGCATAAAATCATGTTTTTAATCGAGTTGTGCATTTTGTTTTAGTTGAAGTTTGTGTTAAAGCCGACCTCTACGGAGACAAGACGTTGAAGAGGAGTATCACTATTTTTGTTTTAACAAATAGTAACACTATCTTTGTTTTATAAATCATTGTTATTGCCATTTGATGAAGACATCTCAATCTTTGCAATCAACAACCTTTTGTCGTACTCTGCCTTCTTTTGTCAATGATGATTGACTTCTAAATGGAGCGCATGTTCTATATATAGTTCATAATGGCTTTTTTTTTTTTTTTAATTAATATCAATGCTAATAAGACTTTTGTCTCTCAAGAGTCTTGTAATTCAACAATATTGTCTAGTCTCTATTATGAGAACTATGGTTCAAATCCACCATAGTATTGTTACTATCAAAGTATTATTTTATTTATTAAAAAAAAAAAAAAACTTTTGCCCACAAATTAGCTCTATTATTAGTCAAAACAATATTTTTCTTTTTTACAACATTAGTGAACTTCTTCAACATTAGCACTAATAAGCAAAAAAAACAAGTAAAGATGAAAGCAGTATTATAAGAACACAATTTAAGAAACAATAAATATTCAATTATAAGTTCTAATGCACACTTATTAAAAAATAGGTAAAATTTAGGTACAATTCCTTAGGTTAGTAGGTTAAGTACATTAGGTTCTCCAATTGAATTCAAACATATGGTTGCATTAACTAATGAAACACAAACAATATTATATTTTCTAAGAATATTTAAATTCAATGTATTTGAATTCAACTGGGAACTTAATGTATTTGACCTAAGGAACTATACCTAAATTTTATCCTTAAAAAATAAACACATTTATCAATGATTCGTTGTTTTGCACGCACTTATCATTGTTGTTTGTGCTTTTTTTGATAAGTGTGCAAAGTTTGACTTTATTTAAAAAAAAAATGTATAAAAACATAATTTAATAGAACATTAAATGCACCTTAACTTATGTCCTTAAAATACTTGTTTATTATACAATTTTAAAATTTTATTTAAAAAAAAAATGAATAAAACATCATTACTAAAATATCAAATGCGAGTAGTCAATAAATAAAAGTCAAGATGAAATAATATTTTTGGGCTTTTTAACGCGCAAATCCACTTTGACACACACTTAGCGAGTTGCCGTGCGCCTAAAGGTTCTTTACATGTGGCAACAAGTCCTTAGATAGGCCGGGACTCCCACGTTGCCAAAGCCAAAGGGCCACCACGTGACTCGAACTCGCATATCGATTCACGGGGCACTCTACCTAAGGACAACCAAGGTCTTATACGAACCTCACAGGGTTCACAGTAAAAAGCAATGTGGAAATTGGAGGAGTTTGGCCACATTCACATATCATATATGTTCACACCTATGTGGGCATCACAATGCATGCGTGTCGAGGAAGTATTTCAATATTATTGGCTTCTTATGTAAGACTTTCTGCAAAGGTCCTGGAATTTTGAGGGTATCTTTATGCAAAGGCCCTAGAATTTTTTTTCTTTCAAGATATCACTCTTTAGTTGTGTTATGTTTGAATGAATGGTCCCAGTTTGTTTTCTAACTAGTTTTAAACTTTTTCTTTTGGCTTAATCATAGGAAGCGTGCGTTTGACTAGCTTATTTGTTGTTGATTTATGTGCTTAAAAATAAGAAAAAATATATTTTTACTAAATAAATTGGTTTACTTTATAATTTGTTAAGATGACAAGTTATGATTAGTATACCATCACTTTCACATATATGATATACCCACTGATTACACAAATTTTATCGTGCAATACCAATTAAGCAAGTGTGAAACATATTGCAAAATTTTTGTTTTTCTTGTGTAATTATGTTTGCATTTTTTAATGCAATCTAACTTATTTAGAAAATGAATAAAGCAGGAAAAATGTGTTTTTTTTTTGGTTTTTAAAGTGAAGCCCGCCAAAAGCTAAAGTACAGTACAACCAGAGTGATGGAGAGGCAAAAAGCCAAAGATACTCCTGATCAATAATTGACAGTTTATGAATCAAACTGCACATTGACACTTACCAGCCACACAAACTAGTTCCATCAATTCTCAGGAAGCTACCGAGTTGAAATTGAGATTGATACTTTTGCTGTTCTTTTCATGCCGAGTGGAAACAGTAATAACCTCGTATATGGACGTGGGACTCAGAGACTCGTTGCTGGGTAAACGCAGGACATTGACTACGTTAACTTCAAATTTCAGTTACATAATTTGCTTCCAGACCGGCTCAAATTTTCATTTTTTTTAACCGCGTTTTCAAATATTCATTACAAAAATTGAATATTATATATTACAAGGAAAAAAAGAAGAAGGCATTTTTCAACCCGTTGGATAACTAATTTGATATGTGAGAATTGGTTGAAAAAAGGATAGAATAAAATTGCTTTGTATTTTTTAAAATCCGATTAATATCAATTCATGACAAACCTTTTATTATTTTCATCTTATTAATATTGTTATGTGTCTTGGTGTCAACTTTGTGTACTTCAAAAAATAATTATATTACCTAATTGAAACTTGAAAATGATTTAATGAGACAAATTAAAAACCCAAAAGTAAATTGATAAATTTAAAACAGCCACTAACAACCTCACTCACACCCATATAACTACTTGTAGTAACAAATGGTTTTAAGAAGTTATTGTCAAAATCAGGGCGGATCCAATATTTGTCTATGTGGGGGTAATTAAGAACTTATTATTGTTATTAGTACTTAGTGGTTTAGTGCTAGTTTCTCTCTCTAACCAAAATATGAATTTTAGAGAAAATGGATGCTATTAGACAAAATCAGTGAAATTGTGAAAAAGAACAAACAGACTTAGCAGAATTAGCAGAGAATGATAAGGAGAGTTTGGTTTCTAGAATGTGTGGTGATAATTTAACTTTATTTTAATTTTGTTTTCCAACATAATATGCATTTTTTGTTGTTAAACTATTAAAATACTCGCAATGCCCAACCAGACCCTTTCTATTTGTTTTATTTTTTTCAAAATAACCCCAATTACCCCATAATTTATTTATACAAACAATATAGCGGAGCAAATGCAACATACTTTAAATTTTTGAATTAAACTATAAGCTTTTTCAATTTTCACCCCGCCCCACACTAAATCCGCCCCTGGCCAAAATTTAATTTTTATTTCTTATCATTCTTTTTCATTTGCCTTCATTGTATTGATGTAGTTTCCAAATAGCTCTCCATAGTGATGTAGTTCTTTTAATGTGTTCAATACATGTGTTGTCACCAAATAAATAAATAATAATAGTTATTACATTACAACTTATTTTATTCCTTATAATATTAATTCTTATTTCACTATAATAACCATTATACTATACCAAACGTGCCTTAAAAGATTCTCCCAATCTACGTCTTTAATTAGCCTCCATAATCTTATAGGCACTCTAACAGAGAAATCCCCTTCGGAAGTACCTAACCAACATATAAAGTCACTATCCCTGTGGATATATAGTGGTATGCTCTTGATTAATGCAGCTTCATATAGTGTAAAGAGACTATCAATTATCTTCTCTTTAAGGGGCTAGTTATCACAATTATTGTTAGTTTTAAGTGTTATTTAGTTATAATATTTCTATATATAACTCAAACTTTTGTGTTCACTTTCTTAAATTAACAAAAAAAAAAAAAAAACTATTTACCTCATTAAAAGTTATTTAACAACCAAACAAATTAAACACACAAAGTGAATTGACAAATTTTTAAATTTATCCATCGAATTCTACCCCTACTAAGAACCTCACTCACATACTAACAAATAAAAGTCAGACTATCAAAATAGAAGAGATTGAAAAAAAAAGTTATATTGGTCAATGCAATCATTTATTTGAATTTAATTAAAGAAATGCCAAAATACATTGTTGGTCCCTAAAGTTTACTCATTGAGCGCTATTGGTCCTTGAAGTTTGAAATGAGCGCTATTAGTCCCTCAAGTTTAGAAAATGAGCGCTATTAGTCTTTCCATCCAATTCCGTTAGTTTTCTTTCTTGCATGGCTAACGGATTGATGATATGACATATTTTAAATGATGTGGAAATTTATATTTTATTTAAAAAAAATACACATAAGCAAAATGATCCAAATTCATATAAACCCATTTAATTAACCCACACCAGACCCGCTACCCCCAAACCTTTTGCACAGTTGAAAACAACCCCAGCCACCTCAAACTCCTCCACCACCGGGACACCTCCTATCCTCCATCTCCGGCGCAATCAAGACACAGCAATCTAGACCATGCTGACTGAGGCATTTGAAGGTTCCATCCACGAAACCCAAGAGAGAATAAGCACTGACTATGTGGATCTATTTGGGATTCATGAGATTTGGTTGGGGCATTTGAAGGGAAATATTTTGAATGATTTGGCTGGGGCATAAAAATTTATCTCAGTGGCTCAGATTGGAGAGTTCAAGAGGGTCACGAAGGAGACCAATGGGTCAGTGAAAATAAACTTGGATGGTTCAAGTGTTATTGACAATAATACTTAGTAAGATTACTGAAGATCCCAGTTTGAACATAATGTCTCGCGGTTTGATTTACCAATAAATTCAGCAAAAGTTCATTTCATTGTATAAATAACAATTAGTCTTTGTAAACGAGTAGTGTGATCAATAATATAGCTTCTTCCATTCAATTCAATCTCTTCCCACTTTATTTTTCTCCTTTTATTTATTTATTTATTTTTTTACTGCTTCTTTGTAACATAAACCATATTTTCAGAATGGTATCAAAGCATAATCTTTCCCTTCAAATGCTCCAATCGGACTCAATTTCCATATGTGGGTGGCACCAGAAATGGAGGATAGGTGTGTCACCGGTGGTGGAGGACATTGAGGTGGCAAGGTGGTTTTTTTCAATTGTGCAAATCGTTTTGGGGTAATAGGTCTGGTGTGGGTCAGGTAAATGGGTTTATAATTTTATATGAGATCATTTTGTCTTATGTGTATTTTTTTAATTAAAAGATAAATTGCCACTTTACTTAAAATATGTCATATTTTCATTCCGTTAGCCACGTAAGCAAACAAACAAATAGAATTAGATGGAGGGACCAATAACGCTCATTTATAAACTTCAGGGACTAATAGCGCTCATTTCAAACTTTAGGAATCAATAACGCTTAAAGTGTAAACTTTAGGGATTAACAGTGCATTTAAGCCTTAAAGCCTTAAAGAAACTAAGATACTATAACCAAAGAACTTGACCTAATTTTTCCTTATTATTAAAAGTGCTAAAATCGGATGACCCACCAAGTCCATAAATCTAGATATAGGATGAAATCAGGCTTGGGCCCTTGTCTAGTTGAGCTAGGCCCAGTTGGATGTTTATATTAAAGTCGGTTCCGTTGTATTTCCTACTCCTCCACGGACACAGCTTATTCTTCTTCTTCTTCTTCTTCTGCTGTTTCTTTTTTAAGCTTTATTCTGCATTCTGCAACGTATCTTCTATTTAACATTCATCAAAGAAAAACAGTGCACCTCTTTGCTTCACCATAGGTATAATCTCTCTATCTCTCTCTCTTGCTTAAAGGGCTTTAAAATTTCTCACTTTTTATTTTTATTTTTTATTTTTATTGGTGGTGAATGAACTAGTATATTGCTCAATATTATGATTCGTTCAAGAAAAAAAAAAGTTCCCAGCTTCAAACTTGATATAGGTAATAATTTATTTAAAAATTATTTTACTAATGTGATTACAATACTCTTGCAAGCTATTGTTAATTTGTTAGACAGAGTAGTTTTAGTTAGTGCTTGGTCTTGTTATATATATATATATTCTAAAGTTTTTCTAGTTGGTTTCGGAATCTCACATCGGTTAGAAGAATAACAAGGAGGTGTATTAATCCTATTATAAGTGGTAGTCTCACATTGATGAGAATGTATCTTTGGTGTGTGTGAGAGTTAGAAGAAAAAGTTTTGTCTTGTGAGAGAGTTTATTAGTGTGAGAGTAGTAGTGTATTCAGGATTTGGGTTAGCATATGTTTATGAGTTTGTGAGTATAATTTTTATTCTTATTATTGATAGATGATTTTTTTGGTTAGGTTTTTTATTTGACAACAAGATACTTTGCCCACAATAGTTCTGGTCTCACCATATTGATGCGATGAAAACGATACACGATAACTACATGGTAGGAATATTAAAGATCATAACTTTAATGCCACAGATTGCATCCCCTTGCAAGAATTACCTATTTCCTTATTTAATATGTTTAAGACCACTCATACGATTTAATTGTTTGTCCACACTTTGTTAAGATTTAACTGTTGTAAGCTGGCCTATATTGTTGTTGCAGCATTGTAAACCAGATGGGTCAGCTTAGTAGACTAGTAGAACAATTGGAGTTGTTTTCAGTTTATCCTGTAAATTTGCATACATTATGCATTCAATTTATATTTCTAATATAAGATTGCTGTTAGAATTCCCATTCGGACATATCTGATTGCAGTATTCAATTTTCAGGAGAAACAAATATGGGGTACAAATTGAAAGGGAAGAAGAAACCACTGCAATACTGCTTTGAAGAAGAAGAAGAAGAAGAAGAAGATCCCTTGGCAAATCTTCCTGAAAATGTCATCTTTGATTCTGAAGAAATCTACACACATAACAAGACAAAAGAGAAGAACCTCCTGAAAGAACATCCCCTGCCAGATCTTCCTGAACATGTCATCTATTACATCATAGCAAAGATTCCAGCTGAATATCTTCCAAAGCTCAGGTATGTATGCAAATCATGGAATGAACTAATCTCTAACAACAAGTTCATTGCCCAGAATTTCTTTCAAAATAATACCAAATTTCTGATACAAGTCCAGAAAGGCTCATATTTCAAAGCAATGTCGTTGAGAATGGATGAAAAAGAGCTTGACTTCAAGTTAGATAATTTCGGTTTGACTCGAATGGGAAGGATTAGGTCTAGTTGCAATGGCTTGCTTCTAACTAATGATCCGAAAATTAAAGGGGGGCTAAATGTCATCAATTTTCTTACCAAGTGCAAGGTTGTTCTTCCTCAATGCCCTTCCAGTTGCTCACATCTAGAATGTGGAGTTGCACTTGGATATATCCCTTCTACCAAAGAGTACAAAGTGGTGCACATTTATGCTGATGGTCTTGGATATGAAATTTTCACCTTAGGTTGTTCTGATAACAAATGGAAATGCATTCCTGGGCCATTCAAGGAGCCATATGAGCGGCCCTTTCAGTTATATACGTTTCGTTGGAGTGACCCTGTGTCAATGCACGGGCAGATTTTGCATTGGTATGTTAGTTCGAATCAATATGTTATTTCTATGGATGTGAATGATGAAAAACCAAGAAAAACGTATCTTCCAACTCTTGGCAAGAGATTAAAAGGGAAAGATATTCCATGTTGGAAATGGGTGGATATCTTTCCGTTGTGTACAATGTCTCTAATATACAAATTGATATCTGGATTTTGAAAGATTTTGTTGCACAGGTTTGGTTCAAGAAACATAGTATTCTTGCAGAGTCAATAAATTATACAAGTTTGAAGAATCCTTTGTTACCCAACAAATACAACCCTTTTTTGCCAGATTTTCACAAACTTGTTCCCCTGGCTGGTTTAAGGAATGGTGAAGTAATCATGTTTAGGCATGAGAACTCCAAGAATGATGGTCGCTTCTATCTAATATGAGATTAAGAACATGGAGTTTAAAAAGTTCAAAATGAAGTTCAAGGATGAACCGAAGGTCGTGCCTCACAGAAGCAGCCTTGTTTGTTGGAAAACTGAGAGCGAGTTGTTGCCCAGAGAATCCACCTAGCTATATACTCCAGTAGAGAGCTACATTGTATGATATTATTGGAAGAGCCATCCTCAGTTTTTGTTTTGTTTTTTGGGTCAGCAAAGGCCATTGATTTGTGTAGAAGACATTTTTAGGTAGTAAATATTTTCTGCAATCTTCCTTTCTCTGTTCTTTACTTGTTTAGATAGTTAAGTCTGATGTATGAGAGTCTTCAACTTTTGGGGAAACTATTTTTCACGAAAAGAAGTTCATTGGTAATATTGTTCTTAGTGGTTGCAACTTGCAAGGGGTCATACTTACTGGATGACAATAGCCTCAAGCACCATATGGTTGTATCCCCTTATGTTTTTGTATCTAATTATCTATATACCTTGGTGAAAATTACATATTGGAAAGGTTAATGGGGGTGTTCATTATGATCTACTTTTTTGATACATCAAAAGGAGAACTACAAAGTTAAAGAGTTCTGAGAGGGTTACAAGACCAAAAGATAATTCATATAGGATTTAGAAGCTAAGGTTGTTAGCTGCCTAGTTTCATACAGTACTCTTTAATGAAAAAAAAAACTAAAAAATTTTGCACCCTGAGCATTGAGCTTTTTCTAATATCATGACTAAAAGAGTTCAAAATTTGCACCCTGCCTAGGTTACAAGACCAAAGAGTACAAAGTTGTGCACATTTATTCTGATGGTTTTCAATGAGTTAGATGACCAGCCCTTAGACCTAGAAATCTATTTGAGCCACTCAGAATTAATATCTGGACAGGTTTTGTATTGGAAAGTTAGTTCAGACAAATACATTATTTCTATGGATGTGAGTGATGAGAAATTGAGCAAAACTTTTCTTCCAAACCTTAGTGAGGAGATTGACCAAGGAAGTATTAATTTTTTAAATTTTTCTTGCTAAAAGGAAGTATTACTGATACTTTTAGCCTTGTAGATCAACTGATACTTCCTGATATTTACAAATGAGACATTCAGGATTCAAATCCCTCCTCCCCAACTATTGAATTATAAAAAAAACTTAATATTTTGAAACGTAATGCACTTGATGACATGGAAAACACTTGCCTTTTAGAGCACTTGATTTTTTTTCTACCGATATCGGCTGTATGGAAAACATTGGTACAGCAAGGTTTATATGCAATTGGCTGTACTATTACTGTATTTGCTGAGCCAAATACCAGTAATTGCAGAAATCTATCATTGACTGCTGCTTCCCTTCCCAAGAAAAAAAAAAAAATTAGAGGACTGAGGCCTCAAGGAAAAAAGGAAAACATCTAATAATGAATGTAATCCTCATAATGGTAATCTATTGAAGTTTTGTTGTACATTGACATGGAAGTTGACGGTGTCTCATTGAAGGTAACTAGATGCTGAAAAATATCCTTCCGATGTACCAAAAACACAGGTATCAACATTAAAGACATAATAGGGACTAATGTATATGCTCCATTAGTTGTTGAATGTAAAAGTTAAAAAGAAGCAAAAACTATGCCTATTGTTTTTCTTTTCCCCTTACCGGGTCTGTAAATCAGTAAATGTACTAGTACAATTTATCTTTTTCTAATCTGGCTCGATGTTTATCTATGTTCTACAAGTGTTTATGGAACACCATCTTACACTGCCTGGTTGCAACAAGGGAAGTAATAGTCCATGCAAGTGCTTTGTCTTGGAGTCTATTCATGGCTTACTGTGTGTCTTCAATGGAAGTAATGTTTATGTTTGTAATCCTGCCATGAATAGTGTCAAAATCCTTCCTGCTAGCCAAAGTTGTCAGTATGAGTCTCTTGAATCCCTCTTTTATAAATCTTATTCTGTTTAATATTTTGAGTTTGATCCTGGGAATTCAAGGTCTTGCATGTTCTAAAGATTGATAGAAGTATCATGAAGTTAAGTGATGTGCAATGTGAAATATTCACAATTGCCAAGAGCTTGCAACTTAGCAGCATTATTAGTGCGCAAAGACAATAGTGAAAGGCTGGATACCACTTAGTCAATTCTTTTTTTTAAGAGCACCATTGTACTAACTCAAATCTTTAGGGGGCTGGCTCTTATTTTTTGAGCTAAATATTTAATTTTTTTTAATAATTATTTATACTATAAAAGAATTCTTAAAAGTTTTGGGGGCCAACTATGGGTGTAACTGTTGTACTTGTATATGCTACAGCTAAGAACTTAGAACTCTCTTTTTGTTTTGTATAAAAACAAATGATATCGTTATTTACAAACATATTAGTATGTCACTTGTTTTTTTTACTAAGTTAATTGAATGTCACTTGGTTTTTAATGGATGCCACTCTAATACGGGCATCAACAAAAATGGTATGCACTAAGCCTAGGGCCGGCCCTGGGGTTTGGATTGCCCAAGCCCGTCACAATTTTAGTTGTCCACTTATTATTAAATATTAAAAAACATCATAAAAGTCCCAAAATTTTTTTTTATGCAAAATAAATGTTACATTATGTTTTTAGTTTGAATTACATTGAAAAAAACAATTAAAACAAAATGTAATCCCAGTTATAAGTAATTATATGTCTAATAGTTTTTTAACTAAAAAATTCCTTAGTGTAAATAGAAAAAAAGAAAAAAAAAAAATCACGGTCTTATAAAGCACCACAAAATTAATACTAATAACAAATTAAAAGTCATAAAAAAATCATTAGATAAACACGGGAACACATTACACGGCAAACAATGGCCTGCCCCTACAAACCTGTCCCTACAAACAAAAACACATAGCCAGTGACTACATACACGTGCGAACAAAATTTTCAAACAAATCAATAAATCACACAGTGGAGACCGGCCTCATTCACACGAATACTGAAACACATCACATATGTCTCACATATATCTTATTAAAAGCATAACACTCTCATTAAAAAAAAATGAATACTAATAAATTTTTTTATATATAGACTAATATATATATATTATTTTTTTTCCTTTTATGTATAGTTGTGTACTAATAATTTATTTTTTCTTCACTTATTGCCCCCATGGGGGGTTGCCCTAGCCCTTGGGCTCGTGGGGCTTACCCCATGGCCGGGCATAACTAAGCCACTAACCATAGCTGGTTGGCCTTGAAAAAATAAGAAGGAAGCCATAGCCATAGGACCAGACCAGGGGTTCTAGGTAATTAGGAGTTGTCCTAGTTGGTTGAGGAAACTCGGGGGGCATTTTTTTTCCTTGCGTAGACCCAAGACAGCAATGAAAGAAGTGGGAAGGTGGGCAGTTTTGTCAATCAGCAAGTAGTACAATTCTGTAAACCAAGCGACTTTGTCCCATATCGCCTAGATGGTAATCTGAACTTTGGTTTATATTACTTTGCTCAGCTTGTTTGGTCACGACCTTACTTGAACAGGATCTGTTCTATAGGATCGTACCTCTGCATCCTTTATCACTAAGGAGACAGGACCCAAATCTGGTGGATGAATCATGGCCGTGTGATCAGAGCGTGATTGACGATCTGATACCCTCTGTGAGAGGCCTCAACTGTAGAGGATCGTTCTCAGCTGGCCTTGGCCGGTTGGGATGGTCGCACGGCTGTCTGACAGGTTCCAAAATTTTTTGGCTCTGTTTTTTTCTTATATTTCAAGCATCTGGAGTTTTATTGATGACTTTTGCTATACTATTTTGATTTGTTTGTTGTTCTTCTTGAAAGAACAAGCAGTGTAGTGTAATGAATCCAATTGAGAAGATTCACGTATAAACATTAAGAGTAAAGCCATACTTGGGACTTATGAATATGCTCCATTTTTTTTTTAATATAAAAAATAGAGAATTTTATTAAAAACTTGAGAAGGGAATACAAGTAAATAATGCGAGAACAGAGAAAGTAAATTGTAAAGGCATCAGACCAGGTATGAGATCTCCATTCATACTGATAGCAACAAGTCATAAGAAGACAAAACACTTAGGAATGATAAACAGCTAGTACCCAAGTAAAGACAAAGAATTTGAGCATTACAGGCTTACAGCCCAGTAACAGTAGAAGCGCAGTGATAATGATGCAGCAAGTCCAACCCCGTATCACGGATCAGGTCTGGAGGTTTCTGCCATTTCTAAAAAATGAACTGGTTCCGTGCACTCCAAATTGCCCATGAGATCACAACCCATTCCATCACTGCTTCCGGCTGTAGACGAGAGAAGATGCTGGTGAGAAACTGAGCAAAGTTGTCCACTTCGTTCCTCATTTTCTGGAAGGGTCCCCGAGTAGTTGCCCAAGTATTCTGAGCTAAAGGACATTGCCATAAGATGTGTGGGACTGTTTCAGCAACCTGAAGGCAGATAGTACACAACGGCGAGTCTCTAATCTTCTTCCGGTAAAGATTGAAATGTGTGGACAAAGTGTCATGATAGGCTCTTCAGAGAAAGTGTTTAACTTTATTTGGGAGCTGGAGCTTCCAAAATTTCCTCCATACCTGGCGGCAGGACTGGTTGTAGGAGCTTTCGCCCTTTACCAAAGTCCGAAGGTCTGCTTTCAAGCAAGTATACCCCAACTGCACAGAGTATGAACCCGAGGGGGTAGCATTCCAAATAGCACGATTAATACCTGTGACACCTGGCTTCCACACAACCCGATTGACCAAAACCTTTCTACCCGCAAAAATGCTTCTCCATTAATTGTTGAATGTATCGGTTATTGTTTTTTCATTTCCCCTTACCAATTCTGTAAACGTAATCGTCCTATATAATCTTATTCTAAATGTACAGTGGCATTTCTAAGTAAGATTTCAGGGATATGTGTAATACCTAATATTCTATTTGCCTTTACAAATGAGCAGCCAATAGTGAAGGTGTGTCCATGTAGCAATGAGCTGTGGGAGTTTGAAATTGGGAGAGCATGAGAGAAGCCAGAGTTTATGTAGAATATTAAACAATGAATGAATCCAGTTAACAAGATTCAAATTAATTTAGCAGCAGGCCTTGTTTGTGTGGCAGATTTCCAATTTGGATCAAGAATGCTTATCAATTATCATGCTCTTATCAGATAGTAGCATAACTTTTATGTTCATTTAAAACAAACCAATCATCTGGGGTGACAAACAACCATGCCTTAAGCCCACGAGACTATGAATTCAAGCAAAAGCCAAAAATGCTATTTCCCTTACTTCCAATTAACGGTTAAATTTGGAATAACTTATAAAAAAACAAACTCAATCATGACTTCTTTCATCAAAAAAGAAGAAGAAAAAGATCATGAGTAAAAAAGAAATGTAAGGGAATTCTACTGGACTTCTACCGATTAGCTTTTTTTACATGAGCTTTTCATATAAACCTTATTCATTTACATAGGTTCTTTTTTTTTTTTTTTTTTTTTTTTTTTTTTTTTTTAACATGATTAAAATGATAGAAATTTATTGATAATCAAAGAAAATATTACAAGTATAACACTATAGTGCAGGTGATAGGGTGGATTTGGGTGTGACTAAGGGTGTGTCTAGACTTTCTCTTTATATAGAGTATAGACAACTAAGGTTCAAATACTTATTGTAACTATTGTATTATAAAAAGTGAAATATTCACCATTAGTATAAGTACTAATGCAAGGACAATAGTGAGTAACTCAAATTTTAGACTAGCTCTTATTTTTATGATCTAAATATTTTAAATTGTTTAATAATTATATATACTATTGGGGTGAGTTTTTATAACAAGGAAAAACTAACCGAGCACAAGAACTAACCCAATCACAACTAAATCGACTAGTAATGAAATGCTTCATGTGAATTTTAAACAAAAACGTTAGACTTAGGTTAATCCAGTGGGGATTAACCTTCAATCCTCTGAAGATTATGTCAGTAAATGTCTTTGGAAATATTTACGTAAAGTATGATAAATATTGTCAGAGAGAAGATAAATGAACCAACTCCTTAAATGTTGGACTCCTGTAATATTTATAGCTTTCTAAATTCCCTTTGCCTTTGGCTTTAATGCCAAGCTCTTGAGGCTGCAAATTCACGGCGGTGATCTTTCGGGTGGAAGAAATGTGATGCGTCATTGAGAGTTTCTGATTTTCTAACACCTTACACTTTGTCATGTAGTTATCAATGTCCTTAAAACAATTTGTTTTTCAGTTCCAAACATTTATCATGCCATCAATTTTAGCCACTTTGAACATTTTCCATCTTAAACGTAAATCAGATATTTAACAGTTCTGCTCGGTCGAGAATAAACAAGCCCTTCTCTCCATGTCATCATCAGTCTAGATAAAAATCTTGAACAAGAAAACAACCGAATTGTCTCAATCTCATTATTTCTCATATTCCTCATGATAAACCTAGTTTTGTCGAAATCCAACACAGTAAAGGATTAACACTTATGTGTTTATAATTTTTCTCTCCTCCATATAGTATGAATTTTTAAAATTTTGGGGGCCAACTATGTGTGTAACTCTTCCCGTGGATATATATGTTTTTGCTGGTAGTATATGTTACAGCTAAAAACTCTCATTTTGTTTATGTATACAAACAAATGAGATCGTCATTTACAAACATATCAATATGTCACTTGTTTTCTTTTACTACGTTAATTGAATGTCAATCTAATTCGGGGCACCAATCAAAATAGTATGCCATAACCATATCTGGTTAGCCTTGAAAAAAATAGGAAGCCATAGCCATAGGATCAGACCAGGGGTCCCAGGTAGGAGCTGTCCTAGCTTGTGGAGGAAACTCGGGGGGCATTTTTGTCCTTGCGTAGAGACTAGTGACTAGACAGCAATGAAAGATGGTGGAAGGTGGGCATTTTTGTCAATCAGCAAGTAGTATAATTCTGTAAACCAAGCGATTTGTCCCATATTGACCAGATAGTAATCTGAACTTCGGTTTATATTACTTTGCTCAATCTTGTTTGGTCACGACCTTACTTGAACAGGATCTGTTCTATAGGATCGTACCTCTGCATCCTTTATCACTAAGGAGACAGGACCCAAACCTGGTGGATGAATCATGGCCGTGCGATCAGAGCGTGATTAACGGTCTTGATGCCTCTGTGAGAGGCCTCAGCTGTAGAGGATTGTTCTCAGCTGACCTCGGTCGGTTGGGATGGTCGCACGGCTGTCTGACAGGTTCCAAAACTTTTGCCTTTTTCTTTTGACGATTTCTTGGGTAAATTTCTTATATAGACAATTTGGAGCTCATTATTGATGACTTTACTATATTGATTTGATCCAAACATGCAATTGAAAACCGTTATTACGTGTACACAAGTTGTTTGATAAAATTTCAAATGATAAAAAGATATTATGGTTCGGTCATGAAGACTTACATCTACACATAAAGCCTTTGATGACTACATTTTTATTATATAATCTTGTGTTTACAATGAACTCCTAACAACGTATGTATAAGAGACTAACCCTAGTTTAATCCTAAATTAACATCAAGTATTGGACTTGGGTCCAGACTAGGAATGAGCCTTTATATACTTTAACATCCCCCTCAAACTCAAGGTGTAGCATGACAGAAGCTTGAGTTTGAAATTTCATGAAGATCCATGAAGAAACAAACAATGCTACTGACTCGGCAGCCCACTAACACCGAATGTTAGAGAAGAATGAAGGTTGAATAAGCCTTAAACCCACAAAGACATTAAAAATCTACTGACCCGATAGCTCACCAACACAAAAGTTGGAGAAGAAAGAAGGTTGAATAAGCCTTAAACCTATAAAGGCATAGAGAATCTACTGAACACACGGCAACCCGAAAGAGGAATGAATATCTATCTTCCCTTACAATCACAACATCTTTAATAACAAATACCCAATCACCATTGAAACAATAAGAACAACCGAAATACAGCAGCCAAGATGAAATCAAATGCCCAGTAGTTAGGCTCTGATACCATATAGGAAAATAGAAAGAAATAATAGTAGAGAGTAGAGAGAGCGGAAACAAAGAAATACCATGGTTCGGTCATGAAGACCTACATCCACACACAAAAGCCCTGAACGGCTATATTTTTACTATATAATCTTGTGTTTACAATGAGCTCTTAACAACGTATATATAAGAGACTAATTCTAGTATAACCTTAAATTAACATCAAGTATTGGACTTGGGCCTAGACTAGGAATTGGCCTTTATATACTTCAACAATGCAAATGCAATAGAAAATCTTAATGACATGTACACAAGTTGTTTGATAAAATTCCCAAAGTGATGTTTTGTTCTTATTCTTGAAGTCCTAATACATTATACATGAAGAGTGGTTAGGAGGAAAAGAAGTAAAGTGGGTGGTTTGGTACTTTGGTGCATGTGGGTTTTGGATAATTTTTTGGGTACTTTGATTTTGTTGTTGTTCTTCTTGAAAGAACAAGCAGTGTAATGAATCCAATTAAGAAGATTCACGTATAAACATTAAAATTAAAGACATACTAGGGACTTATGAAATTGTTGAATGTAACAGTTATTGTTTTTCACCCCCTTACCAATTCTGTAAATGTACTAGTCCAATTTTTCTTATTCTAAATGTTCAGTGGCATTTCTAAGTAAGATTTCAGGAACATGTGTAATACCTACTATTCTATTTGCCTTTAAAATGAGCAGCCATAAACAATTAGTGAAGGTGTGTCCATCAGTCCATGTAGCAATGAGCTTGGGAGTTCGAAAGTGGGAGAGCATGAGAGAAGCCAGAGTTTATGTAGTAGGTATGAATCCAATTAACAAGATTCAAATTCATTTAGCAGCAGGCCTTGTTTGTGTGGCAGATCCCCAATTTGGATAAAAAATGCTTATCAATTATCATGCTCTTATCAGATAGTAGCATAACTTCCATGTTCATTTAAAACAAATAAATCACCTGGGGTGACAAACAACTATGCCTTAAGCCCATGAGACAGTGAATTCAAGCAAAAGCCAAAAATGCTATTAACCTAGCTTCCAATTAACGGTTAAATTTGGAATAACTTATAAAAAAAAAAACTCAATCATGACTCTCTTTCATAAAAAGTAAATAAAAAAAAGATCATGACTCTGGAATATACGGGAACTCTACTGTACCGATTGACTTTTTTTTACAAGGGCTTTTTATATAAACCTTATTCATTTATATGGGCTTCTTTTCTTTCTACCCTCCACCAGGTGAACCACGTTAACCGTCCAGGCGACAATAGTGACTAACTCAAATCTTCAGGGGACTAGCTCTTATTTTATGTGCTATATATTTAAAATGTTTAATAATTATATATATTGTAGGGTTGAATTTTTATAACAAGGAAGCACTAACCGAGCACAAGAACTAACCTAATCATAACTTAATCAACTACTAATGAATTGCTTCTTGTGAATCACAAACAAAAGCGTCACACCGAGGTCAATCCAGTTGGGATTGGTCTTCAATCCTCTGAAGATTAAGTCAGTAAATGCCTTTGGAAATATGTAGGTGAAGTATGATAAAATTGTCAGAGATAAGGTAAATAAACCAACTCCTTAAATGCTGAACTCCTTGCAGTATTTATAGCTTCCTAAATTCCCTTTGCCCCTAACTTCGATGCCAAGCTCTTGAGGCTCTAGATTCAATGTTGTGATCTTCTAGGTGGAAGAGATGTGATGCGCCAACTGAAGCTTCTGATCTTTTTACACCTTCCACTTTGTCCTGCAGTCATCATTGTCCATAAAGAAATTTGTTTCTCTACTCCAAACATTTATTATGCCATTAATATAAATCACTTCGAACATCTACCTTCTTAAAAGTAAATCAGATATTTAACAATCATGCTCCGCCGTGAATAAACAATCCCTTCTCTCCATGACGTCATCAACTGAGATAAAAATCCTCGAACAGGGAAACAACCAAACTGTCTCAATCTCATTATTTGTCATATTCTTAGTTTGGTCACAATAAACCTAGTTTTGTCCAAATCCAAACACGTGTTAGTAAAGGATTAACACTAATCTGTTATACTTTTTCTCTCTTGCATAAACTATAAAATAATTTTTTAAATTTTGGGGGCCAACTATGTGTGTAGCTATTCCGTGGATATATATGTTTTTGCTTGTAGTATGTGTTACAACTAAAAACTCTCCTCCTTTTTGTTACAACTAAAAACTCTCCTTTTGCCTTTGTTGGATTATTTTAATAAAAACTGATATTTGTAATTACTTTCTCCATTTATTGAATAGTCAAATTTGACCATTAGTTTTTGTTACCCAAATATCAACCTAAGAGGGGGGGTGATTTAGGTTGAGGCAAACTTTTTCGATTTAAATGCGGAATTAAAAACTATTTTCAATTAGCAAAAACAAATTTAAGAACACAATTCAATTGCAATAAGATATGATAGAAAATCAAACACAAGCATATATAAGCAATTGAATAAGTAAGAGATAGAGATAGAGAAAATCAAACACAGTGATTGTTATCGAGGTTCGGCTTCCCCGCCTACGTCCCCGCCTCAAGATCACTTCTCGAGGATTCCCAAATTCACTAATTTGACAATCTTCTTTCGGGTGAAGATCAAAACCGTTACAAATCTTCTTTACACGGTGAAGAGTAACCACCGAGTGAAAAATCCTTTTCACTCTTAGGATTTATATCAAGACCCACAAATCTTCCTTACAAGGTGAAGAGTAACCACCCAGTGAAAAATCCTTTTCACTACTTAGGATTTATACCAAAACCCTAACAAAAACACTCAATGGTTTCAACAAAGTATTTGTTGTACAAGATAAGGCTCTCTCAAAGAGTAATTGTACACAATATGCTCACTCTAATAGTATATCAAGGATTTGATCAATATGGCTCAAAAAGTGTTTAGAGAAATTTTCAATCAAGGATTTTGAATGATATGAAAATATAAGCTTGAGAAGGATGGATTGATGTATAAGATGTTATCTTTTCTATCTTTGATTTCTCTTGTATGCTTGATGTTTAGAAATGAAGAAAGGGTAGTATTTATAGCCATCATGTTGTGTTGCATTCTTCTTGATTTTCAATCAATCAATTTGCTTTCTTTGAAAACTTTTCTTCTTAAGATTTTTCAACCATAATTGATATGGTTGTCTTGCATGTGAATTTCAATCAAGTTGTTTTCTTTGAAAACTTTTCTTCTTAAGATTTTTCAACCATAATTGATATGGTTGTCTTGCATGTGAATTTCAATCAATTAAGTTTGTCTTTGAAGACTTTAAGAGATTTTTCAATTGATATTGTTGTCTTATATTTGAATTTCAACCAATCAAGTTGTCTTTGAAGACTTTAAGAGATTTTTCAATTGATATGGTTGTCTTATATTTGAATTTCAACCAATCAAATTTGTCTTTGAAGACTTTAAGAGATTTTTCAATTGATATGGTTGTCTTATATTTGAATTTCAACCAATCAAGTTGTCTTTGAAAACTTTAAGAGATTTTTCAATTGATATGGTTGTCTTATATTTGAATTTCAACCAATCAAGTTGTCTTTGAAAACTTTAAAAGATTTTTCAATTGATATGGTTGTCTTACATTTGAATTTCAACCAATCAAGTTTGTCTTTTGAAAACTTTAAGAGATTTTTCAATTGATATGGTTGTCTTACATTTGAATTTCAACCAATCAAGTTTGTCTTTTGAAAACTTTAAGAGATTTTTCAATTGAAGTTGGTTTTAAAGTTGAGCCTTAAAGATCAAATCTTAATAAACTTTACAAAACCTAACTCTTACTTCTCATATGTCTCGGATCATTGTCTTTGAGCTTGATTTCTTTGTCTTGAGTCTTGATGACTTTGATCTTCAATGAATTTGCAACTTATCAACTTTGCATTTGCTTGATATTTGAATTGGCCATCTTGGTCCAATTAAATCAATAGTCAAAATTAAGCTTTAAAACATAAATCATTAGTTCATATGAAAATATCATTAATGAACAACTTAAAATCATGGTTATCATCAAAACTACATGAATGTCCTTGGATTAATTAGCCAATTAATAATTATTGAAACCTTGAGGCTAACAATCTCCCCCTTTTTGATGATGACACATATGATATGATATTTTTATACGATTTATGATTTTGAAGCTTTTCTTGAAAAGCTCCCCCTAAAATAATGCATATCTTTATATTAGAGATTTTTAAATCTCCCCCTATCTTTATGCATAGATCAATTTTTTTTTTTTATTTAGGCATTATCAAGCAATCAATATATATGCGCATTTTATTGCAAGATATGATAATTCACCAATACATTCAAAAAATGTCATATCTTTCTCCCCCTTGGCATCATCAAAAAAATAATAATTATATTCAATATCTCCAAACATCACTCAACATTTTAAACAACCAAAATTAAACAAAAAATATATTTCTCCCTTTTGGTTTCTACCCCACCATATCATATTTTTCTCTTATTTGGCATAAAGAAATAAAACAAATATATTCATATTTGTAAGATTCTTCATCCTAGTGGTTCGGATGGATTGAGGGTTCGGTTGAAGATGCTTCAGGAAAGGATATGATGTCCCTTGCCATATGCCTAAAATGCTGATGATTTAAGCAATCTGGAAAGGACATGGGATGAAGCCCATATATTATGTACTCTCTCTCTTCTGTCATACAAAGCTTCAGGTGTATCAACAGTTGTATGAACGGGATGATTCGGATGAGGAAGATATATTTGGAGTGTATGCTAAAGATCTTCCCATCAACCTGGTGTATGAGAGAGGTACTTCAACCGAGAAGCATGATCAATAATAATCTTGCTTCGTGGAAACTTGATCAATAATAATTTTGCTTCTTTCTGAGAAGATCAAGTATTTGATTTTATGAATCTCTAAATGATGCTGCATCCTCTTAGAGTTTTATCTAAAGAATGAGAGAAAATATTATCTGAGAGGTGTGAGTATGTAGTGGAGAGGTGAAGCGAATTTATAGGACAGACGCGCTGTTTGAAAGAATGGTTCAGATTTTGCTACGTGTCATAAGTGTGAATGAATGGTTCAGATTTTGCTATGTGTCAGACTTATCCAATTACGCACGCCATAGACACCGATAAATCAGGAAGTTTGAAAAAAAAATATCTGCTTTTTCAGAAAAAAGATTTTTGTCGACGCATCGAGTTCTGAGTCAGTGATATTTCCGTATACGTTAAATCTCGAGATTTGAACGTTGAATTTTGAAGAAAAATCTCGGGAGTCGGGTGATAGGTACAGGCTGGTGTTCAAAAATCTGAGGTTTATTTAACACACACTAATTTTCGATGAACTTCATCATTTTCAAACTCTTAGCTTAATCTCTTATTAGATTTTCTAGAATGGCTTCCTTCTTCTTCTCAAAACAAACCAGAAACAATTAATCTAAATGATACACCTAGTGTGATGCCAGAAGTCTGGCGTCCTTACTTCCTTTCAATTAATGGCCCTGTATCAGTAACTGATTCAGTGATATTGAATGGTGAGACTGCCACCGCAGTAGCTGCCGGTCTTTGTACTCCGGAGGATGCAAAGGTTTTAGCTGGGAGGACTGACCCACAAATAATAAATGAATCATTGGCACTCACGGTTCAGTGTACTGCCACTGTTTCTAACATGGGACGTCGTCTTCATGTTAGGAATATGGAAGTGAAAGCGCTGCGTTCTCAAGTCACCATATTACAAAGGTTGCTGAAGGAGAGTAAGAAGAAAGTAGGGGAGGTCAAGGAGGAGAACAAAAGGCTGAAGGCGCTCGTGGATTCTTATGCCGATGATTTGGTAATCCGGTCCACAGAGCAGAGCAAGACCACTAATAAGCTGCAGAAGCAGTATGAGAAGCTACTAGCTGAGGTGAAGGAATTGACTTCTCGCTCTATCCCCAAATAAATGTAATGGGAAGTGTAGTGGTTTTTCCTTTTGTGGTGGTTTCTCCTTTGTGGCTTTCTTTTTAATAAAATCAAGTTTGTTTAAATGATGAGTTTTATTTCTTATTTTATGCATGAACATATACGCAAATATACATAGAACTGGGCATATAATCTAATGTTCAAGCAATATAACTAGAAAGATATAAAATGAACAATTTTATGAACATGATATGAATAAAATCATTTTATATTCAATTCTTAAGGTATATATAGATTTAACACAGTTGAATCAAATAGAAGGATAATAAATTCAAGTTTATTTGATATCAACGTATCTAGCCATACCTATTTCATGTCGAATTGGGCAAAATCGTTCTTTAATGAGAGGTTTCGTGAGAATATTTGCCCATTGACTATCGGTGCTCACAAATTCAAGTTCAATGTCCCCTTTTTGCACATGATCTCTTATAAAATGGTATCTAATTTCAATGTGCTTTGTGCGAGAGTGTTGGATAGGATTTTTACTTAAACTTATAGCACTTGTGTTATCACACCTTATAGGAATATGATCAAAAAGAATTTTAAAATCCTCTAGTTGTTGTTTTATGTAGAGAGATTGAGCACAACAACTACCATCGCTACATATTCGGCTTCCGCCGTTGATAAGGCCACGGAGTTTTGCTTTTTACTAAACCATGATACTAGTGAATGTCCTAGAAAGTGACAAGTACCACTAGTGCTTTTGCGATCAATTTTGCAACCGGCAAAATCCGCATCCGTGTAGCTTATTAAGTCAAATGAATTTGACTTAGGGTACCATAATCCTAAATCAATGGTTCCAAGCAAATATCGAAATATTCGTTTTACCACAATTAAGTGTGATTCTTTAGGTCAAGATTGAAATCGAGCGCAAAGACATACACTAAACATTATATCGGGTCTACTTGCGGTTAAATAAAGTAAACTACCAATCATACCTCGATATAGCTTAACGTCCACCGGTTTACCTTTCTCATCTTTGTCAAGCTTTGTTGAAGGACTCATGGGAGTTCCATATGCTTTAGCATTTGTCAATCCAAATCTTTTTAGTAAGTCTATGACATATTTGGATTGATTTAAGAATATCCCATCTTCGGTTTGCTTTATTTGAAGTCCGAGAAAGAATTTTAGCTCACCCATCATACTCATTTCGAATTCATCCTGCATAGTCTTAGAGAATTCTTTGCACAAGTTTTCATTAGTAGAACCAAATATAATATCATCAACATAGATTTGCACAATAAGCATGTCTTTTCCATCAAACATTAGAAATAATGTTGTGTCAAGTTTTCCACGTGTAAAACCCTTTTCAATAAGGAAACCACTTAGTCGTTCATACCAAGCTCTTGGAGCTTGTTTTAAACCATATAAAACTTTTGATAATTTAAAAACGTGGTTTGGAAATTCATGATTTTCAAATCCAGGAGGTTGTTCTACATAAACTTCTTCGGCAATAAAACCATTTAAAAAGACACTTTTGACATCCATTTGAAATAATTTAAAATTTTTAAAACATGCAAAAGCAAGTAACATGCGTATAGCTTCTAATCTAGCAACTGGAGCATAAGTCTCTCCATAATCAATACCTTCCTCTTGATTATAACCTTGAGCGACTAACCTTGCTTTGTTCCTTACTATTATACCTTCTTCATCCTTTTTGTTTCGGAATACCCATTTTGTACCAATGACGGAGTGGTCCTTGGGTCTAGGTGCAAGAGTCCATACCTTGTTTCTTTCAAATTGGTTTAGCTCTTCTTGCATTGCCAAGATCCATGATTCATCTTCAATAGCTTCATTTATGTTCTTTGGTTCAATTTGTGAGAGAAACGCCATGTTGTTGCAGATGTTCTTGAGCTTTGATCTTGTGCTTACTCCACGTTCAACTTCACCAATGATTAATTCTTTAGGATGACTATGGACTACGTTCCAACTTTTTGGTAATTCTTCATTTTTGGTTGGAGGAAGTGCTTTTTCTTCATCTTTTGGTTCATCTACTTGATCTTTGACTTTTTCACTTAAATCAACTTGGTTAGATGAACTAGCTTTATTTTCAAGAGAAATTGGCTCATCATCACAATTACTTTTGATATGGAATGGATTAGTTTCATCAAAAACAACATGCATAGATTCATCAACAATCATAGTTCGTTTATTGAACACTCTATATGCTTTACTATTTGTAGAATAACCAAGGAATATACCTTCATCGGATTTAGCATCGAATTTACCAAGATTATCTCTATCATTCAATACAAAGCACTTACATCCAAAAACTTTGAAATATCCAATGTTAGGTTTTCGATTATTCCATAGTTCATAAGGAGTTTTATTTAAAGTGTTTCTAATGATGGTTCTATTTATAACATAGCAAGCAGTGTTAACAGCTTCAGCCCAAAAGTATTGAGGTAAATTATGTTCATTAAGCATAGTTCTAGACATTTCTTGAAGTGATCTATTTTTACGTTCTACTACTCCATTTTGTTGAGGAGTACGAGGTGCCGAGAAATTGTGTCCAAAACCATTTTGATCACAATATAGTTCAATATCTTGATTATCAAATTCTCTACCTCTATCACTTCTAACATTGTTAATTGTATAACCTTTTTCATTTTGAATTCTTCTACAATGTTTAACAAATGCTTTATGAGCTTCATTTTTGTGAGCAAGAAATAATACCCATGTATAGCGAGAGTAATCATCAACAATTACAAATGCATACAATTTACCACTTAAACTAGCGGTTCTAATAGGACCAAATAAATCCATATGCAAGAGTTCTAGAGGTCTTGAGGTAGAAATGACTTTCTTTTTCTTAAAAGATGACTTAGTTTGTTTACCTAGTTGACATGCATCACATATTTTATCTTTAACAAATTTAGTAACCGGCAAGCCTTTTACTAAATCAAGTTTAGACAATTTTGAGAGTAATTCCATATTGACATGTCCTAATCTTCTATGTCACAACCAGCTATTTTCATTTATGGCAGCAAAGCATATTGATTCTTTTGATGTTATATTATCAAGATCAATAGTATAGACATTTTCATTTCTAAATGCCACAAATAGAACTCGATTATCAATTTCATTTACTATAATGCACATGATTGATTTGAATATTACATTATAGCCTTTATCACACAATTGGCTAATACTTAGCAAGTTATGTTTCAAGCCATCAACTAAGAGAACATCTTCAATAACAAAATAATGTGTTTTACCAATATTACCTATACCGATGATCTTTCTTTTTGAGTTATCACCGAATTTGACATTTCCTCCATCTTTTAGAGTAAGAGAAGTAAACTTGTTTTTATCACCTGTCATATGCCTTGAACATCCACTGTTAAGAAACCACTTATCCTTGGTAGATTTGGATATCAAGCATACCTACAAAACAACTTCAAATAATCTTCTTTGGTACCCAAATTTTCTTGGGTCCACTAGGGTTAGCTTTTGGAGGAGTAGTTCCTTTGACTACCCAAATCATATTTTTCATGGGACATGTATGAATATTATGCCCTAATTTTCCACAATGTTTACATATGGGAGATTTCAAGAAGTTTTCATTAATGAAAAATTTTTGATAGTGTTTTTCTTTTATTTTCGGGTTATATCCAATACCCGCTTTGTCAAAAACACATCTTTGACTACCCTAACAAATTATCCAAATTTTTCTTTCCATTTGTAAAGTTAGTCACAATTTTATTTAAGTTTTCAACTTTGAGTTTTAATTCTTTATTTTCATTTACCAAGAGATTTGAATCATGAGCTATTTGTGATGATGTTTCCACATCTTTTGCTTTCATTTTCTCAATGAAGTTTTGTGATTCAATTTTCAACTTAATTATTTCTTTTTCTAAAGATAGATTTTTATCATTTAAAGAAATAATTTGTTTTTCTAGAATTTCATTTTTGCTTTTGAAATCATCTAATTCGTTTGAAAGAGATGTGACTTTCTTTTTGAAAACTTTATTTTTCAAAACATTTTTCTCAAATTCTTCAACATTCTTCAAAAGCATTTTGTAATTTCTCTATAAATTCATTCTAAAGAATTAAGTTTAGAAGTTTCATCTCCATGTGCCTAAGCAAAGATCTTCGGTGGCGCTTTCATCTCATTAAATTAGCGGACAAAAGCTCGCGTGCTCATCCTCACTTATGTTGGATTCATTTTGTCCCAAAAGACAAAGATTTGCCATTCATTGTCATAGTTGTTATCCGAATATATCGGAGTCATCCCAAGTTACCTTTAGCTTTCTTTTTTCTATTTTCTCTTTGTTTACTTGAGACTCATTTTTGATGCCCCTGCTTCTTCATTTGTAGCAGGTAGGAGTTTCAGTTTTGCTTGATTCTCCTTTATTTTCTCCTTTCTTAGGGAACCTCACCCCTTTTTCTTCTTTAAGAACTTCATATCAGGGCAATTTCTTCTTCCATCTCTTTCCTCTTAATTGTCGTGGCATGATGAGAGGATTTGAGGGCGAAGTTTTTCTTTGGTTTGACTTCTTCTTCCTCCACTTTACTATTCATTTCAAGCTTCGTCATAAGTAGAAGTTCTTCTAAGGTCAACACCTTAAGATTCATCGAAATTGGATCTTTGCTTTGAGACCTGGAATTTTTCTCACATTTTCTAATGCTTGTACATTCATCTTTCTCTATTTGAGGTAATTTGTGATCATGAACAAGCATGTTCATCTTTGATTCTTCAACTTGACTTGCTTCTTCATATGTAGCTTCAAGTCTTTCCCAAATTTCTTTAGCTGAATTACAACTTGAAATTTCATCAAATTCCTTTGAGTCAAACGCACAATATAAACAATTCATAGCTTTATAATTTAATTCAATGAGTTTGACATCATTTTCATCCCATTCAGTTTCTTGTTTGGGTATTTCTTGTTCTTCTACTATTTTAGTAGGAACATGAGGACCATTTACAATGATTTTCCATATGAGATAATCTTGAGCTTTAATGTACGTAGTCATTCTAGTTTTCCAATAACTATAATCACTACTATTGAACAAGGGTGGTCTATTTGTAGATTGACCTTCAACCATTTGAGGTCTAGATGTGTTTGCCATGATCTTAACTCTAAGATTGTTAAATCTATATGTAGAGCTTGGCTCTGATACCAATTGTTACCCAAATATCAACCTAAGAGGGGGGGTGATTTAGGTTGAGGCAAACTTTTTCGATTTAAATGCGGAATTAAAAACTATTTTCAATTAGCAAAAACAAATTTAAGAACACAATTCAATTGCAATAAGATATGATAGAAAATCAAACACAAGCATATATAAGCAATTGAATAAGTAAGAGATAGAGATAGAGAAAATCAAACACAGTGATTGTTATCGAGGTTCGGCTTCCCGTGCCTACGTCCCCGCCTCAAGAATCACTTCTCGAGGATTCCCAAATTCACTAATTTGACAATCTTCTTTCGGGTGAAGATCAAAACCGTTACAAATCTTCCTTTACACGGTGAAGAGTAACCACCGAGTGAAAAATCCTTTTCACTCTTAGGATTTATATCAAGACCCACAAATCTTCCTTACAAGGTGAAGAGTAACCACCCAGTGAAAAATCCTTTTCACTACTTAGGATTTATACCAAAACCCTAACAAAAACACTCACATGGTTTCAACAAAGTATTTGTTGTACAAGATAAGGCTCTCTCAAAGAGTAATTGTACACAATATGCTCACTCTAATAGTATATCAAGGATTTGATCAATATGGCTCAAAAAGTGTTTAGAGAAATTTTCAATCAAGGATTTTGAATGATATGAAAATATAAGCTTGAGAAGGATGGATTGATGTATAAGATGTTATCTTTTCTATCTTTGATTTCTCTTGTATGCTTGGATGTTTAGAAATGAAGAAAGGGTAGTATTTATAGCCATCATGTTGTGTTGCATTCTTCTTGATTTTCAATCAATCAATTTGCTTTCTTTGAAAACTTTTCTTCTTAAGATTTTTCAACCATAATTGATATGGTTGTCTTGCATGTGAATTTCAATCAAGTTGCTTTCTTTGAAAACTTTTCTTCTTAAGATTTTTCAACCATAATTGATATGGTTGTCTTGCATGTGAATTTCAATCAATTAAGTTTGTCTTTGAAGACTTTAAGAGATTTTTCAATTGATATTGTTGTCTTATATTTGAATTTCAACCAATCAAGTTGTCTTTGAAGACTTTAAGAGATTTTTCAATTGATATGGTTGTCTTATATTTGAATTTCAACCTAATCAAATTTGTCTTTGAAAACTTTAAGAGATTTTTCAATTGATATGGTTGTCTTATATTTGAATTTCAACCAATCAAGTTTGTCTTTGAAAACTTTAAGAGATTTTTCAATTGATATGGTTGTCTTATATTTGAATTTCAACCAATCAAGTTGTCTTTGAAAACTTTAAGAGATTTTTCAATTGATATGGTTGTCTTATATTTGAATTTCAACCAATCAAGTTTGTCTTTGAAAACTTTAAAAGATTTTTCAATTGATATGGTTGTCTTACATTTGAATTTCAACCAATCAAGTTTGTCTTTTGAAAACTTTATTTCTTTGTCTTGAGTCTTGAGATTTTTCAATTGAATTTGCTTGATATTTGAATTGGCCATCTTGGTCCAATCAAATCAATAGTCAAAATTAAGCTTTAAAACATAAATCATTAGTTCATATGAAAATATCATTAATGAACAACTTAAAATCATGGTTATCATCAAAACTACATGAATGTCCTTGGATTAATTAACCAATTAATAATTATTGAAACCTTGAGGCTAACAGTTTTTACTTATATTGATGGAGGTTTATTTGAATTTATAACCATATTAAACTCATAATTTTATACCATTATTTCATATTTAATTGATCTGTTTAGTGTGTTTGTAACTCACTAACTCGTTAGGCCTATATATATGTTATACTCCACCTATTTGTAAGACACTATTCACCAATTGGCAAGACACACCATAGGACACACTATTAGTCTAATGAATCTAATAATTAGAAAGTTTCTTTCTATTCTTTATATTCTTCACTCTCGTTTTTTACAAAAGTTTAGCATGATAATTCTATAACTATATTACCTAGTAGAAATGAGACTACTATTTTAAAGCTTTCTAACTTAGTAGTGTAGACTAGCAAGATAACGACAAGGGTGGCCGGACTGTTGTATCCCGGAGATGACGTGCCTTAAATGTTTGCTGCATAGGTTGATAAAATATCCCGCAAATGACGCGTATCATCTCAAGAGAGTGATATTGTCTACGCCTCAACTTGGTCACCTTCAATTTCATGGAATTGACAGTAACATATTATATTTCGTGTTACAATATATGTCAAGACACCAATGAGGTAATTTCTCTATCTTGAGGTGAAATATAATTTCAAGTGAAATATTATTATGTAAAACATAATTTTTATAAATTATGAAATTTAGTTTATTTACTAATTTAAGTTCATAGGAACAACACTTTTGTATACAAACAAATGAGATCGTCATTTACAAACATATCAATATGTCACTTGTTTTCTTTTACCAAGTTAATTGAATGTCACTCTAATTCGGGGCACCAATCAAAATAGTATGCCATAACCAAAGCTGGTTAGCCTTGGCAAAGAAAAGAAAAAAAAAAAAACAAGAAAGCCATAGCCATAGGATCAGACCAGGGGGAAATTCGGGGGACATATTTGTCCTTGCGTAGAGACTAGACAGCAATGAAAGAAGGTGGAAGGTGGGCATTTTTGTCAATCAGCAAGTAGTATAATTCTGTAAACCATGTGACTTTGTCCCATATCGTCCAGATAGTAATCAGAACTTCAGTTTTTATTATGTAGATCAGCTTGTTTGGTCACGACCTTACTTGAACAGGATCTGTTCTATAGGATCGTACCTCTGCATCCTTTATCACTAAGGAGACAGGACCCAAACCTGGTGGATGAATCATGGCCGTGCGATCAGAGCGTGATTAACGGTCTGATGCCTCTGTGAGAGGCCTCAACTGTAGAGGATCGTTCTCAGCTGGCCTTGGCCGGTTTGGGATGGTCGCACGGCTGTCTGACAGGCTCCAAAACTTTTTGGCTCTGTTTTTTTCTTATATTTCAAGCATCTGGAGGTTTATTGATGACTTTGCTATACTATTTTGATTTGTTTGTTGTCCTTCTTGAAAGAACAAGCAGTGTAATAAATCCAATTGAGAAGACTCACGTATAAACATTAAGAGTAAAGACATACTTGGGACTTATGAATATGCTCCATTAATTGTTGAATGTATCAGTTATTGTTTTATCATTTCCCCTTACCAATTCTGTAAATGTACTAGTCCTATATTATCTTATTCTAAATGTACAGTGGCATTTCTAAGTAAGATTTCAGGAACATGTGTAATACCTACTATTCTATTTGCCTTTACAAATGAGCAGCCAATAGTGAAGGTGTGTCCATGTAGCAATGAGCTGTGGGAGTTTGAAATTGGGAGAGCATGAGAGAAGCCAGAGTTTATGTAGAATATTAAACAATGAATGAATCCAGTTAACAAGATTCAAATTAATTTAGCAGCAGGCCTTGTTTGTGTGGCAGATTTCCAATTTGGATCAAGAATGCTTATCAATTATCATGCTCTTATCAGATAGTAGCATAACTTTTATGTTCATTTAAAACAAACCAATCATCTGGGGTGACAAACAACCATGCCTTAAGCCCACGAGACAATGAATTCAAGCAAAAGCCAAAAATACTATTTCCCTTACTTCCAATTAACGGTTAAATTTGGAATAACTTATAAAAAAGCAAACTCAATCATGACTTCTTTCATCAAAAAAGAAAGAAGAAAAAGATCATGAGTAAAAAAGAAATATAAGGGAATTCTACTGGTCTTCTACCGATTAGCTTTTTTTACATGAGCTTTTCATATAAACTTTATTCATTTACATGGGATTTTTTTTTCTAACCACATTTGTTTTTTTCTTTTTAATATGATTAAAACGATAGAAATTTATTGATAATCAAAGAAGATATTACAAGTATAACACTATAGTGCAGGTGATAGGGTGGATTTGGGTGTGACTAAGGGTGTGTCTCTAGACTTTCTCTTTATATAGAGTATAGACAACTAAGGTTCAAATACTTATTGTAACTATTGTATTACAAAAAGTGAAATATTCACCATTAGTATAAGTACTAATGCAAGGACAATAGTGAGTAACTCAAATCTTAGACTAGCTCTTATTTTTATGATCTAAATATTTTAAATTGTTTAATAATTATATATACTATTGGGATTAGTTTTTATAATAAGGAAAAACTAACTGAGCAAAAGAACTAACCCAAGTGCAACTAAATTGACTAGTAATGAAATGCTTCATGTGAATTTTAAACAAAAACGTTAGACTCAGGTCAATCCAGTGGAGATTGACCTTCAATCCTCTGAAGATTATGTCAATAAATGTCTTTGGAAAGATTTACATGAAGTATGATAAATATTGATAGAGAAGAAGATAAATGAACCAACCCCTTAAATGTTGAACTCCTGCAATATTTATAGCTTCCTAAATTCCCTTTGCCTGGTAGTATATGTTACAGCTAAAAACTCTCCCTTACTTCCAATTAGCGGTTAAATTTGGAATAACTTATAAAAAAACAAACTCAATCATGACTTCTTTCATCAAAAAAGAATAAGAAAAAGATCATGAGTAAAAAAGAAATATATAAGGGAATTCTATTGGACTTCTACCGATTAGCTTTTTTTACATGAGCTTTTCATATAAACTTTATTCATTTACATAGGATTTTTTTTTTCTAACCACATTTGTTTTTTTCTTTTTAATATGATTAAAACGATTGACATTAGTGACTAGACAGCAATGAAAGAAGGTGGAAGGTGGGAATTTTTGTCACTCAGCAAGTAGTATAATTCTGTAAACCAAGCTACTTTGTCCCATATCGACTAGATAGTAATCAAAACTTCAGTTTTTATTACGTAGTTCAGCTTGTTTGGTCACGACCTTACTTGAACAGGATCTGTTCTATAGGATCGTACCTCTGCATCCTTTATCACTAAGGAGACAGGACCCAAACCTGGTGGATGAATCATGGTCGTGCGATCAGAGCGTGATTAACGGTCTTGATGCCTCTGTGAGAGGCCTCAACTGTAGAGGATCGTTCTCAGCTGACCTCGGTCGGTTGGGATGGTCGCACGGCTGTCTGACAGGTTCCAAAACTTTTTGCCTTTTTCTTTTGACGATTTCTTGGGTAAATTTCTTATATATACAATCTGGAGCTCATTATTGATGACTTTACTATATTGATTTGATACGTGTACACAAGTTGTTTGATAAAATTCCCAAATGATGTTCTGTTATTATTCTTGAAGTCCTAATATATGAAGATCATCTGGAACTCATTACTTGTTTTTATGCAAATGCAATTGAAAATCTTAATGACATGTACACAAGTTGTTTGATAAAATTCCGAAAGTGATGTTTTGTTCTTAGTCTTGAAGTCCTAATACATTATACATGAAGAGTGGTTAGGAGGAAAAGAAGTAAAGTGGGTGGTTTGGTGCATCTGGGTTTTGGATAATTTTTTTGGGTACTTTGATTTTGTTGTTGTTCTTCTTGAAAGAACAAGCAGTGTAATGAATCCAATTAAGAAGATTCACGTATAAACATTAAAGTTAAAGACATACTAGGGTCTTATGAATATGCTCCATTAATTGCTGAATGTATTGATTTCCCCTTACCAATTCTGTAAATGTACTAGTCCTATTTATCTTATTCTAAATGTTCAGTGGCATTTCTAAGTAAGATTTCAGGAACATGTGTAATACCTACTATTCTATTTGCCTTTAAAATGAGCAGCCATAAAGAATTAGTGAAGGTGTGTCCATGTAGCAATGAGCTTGGGAGTTTGAAAGTGGGAGAGCATGAGAGAAGCCAGAGTTTATGTAGTAGGTATGAATCCAGTTAACAAGATTCAAGCAGCAAGCCTTGTTTGTGTGGCAGATCCCCAATTTGGATAAAAAAATGCTTATCAGTTATCATGCTCTTTTCGGACAGTAGCATAACTTTCATGTTCATTTAAAACAAATCAATCACCTGGGGTGCCAAACAACCATGCCTTAAGCCCATGAGACAGTGAATTCAAGCAAAAGCCAAAAATGCTATTAACCTAGCTTCCAATTAACAGTTAAATTTGGAATAACTTATTAAAAAAACAGACTCAATCAGGACTCTCTTTCATAAATTAAAAAAAAAAAGGGAACTCTACTGTACCGATTGACTTTTTTTTTTTCAAGGACTTTTCATATAAACCTTATTCATTTACATGGGCTTCTTTTCTTTCTACCCTCCACCGGGTGAACCACGTTAGCCGTCCCCCAATCCATTTAAAAAATGATACTTGTTTTAATTTCAGGGTGTGTCCATAGACTTTCTCTTTATATAGAGAACCAAGTTTCAAATACTTATTGTAACTATTGAATTATAAAAAAAAATGAAAAATGAAAAATGAAGGTGAAATATTATCAATTAGTATAAGTACTAATGCAGAGACAATAGTGACTTACTCAAATCTTTAGGGGACTAGCTCTTATTTTATATCCTAAATATTTAAAATGTTAAATCATTATATATATTGTAGGGGTAAATTTTTATAGCAAGAAACACTAACCGAGCACAAGAACTAACCTAATTGTAAATTAATCAACTAGTAATGAACTGCTTCTTGTGAATCACAAACAAAAGCGTCAAACCGAGGTCAATCCAGTTGCGATTGGTCTTCAATCCTCTGAAGATTAAGTCAGTAAATGCCTTTGGAAATATGTAGGTGAAGTATGATAAAATTGTCAGAGAGAAGGTAAATAAACCAACTCCTTAAATGTTGAATTCCTGCAGTATTTATAGCTTCCTAAATTCCTTTTGCCCCTGACTTCGATGCCAAGCTCTTGAGGCTCCAGATTCAATGTTGTGATCTTCTAGGTGGAAGAGATGTGATGCGCCAGTTGAAGCTTCTAATCTTTTTACACCTTCCACTTTGTCCTGCAGTCATCAATGTCCATAAAGCAATTTGTTTCTCTACTCTAAACATTTATTATGCCATTAATACTAATCACTTCGAACATCTGCCTTCTTAAAAGTAAATAAGATATTTAACAATCATGCTCGGCCGTGAATAAACAATCCCTTCTCTCCATGACGTCATCAACTGAGATAAAAATCCTCGAACAAGAAAACAATCGAACTGTCTCATTCTCATTATTTGTCATATTTCTAGTTGGGTCCCGATAAACCTAGTTTTTTCCAAATCCAAAAAGTTTTAGTAAAGGATTAACACTAATCTGTTATACTTTTTCTCCCTTCCATAAACTATAAAATAATTTTTTAAATTTTGGGGGCCAACTAGGTGTGTAGCTATCCCCTGGACATATATATGTTTTTGCTTGTAGTATATGTTACAACTAAAAACTCTCCTTTTGCCTTTGTTGGATTATTTTAATAAAAACTGATATTTGTAATTACTTTCTCCATTTATTGAATAGTCAAATTTGACCATTAGTTTTTACTTATATTGGTGGAGTTTTATTTGAATTTATAACCATATTAAACCCATAATTTTATACCATTATTTTCATATTTAATTGATCTATTTAGTGTGTTTGTAACTCACTAACTCATTAGGCCTATATATATATATATGTTATACTCCACTATTTGTAAGACACTATTCACCAATTGGCAAGACACACCATAGGACACACTATTAGTCTAATGTGTCTATAATTAGAAAGTTTCTTTCTATTCTTTATATTCTTCTCTCTCATTCTTTACAAAAGTTTAGTATGATAATTCTATAACTATATTACCTGGTTAAAAATGAGAGTACTATTTTAAAACTTTCTATCTTACTTAGTAATGTAGACTAGCAAGATAACAACAAGGGTGGTCGGGCTGTTGTATTTTGGAGATGGCGTGCCTTAAATGTTTGTTGCATAGGTTGATAAAATATCCCGCAAACAGCATTTATCGTCTCAAGAGAGTGACAGGGGCAGATGTAGTTCATGACCAGGGTGGGCACGTGCCCACCCTCAAATTAAAAAAAAAAAAATTTAGTAGGTATATATAAATTCAAAAAATATAGATATGCTAAAGTGTCCACCCTCATTTTTGTTTTAAATCCCCATCTACATCTTAGAAAAAAAAAATTAAGGAAGATAAATGTATTAAAATTACATCAAACAATCCAAACAATCCAAAATTACAACATTTACCACACATAACAAACAACCAAATAACACAAAAAAGCCCAAATAACACAAAGAAAATCCAAATAACACAAGAAAAACGCCGAATAATATCCTCAAAAGCCCAAAAATGAAATTACAACAACAAACGGTATAAATATACAAGCTTTTTTCAGCATTTCTTACTCTCAACCGGTGCCTTTTCTTCTTCCACTTCTGCTTCTGCTTCTCTTCTTCTTTTTGTTCTTTGCGGGACAACACAAGAAGTACTTGCTTTTTCTTTTCTTTTTTGATTTGTCAGCTAACACTTGCTTTTTCTTCACTTTAACTTAAGCCCAACCACGTGTCCCTACCTTTCCTTGATATTTTTTTTCAACTTTCAATTTTTACCTTTTTACGTTTTATTTATATATATATATCTAGATTTTTAATTGATAAGTCTAGTCAAGATCTTAATAATATATTGAATTTTATATATACTACAATGCTAATACTAATCCGAAATATATTTGTCCTATATTTTATTATTATTATTACTATTAAGGCAATTTTTAACATTTTTTATATTAAAAAATGATAAGATATTGAACATCATAATTAAGTCATTTTTTATAATTTTCATATGAAACAACAATTTTAGATTATTATTATCCAAACGTTCATTTCATAGAAATAACATTTTGTCACAAGTTTTACTAAACGCTTAACTGTGATTTTATAACATTGATAGCATTTAAAAAATGACACTATAAATTAACAGTATAGTCAAGTCCTTTTTGATCATTTACCTCCGAAACGACAATTTTAAACTAAAATTATCCAAACGCTCAATTGACAAAAACAACAAATTTTCATTAGTTTTGTCAAACGCTTAATTGTGATTTTCAAAATCATGTTTTCAGAATCATGATTTTAAAACCGCACTTTTTAAAAAATACATTTTTTCAAACAGCTAACCCAAACTCATCCTTAGTCTTTTACCCTCTTTTTTTTTGTTTTTGTTTTACGTGCCCGACCATTAGCCCATCTACTTCACGTGTAATTAGGTGTAGTACATTAGTACTTAGTTTGACTTTTAACTTTTCAAATTTTTTATTATTTTATTATTCATTATATTTTATACTTATTTTTGGGTTTTATTTATTTTATTATTATCTAAATGTGATTGTTTTGTTATCTATTTTCATCAATAAACATATAAATATGTAAATCATATATATATATATATATAAATATACCGGTACCGAAATATTTTATTCCAATGGACAAACCAAAACGATCACCGAAATGGTATTAATAACTTTGAATAAATCGTTTGTAATTTGTGAATTGTATTTGTGGCATATGAAAAATTTTGAAATTAAAAGACAAAAGGTGCCCACCCTGAATGAAATTCCTGGATCCGCCCTTAGAGAGTGATATTATTTACGCCTCAACTTGGTCACCCTCAAACTCATGGAATTGACGGTAACATATTATATTTCATGTTACAATATATGTCAAGGCATTAATGCGGTAATTTCTCTTAATTTTTTTTCTATCTTGAGGTGAAATATAATTTCAAGTGAAATTATGTAAAACATAATTTTTATAAATTATGAAATTTTGTTTATTTACTAATTTATGTTCATTTTTGTATACAAACAAATGAGATCGTCATTTACAAACATATCAACATGTCACTTGTTTTCTTTTACCAAGTTAATTAAATGTCATTCTAATTCGGGGCAGCAATCAAAATAGTATGCCATAACCATAGCTGGTTAGCCTTGAAAAAGAAAGGAAAAAAGAAAAAGAAAAAGAAAAAGAAAAAAAGAAAGCCATAGCCATTGGATCAGACCAGGGGGAAACTTGGGGGGCATTTTTGTCCTTGCGTAGAGACTAGTGATTAGACAGCAATGAAAGAAGGTGGAAGGTGGGCATTTTTGTCACTCAGCAAGTAGTATAATTCTGTAAACCAAGCTACTTTGTCCCATATCGACTAGATAGTAATCAAAACTTCAGTTTTTATTACGTAGTTCAGCTTGTTTGGTCACGACCTTACTTGAACAGGATCTGTTCTATAGGATCGTACCTCTGCATCCTTTATCACTAAGGAGACAGGACCCAAACCTGGTGGATGAATCATGGCCGTGCGATCAGAGCGTGATTAACGGTCTGATGCCTCTGTGAGATGTCTCAACTGTAGAGGATCGTTCTCAGCTGGCCGTGGCCGGTTGGGATGGTCGCACGGCTGTCTGACAGGTTCCAAGTCTTTTTGCCTTTCTTTTTTGACGATTTCTTGGGTAAATTTCTTATATATACAATCTGGAGCTCATTATTGATGACTTTACTATATTGATCTGATACGTGTACACAAGTTGTTTGATAAAATTCCCAAATGATGTTCTGTTATTATTCTTGAAGTCCTAATATATGAAGATCATCTGGAACTCATTACTTGTTTTTATGCAAATGCAATTGAAAATCTTAATGACATGTACACAAGTTGTTTGATAAAATTCCGAAAGTGATGTTTTGTTCTTATTCTTGAAGTCCTAATACATTATACATGAAGAGTGGTTAGGAGGAAAAGAAGTAAAGTGGGTGGTTTGGTGCATCTGGGTTTTGGATAATTTTTTTGGGTACTTTGATTTTGTTGTTGTTCTTCTTGAAAGAACAAGCAGTGTAATGAATCCAATTAAGAAGATTCACGTATAAACATTAAAGTTAAAGACATACTAGGGTCTTATGAATATGCTCCATTAATTGCTGAATGTATTGATTTCCCCTTACCAATTCTGTAAATGTACTAGTCCTATTTATCTTATTCTAAATGTTCAGTGGCATTTCTAAGTAAGATTTCAGGAACATATGTAATACCTACTATTCTATTTGCCTTTAAAATGAGCAGCCATAAAGAATTAGTGAAGGTGTGTCCATGTAGCAATGAGCTTGGGAGTTTGAAAGTGGGAGAGTATGAGAGAAGCGAGAGTTTATGTAGTAGGTATGAATCCAGTTAACAAGATTCAAGCAGCAAGCCTTGTTTGTGTGGCAGATCCCCAATTTGGATAAAAAAATGCTTATCAGTTATCATGCTCTTTTCAGATAGTAGCATAACTTTCATGTTCATTTAAAACAAATCAATCACCTGGGGTGACAAACAACCATGCCTTAAGCCCATGACAAACAAAAGCATCAAACCGAGGTCAATCCAGTTGGGATTGGTCTTCAATCCTCTGAAGATTAAGTCAGTAATTGCCTTTGGAAATATGTAGGTGAAGTATGATAAAATTGTTAGAGACAAGGTAAATAAACCAACTCCTTAAATGCTGAACTCCTGCAAGTATTTATAGCTTCCTAAATTCCCTTTGCCCCTGACTTTGATGCCAAGCTCTTGAGGTTCCAGATTCAATGTTGTGATCTTCTAGGTGGAAGAGATGTGATGCGCCAGTTGAAGCTTCTAATCTTTTTACACCTTCCACTTTGTCCTGCAGTCATCAATGTCCATAAAGCAATTTGTTTCTCTACTCCAAACATTTATTATGCCATTAATACTAATCACTTCGAACATCTGCCTTCTTAAAAGTAAATCAGATATTTAACAATCATGCTCGGCCGTGAATAAACAATCCCTTCTCTCCATGACGTCATCAACCGAGATAAAAATCCTTGAATAGGGAAACAACTGAATTGTCTCATTCTCATTATTTGTCATATTCCTAGTTGGGTCACGATAAACCTAGTTTTTTCCAAATCCAAACAGTGTCAATAAAGGATTAACACTAATCTGTTATACTTTTTCTCCCTTCCATAAACTATAAAATAATTTTTAAAATTTGGGGGCCAACTATGTGTGTAGCTATCCCCTGGATATGTATATGTTTTTGCTTGTAGTATATATTACAACTAAAAACTCTCCTTTTGCCTTTGTTGGATTATTTTAATAAAAACTGATATTTGTAATTACTTTCTCCATTTATTGAATAGTCAAATTTGACCATTAGTTTTTACTTATATTGATGGAGTTTTATTTGAATTTATAACCATATTAAACCCATAATTTTATACCATTATTTTCATATTTAATTGATCTATTTAGTGTGTTTGTAACTCACTAACTCATTAGGCCTATATATATATATATGTTATACTCCACCTATTTGTAAGACACTGTTCACCAATTGGCAAGACACACCATAGGACACACTATTAGTCGAATGTGTCTATAATTAGAAAGTTTCTTTCTATTCTTTATATTCTTCTCTCTCATTCTTTACAAAAGTTTAGTATGATAATTCTATAACTATATTACCTGGGTAAAAATGAGAGTACTATTTTAAAACTTTTTATCTTACTTAGTAATGTAGACTAGCAAGATAACAACAAGGGTGGCTAGGCTGTTGTATTTCGGAGATGACGTGCCTTAAATGTTTGCTGCATAGGTTGATAAAATATCCCGCAAATGGCACGTATCGTCTCAAGAGAGTGATATTGTTTACGCCTCAACTTGGTCACCCTTAATCTTATGAAATTAACGGTAACATATTATATTTCATGTTACAATATATGTCAAGGCATCAATGCTGTAATTTCTCTTAAATTTTTTCTATCTTGAGGTGAAATATAATTTCAAGTGAAATTATGTATAACATAATTTTTATAAATTATGAAATTTTGTTTATTTACTAATTTATGTTCATTTTTGTATACAAACAAATGAGATCATCATTTACAAACATATCAATATGTCACTTGTTTTCTTTTACCAAGTTAATTAAATGTCACTCTAATTCGGGGGACCAATCAAAATAGTATGCCATAACCATAGCTGGTTAGCCTTGAAAAAGAAAGGAAAAAAAGAAAGCCATAGCCATTGGATCACACCAGGGGGAAACTTGAGGGGCATTTTTATCCTTGCGTAGATACTGGTGATTAGACAGCAATGAAAAAAGGTGGAAGGTGGGCATTTTTGTCAATCAGCAAGTAGTATAATTCTGTAAACCAAGCTACTTTGTCCCATACCGACCAGATAGTAATCAGAACTTAAGTTTTTATTACGTAGCTCAACTTGTTTGGTCACGACCTTACTTGAACAGGATCTGTTCTATAGGATCGTACCTCTGCATCCTTTATCACTAAGGAGACAGGACCCAAACCTGGTGGATGAATCATGGCCGTGCGATCAGAGCGTGACTAACGGTCTGATGCTTCTGTGAGAGGCCTCAACTGTAGATGATCGTTCTCAGCTGGCCTTGGCCGGTTGGGATGGTCGCACGGCTGTCTGACAGGTTCCAAATCTTTTTGCCTTCTGTTATTTATATGAAGAACATCTGGGACTCATTGTTTGATGATTTGGTTATTTTATTTTTATGCAAATGTAATAGAAAATCTAAATTACATGTGCACATGATAAAATTCCCAAATTGATGTTTTGTTCTTAATCTTGAAGTCCTAATACAAGAAGAGTGATTTCATAAAATAAAATAAAAAATACATGATGAGTGGTTAGGGGGAAAAGAAAGAAAAGTGGGTGGTTTGGTGTCATATTTATTTTCTGTTTCCTGAAAATTTTGTCCATGGCAAAATTGGAAGGAGGGAGGAATTAAAATCTTTTTCCACCAAGTACATAAAAGAAATTTTGTAGAGATGTCCTGACCAGTATGGATTCCAAGTCCCTTATGAATTTTTGGTTCTCTAGGCTTGTTTAGCTTTTGAGCTGTTAGTTTTGTTAAGGTGGTCTAGTTTGCTCTTTATACTTCTGATGAACACACACACAAAATAATAATAATAATAATTCTTAAAACTAAAGACACACTAGGGACTTATGTATATGCTCCATTGATTGTGGAATGTAACAGTTCTGTAAATGATTTCAGCAACATATGAGTTATCTAATGTTAAAACAAAAAATAAATGGATTACAAGATCTTCTACTTGTCTACAACCCCTTTTGACGTGTGCATATGCAACTCTAATGGCTTTCCTGAAATTGTGCTCCAAGCAACACTTGCTTTTTACTTCACATAAAGATGGAAAAGCACTCAGGTCGGGTTATTGATTAAACTTCAAATAACCTACAAATGCCATGTGTGTCAAAGTCAATGGCCTGGCCCATTGGGCTTTGTTTGTTTTGTTCCTCTTGGGACCCTCCCCATCAGTTCTATCCCATTCTGGGTCCTTGTTGATGCTGATGGGACTTGTTCCTCTTGGTCTTTCTCCTTCTTAATATATTATCTTATTTACCAAAAAAAAAAATAAAAAAAAGAATGCAATTTTTGTTAGTACTTAGGCTAATAAATAAGTTTTCATCATTTTTTTTTTTTTTTTTTTGAGAAACCAACAGTTATTGAGGGAGGAAAGAAAAAGAAAAAAAGAAAAAGAGACAGAAGGCCAAAAAGCTTTACTTTTAACAAAAAAAAAGTAAAAATAGAGCTAATCACTCATCAGCACGCGAGAGACAATTGGGGAGAAACTAATAATAGTAGTACGAGGTACTAGGTGGTAGAAAAGGTTGAGGTAACTTCGTAATCACAACTACCGGCAATTTTTAAAAGGCTAATAATGAGTTATGGGTTGATTTTTTAATAAATGATGTTTTCATATCTTTTTTAAATTATCAATGATAATATGATATAATCCAATCCACTAATTTCACAATGGCAGATAAGATTTTAAGAACTTTACAATGGAATTATCCAAAAATGCTATAGATTTTTAAATAGGTAATGAATAATGAGATTGCAAAATTCTGAAAGAGTTATTTGCACTTGTTAGGTAACGTGAAAATTATCCAAACTTGTACAATTTATTGAATTGAAATCATGTACAATACTTATTATTTTTTTACAATTTATTTTTCCACATTTTCACTTTTTTATTCATCTGAACTATTATATTTTCATATTTTTTTTTGTTATAATTCAATAATTAGGAGAAGAAATTTTTTTTTTTTAATGAAACAATAGTTGGGAAGAAAGATTTAAACACTAGGAAGTGTCAAGTTATTTATATGAACAATTATATTTTCATATTTTATTTTTATTATAATTCAATAATTAGGAGAAGAAAGATTTAAATACTAGGAAGTGTCAAGTTGAAGATTTATTGACTATTAATTGGAGCAGTTTGGTGAAATTATTGCTACATCAACTTTCTAACAAAGATTAATCACAGAGACCCACACCAATTAAACTTTTGTACTTATAATTAGCAATTATGTTTGAAAATCACAAGATTACCTACCACTGATGTATTGCCAAGTACCAAGCACCAAGTACTTCCTCTAATCATTAAAGACATTGCACTAACATACTTAGTCCAACCCAACCAACCACATCCCCTTTTTATAGCCCACACTTCACGCTTCACACTTCCTCAATCTCTCCGCCCACAAAACACAAACAACAACATGGTCTCAGATCAGAACCTCTTCCACTACAGCCTCCTGTCTCTCTACCTCATAGGACCCCTAACCTTCATTTCCCTCCTGTTCCTCCAAGCTCCCTATGGCAAACACAACCGTCCTGGATGGGGTCCCACCATGTCCCCACCATTAGCCTGGTTTCTAATGGAGAGCCCCACTTTATGGCTCACCCTTCTTCTATTCCCATCTGGGGTCAAGTCCTCCAACCCCAAATCACTCATTCTCATCACTCCCTTTCTTTTCCACTATTTCCACCGCACTTGCATATACCCACTTCTTCTTTACTTCAATAACACCAAAAATGCCAATAAGACTGGCTTCCCAGTCTCTGTGGCAATGATGGCTTTTGTGTTCAATCTTTTGAATGCTTACTTACAAGCCAGATGGGTGTCTCAGTATAAGGATTATGAGGGTGATGGGTGGTTTTGGTTGAGGTTTGTTCTTGGGTTGGTGGTGTTTTTGTTTGGTATGGGAGTGAATGTTTGGTCGGATAGAGTTTTGGTGGGTCTGAAAAATGAAGGGAAAGGGTATAAGGTTCCAAGAGGAGGGTTGTTTGAGCTTGTGAGTTGTCCAAACTACTTTGGGGAGATAGTGGAGTGGTTTGGGTGGGCAGTGATGACGTGGTCTTTGGTGGGATTAGGTTTTTTTCTCTACACATGTGCCAACTTGGTGCCTAGGGCACGTGCGAATCATAGGTGGTATTTGGATAAGTTTGGGGAGGATTATCCTAAGGATAGGAAAGCTGTGATACCCTTCTTGTATTGACACAAAAAAGTTTGTTTGTTTTGCTTTGTTTTTGGGGATTTGGATGTGTAATTGCTATTAATACTTTATAACAACCATTTCAAGGAGACTTGGATTTGGCTTTTGATATTGCAATGTTGAATTTGCTTATATTTTAAGGTTTTAGATTTTGTGTATGTGCCTGCTTTATCTGGTCGGTAAATTGTCGGCTTTGCTATAATTTTGTTCCCGAGTGTAGAAACATTGTGCTGCAGTGCTAAGAAAAAGTCCTTTAATGAAAGCTCGTATTTAGCAAAAAAAGAAGGAAAGAAAAAGTTGAGCTGGAATACCAAAGCTTTGCTTATTATCTAAGAACCTCATCTAAGGATATAAATCAAAAAGGATTTGACAGTTCATAATCCTTACGTGGAGTTACCTTCCAAAATCCATACACACGCGGGTCTGAATGCCATATTTTTTCTTTTCAATGCCTCCCTTTCTCTCTCTCTCTCTCTCTCTATATATATATATATATATATGTTTTTATAACGTAAGAAATCTTTCTAAAGAAGAGTCTTTTGGACTCGCCTTTAGGCAGTAAAATCTACGGGCAATTGACCCCATCCGTCAGAATCAGTTGTCAGGTAATTCATTGACATTCATCCCTGATGAGCTAAGTAGTTTATACTCATGCTTAGGAGCACCTTGCTATATCAAGCACTTGTGCTTTTGCTCTATTTGAAATGTGCTAGGCTTTAGGCTATTTTACAGATTTATGTGGTTTCTGGAAGGAACGTTATGAGGATATCCTAGCAAACTTCATATGAATTGACTAAACGAACAAAAAAAGAAGAATTTTGGAGGCTCCACAGCCTCCACTTGATTCTCTGAGAGTACAGAACTATTTTACAGTCGGAAATCATGGCTACCACTTATCACCACTCGGCCCACTCCAATGCCACTGCTACCCATACTAGAACCATCAGAACCATTGCTTCCCCCACAGCAGAGTAATTATTACTTCCAGATTGTACTCTGATACTCATTTCACTCGTATGAATAATAGATCTTACTAATAAAATTTATTGTGAGATCCACTATTTATATGAGAGGAGAGAATATACAACAGTATACTCCAACATCACACAGTAATTACCATTTCACCACACCATTGATGCCGTAAACAGCAACCCAACCCTTCAGTATTAAATTTAAAACAACAAATAAATGAATAAATAAACAAAAACCAAATCCTTGAGATTTTTTCGTGAAATTGTACAATTGATTATTAAACTACATATAATCGTAATGTCACTGGGAAGAGTGGGAACCCAGTCCACACAACTCAAAATGGCAATAAAAATGACAGCAGTAGTAACCAAGAGCAACAACATGATATTATTCAGCCCAAACAAAAAGTACAACAAAATCCTAAACAAAAAACATGAATAAATTAACCAAAAGACGTTATTTTAAATATGTAGAAGCTCTTCTAGCCTCCCTGAGCACTCACACAATCTATACCAAGTTTTCTGTGTCTATAAATAGAAAGATTAACATGTTCTACCCAAAAATAAAAACATGAGAGCTGCTAAATTGTAACAAAAGTAATACAAATTGAAGCATTCTTGCTGAAAAAATATGCAGTTATGCTGTGTCTCTTGGTGTTTCTGTGGATGCAAAACAATGTGGACCAGAACAAGAGATAGCAATAGATGCTGGTGGCAGTGAAGACAGCAAAAAGTCAATATCTTTCCTGGAATTAGTGCAGCTTCAACTGTCTTATCAACAACCTCCATTTGTCTCCAACCCTTCCTTAGCACAAGATTTCAGTAACATATTGATATCATACTGCACAATATCATAAATTAGTGAGAATGATAATCTAAATGGAGAGTTAAGAAAGTTATATATAATACAACTAATTTTACAACCAAATTACTATGTGCAACCCATTTTACCCACTGAATTTATTAGTTCAAGTCAGGAATGGAGTTATCCAAGATTGTATTATCTAACGTTTTAACCAAAAAACAAATCAACAGATACATACAAATTAAATAAACCATGTAAACCCCAAGCCATTCTGAACAAAATATTAAACTTAACTAGTGCATCATGGGGAGGGGAAATAGTAAGAACGATTTTGGGGGTGGGGGTGGGGCACATAATGAGAACAGATGAACTCACATTAAGCAGAGGTGTGATTCGTACCCACATTCATCTTTACTCTTGGTTCATCATATGTAGAACCCTCTTCTCTTGGTTCATCGTATGTAGGACCATCTTCTCTTGGATATTGTTCTTTCAAACTTCCATCCAAACCTCCAGAAGATTCTATGGTTTTGGAAATTTCTGCCTTGAGCTCCTCATGCTTCTCTTTTAGGTTTGAGGAATCCAAGGCCTCTGCAAGGCCCCGCTTAATTTGTTGCTCCAAAGCTGCAATTCTCTTTTTGGACGCCACGTCAGGTGTCTTTCCTGCCTTTGCAACCTCCAACTTCAGTAGCTCAATCTTATCTCTCAGATCTGTTGACTTGATAACATTTTCAATTTCTCCGTTAATTTCTTCATTCAGCTCTTCTATCTTGACTTTGACATCAAATGGAGTCTGTTCACTGAGCTCCTTTGCTTTTGGCTTTACAACCTCAATATCCAAACCCAAGGATTTGATAGCATCAGCCAGTTCCAACTCTATCTCGTTCTTCACCTTCACAATTTTCTCCTTCATCCCATCGTCCAAATCCTGAAATGTAACCCCAGAATTTTCAATTTCATCCTTCAGTGCCCTGTATTTCTCCTTTATATCAGGCCGATCCAGGACTTCTGCAAACTTCTTATTGATTTCCCGCTTTAATGCGGCAGCCTTATTGCTTTTTTCAGCAAGAATCTTACTTTTAGATAATTCTTTCAACATGTCAAGCTTAGACTTCAAGCTTTCATAATTAGGAGCCGCAGAGAGGCCCTGGTCAAACTCATTCTTAAGCTTTTCAATCTTGTCCTTTAGGGCCGGATGCATAAGTTGGTCCTGCAAATTTACTGCTGAAAATTCCTCACGCAACTTCACAAGCCTGTCATTCAACCCAATGGCTTTAACAGCCTCAGAAAATTCATGGTCAACCTCTCTTTTCAATTTTTCTATTATCTCATTTAGACCTGCCTCTGGAGCTTCCATAGAGGACTCCTTGGCATTCAATCTTTGCTGCATAAGTTTTTTGACTTCATCCTCTATATTTAGATCGGAAGTCTTCCTGATGGGTTCTTCCCTCTTTTTCATGTTGATTTTCTTCTTAGGTTCTACTGGGATTCCTTCTTGGAATCCACCGATTTTTCGGTGTTTAAGCATGCGATGCTTCAGAAGTTCTTGTGTGTCCATCTTCAAAAGCTCCTATAGAAAAAAGAAGAAGATCATTGTTAGGAGAAAAGTGGATATATTTAATTCTTAAACAAGAATGCCTGTGAGAAAAGCACGTACATCCATTGATTCATTAATTGCATTTTTTATCTGTTGTGAGGTCCAAGACGGATCTGCATGTGCACCACCAAGAGGCTCCTGTTGAAGTACAAAAATATTTTAATTCACATGATAGAACAAAAAAAATTGTAAAAGGGGTTATCAAATTGAAATATCAGTGTTATGGAGGTTTAGTCAATAGAATCATAATTAAAATGTCCTGGGATAGATGAAGTTGCTGAAAGAAAGAAATAGAAGAGAAACAGCTGAATAGAATAAAGAAAGGATCATTTACAGGGATAACGGAATCTGCAATCTGCAGCCTGCACAACTCTGTAGCAGTAATCTTTAGCATCTCAGCTGCCTGCACAGAAGAAATTCTTAATAAATTATAATTAAATTAACCAAAGATGGAAAAGCCCAAGAGTGAATGCTGTATAAACCTTTGGAGAAGCTTTGGAAGTCTTCCACAAGATTGCTGCACTTGCTTCTGGACTGAACCATGACAAGAATAGAGCCAAAACCAAAAGAAAACAGATCAGAACATAGGGATATGACATATAAAAACAATTTACAGAAACTGAGTGAGGAAGGACTTGTATCTTGCGTGTGTGGCCACATAAAGCTAAAGATGAAAGTATGTTTTATAAGGCAGCGCCATTGGACAACATAAACAGATCCTCATCTAGCATAACTTGACAACTCTTTGTCCATCTCAAATTGAGAATTAAAATGGAGAACTATGCTAGTAACTTCTAATGCTTGAAAGGAGACTCAGCTCATTTTGCCAATGACTATATATATATTATCAAAAGCAAAAGTATATATCCAGCAGCCTCACAAGCAATTATTACAGATGGCACTTTCTGAATCTATGTACATTTTTCTACAGCATTAATCTTAGTAAATGAATCTAATGATAAGGTTAGGGTATGCTTTATGAAAACTTCAAAGTCATCATTTAAATTTCAAATTGTACTTATCAATAAAAAATGTCAAATTGCCCATTTCCGCAATCAAAATTTTCACTCAGATAGAAGGTTTTATCCCTGTTACTTACATACTCCACTGGTGACTTTTCCAGCCCTAGAGGAAGTTTTATAAGTTTATAATGCATCAATATGATGCGTTTCCACCATGCCATAAGTCCACCCAGTTAATACTTTTCAGGTTAGATGTAATCAAAACAGCTCCTCGTCCTCTTATCATATATATTTTCCAAAGTGATCAGAATTAACCACTCCTTCCATATTTCTTGTAACCAATATTTTTAATAAAAAAGCATTTTGACAAAGAATCATGTGATGTGAGAGAAAAAATAATGGTAAAATGGAAACCGAAAGGTATATCACAACCAACCTAAAAAAGAAAAATTATGATTCAAATGATTGGATTGCTTATGCGTTTGAATAAATGACAACAGCAGATGAGGACAGGAATCATGTGGAACAGGTCTGGCATGTGGCTACTAATAATCTACTCTAACATAGGACTGAAGTAACAATCAAAGACAATGTGAATATTCAAAATATATGGTCAAATCCACCCCTTCCTTCGAAGTCACTTGTGATTTGCATTAATAACAATATAACATCAACATGATAATATACCACCTCTTTTAGACACTAGAAAAGCAGGCACATGCCCAACAGTATATTTGCATTATCTTTAAGAGTTGCAATGTGAGGAAATCTAAAATCAAATCACCTGGCAACATAGAAAACTGCATTTTCGAGCATTATCAATTTATTAGCACAACCAATGGCAAGGGCACCACCAGAACCACCTTCCCCAATGACAATAGAAACAATGGGTACCTTCAGGCCAAACATAGTCCTTAAATTGTGAGCAATGGATTCACCCTGCATTTACGTAAAGCATACATATCAGTTGAGCCAGTATTAGAAGACAATCATGTAAATTTCATGGTAGACTAGTCCACATACTTGACCTAGTTCTTCAGATTTGAGGTCTGCAAATGCCCCAGGAGTGTCAATGAAAGTAACAATAGGAAAATTATGGTGATCTGCATAATACATCATGCGTAGAGCCTTCCGGTAACTGTTTGAATATAAAACTTATCATTAGTGTCAGATACTGAAACTTTTGACTAGCCAGGAACCTGGCATAATAAGTTGAAACAAAGAATTATATTCCATTTTAACACTAATGAAGTTTCTTTATACTAATAGAACAAATAAGTTTATATCATTTGACATACCCATGGGGGGTAGGCATCCCAAAGTTCCGCTTGATGTTCTCTTTGGTGTTTCTGCCTTTTTGGTGACCCATGAACATGTACCTCCTACCATCTATGGTTCCTATACCAGTAACAATAGCAGGATCATCGTACCCACACCGATCTCCATGAAGCTCCACAAACTGTGCGTATGGGATATCCGACGACATTAATTAATATAATTAATTCAGCATTTATAAACCTAAAGGTAAAATATCTAGTAGTACTGCACCTTTTCAGTAATGCTAAACACATGATCAAGGAAAGTTGGCCTGTTAGGATGCCGTGCAATATTCACGCGCTGTATTGGAGTTAGACGTGTATATAAATCCTTTAGAGCCTGAAAACAAAAATACGAAATTGTAGCTGTTCAGAACCAGAAACTATTTTGCTGAATTCCAACATCTGCAGTAGAGCATCAACTTCCTGGAACATGCATTAAGCAGAATGCAAAAGAGTAAAGACATGTCAGTTATCTTGCATTATTCAGTATTTATACTGCCTTCTCCTCATTATATGTATCCATATGTGGATAGCAACAAAAATTGAATTGAGATTTTCCCCAAACCCATTATAAAATATGGCTTTTGTTAACGGATGCCCTAATCTGTTAAGGAAGCATTAAATGCTTCCACTTTACAGGGAGTAGTAAATTTTTAATACGAAAATAATAAAAAAGACTAAAATACCCTAAAAATCTGTCTTTTTGTTATTTTAATTTCAAAATTTCACTACTCCCATAAAGTGGAAGCATTTAACGCTTCCTTAATGGATGCTCTAAGGGCACCCGTTAACCGGACTCATAAAATATATCTAGTTTTTGGGTTCACCAAACATACTTCCACATTGAGGCTTACACCTTAGACTCCTAGGGAATAGAAGAGCCAAGCTTCACACCCCCAACATTTTGCATGCTTAAACAAATTTTTGAAAGTTCTACAAAATAAGTGAAGAAGGGTGAGCAATTCCATTACTCCTTCCAAGGAACTCAATGTCTGGATAACTTTAAGTGCCATTGGCACTTTGTGAAAAAGCAGTGTGCAAAGACAAATAACAGGCCTACTCAGTGAAAAAATCATAAACCCCATAAACATTTGCAATATTTCCAAATCAATGCATCTAATTCAAGGTCTTAATTCATAAATCACTTTCATCACTATACTGCTTCGTATTAAAACCGTTTAAAATTAAACCTTTTAGGTCATGTTTGGAATCTAAATAATTCAGGTTTCTCATCAGCATATATAAACATATCAAACCTGCTGATATTTATTCTCTAATGAGATAATCTGATCACTGAAGTCCAAACCAGTTTCATTCGCCATCTTCCGCACCTGCACTCGAATGCAAAAAAAACCATATTAACCAACCCCTGATTAAAATATTTCCAAATCAAAATGAACAAATCACAACAACCACAAATTAAATTACATCAATGATCTTCTTCTCTAGGCTGACAAGCGGCAACTCGAAATCCAAAGTCACAGGCTTCGGCTTATCTTTCAAGGGCTTGAAATGTGAGAGATGGTAAAGGACCCCGCCTTTCACATTCGAATCCGCATTGTCTGGCCACGGATACTCATGCTTCTTCGTCTTCTTAATCTTCGCCACCACCCCGAAATCCCTCCTCCTCGTGGTCCCGCCCAATTGTGCCCTCCCTAGGGTTCTCAGAGGAACTCCATTGATACCATTGCTCGAGCTCCGAAGAAGATCCGAAGCTGAAGTTCCGACGAATGCCGCCGGAGAATGCGATATCGAAGCCATTCTCCGAATTCCCCCCCCCCAATTAGCTTCCCTAATTTTCAAATATAGCTCCACAAATTATAAATCTCAAAAACAATATAAATAATTAAATATCAACCAGATTTCTCGGAATAACATTTTTAACAGTAAATTCTTTATTTGATTAATTTCGCTAAAAAAAAAAAAAAAACGCTCCCAATCAATTACTTACTAAGTTGAGCTGAGTTGTTTTCAAAAGCTTAGAAAGCAATGAAGTAATTCAAATTGAAGTATACAATCACAATATATTAATTTTCCAGAAGCTTCTACAATTTTCTCGAGAACCAAACAGAATAACATTCAATAAACAATCTCAATATTCAACATGCATCAAAACCTGAGCTCAAGATCAACGAGAAAATGAAAATGTAAATTACCGGGAAGTGATTGGGAATTTGAAATCCCTTTACGAGAGGATCTAAATCGCAAAGAGAGGAAAAAGGAAATAGGGCTAAGCGAAATGGTTAGAGAGAAGAGGTAATTATTAAAGCAATGAGAATGAGATGGTGGAGCTTCGTAGAGATCGTCAATGAGGAAGAGAGGCTTTGTTTGTTTGGGAAAGAGAGGGGTAAAGTTTGTGTGTATTATTGTACTCGGTGTGAGTGAGTGAAAGAGTGTGGCGATAGTTCCTATGATAAACTTGAGGGACCTATTTGTTATAAATGAGCCAGCTTTTTTCGGTTTGGCCGTTGAAGAATGCTGTTTTTCTTTGCTTCTTTACCATCGCGGCACGTGTGCGGCTTCCCAACGGGACTTCAGTTTAAACGGACTCACTCCGTGATGTCTTCTATAATCTTCTTCTTCTTCTTCTTCTTCTTCTTCTTTTGAACAACCAACAATTTTTTTTAAAAATATAATTTACTTTCAATTCGGTTTTCTCTACCCTATTACGTAATAATTAAAGATACCATCCACGTATATTTTTAATTATATTATCTTTTTAATGAATCATATGATGTTTTAAATAATATATATGAATAGTTTTTTTAATTGCACATAGTAGATTGAAGGAAAATTCCTCAAAACCGAGGAAAATTCCTCAAAACCGAGTTACAGGTAAACTCTATCATTTTTTTAATATATTAACTTCTGGAAGTATAATATACTATTTTCACGTTAAGTTTGTTTAAATTGATATCTTTTCATATTACTAAGTAAAAATGATGTTATTGAAAAATATGATGTAGACCCCGAGTAGAATAATAGATGAAGTTATTTATTAATTCCAATAGATAGCCCAATCATGGTTATACAATCACCACAATTTTAAAAGTAATAAAATCGATAGAAAGATTTTTGTGATCAATTAAAAAACTATTGTAGTACATTTACATTGGTTAGAATATGCAAAATCTTTTGTAGCCTAGATTCTCTATGCTAAAGGGACAATACATCAAAGTCAGTTTACTATCACGCAACTTGGTTAATTTGTAAACTTTTTTGTTTAATATTTGCTTGAGCGAGCCTTCTGAAACTTGAATTTTTTGATGGTGCTTATTGACTTGACTTAATACAAATTATTTTAGTTTAAGGGTAAAACTTAGGTACAATTTCTTAGATAAAATACATTAGGTTTCTCAATTGAATACAAACACATGGTTGCATTAACCAATAAAACACAAACAATATTATATTTTCCAATAATATTTAAATTCAATGCACTTGAATTTAACTAGGAACCTAATTTACTTTATCTAAATAACTGTATCTAAGTTTTACCCTTAGTTTAAATGCAAACTTTAAATTTTTATTGATGAATCAATTGACCAACAATCTAAAAGCTAACTTTAAATTTTTAATGATTGATACAATTGGTTGTTGGTTGATATGGAGAATAGATAAATGCATAAAGGAAGCCATAAAAGATAATAGTGTGGTGTTGGCCCTAGGTGTTCGATACTTAAGTTTAGTGTATACTATCTCTTTGGGAGAGAAAGTTAATGAATATGTAATCACTAGTGCATATATTGATCATGACATGAAATTTGGTTTTATAATAAGGCTTGATAACACATTATAGGTGGTCGTTATCTCGGATTGTCATTGTCGTGGTAATTGTGAGGGTAACAACTGTAACACATGTGAGTTTTTCAAGTGTAAGTTTATTACTTCCGTCTTTAAGTTGATCGGCCTTGGTCGAGTTAAAGTCTTGACTGGTTGTTCGAAGGGATCTGTTTGGAAACTCATTTCCCTTATCATGTTTTTTGTCAAAAGAATGTTTTGGAAATTAAGCTTTAAGTTTCATTCCCAAACCGTGTTTTTTTTTAAGATAAAATTTTACAAATTATGCATTTTTCTTCTTATCAAATACAAAATTTGTCTTTTGCATTTATCCCTCTGTAACTGAATTCATTTACAAATCATGTCTTTTTCTTTTTACCAAATACAAAATTTGGATTTTGCATTTATCCCTTTGTAACTTAATTCTATCCCATATATATAATCACAGCTAGCTGCAAATTTGAAAGGAGACCCTCACCGGGGCTTTGCCAACACAGCAAAGTATATATAAATTTTTGCTCACTGTCCAGATTATTTGGAAAGTTGCGTATTCAATATGACTCGGGTGACATATAGTCTTCTTTAGTTGTATGTTTGTTGGGTTAGGTGGTTTGCAGATACCTAATCCTCCTTCAATTTCAACTATCCGATACACAGTCAAAGTATCTCCATTATTTTAATCTGCTTGATTAGAATAATTAATTAATAATTAATTATAATATTTTATACGATACATAGTGATGGATGCAATGCTAGTGACCCGTTGAGCTTTGGTAGTCCTTTCACAGGCAGTGGACAACGGAATGCCGGATCACATATTCAAATTCGATAATTTCAATGCTCGTTCATTTATTTTCGCTCTAATGATACAACTTTTTTTTTTTTTCAACAATTTGGCTCAAATGGTTGAAAAAATTCTACTTTAAAAAAATCGGTTTCAAAACGAGATATCAAACCAACACCAATATCATTTGTCACTTGAATCATACATTCAAATTCGATAATTTTCAAATGAGAAGAAGTGAATAACCAAAAAGGAAAATTTTAAACACATTATTATTTTTACTCCAAAATACTTACAAATTGAGTAATTATTCAGTGCTCTCGGAGTAGAATAAATATATACTCTCTCCTCTCACATGAATAATAAATCTTACTACTTAATTCATGTGAGAAGAATGAGTACGTATTTATTGTATTTTGAAAGTATTGAATAATTTTCCTTACAAATTGATGTGACAATGAATATGGGTGGTATTACATAAACGACCCATTTAAATAAATTTCTTAATTTTTGTTGCTGTTGTGTGTTTTAAAATTGAAATACTAGCTATATAGTAATTTTTTTAAAATAGAATATATAAAATTTATATATCACTATCCCCCCTCCAAAAAAAAAAAAAAATATCAAATAACCTTGCCCAAATACTAAATTCACAACTATGAGTTTGTTTCTTTCCCATATTTTGGTGTCAAACCTAACATAGAGAAAGCACATTTAACCATTTTTTAAAAAAAGAAAAAAGAAAAAGGAAACCAGGTACACAACTACACATAATAGAAAAATCCCTATAAATAATACCATGCCACCATAACCGACAACCATGTTCAAACCCACCCATTCATAAAATGAGGGTGACTTTGGTCACGTGTAGAGACCAAAGAATTTTCCTCGTAAAATTACTTGAGCTACCACGTCTCAAATTAAACCTTAAATCCACCTACACCCCTAATAAATACAAATTCCCAATACCACCAACCCTAGCCATCATAAAACCCACAACTCAGACCCCTAAAATTAACTGAACAATTGAACCAAACACACCAACTACGCCGCTCTTTTGGTGTCAAACCTAACATAAAGAAAGCACATTTAACCATTTTTTTTAAAAAGGAAACCAGGTACACAACTACACATAACAGAAAAATCCCTATAAATAATACCATGCCACCATAACCGACAACCATGAAAGACAACCATGGCCAAACCCACCCATTCATAAAATGAGGGTGACTTTGGTCACGTGTGGGGACCAAAGAATTTTCCTCGTAAAATTACTTGAGCTACCACCTCTCAAATTAAACCTTAAATCCACCTACACCCCTAATAAATACAAACTCCCAATACCACCAACCCTAGCTATTATAAAACCCACAACTCAGACCCCTAAAATTAACTGAACAATTGAACCAAATACACCAACTACGCTGCTCTTTTAAGCCAAAATCTCATACATCATTGATTAAGTTTAGCTATCATCCCAATTCTCCTTCAAATTATCATCATCTTAAGAAACTTTTCAAATCAGTCGTGATCGCATCTAAATTTCAATCCATGATGTCTTTAAATCCCAATCGTTTTAAATCCAACCATCAACCACCCTCAAATCTTTAAGGTAAAGATAGAGAGACTTGGTCAAGATGTGAGGGAGAGGCCAAATTAACAAGACTTTTAGTTAATGATATTAATATGAAATGTACAAAAACCAGACATTAAAATCATTTAAAATTATCAGTACTTTAATTGAAAATTTTAAAAATCCAGGACTTAATTTGAAAAAGAATTACACTCCGGCTTCTTTTTGTAATTTTCCACTGTTGAGCCCAAAACGGCAATATGTTTCTACTTTCTAGTTGAAGATCAAACGACGTCGTTCTGTTCTCCTAAATCTTACACTCTTCCTTATCCATGGTCTTTCTTTCCTTTCACTTTGATAGTAGATTTTATTTTCATGGCGGACATCAAGCTTTCAAATGGTAATCTTTTCAATCTCTAAGCCTTTTACTTTCTCTCATATTATTGTTTCAATGTTACTTTTAATTTCACTATGAAACTTTGTACTAAAAAAGTTCCTACATTGATCACCTTTTCAATATATGCAGAGGTTATTCTTGACCAGCTGAAACATGGGGTTGCTAAATTCGAGCTGGTCTCTTGTCCTGTTCCTTCAATCTCAATTCTGAACTCTCAAACATGTCCAACTGCGACTTTTCTTGGAGACAATAGCCACAGATTCTTTGCTAGAATTGCACCATCACAGTAAGCCTTAAACAAATCCAAAAAAAAAAAACCAATCTTTATTCTCTGTCACTTCAGCAATGGGGTTACCTAGTTGAAATTTTATGAGCTTTTTTGTTTTTGGGTCACAACTTATATGTTCAGCATGTTCACTATGGTCGAGGTTTGTGAAAGTTGTGTTTTTTACCATATAATTTTGGTTGACAGGGGTAGAGGATCACCGGCTATGAGGAAAATTGAGCACTATTCGGTTCAGAAAGTTACTGGAGATGGGCGCTGTCTTTTTCGTGCACTGGTAACATCTTTGTTTGTTTGTTTATGTACTATTTACCCTCTGCAGATTGATTTTCAAAGGTTGTTTCTTTTTTTCTTTTTGATTTCTGAGTTGTAGAGTGAGTTAAGTAATTAGGCCAAGTTTAAACTCAATGGTCAAACTTCAGGGAAAGTTTTCCAGCAAGAGGGAGAAGGAAATAGTGTTTGGGTTTTGTGATCAAGTTAGCATTTTGAGCTTGCATTTAGACTTAGTGCTTGTAGTTTGGGATAGAGCAAAGAAACCAATGACATGATGTGGCAAAAACCCATTTAGTAATCCTGTTATGATTGGAAGTTGAACCATAGACTGTAATGATAGACTTTGGCAAGGCAACCCATAGAAGAGGCCAAAAGTGTGAACGCATATGAAATCGAAAGAACAGTTTTTTTTTTTTAAGAAAGAAAGCACAAAGTTATCTTTTAAATGAAAGCTCAATTAAAGAATTGCATCCAAGAAAAGACTAGGAAGGAAAAAATGATAAACCCATTTAGCATAGATGCGAAAAAAGGTGGTGATATTTGTATTGCGATTGCGACCAAACCAAAGCTAAGAATTAATTGAAAGGAAAGGATAGACTCTGGAAATCAAGTACTCGCTAACTAAAGTATAGTTATCATAGTTAATGAATGGCAATACATAATTGAAAGCATTAATTGTAGTTATTTATGTATGGTTTGCCTCGTAGGGCATGCATTACCTTGTAGAACAAAAGAGTGAAATGGGCTAAAATTAAAGAATCCTATTGTATTTATTTTTTGAATTTTAAGGAGATGTAGATTATTTGTCTTGGTACTAATTCATTACAAAATTCGAATCCTTGAATTTTGAATGGTTAATAACTAGAGAGAGTGTTTGTCTTCTTTTGTTACTTATCAAGAACAGAGTAAAAAAAGTTTGTAAAAACAGTTTAATATCTATTTCTCACTAGTAGGTCTGGGGTTTGAGAATTTTTAAATTTATCAGTCTTTGCGGTAATTTGAGTTTCTATTGGAACAAACACTTGTTTCCATCATCGCTGTGGTATATTCAAGGTTCAATTAAACTCTAGAATACTTTTTCATTGCTTCTTAAACTAACTTTTAATTTATGTATTAAGGTAAAAGGAATGGCTTTCAACAAGAGTATTTCTCTAAACCCACTTGAAGAGAGAGACAATGCAGGTTTGCTGGATATGTTGTTGTTCATTTAGCTCCATGCCAATCTCTTGTATATATAACTTAAACAAAAAGAAGTCTTTCATGATGTTTTTTTTCCTTCTTCTGATTTTTCCATTCTGCATCATCTGCATGTATTTATTAATTAAGGGCTGTGGCACTTTCTCTTTATTTTGATGAATGAGTTCAAGGTAGCTAGGTTTCGTCCCCTTTTTGTTCTTTTCCTTGATTTTTTTTTTTACCTCTTACCATAGGTAGGCATCATAGTCTATGTCAGGCAGGAGCACTTTGCAAAGCATTTCTACTATAATTGACTGCTTTTTTTCTTCTTCTTTTTGGAGCTTATAGAGTGAGGTGCTAGTCTTGTTTTGCTCTGACAACTTGGTTAGTTGGTGGCCCACATCAAGGGGGCTATAAGCTATTTCATTTGTTTTTTGCTTTGAACAACTTCTCTATATCTTACTCTAGGCTACTGTTGCAATGTGAATGCATAGGTCATGTGCTTGATAGGTGGTTTACCTGCTCCACATAAATTATTCTTCAGGAGATAGCATTTTAATGTGTTATTGCATAGAACCCTAAGCATTGTAATTAATGGCTCGCTATCAATTAGAATTATAGCTGCCAGGCTCATCACAGTGTGCATGTTGTGAGATCAGCAAAATTACTTATTAGTTTGCCTGGAATTTGTTGTTAATCTGGATGTCCAAATATTTTTGTTTCACGTAGTTTAGACCTCTACTAAGCACCATCTATTTGCATGGACATTATGATGAGCTCTCACTGTAGCTGCTGGTAATGTTGTGTTGTATCTCTTTATCATATTGAAATGGCTATATTTTCTTATTCTTTAACTCAAATCGTTTTTGACAGACAAAAAAGAAAGTGTATTTCTCTTTTGTTGCATCCAAGGAGCATAATAAGTGAGGACTACTGCTCAGCTTTAATAGTTTAAACTTTAATCTTATAAAATGTTAACCAGATGATTGAGCCTTTAGAAGGATATTCTATTTTGTTTATCTGTAGAGAGTGCTAGGATTAAAATTTCTGGAAATCCTAATACAAACTTTACCTGCATAAATATGCAGATGAATTACGAATGGCTGTGAAGGAGGTTATATGTGAAAATGATAAAGAACGCCGTCAGTATGAAGAAGCACTGATTGCAATTACTGTTGATGAGTCCTTAAAACGGTAAGTCCTTTATATTTTTAGTGGTTTTAGATGTTCTGTTTTCAACTTTTGGTGTCCAGATGTTTGCTTTAGCTTATGCTTATAGTTGGAATTTTATTCAACATATTCATAAGTTTCTTTCTGTAGGTACTGCCAACGCATTGGACGTCCTGATTTCTGGGGAGGAGAGTCAGAGCTACTGGTTAGTGATCTTTTGATTCATATTTTTCCTTTCTGTTAGTCTAATAAGTTGTTATTATAAGACTTTATTCTTGCACCAGTGCTGGTGCACTAGTTTTAACGTTATGTATACTTGCCTTTGGGATTATTGTAATTAGATTTAAGACTAAGTGCTGAAGAATCTGTAAAATTATGCATGAAGTTCTTTAAGGGTGTTCTTTGGACTGTATATCTTCTAACTGAGATGGGTCGGTCGAACACCTTTCTTGTTTTCCAGTAGAAAAGAAGAAATGGTGCACTTTTTGTTTCAAATGTTAGTTTTATTTATTTATTTAAGGGAGAATAATTGGGGTTGGGGGGGGGGGGGGGGGGGGGGTTATAGGCATGGCGATAAACTGCCATTGGGAGCTTTAAAGGTTCTTAAAGGTCGCAAGCTTGTTCCTCAAATTGTTCAAATCACCTTAAATGTTCTTGATTGGCTAACATGAACCTTTACATGTGTGGGAGGGCATAAGTGCACATATTCATATGTATACAAACTGTATACCCATGTAATTTGACATCACATGCTGACCACTGACCGTTATTACTCTGCCAGGTGCTGTCAAAGTTGTGTAGGCAGCCGATCATTGTTTATATACCAGAGCATGAGGTATAGTTTTTGCCCTCAACAATTTTAGTATATAGATTGATGCTTATATATGTATTAGTTGGGAGAAGGAACTCTTAAATTTGTCAATTTTCGGTTATTATAATCATAATAGTATTGCAGAAGAATGAATATGATTTCATTTGTATTTATTGCTGGTCCATCTGTGATTGGGAATTTATAATCAACTCTAAAGAAACTTCTGTACATACAAAGAGGACAAGATAATTATATAAAGGCATGCATTCCATTTTTCAAGAAAATGGCATCTCATGGTCTTTAAGCTACCTGTGTGTATTTGACATGGGATACATGTAATGTTTTTGGTCTTTGGAGGTTGCAAGTAATTTTTTGTTCTGGATTATGCATTTGACATGGTTTCGAGCATTGATTCCATGGTCAAGCAAGCATGTGTATTCTAGTATTTTGGATCAATGCCCTTGCTTAAAATATTTATGCTCAGTGTGCGCACTCATGTGCCCTTCACTTACTGATTGTAAGCAGGTCCTGTTTTATGTACTAATAATACGATTATTGTTGTGTCCAATTGAATTGCAGCATACAAAGGGTAGATGGGGTTCTGGTTTTATTCCCATTGCAGAGTATGGGGGTGACTTCAGTAAGGGTTCAATAAAAGGGAAAGCCAGGAAAGCTGTGAGGCTACTGTACAGTGGTACGAACCATTATGATTTGCTTGTCTGAGGATGCATTGTGCCCGAGGGGAATAAGTGAACGATACTGGAAAAAGGATAAAAGGGAAAACTATGGAATGGAGATGCCAATTGGAATTTTATTAATGGAAAATGTATAATGTTTCACAGGATTTTTAAAAATTTTTTTTTTTAAATGATGTTAAGACATATAAAGATGCTTGTAAAAGTATCATCTCTGGCTTAAAGCAAATGAATGAAACCAATTTTTTTTGTGAGAATGGTGGTGTGAATCTCTACCATGGTTTGCAAGTATTGGTTTAGGTAATTAATTAACTATTCATGGCTGCACCATTCCATTTGTTTAGTACATAAGGAGAGAAGACAAACAACCTATTCTACAATTCAAAATAAGGAGAAAAGACAATAAAATCCTATCACTTTAAAGTAAAAGAAAGATACATTTACATTCACGTTTGAAACCAAACTTGTGATTAATCAAAAAAGAAACCAAACTTGTTTTACCCTTTGATAGTCAAAGAGAACAACCCAACAAAGTGAGAAATTGTCTATTTATTATTTGTAGTTTACCACTCCACTTATAGAAATGCAAACTTATTAAATAGCACATATACACTATACTTTAAAAAAAATCATCGGCTTATTGTTATAGTCGATGATAAATATACAATTATTAGTATTATGATAAAATGATACTTAAACAAAACAAAAACGTGTGGTTATTTTTACATATGTTCCTATTATACATGAATATTATTTAACTCCAAGCCATATATCGTTGTTTTGTGTAGACATTCTCTATTTATGGCTTCACGCATAATGAATTAATGATTTTGAATTAAAACATTTTTGATAGTGTAGGATTTGATTGAAAACTTTTAAAAGTGTGAGATTTAATTTAAAACCACTTCTAAATTATAAGATATGAGGTTTAAAATGTAATTCGTTCTAAAATAATTTTGAGACTTAATTTAAAGTGGGTAGATAAAGTAGCCTTTATCGACTTAATAGACTATCTCGTACGCCGTAGCATGCTACATACAAAACTGTTATTGTAGGGTATAATATGTTGTAACTTTGAGTCACCTCAACAACTAAAAGTATTGCTATATATTTCGTGACGCTTTACTGTATGTCGTCACAAAAAATAGTTTTTTAAAAGAACAAAATAAAGGGTGTGAATATTTTCACACCAATTTTTTATATTTCTACACCAATGATGTGGAAATATCAAACAATGAAGTGAAATTTTACTTTCATTTCTATATAAAAACTTAGGACACGTTTGGTATACTGTAATAAGTTCTGTAATGTAATAGCTACTTCTAAGGAATGATTATTTGGTTGTTTGATTACGCTTTCATTACAGAGAATAGTTATTCCTTAGGAATGATTATTCTTTTAAAATGAGGAATAATCATTTCTTATTTCTTATCAAAATGACTATTCTTTTAAAATGAGGAATAACCATTTCTTATCAAAATGATCATAATAGCTATTCCTTAGATTACGTAATAGCTTTAAAAAATTAAAAAAATTCCAAAAACCATAGTTGACTACAAATTTTTTTTTTAAAAAAAATTTCTCTCTCTCTCTCTCTAAATTATTAATACTCATATAATAAGCAATACTCGTATATTAATTATGTTGTAGTAAAATATAGAATACAGATTCAGAGTTCTATTCATGTGTTGTCACCAAACAACTATTCTTTTAAAATGAGGAATAGCTATTCCTTATCAAAATGACCGTAATAGCTATTCCTTAGATCACGTAATAGTTTAAAAAAAATTAAAAAAAAAATTCAAAAAATGATAGTTGACTACAATATTATTTTTTTAATTTCTTCTCTCTCTAAATTATTAATACTCATATAATAAGCAATACTCGTATATTAATTATGTTGTAGTAAAATATAGAATACAAATTCAGAGTTCTATTCATGTATTGTCGCCAATGTAATAATTATTACATTACAACTTCTTTTATTATTTGTAATCACACTATAATAACCATTACATCCAACACAACAATTTCCCAAATAAAACGTCGACTTTAATAACCTCAGCTCAAGTCGCTTCAAGAACTACGTAAGCAACGGCACGTCGTCGAAATGATTAGTATTATTTGAGGGATACGTGGCAGACAGTTCGTAGCACGTGGTGAGTCATAACGTCGGAGTCAAGACAGAAATAACCGATAATATTCTTCGCTTCCTCATCTTCTTTCTCTTCCTTTCTAAACCCAAAAATACAAATTGCTTCATACTATTCATTTCAAGCACAAACACACAAACACAGTTTTTTATTTTATTTTTTGAATTCTAGGGTTTTCGATTTTTTATTCATTTCTATAATTTTGTTTTGAGAGAGAGAGAGAGAGAGAGAATGGAGGGAGCGAGCAATGGAGGGATGTTGTACCACGAGGTACAAGAGTCGAAGCTATGCGCTGTGCATTGCGTGAACACGGTTCTTCAGGGACCTTTTTTCTCGGAATTCGATTTGGCGGCACTCGCCTCCGATCTCGATACCAAGGAGCGCCAGATGATGATGCTCGAGCTCCAAGGCGGCGCAGCTGCTGCTGGTGCTGCTTCCGGCGCCGCCTCCGGTGATTTCCTCTCCGTCGAGTCCCACAACGTTTCCTTGGACGGCGATTTCAGTATCCAGGTTCCTTTGCCAATATCACTTTTTATTCACTTCCTCTATTATATATATATATATATATATATATATATTTATTTATTTGTTTGCGAGGATATTGTGGATATTTGTGTTTCTGAGTTTTAGAAAATTGACTTAAGAGGGTAAAGTTTATTCTGTTTTAGCTCAGTTAAAAAATGGTTATAAATTTATAATACGCTGAATTGGATATTATCTATATGTCAATGTAATGAAAAGATACTGATGGGTGTGAGTGTCAATTAAGGAGGTGAAAGCGAGCATGATTTTTCGATAGGATAGAATGGTGGAAAAGAATATATGTGGTTGGCCCTGATTAGTTTGTTGATGATCCTTAGCCGACCCTGGTTTTGGGATTGAGGTTTGGTTGTTGTTGTAGGAGTGAGTGTGGTGTAATTTTTTGGTTAAATTAAATGGGAACCAATTTAAACTATGTTCGTTTTGGGCGCCGAGTCATGGTTTTGTATGCAAGCCAAATATTTGTGTTGATATGCATGATGTTTACTTACTATATTTGCATTTGGAACTTTACTTTTGCTGCTCATGGTCTGGTTAATTAGTTTCTGTTTAGAATTCTAGACATGAATGGCACAATTTAGCTACCTATAATTGTGGGTGGTGATATAGCTTGACTGGATGTTGCTCTACGTCAGCATGTTAAACACCTATTACTATAGGCTTGTGCAGTGGATAAGACATTTTTTTTTTATTAGGGCAAAGTTTTCCTCCAAACTGGTGTGGAGGAATCTCCTCCAATCTAATTATCTACTTTCCATATAGATGTGCGTGCAGGTTTTAATATGCAGTTAAAGAGGGTAGTGGCATAATTGGAAGTGTAATTATGATGTCTTTGCGATTTTCAGTTATTGAAGTTTCCAAATTTTATAAAGTTTCCTCTCTCTCTCTCTATATATATATATGTGTGTGTGTGTGTGTGCGCGCGTGCCTGCCTGCCTGCCTTCTGGCCTTTAATGATATTGGTGGTCAAGACTGAAGAGGAATTGCATTTTTTCTGAAAAAAAAAAAAAGTTCCAGGCAAGACTTATGGGGCTGGAAATATGAGTTGATCTGTTTGTTTTTTGACAATTATGTCAATTTATTGGTTTTTAAACCTTAGTGATAATCAGCAAGATTAGATATACTCATAGGGGTGCAAGTTGGGCAGAATAAGGTAGTCTGAACATAACGACAGCACAAAGCTCTAACAGAGGTTGTTTCTAATAAATCTGTGTGTGTGTGTGTGTGCGCGTGCGTGCCTGCCTGCCTTCTGGCCTTTAATGATATTGGTGGTCAAGACTGAAGAGGAATTGCATTTTTTCTGAAAAAAAAAAAAAGTTCCAGGCAAGACTTATGGGGCTGGAAATATGAGTTGATCTGTTTGTTTTTTGACAATTATGTCAATTTATTGGTTTTTAAACCTTAGTGATAATCAGCAAGATTAGATATACTCATAGGGGTGCAAGTTGGGCAGAATAAGGTCAGTCTGAACATAACGACAGCACAAAGCTCTAACAGAGGTTGTTTCTAATAAATCTCAGTTCTTGCTTATTCTTGTATGACACCTCTAGCCATCTAAAATGCTCTTAGGAGTTCCCTAGACAGCCTGCCGGGGATTACATGAGGTCAGCTATGTTAACTTTTGGGCCTTAAAATATGGGCCTGAAATTATTATTATTTTTATTCTTTTATTTTTTATTTATCAAAAAAAATATGGGCCTAAAATTAGTTGACCCTGAAGAGGCATGGGTTGGCTTGATCAAGCGTAAGGCTGATCAGTTGAAGCATGTCTCATTGCCCTTTTATCATCATTGTATATTATCGTTATGTCTCGTGTAATCATTTTGAGGTTCTCAATCTGTAATTCAATGGCTGGTTTAATTGAAGTGGGATAAGTATCATAAGATATGGTTAGGCTAAACTATGCAAACGGAGCTCCTTCTCCATTATCAAGCTCATTGTAATCGTCATCCGGTTTTATCTTGCTATGATACCATGAATTGGCTCACTTGCAATACGGGCTTTTACACACACACGCACACACACACACACACACACACACAATCGTCATCCGGTTTTATCTTGCTATGATACCATGAATTGGCTCACTTGCAATACGGGCTTTTACACACACGATTTGATTGCCATATTAGGTTGTATATTTGGAATCCAGCTAAATGCTAGTTACTTGTTTTATTGTCCAGCTAATCAGGGTTATTATGATCATAAAAATGGCATTGTGCTTGTTTTAGGATATGTTTTGATTATATCTTTGCTCATAATTGCCATATTAGGTTGTATATTTGGAATCCAGCTAAATGCTAGTTACTTGTTTTTATTGTCCAGCTAATCAGGGTTATTATGATCATAAAAATGGCATTGTGCTTGTTTTAGGATATGTTTTGATTATATCTTTGCTCATAATAGAATGGGCCATCTATTTTTATTAGCGATGGTGAGGACCCCAAAAAAAAGGGAGATAGGTTATATTAGCATGTTGGCTGCTTCTTTTTTGAAACTATTTTAAAGTAATTCTTAACAAATAAGTAGGAAAATGGATTGTCAAGAAAATTATTATCATCCCTGTGCTGAATGGTAAGACTGATATGCATTAGCAAGACAAAGCTAAAAAGTTTCAAAATGAGAAGACTGAAATTCTGATGTAGGCTAATTTATCAGTTTCATTGGACCTAGTTTAGTTCATAAATATCTTCACTTTTGTTTGGTGGGGTCTAAACTTATATAAGCTTGTCTTGAGGAGAGAATAGAGAAAAAAAAAAAAACTCTAAGAATAGTCGCTCACCTAATACATTTTTTGTTTTTTTTGGGTGAAAAAAAGGGAAAGAGGGGGCGGAGAATATTGTTGAGTCAGCAGAATCTCAGCCTAAGCCTTTAGCCTTGCCTGAGTTTGGTCTTACATGATCTCAGCTCAGGCCCCTTTCCCTGACTTTAAGATTCTATACTGACATCTTCAATCATCTACCTTGTTCAATATTCTGTTAAAAAAAATGAAGTCTTTGCTCTATAGATTCAATTTTGAAAAACTGTGTACATGTAATAGACTTGCAACTTTACACAGGATTTCATGTGCTAGGGTTTGTCTTTGGATATGAGTTGAGCAAAGGCTAGCATGAGATCATCTGAGTTTAACTTTTGTTACACATGATGAGCTTGATTTTTTCCATTCAAACTAAGCCTAACATGATCAAGATTTGGGTGATAGCAATGGTGATTGCTGGAGCTATGCCAACTGGCAATCCTGTTGCTGACACCACCTTGTTGCCTGAAGGTTGAAAGCTTTTCAAAGTTTATGTCGGTTTCCATTGCTTTAGGTCGTTGCTTTCTCTCAAAAGTGGTTGTTAATATTTTATTAAATTACAGTTTTGGTCAGTACACCATGTACACAGTAACCAGAGTCTAGTTAAAACTGTGTAGTACTCATTTTATGTGCTGACCATTCTAGTATTTCATCTTAACTAGTCTCATAGTTATCATGCAGTGTTTCTAGCCTTGTCTAAACTCTAATTATTATCCTCATCATCAGAACTTGTTCTGCCTTATGGCATGGCATGCCCCACTACTGTTGTTGGCCTTTTGATGTAAGGGAAAGTAAATGAGAATATGTAGTCCTCTTCCGCAGTCATTTTGTATGTAAATCTTGTAGTACTGAAATTCCATATAGGTTCTGTAAAACCACATTTTTTTTTTCACAGACAGACTCCCTTTTATGTAGGTTCTTAATTTTTTCTTTTTGGTAAAATTTTGTAGTACGATGATAGGAGGAAATCGGCTCGTTTGTTTCACGTAAAACATTCTCCACCGTAAAATGTTTGCAAATCAAATGATTTCAAGGAAAATTGATTGTTTTTCCAGTGTTTGTTTGCATTTAGGAAAATGATCCAACAAATATTTTACATTGTGTGTTTGGAGCAACGTAAAACAAAAAAACAAAAAAAACCCACACCCCAGCCCACCGGAATTGACCAAAACTGGAAACCACCACCGTGCCACACCACAGAATGAGATGCACCCCCCACGAAATTCACAGACAGCAAACCACCATAAACCACCAAAACTCAGAAACCCCAAAGAAAATCAAACAAAAAATGAAAAAAAAAAAACTTAAAAAGAAAAGGAAAAGCAATGTATGGGTGGGAATGGAGAGGTCCAGATCTGGTGCGAGAGAGTACCGGCTCGGGGTGGGGGATTTTTTCTTTTTGGTAAAGGATTTTGGCCTTTAGAGGCAGAGAAAGAGAAAAGAGAAAGACGCAGAGCAGAGAGAGAAGCCTCACGCGTGTTTAGGAAAATGTTCGAAAATTTTTCCGTAAACCATTTTCCTAAATTTTGTTAAGGATTTTCCGGTCAAACTACAAATATTTTCCGTTGACTTGATTTTACAGCGAAACAAACACCTGCAAATAATGAAAACGTTTTACGGAAAATATTTTACGGCGAAACAAACGGAGCCTTCATGTGAAAATCTATTGGGAAACCTAGACTGCTGGATAAAATATTTTTCTTCTGGAATAAAGAAAGGAGTAGAAGTCTAGGACGATGTCTGCCAAGACCCTTGTAGCTTAGTGGTATTGACAGGTCTCATTTACAAGGAGAACGATAGTTCAAATCCCTCTCCCTCACTTGTAACAATTGAATTATCAAAAAATAAATCGATGAAGATGTACACATATAAGAAACTCGGTCTAGGATTAGAATGCTTTTCGCAAACATATAGTTTTAATGGATGAAACTAGGCGTGGAGTCAATGCTAAGTTGGAAATTTGGAAGGTTGCTTTAGAATCTAAAGGCTTTAGGTTAAGTAGGTCTAAAACATAGTACATGGAGTGTGATTTCAGTAACAGGAGAAATAAGATGAATGAGTTGTAAAACTTGATGGTCAAGAGACACCAAAGAGTAAGTCTTTTTGATATTTTGGCTCAATATTTCATAAGTAAAAATAAGAGCATGATGGATAAAGTGGAGAAGCGCATTGGGAGTATTGTGTGATTGTAGAATACATATTAAGTTAAAGAGAAAGTTTTACAAGACTTCTATAAGACCAACCATGTTATATGGTACTGAATATTGGACTATTAAGAAATAACATGTTCATAAAATGAGTTTAGTTAAAATGAGAATGTTTAGATGGATAAATGGAAATATTAAAAAAGATAGGATACGAAAAAAGAAATTCTATTAAAAATATGGGTGGCTCCCATGAAAAGTTGAGGAAGAGTCGCTGGATAGGGTTTGGTTATGTACAAATGAGAGTGTTTAATGCATGCACCAGTTTGGAAGAGTGATTTGATTTGAATTGAGGGAACAAAAAAAGACGACCTAAAATAATTTTAGTAGAAGTAGTAAAAAATGACATGTTAATTAAGCATGTGAAAAGTATGGTTTGGATATGATAGAATGATAGAGAAAAATACATGTGAACATCCTCAATTAGTTTGTTGAGGATTCATATCCAATCCCATAGTTTTGGGACTAAGGCAATGTTGTAGTTATTTTGGAATCCTTATAAAGGCCTCTAGGAATCCATCAGGAGGGATAGCAGAGGTAATTTACGTGCCCTTTATAATGTGAAAACCCATAGGATAGTCCGACTGCTTGAAACTTTAGACTATAATCCTGCTTCTTTAACATTAGATACCTTTTAGAGGATATGTTTCTCTTGCACGCATTGAGCCTTTGTATTTTCACTTTTCAATCAGTTTGTTTAGTTTGAGGGATTGTTGACCTCTCTTACACTTAAGTGGGAAATAATTTTCGAGCCAATTAGTCTTATGCTGTGATGGTTTCTATTTTTATTTAGTTTTAGTTTTGGCTGGGAAAATATTATATTCCTGCATTCTTTTTAAACCATTATTATAACTTGATAATTAATATTTAACTTTTTTATGATATGACTAATTATAAAGTCTTTCTTGCAGGTGTTACAAAAGGCTTTAGAGGTATGGGATTTGCAAGTCATACCCCTTGATTCTCCAATTGCGGAGCATGCCCAAGTTGACCCTGAGCTGGAAAATGCATTCATCTGTCACTTGCAGGACCATTGGTTCTGTATCAGGAAAGTGAATGGGGAATGGTATAACTTTGACAGTCTCTATGCAGCCCCTCAGTACCTTTCCAAATTTTACCTTTCAGCTTATCTTGACTCTCTAAAAACCTTTGGCTGGAGCATTTTTCTGGTGAGGGGAAACTTCCCTAAGGAATGTCCCATGTCATCGTCTGAAGCTTCAAATGGTTATGGCCAGTGGCTGTCACCTGACGATGCTGAGAGAATAACTAAATCCTGCAACTCAACACAGGCTCCTCCTCAGAGTATCAATCGGAGTCAACATCGTTCTGATCCACCTGTTTTGTCTAGGGATGCAGGAATGGTTTCTGAAGTGGAAGATGAGGACTTGAAGGCTGCAATAGCTGCCAGCCTGATGGATTCTTTCCCAGCCACTGCCAGTGCTGAAACCCCCACCCCGGTGGCTGAAACCCCCACCCCTCAAAATGAAAATCAGAGCAGTGAAGAAAAGATTCAATAAGAAAAAAATACTGCCTTTTCTGGATTTATGTTTAGATGTTGAGAACAACTCAAATCATTTTACTGTGCAAGTTTGCAGTATATACACCAGTAATGCTGCGGACACAATTTTTTTCAAATCTTTTTTACAATTTGCTGAGGTTGCATTTAGCAAGATGTTATTGATTTTTATATGAGCTCACTACTTTATTCATTGATAATTTGTCATCTCAGCAGTTTGTGAGAAAAATTTGTGAAAAATATTGTGTCTATAGACTTCTTATTATATACATCTTGGTTATACTTTGTTAGTCTTAATTGACATTGTAAACACCTAAGAAAACCTCAGCTTTGTCATTGGATGATTTTCGTTTCTTTTTAGATTCTAGCATTACTTTTCTGTTTTTTTTTTTGGCTGTTATGTTGGGTTTATGTGGTCGTCCTTTTTTCTTATTTTTTATTTTCCTTACCTCTTAATGACTTTCATCGATGAATCTCGTTTGGAGATTGGCAGCTTCATGCCGTTTTTGCTTGTTTCCTCAATCTAGAGTTGTATAATATTCCTTTGTTTGAATCAAAAGAAAAAAAAAAAAAATATATATATATAATATATTTAATATATATATAAAATTAAAATACTATTAATATTAAATTTGCTAAATGGCCATAATAGAGCAACGTATTTACCGCCAATAAGCGTTACATAATTACATTGGTTGGCAATTGCATATGATCTCAATCTCTCGTTAAAGCCTAGAATTTCAAAAAGACACCCTCGTTAAACCTCGAAAGTCCACCTCGTTGGAAAGAGAAAAAGCTGAGAACTTTGAAAAAAGAACACAAACCAACAACATGCGCAGCAGTTTGAGGAAGAAAATGACTTTATATTCAACTCTCTCTCTCTCTCTCTCTGTGTGTGCTGTGCGTGTTACTTGCAAATATTTGAATAATCTAGAAATTTAATTAACAAAATAGTACATTACCAAATTCAATATTTATTTACATATTTTGGAAGAAAATTAACAAAAGTAGAAGGAAGCTAGCTAAGAAAGAAAAGCTAGAAAAAGCAATGAGTGGCATGACGCTTTTAGGCTGGAAACTGTAAACACCACCACCAACTACACCTTTCTTTCAAAGAGTATAACTAATAGTAATACTATATACTCATAAAACTCTTATGTATATACTTATCAAAAAAAAAACTCTTATGTATATAGTAAAAGGTAGCATAGGAGGATAAATCATAAAAGGCTAAGAGGACCTATTGTTTTGCTTTTACCACTGAAGATAATCTCAAAGGCAAAAGCTACATGTTTTTTGGGGTTATTATAAGATCTCAAATTGGATTCAAGCTGCTGTCTTTTTAGTTCCTTCCAAATGGGTTCATCGGATCGATTGTTTAACAGGCAAAGAAGTGTCCATGAGATTCTTGGAGGAGGTCTTGGTATGTGAGTTTCTCACTTGTGATCATGGGCTTTTTTTTTTTGGATCCTATATTGGAATTCTGTGTTTATATTTATTCTTCAATTGGGAATTTCATCTGGGTTTTCAGCATTTAATTTAGTAGACTTATAAGATTATGAATGTGAGTGGACTTTTTTTTTTTTGGAATTGATCCCTGGTGTTATTAAGATTCTGAGAATACAGATTGTTAGGAATATATTAACCAAAGTGACAAGCTTTGATCTGATTTCATTGGATTTGGGTCACAGAAATTAATGTTTAGCTTGGTTAAAACAGTGGCAGATGTGATCCTATGGAGGATGAAGAATCTTACAGTGGGAATATTATTAGTAACTCTAGCTGCTTGGCTGGTCTTTGAGAGATCTGGTTATACTTTGTTGTCACTTGTCTCCAGTGTTTTCCTGCTTCTCATTGCCATTCTCTTTCTTTGGGCAAAATCCGCAGCGATTCTCAATAGGTATGTACAAAGAATTTGTGCTTTTTAAACTATAGTTTTGATCATATTGTTTTCTTTTTTCAACTCTAAATGATATGGAAATTAAGCTTTTTAAGGTAATCACTTGTAGCCTATGTGATACAGATTGAGTTCCTGGTTTTATGATTTGATCCTTGATTTAGTTACTTAGTGCTTCTGGTCTAGTTAAAAAAGTTGATATTCTTTATTCTGTTTCTACAATTCCTTCCTGTCACATATGTTGATTTCGTTATTTGATTTGATTAGTTTAGAGACCACATTTTATGCAATGAATTTAAGTTTCTCTGGGAATATGCATTTGCTCTTTTAATGGGTAATCACGTCCCTTGTAAGTTGTACGTTTCGCTAGTGATCCAGATCTGTTTTCATTTGAAAGATGTCTTATAACTTCGAATCCACATTTTCCTGGGTTAAATACTTAGAATGATTACCTAAGCATAAGTCATCATAGATGGGTTCCTTCTGCCTGTCAAAATCTCATTTGGTTATCATTCTTGAAAGAGATGAACGCAAGTATTGCCTTGGGAAATGGTCTGTGATCCATCTCACTAATGAACTGAGCCCTGTGCTAAGAAAATAGCATAATAAGTTTCTCAAAATTGAACTTCTAGGATGATCTAACATGTGCACTTTTGAGCTATGGCTTTTGAGGTGGCCTTCAATATGATGTCCTAATTTATCAGTCTAGAAGGCACTGGATGACTAGTCTTGGTGCTTCCATGTAAATTGTCTCTGTTGAGTTTAGTTGCACCCATTTTCTTTATTTTATGTTAATAAAGTAGCAAGAGGTACTTGAAATGAAAAGGGGTATCCAATCATTAAAAAATTTTAAGGTCCATGAACAAGATGTAGGTATAAGATGATGACATGGCTATAGCAAGTGTGATTCTTTTGTTAATGATCTGATATTTTCTCATATAGTCATATGTACTTGTAAGTTTTGGTGCCATTGTTGCTTCCTAATCTTATTACTTAGAGGAAGTTGGATCAGAGACCATGCTTTACACTAGAGAATAAATTAGTTGCTTCCTATGATTAGTTCTGTCATCCACAATATACTAAAGAATAAAATAGCACACATTGTTTTTCATGTTGATTACATGAAAATTTTTCCCTTATGTAAACTTGTTAAAAACTTGTCTCTGAATTGCTCGTCTTTCTTTGGAGCAGACCAGCTCCACCTCTTCCAGAATTGCATCTGTCAGAAGAAATGGTAAATGAAGTTTCTACTTTCATCCGCCTGCGTGTGAACACTTTGCTCTCAGTTTCCCAAGATATCGCTCTGGGTAAGGATTCAAGGTTGTTCTTCAAAGTAGCTGCATGCCTATGGCTGATTGCTTTTGTTGGTGGCTTGACTGATTTCCTTACCTTGGGCTACACCAGTAAGTTGTAACTGTTGTTTGATTAAGAATAAATGTTGACATATTTACCAGTCCTCAGATAATGAAAAGGATAATTTCAAGAACTAAGTCAATTTTTTGGTTTCTTCTACTGCAGGTCTTGTTGTCATTCTTACAGTTCCAGCAATCTATGAAAGGTTTGAAAATCATATAGATAAATATGTCATACTGGGCTACAAGAAATTGCAGCAGTTGTATGTGAAATTAGATCAGGAGTGTGTCAGCAGAGTTCAGAAATGGATTTTAGAGAAGAAAAAACTGAGCTGATCTTTTTTTTTTTTTTTTAATCTGCTGGAGGTCGTGGGAGTGCTGAGGGTGTGGGTGATTGTAAATCTTTTTTGTTTTTTTTGTTTTGGTTTTCAAATTGATTTCTTCCCTTTGCATATTTATTTCCATGCTAGAGCTTTTAGATTCTGGCTAAAGAATTGATACAGAAGATGCTATCCAAGAAACATTGAGAAAATGTTTTGTTAAAAGTGATACAAGTTATGTAATCTTATCTTCAAAATACCATCACCCATGGAATCACTACTGGTTGATTATGTTCCCTTGGGATGGTGCAATGCAAATATGGACTTCACCCCCAACTTATTAGCTCTATTTTCTGACAAGTACTCAAGTGGAATTAACGATACATTGGGAGATAACACCTTAGGAAAACTACAGTTTAGCCTTAATATAACATATAGACAAAATCTCTCTAGAGCTCTTTCAAACTAATTTAATAGCACCTCAAATCTCAATACACCCCATGGTGCTTTCTCACTCAAATTATAGACAAACACTTAAATTACTCTTCAAAAAAAAAAAATCAGTCAATATTCTTCTAGCCTTCTAGGGTCTTCTCCTCTCCCTATATGGGAGGATCCTTGGACCAAAGCAACAATACATTTTCTAATATTTTTTATTTATAAGACTTCAATAATTCAATACTTAATCTTTGATGAACAAGGAATACATTCTCAATAATTAATATCAATTTGCTTCTTTATTAAGGACTAGATTTCCTTCTACTCCAAGAAAAACTCAAAGTCAAATTAGGAATTTAAGATAATTTTTAACAAATCTTAACATTAACTCAAATTCTGCTAAACAAAGTTCCACCATAATCTAAAAGTAAAAGACAAATTAAGCCGATACAATAACTTCACCATGTGGCAACGGGTTTTAGAGTTTGTTATGATATAATTGGGTTTTGGCCTGTTTCCCTACCCACTAGGTGATATCAAAGTTTACATTTGAATAGATTCAATCCTATAGAAGTATAATTCCGGTAAAACTTAGGTACAGTTCCTTTAGGTTAAAAACATTAGGTTCTCCAATTGAATTCAAATATATGGTTGCATTAACCAATGAAATACAAACAATATTATATTTTCCAAGAATATTTAAATTATATGTATTTAAATTCAACTAGGAACCTAATGTATTTGACCTAAGGAATTCTATCTAAGTTTTACCCACAAACTAATATGCTTGCCTCTAAACTTGTGCTAAGTCACATATAAAATGCTGATTTAGCACAAAGCACACATTTTTTCACCCTCTTTATATTATTAAATGAAGGCCATGATGAGTAAATTGGTAAAACAATATAACTATACCAAATATACAATCCACAGCAGTCTGCAAAGCAAAGGACTAAAAGTAAACTCATCATCTCATTTAACAATAGTATCAAGATGAGGTAGAAAACAAAACCACAACTAAACTTAAATCCAAAAATTTTTGAGGTCTTTGATCCTCAACAAACAAAAAAAGTACAAAATTACTAGATTGCCTTTACACAATTCTCGAAGGCTTCTTAAAGAATAGAAAGAATAAACATAGACACAAATTAAAACTAGATAAAATAATATAACGAATTTGTTCCTATATATGCATGCATGATGCTCTAATAATTACCACCCATCAACCTTCTATAGTCAATAGCCAAGCTTGAATTACCAAGAAAACTAGGCATACCTCGATCCAACAAACCATCCAAATTCATGACACCAATGTTAAGTATCCCTTGAGGCATGCCTGATGAATCACGCACATGGAAAGCCATGACTTTATCACAAATATCTTCACTACCCCAAAATTGATTTTTATCCATCAAACTATCCAACAAGATATTAACTTTACCAATGAGCGTGTCCTTCCTGTAACGCCGCTTGCGGTATATTTCAAGTACCAATGTAGAATTAGGCCTCTCAAACACCAAATCTTTATCAATTGAAACTATGAACTTGTCATTCCACGTGGGGTTCTTGTCTCCGGCTTTGTCAACCCTTGAAGTCAGCTTTTGTTGTGGGCTAATCCATGCAACCACGTAGGTTCTTATGCTTGATGTCGATGACGATGATTTGTATGAAGGCAATTCTTGGGCACATATGAGATTAATCTCCACAACGGTTGCTTTATTGGGTGAAGTTGACATGGCCATGGCCATGACTCTAAGAAAACTAAGTAAATTGAAGAAGAAAAATAGGATAGTAGGTTGAGTTCTTGGCCATAATAATGAAACACAAGGGATATATATATATATATATATATTTGATAAGATAAATCCTAGTACCTTTTAGACTTTAAATAGAATCCTAGTATACCTTTCGCACTTAATTAGTTATAGATGGCAAACACAGTTTTGGAGGGATACGAATTGTGAAGTTCTCGTAACATAGAATTGTATATGTGGCACGATTTCATTGGTTCATAGTAATTGAGTTGTGGAAGGATTAAGTTGTTGGTTCAAATGGTCATTGACTCGTACAAGGTTTTATATGTACGTAGCCAACTAGAGATATGTTCAAGAGTGACAGGTTTGAGTTGTGTTCGGATTAGTTTGTTGGTTTCAAAATCCAATGATCATTGACTCGTGGAAGTTTTAATATGTCCCAGCTGGCCACACTGACAAGCTATAAGCCTATAACGATTTTAAACATGTGAAAGAAGTCCTATTGGTGGAGAAAGTATTTCCTATTTCCGAAATACTAGTTTACCACAATGATTTGGTATTTTAGTCCAATGAAGGAATGACACATGTATTAATAAAGCCAATAATTGACTTGGCTTTATTAATACATGTGTCATTCCTTCATTGGACTGAAATATCAAATCACGGTAGTGAGTTGGTATTTCGGAAATAGGAGATACTTTCTCCTATTGGTGGCTTTGGAAGGATTACATGTCCTCATAAGTCATAACATAGAAATGTATAAACATTTAGTATCGAATAAGTATAAACATAAATTTTTTTTATGTATAATAATATATTTGATGCAAAAAAATAGATACACATAGTGAATGTATTAATATGTATTTACTAAATTCATAAGCATAAAATATTTTTTTAAAAGAGTACTATGTAATGATTTTTTCTTCTTCTAATTGATAGTATTGTAAAAAGTGGTTGAACAAAAAGGCATACAATTTTTTCACAAGTAATTAAGTGTGTATATAATTAATAACTGAGCTACTGAAGAGATGTTTACATTCTGTTGGCTTAAGATTTGAAATCACATTATAGTTGTATATCTTTTCCGTCATAGTGTTTTCCATCTTCATCAATAACCCTTATAGTAACTGAGCCACAAGTAATTGAGTGTGTGTATATAGTTAATAACTGAACTATTGAAGAGATGTTTACATTTTGTTGGCTTCAGGTTTGAAATGACATTATTATTGTATATCTTTTCTGATATTAGGAAGAAACCGATGTACAACCCAACCAATTGGTATTTACCATCTTTATTAGTTTTCAAATAAATGCGGAATGAGTGTTGATGCTACATTACACTTTTGCGACTTATCAAAACTTTAAGAACTCTAATTTCATTGATTGACTTACTTGTCACTCTACATTACATATTTACAAATTCCAACTAGAATAAGAAGTGCATTTAATAAAATTATGGGATGTTCTTATTAGTATGAAGTACGCAATGTGACCCATGTAATACCCATACAATTAGTCTTTTTCTATATATTCTCTTGTTTCTACAACTCTATATTTGTAGCAAATTTAATAAAGATGTATAGCTATATACAATTTTTTTTTTTTAGAATAATGTAAATAAAATATTAAGTGTAGGATTCCACGACTAAATACATAATATATGTATAAATATGTTCTATTATATATGTACAAACACATTATTTAATATGTATAAACATGTATTGGTTGCAAACAAATAGATACATGTACATATTGTGCATGTATTAAGATGTATTAGTAAATTCACAAGCATATATCATTAAAACAGTCCTATTATAAATTTATAATTGATACCAAAAATAGAATTGCAAAACAGTGGTTAACATAAAAATGCAAACAATTTTTATTTAATAAATTAAAGTAATTAAGTGTGCGCTTGATGACAAATAATAATTGAAAACACATGATGACGACAAATAATATCTGAGAAGACTTCTTAGGCATAAGCGGAGCCAAGGTGGATCGAGGGGGACAATTGCCCCTGCCCCTACCAAAAACCCCGTATACTTTAACTAATTTCTGTATTTTATTTTCTACATTTTTACTCTTTTTATATTCCAAGATTCATTGAAAATAATAGAAAGGAAATATTTCCTATTTTATTAATGTCTTTTAAGGTTCAAAAGTTATAAAAATATACAAGAATAGGAAAAAAGAAAAGAAAGCAAAATAAAGAAGCAAAAAAATTAATTGAAGATAAAAAAAAAAAAAAAAAAAAAAAATTTGTTTCCTTTAAAAAAGTGTTAAGAGCTCAAATTCTCTATGTAATAATTTCATATATATATATATATATATATATATATATCATTAAAATGAGTCTATAAGTAATTAAATTTGAAAATAATTATATAATAAATTCCATAATTTGATTTTGTTTTCTAGCTGAACGTTAAAATTTTAGATACACAAATGATTACAATATGATCTTTAACAAAAACCAAACATAAGTTATACTTGAGATTATCTAATTACTAAAAATCATTATATGAGAATTAGAAATGAAATTTATGAAACAATCACAACACTGCTTATTGATATGTAAAAAAACCTATCAAATAAACACAATATAATGGTTATACTAATTTTTTTATGGGTCATCTAAGATTAAAATACCGTTTAGTATTTATAGAACGTTGTATTTTATTGTCCAGATTGGTCTTAAGATTTCTAAACTCCATCACATTATGACTATGATAGATTCCGATTCCAATTCTGGTTTTATTAGTAATCCAACTCGTTGAGATTCTAATTTTACAAGCAGCAAATTTCAAGTCACCTTTTTTTTTTTTTCCTCTCTCTGTCTAATGTTTGATGAGAGGTCAAGAGAGAGTTTCTACGTTTCCACACCAATAAATTTGACTAAGTTTTTTAGAATCTTTTTCATAACTTCCAATGTAACATGTTGTGATTAGTGCTAATAAAATTGATAGTAATGAATTTGTGTGATATTAAAAGATTATCAATTTTTTTGTGTTCTTAGTAAATTGGTAAAACAATATAACTATACTAAATATACAATCCACAGGACTAGAAGTAAAACACTAGTATCAAGAGGAGGTAGAAAACAAAACAACAACTAAACTTAAATCTCAAATTATTTGAGGTCTTTAATCCTCAGCAAACAAAAAAAGTACAAAATTACTAGATTGCGTTAACACAATTCTAGAAGGCTTCTTTAAAAATAGAAAGAATAAACAGTGACACAAATTAAAACTAGATAAAATAATATAACGAATTTGTTCCTATATATGCATGCATGATGCTCTAATTGCCACCCATTAAGTTGTTGGTTCAAATGGTCATTGACTCGTACGTAGCCAACTAGAGATATGTTCATGAGAGACAGGTTTCAGTTGTGTTCGGATTAGTTTGTTGGTTTCAAAATCAAATGATCATTGACTCGTGGAAGTTTGAATATGTCCCTGGCCACACGTACAAGCTATAACGGTTTTAAACATGTGAAAGAAGTCCTATTGGTTGCTTTGGAAGGATTACATGTCCTCATAACATAGAATTGTATAAACATGTTGTATTGAATATGTATAAACATATAAAATTTTATATGTATAAAAATATATTGATGCAAAAAAATAGATACACATAGTGAATGTATTAATATGTATTTACTAAATTCATAAGCATAAAATATTTATAAAAAAAAGTACACTATATAATGATATTTCCTTCTTCGAATTAATAAACAAATAGTATTGTAAAAAGTGGTTGACCAAAACGGCATACAATTTTTTTTACAAGTAATTAAGTATGTGTCTATAATTAATAACTGAACTACTGAAAAAATGTTTACATTCTGTTGGCTTATGATTTGAAATGACATTATTGTTGTATATGATCTTTTCTGTCATAGTGTTTTCCATCTTCATCAATAACTTTTATAAATTTTTTTACAAGGAATTAAGTGTGTATATAATTAATAACTGAAATATTGAAGAGATTTTTAGATTCTGTTGGCTTAAGATTTGAAATGAGATTATTAATGTATATCTTTTATTTCATAGTATTTTCTATATACTTTAATAATCTTTAGAAAATATATATCTGTATTGTAAATTTTTGCAGATTATTTTCAATATTTGTCAATAATTAATGAACACTACGCACCATACGTCACACCTTTGTAACTTATCAAAATTAGTTGAACTCTAATTTCATTATATTGACTTAATACTTTCCATTCTATATTGCTTTTATTAGTATGAAATACACAATATAGTAACCCAAGTAATTCCCATGCAATTTTTCTTTTTCTATTCTCAGTTTCTAAAATTCATAATATTAGTTGCAAATTTAATAAAAATGTATATAAAATATCAAGTGTAGATTCAAGGACTAATACACAATATATGTCTAAACATGTTTTATTCTATATGTACAAACATATTGTTTAATATGCATAGACATGTATTGGTTGTAAACACATAGATACACATGTTGTGAGTATTAAGATGTATTAGTAAATTCACACACATATATCATTAGAAAGAATAATATTATGTAATGAAAAAAAGAGTCTCATTTTTAATAGATACCAAATAGAATTGCAAAAAGTGGTTAAATATAAAAGGCATATAAATTCCTTTATTTTAATAAAGTAATAATTCAGTATGTGCATGATGACAAACACTAAATTCTCGTAAATCGTATTTACTACTTTTAGGCAGGCTTCAATCATTCTCCATTCTCGTCGTAAGGGTAGAGGAAGATAAAAGCGCATCCAACTTTTTTTTACCGAATCTTGGAAGGCTTATTGCAGTTCTATATAATTCATCTTCAATTCTGTTAAGAACTCCAAACGTTTCAAATCATCTATATTACCCGAGTTGTCAATGATAAACCCCTCAAGAACTTGGAGTTTTGAGAGCAAGGATAGTTTCATGGACAAGTGACTTAGAAGATAACAGTTAGAAATATCCAAATGCCTCAGCTCCGTCAGTGAAGCTATCTCCACTAGAAGTACTTTCCATTCTACATTGCTTTTATTAGTATGAAATACACAATGTGACCAAAGTAATTCCCATGCAATTGTTCTTTTTCTATTCTCAGTCTCTACAATTCATAATATTAGTTGCAAATTTAGTAAAAATTTATATAAAATATTAAGTTTAGATTCAATGACTAATACACAATATATGTATAAACATGTTTTATTCTATATGTACAAATATATTATTTAATATGTATAGACATGTATTGGTTGCAAACACATAGATGCACATGTTGTGAGTATTAAGATGTATTAGTGAATTCACACACATATATCATTAAAAAGAATAATATTATATAATGAAAAAAAAGAGTCTTATTTTTAATAGATACCAAATAGAATTGCAAAAAGTGGTTAAATAAAAAAGGCATAGAAATTCCTTTCTTTTAATAAGTAATTAAGTGTGTGCATGATGAGAAATAGTGATTGTTTAAACTTCAATTATTTTTTTTTAACAAGAAAGCCCACTAAAGACCCTTAATTTGATTAAATTGGCCAAGTAATGGGCCAAAGGTTTATCAATTATGAGGCCCAATCAGTGTTAGTTAAAATAGAGTTTATATAAATAAATAAAGCAGCATGTGATCCATTTCGAGCTGTTCTTTTTCGAAGATAAATGATGGTTACTAGCAGTTATCAAGGAATGAAGAAACGGTTCCTAACAGTTAGTGTTTCAAATCTTTGTCAAAAATAAGTGTTGATCAAACCTAAAAGCATGGATCTCCAGTTACGCGCGCGTTTATGAGTACACATAGAAATATGAATACTGACATTACTTGTTGCTTGACAAATATAAATAGAAGAGAAGTACTTCAGGAAAAGCCCCAGCCAATAGTATTGTTCTTAGTACTTAAGGCTCCGTTTGTTTCATCAAAAATGTTTTCCAGAAAACGATTCATTTTCCATAAAACATTTTTTGGAAAATTGGTTCATTTTCTTATGTTTGGTAGTGACTTGGAAAATAAGTTAGAAAACGTTTTCTTGTGTTTGTTTGGTACACATAAAATAGCTCATTTTCAAGAAAAATTAAAATCTTTGTAATTTTATACCTCTTAAAAAATTAATTAAAATACTAGAAAGCATAAATATATTAAGAAAAACTTAAACTCAATTAATGTTAATCCTTTATTCAACTAAAAAATTATTACATTTTTTCCTTTCTGGAAGCATTCTACAATCACAAGGTACATGTACATCTAAAAAAAAGGGGATGTGTGCCACTGATTTTATTATTAATTTTTTTCACAAACACCTAAAAACAATCAATAAATAAATAAAATGAAAAGTGTGAATGGGTCACTATATTAAATCTTGACCGTCCATTACAAAAATTGGATTGTACCGATTTGACAACTCCTTGGCTCCATCAACCACCACGCCGGCGTGGCACACCGAATCAGAATCAGCGAAGACGCAGATCTCGTCGAGGAGGAGGGCGAGCCTGTAAGCGACACGAGCGGCGACCTTGGCGTCCCAGAATCATGGATGTGGGAAGTGGTTTACCTTGGCACGGAAGAGTGGGACAAACTCTTGCTTGGAAGAGGAGGCCATGGCGATAACATAGGCAGTGCTGGGCTAGGTGAGAGAGGGAGAGAGAGAGGGCTTACTCAGTTACTCGTAGAATCATAGTCAAGTTGAGAGGGTGAGGGAAGTGAGCAACAAAAGAAATAGATTGTTTTACGGAAAACAATACCGTAAAACATGGTGTGGAAAAATAGGCTTTTTTTTGTTGAGTTTTCCGTTGACCAATTTTTATTTTACGTGGACCATGTTTTCTAATGCTACCAAACACCGGAAAAGATGTAAAACGTTTTCCAAAGAACATTTTATGTCGAAACAAACGGAGCCTTAGTTTAAAGTTTCAAGAGTTTCATATTTGTAGGTTCTTGTTTCTCTTTGTATTTGTTGCTGTAAACAAACTGATGTAATATTTAATGAAAGTATTCAATTGTTTCTACTATTTGATCTATTTTATAAGTTCCATCGAGCTTGATTGATGTTTATGATAATGGTTTAGTTTCTAAGTCATTATTATTCACTTCGAGTCTCTATAATTTTACTATATATCTACCTTGAGATAAAAATGGTAATGGAAATTAAATAAGCCATAACCTCTGAGTTAGAGTTAATCCACTCTAATTATATTTGTATTTTCATCCTCTTGTTGTATTTGGTATTAATCACAACAAGTCCTCTTAATTAAGGCAAATCTGAACCATTCATGCCATTTTGAATTTTGAAGTTAGATAATTTAATCAAATTTGAAATTTAAGTAAGCATCCAATTAAATTATTTATTTCTTTAAAATAAATTTGCGATCATCCACATAATGTTTTTGCTACAAATAGTAACTATGAGAAGATGTCCAAGACAATGGGGTCGAGCTCCCCACCAAAAACCCTCTATACTTTCTTGGTACTAATGTGTAGAATTCAATGGACTTAAGGGTTCAAGGTTCTACACATGGAGGACGCGCTCTGGGGATGGTAAGTCCGTTGAGGGTTGGGCTTAAGAAACGGTAAGTCCAGACCAGGGACAAGGCTTTGAGGGTTGCAAAGCCCAAAGAAGACAATATTGAGTAGTGTGTCTGTTGGTATTAGAGCCAGGGACGTTACACTTGATGCTTCCTTGTAAATTGTCTCTGTTGAGTTTAGTTGCATCCATTTTCTTTATTGTAAGTTAATAAAGTAGCAAGAGGTACATGAAATGAAAAGGGGTATCTAAGCATTAAAAGCTTTTAAGGTCCATATACAAGATGTGGTTCTTTTGTTAATGATCTGAGATTTTCTCTCATATGTACTTGTAAGTTTTTGTCCCATTGTTGCTTCCTAATCTTAGTACTTAGAGGAGGTTGGATCATAATAGACCATGTTGCTTTACACAAGAGAATAAATTGGTTGCTTCCTAAGATTAATTTTGTCATCCACAATATACTAAAGAATAAAATAGCACACATTTATTTTCATATTGATTACATGTAAAATTTTCCCTCATGTAAAATTGTTAAAAACATGTCTCTCTATTGCTCTTGTCTTTCCTCAGAGTAGCTGCATGTCTATGGCTGATTGCTTTTGTTGGTGGCTTGACTGATTTCCTTACCTTGTGCTACAACAGTAAGTTGTAACTGTTTTTTGATTAAAAATAAATTTTGACATATTATTTGTCCTCTGACAATGAAAAATATAATTTCAAGAACTAAGTCAATCCTTTGGTTTCTTTCATTGCAGGTCTTGTTGTCATTCTTACAGTTCTTGGGCTACATGAATTTGCAGTTATTATATTTGAAATTAGATCTGGAGTGTGTCAGCAGAGTCCAGAAATGGACTTTGGAGAAGAAAAAACTGAGTTGATTTCCCCCCCTTGTTTTGATTTTTTTTTTTTTTTTCCTTTATCTGCTAGGTCATGGGAGTGCTGAGGGTGTGGGAGATTATAAGATTTCTAAACTCCATCACATTATGACTATGATAGATTCCGATTCCAAATTCTGGTTTTATTAGTAATCCAAACTCGTGAGAGATTCTAATTTTTACAGCAGCAGCAAATTTCAAGTCACCTTTTTTTTTTTTTTTTTTTTTTCTCTCTCTCTCTCTCTTTCTAATGTTTGATGAGAGGTCAAGAGAGAGTTTCTACGTTTCCACACCAATAAATTTGACTAAGTTTTTTAGAATCTTTTTCATAACTTCCAATGTAACATGTTGTGATTAGTGTTAATAAAATTGATAGTAATGAATTTGTGTGGTATTAAAAGATTATCAATTTTTTTGTGTTCTTAGTAAATTGGTAAAACAATATAACTATACTAAATATACAATCCACAGGACTAGAAGTAAAACACTAGTATCGAGAGGAGGTAGAAAACAAAACAACAACTAAACTTAAATACCAAAATTTTTTAGGTCTTTAATTCTCAACAAACACAGAAAAAGTACAAAATTACTAGATTGCATTAACACAATTCTAGAAGGCTTCTTCAAGAATAGAAAGAATAAACAAAGACACAAGCCAAAACTACATAAAATAATATAACGAATTTGTTCCTATATAGGCATGCATGATGCTCTAATTACCACCCAACAACCTTCTATAGTCAATAGCCAAGCCTGAATTACCAAGAAAACTAGGCATACCTCGATCCAACAAACCATCCAAATTCATGACACCAATGTTAAGTATCCCTTGAGGCATGCCTGATGAATCACGCACATGGAAAGCCATGACCTTACCACAAATATCTTCACTACCCCAAAATTGATTTTTATCAATCAAACTATCCAACAAGATATTAACTTTACCAATGAGCCTGTCCTTCCTGTAACGCCGCTTGCAATATATTTCAAGTACCAATGTAGAATTAGGCCTCTCAAACACCAAATCTTTATCAATTGAAACTATGAACTTGTCATTCCACGTGGGGTTCTTGTCTCCGGCTTTGTCAACCCTTGAAGTCAGCTTTTGTTGTGGGCTAATCCATGCAACCACGTAGGTTCTTATGCTTGATGTCGATGAGGATGCTTTGTATGAAGGCAATTCTTGGGCAGAGATGAGATTAATCTCCACAACTGTTGCTTTATTAGGTGGAGTTGCCATTGTCTTTGCCATCACACAAAGAAAACTAAGCAAATTGATGAAGAAGAATGTGATGGTAGGTTGAGTCCTAGGCCAAGGGCGATATATATATATGATGAAATAAATCCTAGTTTAATTAGTTGTAGGTGGCAAATACAGTTTTGGAGGGATACGGATTGCAAAGTCCTCATAACATAAAATTGTATATATGTGGCACGTTTCTTTGGTTCGTAGTAATTGAGTTGTTGAAGAATTAGATTTGGTTCGTAGTAATTGAGTTATAGAAGGATTAGATTGTTGGTTGAAGTGATCATTGACTCGTAGAAGGTTTAAATTTAATGTGTCCTTGGCCACACGGAGAAGCTATGTGAGTTACTACTTAATACATGTGAAAAAAGTCCTATTGGTGGCTTTGAAAGGGTTCTACATGACCCTAGCCACACAGAACACATATAGAAATTTAATAATCACATGATTTATCCACTTCAAGATTTTACTAGTTGAGCTGAGTGGAACCAACATCACATGATTTAATTTGTTTACTAATATTTTGCAAGAAACACATCTTTCTAATATTATAAAAATTATTTTAATAATATTAATTTTATATATATATATATATATATATATATATATATATATATATATATATATGTTGACCGACTTGATGCAAACACGCAGGATATGAAGGATATAAGTTTGTAAGGGGTGGTTTTTCGTGTCACGCCACGTGTCGCAACGAGATCGGTTGGAACACGGACTGAACTTTCAAGGGTACGGGAGTTGAACCCAAGACTCAACCCAAGGCCCAAAAGTAGGCTTAGGGGCTAATGGGGCACCTTCCTTAAAGAAATGAGAGCCGAATCTTCCAAGGCCCAAGTTCAGTCGGGTGGCACTTGAAAACGTTAGGGTACCCAACTAGTATGTTTTGATTTTGCCCCTGTTTCTCCTTGTTTTATTAGGAGGGAGAAAATAATAATCCGTGGATAATATTCTTGGTCAACGCATTTTTATCCACATGTTTCCTAATTCCATGTATTGGTGGTTGCCCGAAACCAGTCAGGTGGCACTTGAAAACGTTAGGGTACCCAACTAGTATGTTTTCATTTTGCCCCCGTTTCTTATTATGTGATTAGGGGGGAGAGAATAATTTGGATATGTTTTTAATGTTAGAACAAGGTTTTTGTAAAATTGAGAAGATGTATATAAAATTTTAAGTGTAAGATTCCACAACTAAATACAAAATATATGTATAAACATGTTCTATTCTATATGTACAAACAAATTATTTAATATGTGTAAACATGTATTAGTTGCAAACAAGTAGATACACATATTGTGAGTGTATTAAGATGTATTAGTAAATTCACAAGCATATATCATTAGAAAAATAGTCTTATTTATAATTGATACCAAAAATAGAATTGCAAGAAGTGGTTAACATAAAAATGCGTACAATTTTTTTAATCAAGTAATTAAGTGTGCGCATGATGACAAATAATAATTGAAAACACTTGATTAATGATGACAAATAAATTGACTTACATGTAACTCTACATTACATATTAATAACTTCCAACCAGAATAAGGACTGCATTTATTATAATTATGTGATGTTCGTATTAGTCTCTACATTACATATTTATAACTTCCAACCAGAATATGGAGTGTATTTAATATATGAGATGACCGTATTAGTATGAAGAACACAATTTGACCCAAGTAATACCCATTCAGTTAATCTTTTTCTGTTATCTTGTTTCTACATCTCTATATTTGTAGAAAATTTAAAAAAGATGTGTTGTTGTATATATTTGAATTTTGGCTTTACATTTATATAGTAAATTTATTGATTATAATTTTTCTTCTTCTTTTGTAAATCAGTTTGATATTGGAGCTTGTCTAAGTGAAGGAGTAGGTAAGGGTGTATGTCGGGCCTCAAAGTGATTATGGTTCGAACGAGGATGCCCAAATTATATAGGCTACTACGCAACAATTCCACTTCTCGTGATCCGCATCGCGTTTACAGTTGGTTTCGGCACTATTCCATCAACCTTGAATGTAGAGATATATACACTCTGCTACCGTGGTTTCGGAGCAGAAATAGCGACAACAACAAAAAGGATAGTTCATTTATATTATACCTACATAATTTCAGATTTGCAAGCAAGTTGGAATCCGTGGATAATATTCTTGGTCAACGCATTTTTATCTACATGTTGCCTAATTCCCATATATTGGTGGTTGTGCGAAACTAGTCGGATGGCACTTGAAAACATTAGGGTACCCAACTAGTATGTTTTGCTTTTGCCCCCGTTTCTCCTTGTTTTATTAGGAGGGAGAAAATAATAATTCGTGGATAAAATTCTTGGTCAACGCATTTTTATCCACATGTTTCCTAATTCCATGTATTAGTGGTTGCCCGAAACCAGTCAGGTGGCACTTGAAAACATTAGGGTACCCAACTAGTATGTTTTGATTTTGCCCCCGTTTCTTCTTGTGTGATTAGGGGGGAGAGAATAATTTGGATATGTTTTTAATGTTAGAACAAGGTTTTTGTAAAATTGAGAAGATGTATATAAAATATTAAGTGTAAGATTCCACGACTAAATACAAAATGTATGTATAAACATGTTCTATTCTATATGTACAAACAAATTATTTAATATGTATAAACATGTATTAGTTGCAAACAAGTAGATACACATATTGTGAGTGTATTAAGATGTATTAGTAAATTCACAAGCATATATCATTAGAAAAAGAGAGTCTGATTTATAATTGATACCAAAAATAGAATTGCAAAAAGTGGTTAGCATAAAAATGCATACAATTTTCTTAATCTTGTAATTAAGTGTGTGCATGATGAAAAATAATAATTGAAAACAAATGATTAATGATGACAAATAAATTGACTTACATGTAACTCTACATTACATATTTATAACTTCCAACCAGAATAAGGACTGCATGTAATATAATTATGAAATGTTCGTATTAGTCTCTACATTACATATTTATAACTTCCAACCAGAATAAAGAGTGCATTTAATATATGAGATGCTTGTATTAGTATGAATTACCCAATTTGACCCAAGTAATACCCATTTAATTAATCTTTTTCTGTTATCTTGTTTCTACATCTCTATATTTGTAGAAAATTTAAAAAAGATGTGTTGTTGTATATATTTGAATTTTGGTTTTACATTTATATAGTAAATTTATTGATTATAACTTTTCTTCTTCTTTTGTAAATCAATTTGATACTGGGGCTTGTCAAAGTGAAGGAGTAGGTGAGGGTGTATGTCGAGCCTCAAAGTGATTATGGTTCGAACGAGGATGCCCAAATTATATAGGATACTACGCAACAATTCCACTTCTCGTCATCTGCATCGCGTTTACAGTTGGTTTGGGCACTATTCCATCAGCCTTGAATGCAGAGATATATACACTCTGATACCGTGGTTTCGGAGCTGGAATAGTGACAACAACAAAAAGGATAGTTCATTTATATTATACCTACAAAATTTCAGATTTGCAAGCAAGCTGGAATCCGTGGATAATATTCTTGGTCAACGAATTTTTATCCACATGTTTCCTAATTCCATGTATTGGTGGTTGCTTGAAACCAGTCAGGTGGCACTTGAAAACGTTAGGGTACCCAACTAGTATGATTTGATTTTGCCCCCGTTTCTTCTTATGTGATTACGGGGGAGAGAATAATTTGGATATATTTTTAATGTTAGAACAAGGTTTTTGTAAAATTGAGAAGATGTATATAAAATATTAAGTGTAAGATTCCACGACTAAATACAAAATATATGTATAAACATGTTCTATTCTATATGTACAAACAAATTATTTAATATGTATAAACATGTATTAGTTGCAAACAAGTAGATACACATATTGTGAGTGTATTAAGATGTATTAGTAAATTCACAAGCATATATCATTAGAAAAAGAGAGTCTTATTTATAATTGATACCAAAAATAGAATTGCAAAAAGTGGTTAACATAAAAATGCGTACAATTTTTTTAATCAAGTAATTAAGTGTGCGCATGATGACAAATAATAATTGAAAACACATGATTAATGATGACAAATAAATTGACTTACGTGTAACTCTACATTACATATTTATAACTTCCAACCAGAATAAGGAGTGCATTTAATATATGAGATGCCCGTATTAGTATGAAGTACACAATTTGACCCAAGTAATACCCATCCAATTAATCTTTTTCTATTATCTTGTTTCTACATCTCTATATTTGTAGAAAATTTAATAAAGATGTATTGTTGTATATATTTGAATTTTGTTTTTACATTTATATAGTAAATTTATTGATTATAACTTTTCTTCTTCTTTTGTAAATTTGTTTGATACTGAAGCATGTCTAAGTGAAGGAGTAGGTGAGGGTGTATGTCAAGCCTCAAAGGGATTATGGTTCGAATAAGGATTCCCAAATTATATAGGATACTACGCAACAATTCCACTTCTCGTCATCTGCATTGCGTTTACAGTTGGCTTGGGCACTATTCCATGAGCTTTGAATGCAGAGATATATACAGTCTGATACCGTGGATTCGGAGCTGGAATAGCAACAACAACAAAATGGATAGTTCATTTATATTATACCTACAAAATTTCAGATTTGTAAGCAACCTGGAATCCGTGGATAATATTCTTGGTCAACGCATTTTTATCCACATGTTGCCTAATTCCCATATATTGGTGGTTGCCCGAAACCAGTCTGGTGGCACTTGAAAACGTTAGGGTACCCAACTAGTATGTTTTGATTTTGCACCCGTTTCTCCTTGTGTGATTAGGAGGGAGAAAATAATAATCTGTGGATAATATTCTTGGTCAACGCATTTTTATCCACATGTTTCCTAATTCCTTGTATTGGTGGTTGCCCGAAACCAGTCTAGTGGCACTTGAAAACGTTAGGGTACCCAACTAGTATGTTTTGATTTTGCCCCCGTTTCTCCTTGTGTGATTAAGGGGGAGAGAATAATTTGGATATGTTTTTAATGTTAGAACAAGGTTTTTGTAAAATTGAGAAGATGTATATAAAATATTAAGTGTAGGATTCCACGACTAAATACAAAATATATGTATAAACATGTTCTATTCTATATGTACAAACAAATTATTTAATATGTATAAACATGTATTAGTTGCAAACAAGTAGATACACATATTGTGAGTGTATTAAGATGTATTAGTAAATTCACAAGCATATATCATTAGAAAAAGAGAGTCTGATTTATAATTGATACCAAAAATAGAATTGCAAAAAGTGGTTAGCATAAAAATGCATACAATTTTTTTAATCATGTAATTAAGTGTGCGCATGATGAAAAATAATAATTGAAAACACATGATTAATGATGACAAATAAATTGACTTACATGTAACTCTACATTACATATTTATAACTTCCAAACAGAATAAGGATTGCATGTAATATAATTATGAAATGTTCGTATTAGTCTCTACATTACGTATTTATAACTTCCAACCAGAATAAGGAGTGCATTTAATATATGAGATGCCCATATTAGTATGAAGTACCCAATTTGACCCAAGTAATACCCATCCAATTAATCTTTTTCTATTATCTTGTTTCTACATCTCTATATTTGTAGAAAATTTAATAAAGATGTATTGTTGTATATATTTGAATTTTGTTTTTACATTTATATTGTAAATTTATTTATAATAACTTTTCTTCTTCTTTTGTAAATCAGCTTGATGCAGGAACTTGTCTAAGTGAAGGAGTAGGTGAGGGTGTTTGTCGGGCCTCAAAGGGACTATGGTTCGAACTAGAATACCCAAATTATCTAGGATTCTGCGCTGCCATTCTACTTCTCGTCATCCGCATCGCGTTTACAGTTGGCTTGGGCACTATTCCATCTGCCTTGGATGCAGAGATATATACAGTCTGATACCGTGCTTTTGGAGCTGGAATTGCGACAACAACAAAATGGATAGTTCATTTATATTATACCTACAAAATTTTAGATTTGCAAGCAAGCTGGAATCCGTGGATAATATTCTTGGTCACTGCATTTTTATCCACATGTTGCCTAATTCCCATATATTGGTGGTTGCTCGAAACTAGTCGGGTGGCACTTGAAAACATTAGGGTACCCAACTAGTATGTTTTGATTTTGCCCCCGTTTCTCCTTGTGTGTTTAGGAGGGAGAAAATAATAATCCGTGGATAATATTCCTTGTCGACGCATTTTTATCCACATGTTGCCTAATTCCATGTATTGGTGGTTGCCCGAAATCAGTCTGGTGGCACTTGAAAACGTTAGGGTACCCAACTTGTATGTTTTGATTTTGCTCCCGTTTCTCCTTGTGTGATTAGGGGGGAGAGAATAATTTGGATATGTTTTTAATGTTAGAACAAGGTTTTTGTAAAATTGAGAAGATGTATATAAAATATTAAGTGTAGGATTCCACGACTAAATACAAAATATATGTATAAACATGTTCTATTCTATATGTACAAACACATTATTTAATATGTATAAACATGTATTAGTTGCAAACAAGTAGATACACATATTGTGAGTGTATTAAGATGTATTAGTAAATTCATAAGCATATATCATTAGAAAAAGAGAGTCTTATTTATAATTGATACCAAAAATAGAATTGCAAAAAGTGGTTAACATAAAAATGCATACAATTTTTTTTAATCAAGTAATTAAGTGTGCGCATGATGACAAATAATAATTGAAAACACATGATTAATGATGACAAATAATAATTGAGAAGATGTGCTAGGCATGGGTCGAGGGGGACAGTTGCCCCTGGCCCTACCAAAAACCCTTATACTTTAACTAATTTTTGTGTTTTATTTTCTATATTTTTATTTTTATTTTTTATGTATCTCTTTTATATTCCAAGATTCATTGAAAATAATAGAAAGGAAACATTTCCTATTTTATTTTATTTTTTTAAGGTTCAAAAGTTATAAAAATATACATAGGATAAAAAAAAAAAAAAAAGCAAAAAAAAAATGTTTCCTTTTAAAAAGTGTTAAGAGCTCAAATTCTCTAATAATATATTTATATATATATTATAGATATATATATATATATATTTCATTAAAATGAGTCTATAAATAATAAAATTTGAAAATAATTATATAATAAATTCCATACTTTGATATTGTTTTCTAGCTAAATTTTAAAATTTTAGATAGACAGATGATTACGATATGGTGTTTAACAAAAACCAAACATAAGTTATACTTGAGATTATCGAATTACTAAAAATCATTAGATCAGAATTAGAAATGAAATTTATGAGAAAATCACAAAACGGCTTGTTGATATGTAAAAAAAACTCTATCAAATAAACACAATATAATAGTTATGCTATTTTTTATGGGTCATCTAACATTAAAATACCGTTTATTATTCATATGGCTTTTATTTTATTGTCCATATCGGTCTTAAGTATTATATATGTAATGTGTGTATGTTCATAATGTGTATGCATCTACATATGTCATATATATAAAAAACAAAAAGTATGTATCTACATGTGTTCGTGATTATATGAAGCCCTATATATGTTAGTTATAATTTTTTCCTCCCAAAGTTAAATATTGGCTCCGCCACTAGTCCTAGATACACATGAATGATCATGTAAGTTGCTATAAATGGGTGTATGAATGACAATTTTTATCAATTGTAGACTTATTGTTCTTCATAGGAGCTATCATCAGGTTATTGTCGGTCACCTATTTTCATTGTTGGTCAATTTTTTTTTTTATGGATTTTTTTTTGATAATATCATAAACCTTTATTGAATGAAAGGGAAATCAAAGGGGATCATAACCAGATGAATATTGTCTAAATCTATGCAACTTGGCCCTAGAACTAGAGATACATTAATGGGAATAAATGTGATGGTTGTCATCACTCACCAAGGCCAACCCTAAAAATTATGAGGTCTGAAATGATACAAAAAATGAGACATTTTATCTAATAAAACATTTTTTTTTTTTTTTTAATTCAAAGTTTTGTATAGAGTTATATTATCAAAATTTTTTTATGCCTTTAAAAATTATAAATGTTTTAAAAAACTTTGGGCCGAGGTCCGAAATAGTCACTCACCTCGCACTCTTGCATATGCTCAAGACCATCTTGCTTGTCACTCTACATCTCGGAAACTTTCCTCCTAGAATTAGAGGTATATTAGTAGGAATAAAATATAAAAATAAAAAAGTTATTTATGTCGCTTTTTATTCTTGGGCAGAGATGAGATTAATCTCAACAACTTTTGCTTTATTAGGTGGACTTGCCATTGGCATGGCACAAAGAAAACTAAGTAAATTGATAAAAAGAGATTGATGAAGAAGAAGAGTGTAAGTTTATGATCAAAGAGATTGACGAAGAAGATAATAGGATGGTAGGTTCAGCCATAATGAAATATAAAAGGCTTAAGATCCAACTTTTATTATGTTTTTTTTGCTAAATGTGAATTTCATTAAAACTACGAAAAAACAAAATTACAAAGCAAGCAAATCTCTACTCCAAGCCTCTTTGACCGAGGGAGGAAGAGAGTGAAACAAACAACTAAAAGGTAGACAACACGAAGGTGCAACCTTGGCTACAAGCATGTGCCATTTGGTTTGCATCTCGTCTACCCCAACTAAAATTACAAGAAGGAAATAAACAAGCTAATTCTAGAGAATGTTCAGTAACAGTACGGATCTTCCAGGGACACTTGTCTAAGGGACCTAAGAGAGCATCAACGCATATTTTTGCATCACTTTCAACTAAAATGTTGACAAAACCTTCAGCCAAAGCTAGTTCAAGAGCCCAGTTAATAGCTGCTGCCTCAGCCATAGCAGGGTCCAGGGTGACAGCCTGTTTAGTCCATGCTTTAACAAGGGAACCACCACTATCTCTTGCAATAACTGCTATAAAGGCTTTGTCACTGAGGACGGAAGCATCCACATTATATATATATATATGATGAAATAAACCCTATTACCTTTGACATATAGTTATTTAAGTGGCAAGGACGGTTTTGGAGGGATGCGAAGTCCTTCGTAGTAATTGAATTGTGGAAGGATTAGATTGTTGGTTCAAAAGGAAGCTACGTTATTTTATACATGTGAAAAAAGTCAAAAACTCTTTGGAATCACTTGACACTTTATCAGAGTTTTACTTAAAAAGAAATTAACTTAATAATTATTTTGAAACAATTTTCATGAAAATATTTTCAAGATTAGGCACCAAATCATATAAAGAAAAATGGACCCGCAAAGCTTGAAATAAATGCTCTCACGGAACTAATTGAAAAAATAGGCATAAATACAATGAACTAATCTGTATACGTTCATCACGACTGTATTCCACAAGAGGCAAGAAAGGAAAGATTAGCTCCAATCATTTCATAGATTCTAGCACAAAAGGATTTAAATTGTTGGACAATCTCACAGGAATTTATAGTAGACGACCCTCTATTAGAATTATAATTTTTTTTTTTAAGAAATTGAATATTTGGTAACATTATAGTTTTTATCTTGTCACAAGACTGATTGCTAGTAGATTAGTTGATCCAACAGCCCAATCCACAATTTTAGGTGCTAAACAAATACAACTTCAAAATCATGTGAGATAACTAGAATGAGAAGATATAATAATCTGTAAAGCAGGTTATTTATTTATTTTTTCTTCAGTAACACCTTCTTCGATCTGAGTACTAAATGACATAACTGCATGTAAACTCCCTTGTAATGATGTAGCAGTTGAAAACAAGGGTAGTGGTAAAAGCATGAAAAAATCTCCTCTCTGTTGACTTTTTCAGTTTTAGGATTGGGAGGGGGTGTAGGGATTAGGATCAATGTGTAAGTGTAACCCATGAAAAATTTAACTTCTGTGCCCACATTTTTAATTTTTTAATTTAGACCTATATATATATATATATATATATTTTTTAAATGTAGTCCACCCAAATTAGCTATGCTCATTTATTGTTTACTCTCTCTCATTGTTAAATGTTCCAAGAAAAAGGAAAGGAAAATGATATGGCCTACCTGATACAGATTGAGTTCCTGATTTTATGATGTGATCCTTGTTTTAGTTACTTAGTGCTTCCTCTCTAGTTAAAAAAAAGTTGATATTTTCGCTCTGTTTCTACAATTCCTTCTGGTTGAATCCACTTTTCCCTGTGTGCTAAGAAAATAGGAAGCTTTTTCATAATAAGTTTCTCAAAAATGAACTTCTAGGATGATCTAACCGGTACACTTTTGAGCTATGGTTACTCTTGAGGTGACCTTCAATATGGTGTTCTACTTTATTAGTCTAAAAGGCACCGGATGACAAGTCTTGGTGCTTCCTTGTAAATTGTCTATGTTGAGTTTAGTTGCATCCATTTTCTTAATTGTATGTTAATAAAGCAGCAAGAAGTACTTGAAATGAAAAAGGGTATCTAAGCATTAAAAGCTTTTAAGGTCCATGTACAAGATGTGGTTCTTTTGTTAATGATCTGAGATTTTCTCATATGTACTTTGTAAGTTTTGGTCCCATTGTTGCTTCCTAATCTTAGTACTTAGAGGAAGTTGGATCATAGACCATTTTGCTTTACATATATAAGAGAATAAATTAATTGCTTCCTATGATAAGTCATTAGTTCTGACATCCACGATACACTTAAGAATAAAATAGCACATATTGCTTTCCATGTTGGTTTCATATAAAATTAATTTTCCCCTTTGTAAATTTTTAAAAAACTTTTGTCTCAATTGCCATTATCAATCCGCATATCCAACCCATCTTTTCTCCTCTTCACTCAATTAACCTCAAGTTAACCATCCTCCCATCAGAATTCAAAACACAAGTTTCACTCACATCTTTCTTATGCAATTTGGTGGGTTGTAATTTTTTACATACATTTTGATTATATAAATATGCTAATTCAGGGATACTTTATATCACAATTATGTTATTTGACAAATAAATAAACTTAGAATCGGGTGTTCATAGGGCAAAAGCCACATATATATACAAAAAGAGTAACAAAGAAAACAATTTTTTTGGAACCATTAAGTATATATATATGAACCAAGCATAGTACACTAAGAAACATATACATGTACATAGTCATGGCAACAATGTGTATAACACTTGGGAATATATTTGGATGAATTAAATATAGCCATACAAAAGCCAACATGCACAGAAATTTAGGTAGATATCATATTTGTGTATTACGATTAAATATCACCAAGCAATCTCAAATTTTTTTTTTTTTAAACATGTTCGACAAAAATAAGAAAGCAACTTCTTTTTTTTTTTTTTTTGATTTAGAAAGCAACTTCAAGATCCCATGACTTCTCCTCCCATGAATTCATGTCCTATCATAGCCTTGCCAATATCCCACATCACAACATTTAGATGAGTCACCAATCCTGATGTTAAACAGCCTACTTGTCAGCAATCAATTGATATAAATATTTGGATAATGAATTAACAATAGAAAGATTCGTAGAAATAGCCTGTACAAAATGGTCATTTGAAATGTACTTCAGTATAGATGAGGTTGGAACAGTAAAAAATATCCTTTATATATATATATATATATAATTTTTCAGATCATAATGCACATTAATTCAATGACCAAAATAAGAAAAAATGCATAGAAAACTCAAGGTCGAAAGATTTATTTAACAGAGACTCACAAACTATAAAAATGCCAACTTACCTTGCCACAGACCTATTGTCATGTGGATGCGGAAAGCATTTTCAGAAAGAAAAAAAAAAAACATTGACGCTAGTCATAAATAGAGCATAGAATCAGAACAGAGATTCCACATTACACTTGCAAAGAATTTGGTCAATACCGCTTGTCATTGTTCCTGCTTCATTTTTGTACAACATAACTTCTTTTCCAAGAAATTCAGTCTAATCCTTGGATTTGGACGTAAAATCATATGGGTTGGAGATTTGGCGCAATGAAGTGAGAGTTCAGTCATATTTAGGGGGCCTTGGTGCCACAGAGAGTGCACGTAGATTACATCATCTCTCTGCATTCCATTTGAAGGTTTCTTTGGGGCCGTGGAGGTAGATTAGAGAGGTTGAGCGAAATTTGAATATAATTGTATGTTTAATACTTGGAATTTAGATAGCATGTGAGACTAATTTTAATAAGATTGCACAATAAACTGACATTGGATGCAAGAGGAAATAAATTGAGTCTCTCCCAAGTGCAATAAATGTGTATTTTCTTCTCTTACATGAATAATGGGTTCCACTAATTGAATTCATGGTGGGATCCATCATTCATGTGAGAAGAGTACATATCTATTGTAATTCTAGGAGTACTGAATAATTTTTCCTATAATAATATGAATTTCCCAATATAACAATCATAATAAAGGATAAATTAATTACATTTAATAGACAATTATTATTGCAAAAAGTGGTTACTTAAAAGGGCATACAATTCTCATTGTACACATCTACTGGGCATTTAGCCTAGTGGTGTCCCTCCTTCCCGAATTGACCCATCATTCTATGAGAGTATGGGTTTAATACTTTGATCTCTCTCATACAAATTTGATTATCAATTAATAAATTAGGAAGTTCTGCCCTTGGAATAAAGAACTATAATATGTATAAACATGTTGTATTCTATATGTATAAACATATAATATTTAATATGTATAAAAATATATTGATTGCAAACAAATAGATACACATTGAGAGTGTATTAATATGGATTTAATAAATTCATAAGCAAAAAATATTAAAGAAAAGTACTATGTAACGAATTTTTTCTTCTATAAATACTATTGTACAATGTGGTTAGTGTGTACAATGACGAGATGTCTTAGATAGTACATTGGATGAAGAATTTCAATTTTTTAAGTCTCTGAGTAGACTTCTTGTTTACTACAAGAGCCATTGTTAGACATTTAATAACACCAAAACTCTTTAAATTTTTTGTCGACTTTTTGATGGATTAGGATTTGAAATGTCATAACTGATGTATTTCTACAAATATTACACCTTTTTTGCTAGTGTTCTCTATCCAGATATATATAAGAAACATATTTTCTATCTCTAGTTCTCTACATTACACCTTTGTAACTTACCAAAATTCTACCGATTTCCTATGTTGTTACTAATTGACTTACGTGTAACTCTACATTACATATTTATAACTTCCAACTAGAATAAGGACTGCATTTAATAAAATTATGAGATGTTCGTATTAGTCTCTACATTACATATTTATAACTTCCAACCAGAATAAGGAGTGCATTTAATATATGAGATGCCCGTATTAGTATGAAGTACACAATTTGACCCAATTAATACCCATCCAATTAATCTTTTTCTATTATCTTGTTTCTACATCTCTATATTTGTAGAAAATTTAATAAAGATGTATTGTTGTATATATTTGAATTTTGTTTTTACATCTATATAGTAAATTTATTGATTATAACTTTTCTTCTTCTTTTGTAAATCAGTTTGATACAGGAGCTTGTCTAAGTGAAGGAGTAGGTGAGGGTATATGTCAGGCCTTAAAGGGATTCTGGTTCGAACGAGGATGCCCAAATTATCCAAGATTTTGCGCTGCCATTCTACTTCTCGTCATCGACGTCGCATTTACAGTTGGCTTCGGCACTATTCCATCAGCCTTGAATGCAGAGATATATAGTCTGATACCGTGGTTTTAGAGTAGGAATAGCGACAACAACAAAATGGATAGTGCATTTATATTATACCTACAAAATTTCAAATTTGCAAGCAACCTAGAATCCGTGAATAATATTCTTGGACAACGTATTTTTATCCACATGTTGCCTAATTCCCATATATTGGTGGTTGCTCGAAACCAGTCGAGTAGCACTTGAAAACGTTAGGGTACCCAACTAGTATGTTTTGATTTTGCCCCCGTTTCTCCTTGTGTGATTAGGAGGAAGAAAATAAAAATCCGTGGGTAATATTCTTGGTCAACGCATTTTTATCCACCTATTGCCTAATTCCTTGTATTGGTGGTTGCCCAAAGCCAGTTTGGTGGCACTTGAAAACGTTTGGGTACCCAACTAGTATGTTTTGATTTTGCCCCCGTTTCTCCTTGTGTCATTAAGGGGGACAGAATAATTTGGATATGTTTTTAATGTTAGAACATGTTTTTTGTAAAATTGAGAAGATGAATATAAAATATTAAGTGTAGGATTCCACGACTAAATACAAAATATATGTATAAACATGTTCTATTCTATATGTACAAACACATTATTTAATATGTATAAACATGTATTAGTTGCAAACAAGTAGATACACATATTGTGAGTGTATTAAGATGTATTAGTAAATTCATAAGCTTATATCATTAGAAAAGAGAGTCTTATTTATAATTGATACAAAAAATAGAATTGCAAAAAGTGGTTAACATAAAAATGCATACAATTTTTTTTAATCAAGTAATTAAGTGTGCGCATGATGACAAATAATAATTGAAAACACATGATTAATGATGACAAATAATAATTGAGAAGATGTGCTAGGCATGGGTCGAGTTGGACAGACCCTTATACTTTAACTAATTTTTGTGTTTTATTTATTTTTATTTTTTTTTTATTTTTTATAATATCTCTTTTATATCCTTCAAAATAATGAAAGAAACATTTTTTCTATTTATTTTTTATTTTTTTTATTTGTTTATAAAGTTCATAAAATAAAATATATAGAAAAGAAACAAAAATAAAATTGTTTCCTTTTAGTTTTGTTAAAAAAATATTCTCAAAAATAACAAATTTGATTATTCTTTTTTCTTAATAACAAATTCTGACCCTTCCTATAATTAGGAATTATAATATGTATAAACATGTTGTATTCTATATGTATAAATATATTATTTATATGTGTATAAAATATATTGATTGCAAACAAATAGATACACATTGAGTGTATTAATATGGATTATAAATTCATAAGCAAAAAATATTAAAGAAAAGTACTATGTAACGAATTTTTTCTTCTATAATACTATTGTACATTGTTGTTAGTGTGTACATGACAAGATGTCTTAGAAGTACATTGGATGAAGAATTTCAATTTTTTTAAGTCTCTGGGTAGACTTCTTGTTACTAAAGAGCCATTGTTAGACATTTAATAACACCAAAACTCTTAAATTTTTTGTCGATTTATATGAGATTAGGATTTAAATGTCATAACTGATGTATTTTCTACAAATATTACCGTTTTTTGCTAGTGTTCTCTATCCAATATATATAAGAAACATATTTTCTATCTCTAGTTTTCTACTTACCAAAACTTTGTATTTGTTACATTACCAAAATTATCTACCCTTCTAGTTATGGATTGCATTAACATTAATTTTGAGAAGGTCTCCATATATTTTAAGTTCAACGAATAAGGAGTGCATTTAATTATGAGATACCCATTTATAGTATTTTAAGTACACAATTTGACCCAATTAATACCCATCCAATTAATCTTTTTCTATTATCTTTTTTCTACATCTCTATTTGTAGAAAATTTAAAAAAGATGTATTGTTGTATGTATTTGAATTTTGTTTTTACATCTAGATTGATTATAACTTTTCTTCTTCTTTTGTAAATCAATTTGATACAGGAGCTTTCTAAGTGAAGGAGTAGGCGAGGATATGTTTAGGCCTGAAAGGGATTCTAGTTTGAACAAGGATGCCAAAATTATCCAGGATTCTGCACTGCCATTCTACTTCTCATCCACGTCGCGTTTAGTTGGCTTGGCACTATTCCATCAGCCTTGAAAATAAATATAGTCCGTGGTTTCGGAGTAGGAATAGCGACAACAACAAAATGGATATTCATTTATATTATACCTACAAAATTTCAGATTTGCAAGCAACCTGGAATCTGTGGAATTTCTTGGTCAACGCATTTTTATCCACATAATATACATTATATGTGGTTCCCGAAAACATTGTTCTATTCTATAGTTGTTTTGATTTTGCCCCCGTTTCTCTTGTGTGATTAGGGGGGAGAGAATAATTTGGATATGTTTTTAATGTTAGACAAGGCATTATGTTATAATATTATAGGTATAAACATGTATTAGTTGCAAACTTATTTAATATGTATAATGTATTAGTTGCACATGACACATTGTGAGTGTATTAAGATGTATTAGTAAATTCACAAGCATATATCACTAGAACAAGAGAGTCTTATTTATAATTGATACCAAAAATAGAATTGCAAAAAGTGGTTAACATAAAAATGCATACAATTTTTTTACTCAAGTAATTAAGTGTGCGCATGATGACAAATAATAATTGGAAACACATGATTAATGATGTGAGAACCACGACCCGAGGGTCAAATGGGCCTCAAAATGTGACCCAACTGACGAATGATCATCCCTCTAGAATGAAGATGATGTTACAGTAGAGTCGCCACTTATTTTTGCAAGAAAGAAAAACAAGAAAATTCTTAAAAAAATACTTCTTTTATTCAATTTGGATTGTATGATTACAATTGAGTGTCCAAAACAGAAAATTACATAGCAAAAGTTGTTTCCTAGGTACAATCTAAGAAAATTACATTTGAATGCTTCCTAAATACAGTATAGTAAAATAGAAATTTACATTCACAAAGAAACTAATCTAGAACCTTCAAGACTAGGCTCGGGGGCTTGGTTACAAAACGAGAAGGTGTAAGCACCTCGTTTTGCCCGACTAAAATCGGTCTTCTAGGATAAAGCTTGGCCAAAAACAAATATTTCAATGTACAAAAACATGGTTTATCATAAAATTTATTTTAAAGGTTCAAGTTCTTTATTAAATCATTTACATGTGAAAAAAAAGCATATTATCGTCATCATCATGTGAATAGGCAAACAAATAAAAAATTCAGTCAAGAATGCTTACCTGCATGCACGTGGAAGAAGATCCTGTTGATTGCTTTAGAATCACCAGAGTTATGTTCAACTTTGGCTGCAATCAAAGAATTGGTTAATAGAAGACACAAAGAATTAATCACAATGAAAAACTTTGAAAAGGGGTGAAGAGCAAAGATCAAAAGAGTTGCTGTGTGGCTGCAATGGTGGGGAGTTTGTATACTGCCCAGCTGCAAGAAGAGAACTCCAATGATGCTTCCTTGATGGTCTTCAAGGTACCCGTGAACAGAGCTTCGCCGTAGAATATCCAAAGGGGATTTTTGTGGGAGCTTTTCTCTGTCTTTTAATGGTGGATTATCTAGAGGTGTTTTATGCTTTAGAAATCATACGCAGAATGATCTGGAATTCTCTCTAAAGCTCAAACTTTGGGACCCCTGTAACTGAACTCCTCTTTTCTTTTTATAGCCAAACAAATGATAAGCTATCTTTTGTTTAATTTTGTCTTTTTTATTTTCAAATAATCCCTATTCTTTATCCTCTACCAGCTGTGAACTGACTTGGACGTGTGAGAATTCAAAATTCAAGTTTAGAGATAATTTTGGGATAAAAAACGTGCTCCAGGTTCGAAGTGCCGGATTGGTGGTTCAATGTTCCGGCCGGTACTTCAATGTGCCGGCCGGTACTTCAATGTGTGCTTGAAGTGCCGGCCGGTACTTCAAATCCCAATCAAAGTGCCAAATACAAGCTTGAAGTGCCGGCCGGTACTTCAAACCTTTATCAAAGTACCGGCCGGTACTTTGAGTTAAAAAAAAAACGTTTTCAGCTTCGTTTTTTGTGTTTATCCGTTTGTTCAATATTGTCCCACTTTTTATGATAAACACCAGATATAATAGTGATCTTAATCTTCTTAAAATATTTGAATTGATTTATTTCAATTAATCCTTATATTTTAATTAATTAATCATACTATTTATCCAATTTAAACTGATTTTATCTAACGTAGTAGAGTCCATAATTATTTATTATTACAGGCCAATAAGACGTTTACACCTCATTAATTAAAATCAACCCAATTAATGGACCAATGATAATTAGTTTGGATTAATCCTATGTACCTGGAATTATTAAATCATTATGCACTCTATCCGTTAAATCTTCAATTGATCATAACAGTTGCACTTATGGTCCGATTTGGGCTTGTGACATGTTGTTTGAGTATTTTGAAGTGGAGATTTGTTTAACCAATTCAATTTGTCAATCAAATGGTCAAAATTGTCTTAGAGAAGTTGTATGCTTCGTTCTTTGGTTTTATTTTGGAAAGGAACCTAATTTGTATTGTTTAGGTTATGTAGGTAGCAAAACGTAGGTAGTCTACAAAATGATGACAAATAAATTGACTTACAGTGTTCACTTCTACATTTACTATATTTATAACTTCCTAACCTATTGAATAAGGGCTGCATTTAATATAATTATGTATGTTTGTATTAGTCTCTACATTACATATTTATAACTTCCAACCAGAATAAGGAGTGCATTTAATATATGAGATGCCCGTACTAGTATGAAGTACACAATTTGACCCAAGTAATACCCATCCAATTAATCTTTTTCTATTATCTTGTTTCTACATCTCTATATTTGTAGAAAATTTAATAAAGATGTATTGTTGTATATATTTGAATTTTGTTTTTACATTTATATAATAAATTTATTGATTATAACTTTTCTTCTTCTTTTGTAAATCAGTTTGATACAGGAGCTTGTCTAAGTGAAGGAGTAGGTGAGAGTGCATGTCGGACCTCAAAGGGATTATGGTTCGAACGAGGATGCCTAAATTATTTAGGATCCTGTGCTGCCATTCTACTTTTTGTCATCCGCCTTGCATTTCTAGTTGTCTTTGGCACTATTCTATCAGCCTTGAATGCAGAGATATATACAATCTGATACCGTGGTTTCGGAGCAGGAATAGCGACAACAAATTGGATAGTTCATTTATATTATACCTACAAAATTTTAGATTTGCAAGCAACCAGGAATCTGGGCATAATATTCTTGGTCAATGCACTTTTATCCACATGTTGCCTAATTCCCATATATTGGTGGTTGCCCGAAACCAGTTGGGTGGCACTTGAAAACGTTAGGGTACTCAACTAGTATGTTTTGATTTTGCCCCTGTTTCTCTTTGAGTGATTAGAAGGGAGAAAATAATAATCTGTGGATAATATTCTTGGTCAACGCATTATTATCCACATGTTGCCTAATTCCATGGAATGGTGGTTGCCCGAAACCAGTCATGTGGCACTTGAAAACGTTAGGGTACCCAACTAGTATGTTTTGATTTTGCCCCCGTTTCTCCTTGTGTGATTAGGGGGGAGAGAATAATTTGGATATCTTTTTAAAGTTAGGACAAGGTTTTTGTAAAATTGAGAAGATGTATATAAAATATTAAGTGTAGGATTCCACGGCTAAATACAAAATATATGTATAAACATGTTCTATTCTATATGTACAAACACATTATTTAATATGTATAAACATGTATTAGTTGCAAACAAGTAGATACACATATTGTGAGTGTATTAAGATGTATTAGTAAATTCACAAGCATATATCATTAGAACAAGAGAGTCTTATTTATAATTGATACCAAAAATAGAATTGCAAAAAGTGGTTAACATAAAAATGCATACAATTTTTTTAATCAAGTAATTAAGTGTGCGCATGATGACAAATAATAATTGGAAACACATGATTAATGATGACAAATAAATTGACTTACGGGTAACTCTACATTACATATTTATAACTTTCAACTAGAATAAGGACTGCATTTAATATAATTATGAGATGTTCGTATTAGTCTCTACATTACATATTTATAACTTCCAACCAGAATAAGGAGTGCATTTAATATATGAGATGCCCGTATTAGTATGAAGTACACAATTTGACCCAAGTAATACCCATTCAATTAATCTTTTTCTCTTATCTTGTTTCTAAATCTCTATATTTGTAGAAAATTTAATAAAGATGTATTGTTGTGTATATTTGAATTTTGTTTTTACATTTATATAGTAAATTTATTGATAATAACTTTTCTTCTTCTTTTGTAAATCAATTTGATACAGGAGCTTGTCTAAGTGAAGGAGTAGGTGATGGTGTATGTCGAGCCTCAACGGGATTATGGTTCGAACTAGAATGCCCAAATTAGCTAGGATTTTGTGCTGCCATTCAACTACTCGTCATCCGCGTCACGTTTACAGTTGGCTTGGGCACTATTCCATCAGGCTTGAATGCAGAGATATATACAGTCTGATACCGTGATGTCGGAGTAGAAATAGCGACAACAACAAAATGGATAGTTCATTTATATTATACCTACAAAATTTCAGATTGCAAGCAACGTGGAATCCGTGGATAATATTCTTGGTCAACGCATTTTTATCCACTTGTTGCATAATTCCCATATATTGGTGGTTGCCCGAAACCAGTTGGGTAGCACTTAAAAACGTTAGGGTACCCAACTTGTATGTTTTGATTTTGCCCCCGTTTCTCCTTGCGTGATTAGGGGGGAGAGAATAATTTGGATATGTTTTTAATGTTAGAACAAGGTTTTTGTAAAATTGAGAAAATGTATATAAAATATTAAGTGTAGGATTCCACGACTAAATACAAAATATATGTATAAACATGTTCTATTCTATATGTACAAACACATTATTTAATGGATAGTTCATTTATATTACACCTACAAAATTTCAAATTTACAAGCAACCTGGAATCTGTGGATAATATTCTTGGTCAACGCATTTTTATCCACATGTTGCCTAATTTTCATATATTGGTGGTTGCCCAAAACCAATTGGGTGGCACTTGAAAACATTAGGGTACCCAACTAGTATGTTTTGATTTTGCCCCCGTTTCTCCTTGTGTGATTAGGGGGGAGAGAATAATTTGGATATGTTTTGGGTTAATTACACTTTACCACCCTGAACTATCACCCATTTTTCACTTCACCCCCTAAACTTTAAAAAGTAACAATTGACCCCCTAAAGTATTTAAATTGCATGGCCGTTACCCCTTGATGCCAAAATTCAGTTAAAATAGACGGAATGGAGCCACACGTGACACGCACGTGCTCTCGGGCCCACCAGATTAACTTTACCAACTTATTTTTTTTCAAATCCCCGAATTACCCCTTACCCCCTCAACTAATCTGAGATAAAAAACAAAGGAACAGCCGTGTAACAAATTTGCCCCAAAACCAAACCCTCGATCAATAACCCCCCAAAACCGGCGTTGACCCACGGAGAATACCCCGATCTCACCGGCGCTGACCCAACCATTCAATCCCCGGCGCTGAAGCTCCGATCTCCATAGCCAACGTTGGTCCAGCTGAAGCTCCGATCTCCATAGCCAAAACACCTTCAACCTCGATCAATAACCCCCAAAACCGAAACTTGACCCAATAACCCCCAAACCGGCGTTGACCCACTGAGAAAACCCTCAATCAGTCGAACCCGAAGTTGCAACCCAAGAACACCGTAGAACACCGTGAACAAAATCAAACCCGTGGTGGAATTTCGATGAAGATGCAGGGATCCCGATCACACGGTGGTGGAAATTCTGAGAGTGCACAGTCAGCAAATTCTCGTGGTAGTTTCCTTTTATCAAAGCCAAAAGAAAGCCTGAAACATTATCAAAGTCCAAGAAGGCAAAGACCAAATAGTGACACTTCTTAGGAGTAGTTGGTTCATCAAACATTTTGGTAGTGTCTAACAATTCTAAATTAGAAAGCTGAAAGTATAATTTTATTTTTTTTTGAAATGATTACAAAGGGATTCATCAATATGTCCTGTTCAATTGTGTGATAGTTAGTAGCATGAATGGTTGGGTCAACGCCGGTGAGATCGGGTATTCTCCGTGGGTCAATGCTGGTTTTGGAGGGTTATTGATCGAGGGTTTTGGTTTTGGGGGCCAATTTGTTACACGGCTGTTCATTTGTTTTTTTTATCTCAGATTAGTTAAGGGGGTAAGGGGTAATTCGGGGATTTTAAAAAAAATAAGTTGGTAAAGTTAATCTGGTGGGCCCGAGAGCACGTGTGTGTCACGTGTGGCTCCATTCCGTCTATTTTAACTGGATTTTGGCATCGGGGGGTAACGGCCGTGCAATTTTAATAGTTTAGGGGGTCAATTGTTACTTTTTAAAGTTTAGGGGGTGAAGTGAAAAATGGGTGATAGTTCAGGGTGGTAAAGTGTAATTAACCCATATGTTTTTAATGTTAGAACAAGGTTTTTGTAAAATTGAGAAGATGTATATAAAATATTAAGTGTAGGATTCCACAACTAAATATAAAATATATGTATAAACAGGTTCTATTCTACATGTACAAACAAATTATTTAATAAAAATAAACATGTATTAGTTGCAAACAAGTAGATACACATATTATGAGTGTATTAAGATGTATTAGTAAATTCACAAGCATATATCATTAGAAAAAGAGTCTTATTTATAATTGATACCAAAAATAGAATTGCAAAAAGTGGTTAACATAAAAATGCATACAATTTTTATAATCAAGAAATTAATTGTGCGCATGATGACAAATAATAATTGAAAACACATGATTAATGATGACAAATAAATTGACTTACGTGTAACTCTACATTACATATTTATAACTTCCAACCAAAATAAGGACTGCATTTAATATAATTATGAGATGCTCGTATTAGTCTCTACATTACATATTTATAACTTTCAACCAGAATAAGGACTGCATTTAATATATGAGATGCCTGTATTAGTATGAAGTACACAATTTGACCCAATATATACCCATCCAATTAATCTTTTTCTATTATCTTGTTTCTACATCTCTATATTTGTAGAAAATTTAATAAAGATGTATTGTTGTATATATTTGAATTTTTTTTTTACATTTATATAGTAAATTTATTGATTATAACTTTTCTTCTTCTTTTGTAAATCAGTTTGATACAGGAGCTTGTCTAAGTGAAGGAGTAGGTGAGGGTGTATGTCAAGCCTTAAAGGGACTCTGGTTCGAACGAGGATGCCCAAATTATCTAGGATTCTGTGCTACCATTCTACTTCTCGTCATCCGCATCGCGTTTACAGTTGGCTTGGGCACTATTCCATTAGCCTTGAATACAGAAATATATATAGTCTGATACCGTGGTTTCGAAGCAGGAATAGCGACAACAACAAAATGGATTAGTTCATTTATATTATACCTACAAAATTTCAAATTTGCATGCAACCTGGAATCCGTGGATAATATTCTTGGTCAACGCATTTTTATCCACATGTTGCCTAATTCCCATATATTGGTGGTTGCCTGAAACCAGTCGGGTGGCACTTGAAATTGTTAGGGTACCCAACTAGTATGTTTTGATTTTGCCCCCATTTCTCCTTGTATGATTAGGGAGGAGTGAATAATATGGATATGTTTTTAATGTTCGAACAAGGTTTTTGTAAAATCGAGAAGATGTATATAAAATATTAAGTGTAGGATTCCACGACTAAATACAAAATATATGTATAAACATGTTCTATTCTATATGTACAAACACATTATTTAATATGTATAAACATGTATTAGTTGCAAACAAGTAGATAAACATATTATGAGTGTATTAAGATGTATTAGTAAATTCATGAGCATATATCATTAGAAAAGAGAGTCTTATTTATAATTGATACCAAAAATAGAATTGCAAAAAGTGGTTAGCATAAAAATGCGTCCAATTTTTCTTAATCAAGCAATTAAGTGTGCGCATGATGACAAATAATAATTGAAAACACATGATTAATGATGACAAATAAATTGACTTACGTGTAACTCTACTTTACATATAGCTTGTCTATGTGAAGGAGTAGGTGAGGGTGTATGTCAGGCCTTAAAGGGACTCTGGTTCGAACAAGGATGCCTAAATTATCTAGGATTTTGCGCTTCCATTTTACTTCTCATCATTTGCATCGCGTTTACAGTTGGCTTGGGCATTTTTCCATCAGCCTTGAATACAAAGATATATATAGTCCAATACCGTGGTTTCGAAGCAGGAATAGCGACAACAACAAAATGGATATTTCATTTATATTATAAATACAAAATTTCAAATTTGCATGCAACCCGGAATCCGTGGATAATATTCTTGGTCAACGCATTTTTATCCACATATTGCCCAATTCCCATATATTGGTGGTTGCTCGAAACCAGTCGGGTGGCACTTGAAAACGTTAGGGTACCCAACTAGTATGTTTTGATTTTGCCCCCTGTTTCTCCTTGTATGACTAGGGGGGAGAGAATAATTTGGATATGTTTTTAATGTTCGAACAAGGTTTTTGTAAAATCAAGAAGATGTATATAAAATATTAAGTGTAGGATTCCACGACTAAATACAAAATATATGTATAAACATGTTCTATTCTATATGTACAAACACATTATTTAATATGTATAAACATGTATTAGTTGCAAACAAGTAGATAAACATATTATGAGTGTATTAAGATGTATTAGTAAATTCATGAGCATATATCATTAGAAAAGAGTCTTATTTATAATTGATACCAAAAATAGAATTGCAAAAAGTGGTTAGCATAAAAATGCGTCCAATTTTTCTTAATCAAGCAATTAAGTGTGCGCATGATGACAAATAATAATTGAAAACACATGATTAATGATGACAAATAAATTGACTTACGTGTAACTCTACATTACATATTTATAACTTTCAACCAGAATAAGGACTGCATTTAATATAATTATGAGATGTTCGTATTAGTATTTACATTACATATTTATAATTTCCAACTAGAATAAGGAGTGCATTTAATATATGAGATGCCCGTGTTTGTATGAAGTACACAATTTGACCAAAGTAATACCCATCCAATTAATCTTTTTCTATTATCTTGTTTCTATATCTCTATATTTGTAGAAAATTTAATAAAGATGTATTGTTGTATATATTTGAATTTTGTTTTTACATTTATATAGTAAATTTATTGATTATAACTTTTCTTCTTCTTTTGTAAATCAGTTTGATACAGGAGCTTGTCTAAGTAAAGGAGTCGGTGAGGGTGTATGTCGGGCCTTAAAGGGATTATGGTTCGAACGAGGATGCGAAATCATCTAAGATACTATGCTGCCATTCTACTTCTCGTCATCCGCATCACGTTTACAGATGGCTTGGGCGTTATTCCAATACAAAATTTCAGATTTGCAAGCAACCTGGAATCCGTGGATAATATTCTTGGTCAACGCATTTTTATCCACATGTTGTCTAATTCGCATATATTGGTGGTTGCCCAAAACTAGTCGGGTGGCACTTGAAAACTCTAGGGTACCTAACTAGTATGTTTTGATTTTGCCCCCGTTTCTCCTTGTGTGATTAGGAAGGAGAAAATAATAATCCGTGGATAATATTCTTGGTCAACGCATTTTTATCCACATGTTGCCTAATTCCATGTATTGGTGGTTGCCCGAAACCAGTCAGGTGGCACTTGAAAACGTTAGGGTACCCAACTAGTATGTCTTGATTTTGCCCCGTTTCTCCTTGTGTGACTAGGGGGGAGAGAATAATTTGGATATGTTTTTAATGTTAGAACAAGGTTTTTGTAAAATTGAGAAGATGTATATAAAATATTAAGTGTAGGATTCCACGACTAAATACCAAATATATGTATAAACATGTTCTATTCTATATGTACAAACACATTATTTAATATGTATAAACATGTATTAGTTGCAAACAAGTAGATACACATATTGTGAGTGTATTAAGATGTATTAGTAAATTCACAAGCTTATATCATTAGAAAAGAGAGTCTTATTTATAATTGATACCAAAAATAGAATTGCAAAAAGTGGTTAACATAAATATGCATACAATTTTTTTAAATCAAGGAATAAATTGTGTGCATGATGAAAAATAATAATTGAAAACACATGATTAATGATGACAAATAATAACTAAGAAGATATCCTAGGCATGGGCAGAGCCAAGGTGGGTCGAGGGGGACAATTGCCCCTGGCTCTACCAAAAACCCTTATACTTTAACTAATTTTTGTGTTTTATTTTCTACATATTTATTTATATTTATATATCTCTTTTATATTCAAGGATTCATTGAAAATAATAGAAAGGAAACATTTCCTATTTTATTTTATTTTTGTAAGGTTTAAAAGTTATAAAAACTAGTCGCAAACCCGTGCGATGCATGGAAAATTTACTGAATATAATATTTAAAGAAAATAAACTTTATATCGAATTAAATTGAAAATGACTCAATGAATAAATTAAAACCTAAAAAAAGAATAAATGAATTCAAAGGAATTCCTCCGCAAAATAAAGAGAAAACATAGATTAAAATAAAAAATAAAATAAAAACATTATCCCTTATACAACCATCAAAAGAGGCATCAACACCTTAAAGCAACTGGTAAACCCTACAACTAATAACCTGGTGTCTTCTATTATGCCAAAAATCTATAGTAGAATCAACACCTTGATGCATTACCCTTCAATAACCACATGATAATATCCTTCTTGCTTGGCTATTTGCACTGCCCCAAATTTTCCTTTTGCTTCTATAACTCAAGTGGATTAATCTTGAAGCCACCATCATTGGGTACTAAAATGTGGATCACCAAAATGCAAACAATATAATCTTAACTTATCAATTAAGTTTTTTTGGTTTTACCATAACCATGAGGATTTAAGTTCCCAAAGAAAAATATTTATTAATCTTGGCGTAACCCAATTGAAACTAAAAGTAAGTTTTAACATAGTAGTGGCAACGGAACCAAAAAAGAAGAAAAAAAGAAGAAGCTAATACTATGGATTTATGTTTAGCTACAAAAAAGGTTGCTGCCACCACCATTTGAGATGGGCTTATCCAAGTAATAAACTTCTTCCTCTGACTCCAAGTAATTGGCATCCTCATCGTCCAAACTTTACCATTATAGAAAATGTATAAGAGAAAAGATACCATTCTCAAAACTATTAAAGAAAGATCATTTGAAACACAACTCCTACAAAATTATATGAATTCAACAAAACAATTAAATTTTGCTTTAATAAGAATGGAGGTGAAATCTTCAAACTACCTCCGTACAATTATTTTGGCATATCAGTGTTTAGCATTTTATATGGTCTTGAGATACTATTTGGGGAGGAAGGAAAGGTGGTACAATTTTTTTTTTAAATAAATATTTCACTAATAAAAAAGAAATGACTATGTACATAGGAAGTGTACACAGCAACATACAAAGAGATTAAACCTCAACAACACAACTGTCAAGCATTCAAGATAATGACTTTGAACAAAATAAATTAGAAGCCTTCAACCAATTGTATAAGGTTTGCAAGAAAGAAAATTTCAGTGCTGGAATTGATTGCTCCTCCCCAGACAAAGTTCTAATATTCCGCTCACGCCATAGCACCACATGAGACAATGTGGAATGGCCTTCCGAATAGAACCTGACTCAAAAAGGAAGAGTACAAAATACAACATTATTCATATGGAAGGGAAGAAAGGAAGAGAAGAGGCAAGCAGTACGTCAATGTCAAAATCAGCTAAAAGGATGGCTGCCTTCGTTAGATATGTGCAAACCTAACTCCTTAATAATGTTAGTGTCGGCTTGTCTATTGTTCAACATTGCATTATTTCCACGGACAATAAAAAATCACAACCAATCTCTTCCCCTAAAATACATTGATCTGCCAAGCCTAACTTAAGTCATATTCAAAAAATAAAAAGGCGCTTATTTTGTGAGATTTAACATCCTCATCTTTTTAAAACAGATATTTTGAGTAGGCAAACAGATAATTTGTTAGCAGAAACTATAATACCCAATATTGGTCATTACAAATTAGCAAGAACTGTTACCTTTTTCATGTGTTTGTGGTAATGTTGAGCAGATTTAACTTTAGATCAAAGACAGAAAGCTAAAAAGACATGGTATTTTAGATACATATTGAGATTCACCACAACACATGTCTCAATGGAATTTCAGCAAACACATAGAGTGCGACAATAACCAAACCAATAAATGTAATAAGCCTAGATTTGAACAATTTGACAGAAAAACAAAAAAACAAAAAAAACACATTGTATATTAGATACATATTGAGATTCACTACAACACATGTCTCAATGGAATTTCAGCAAACACATAGTGTGCGACAATAACCAAACCAATAAATGTAATGATTCTATAACCAAAACCACACACTCCCTCTGGAACACACACACAACCCGTTTCAGCAAACAACTGAAACATGGAGCACACAGATAACCCATTTCAGCAAACAACTAAAACGTGGAACACACACAGAGACTCATTGACAGTACAAAAAAAATCAAGGAGGAAGATAGATTAATAACTCACCTTGGGTTCCTACAAGCAATTGAGGGGAGTGAGATGTGATCTATTTAAAACAATTTCAACTGAAGCAAAGAAAGGGCAAAAAATAAGGAATAGTAACAATAGAATTCAGGACTCCAAAAGGGGCAGAAATCAATCCGTTTCAGTTGGTTGCCGACTTGCCGTTTCAAAAAGAAGAAGCACAGATTTATTGGTAAGGCAGTCTGTTTCAGTTGGTTGCCGTTTCAAAAAGAAGAAGCCCCAGCTGCCGTGAGAGAGAGAGCGTTTTTGCGGCTGAGAGAGAAGCAGACCGTGACAAAGAGAGAGTGTCTTTGCAGGTGAGAGAGAAGCAGACCGTGAAAGAAAGAGAGAGGTGTTATCGGGAGATTGACCGTGAGAGAGAGAGAGAGAGAGAGAGAGAGGGAGGTGAATTGTTATAATGATAAAGAAAATTATAATGATGTGTAAAATTGTAATGAGAGAAAAGATGATGTGGCAAATTTTTATGAAGTCAAACTAAAGGAAAAAAAGTCAACAAAGCTTTGAGTTTACATATAGTATAGATATACAAGGATAGGGAAAAAAAAAAATTTAATAGAAGATAACACAAATATTTTTTCCTTTTAAAAAGGGTTAAGAGCTCAAATTCTCTATGTAATAATTATCATATATAATATATATAATATTATATATATATATATATATATATAATATATATATATTTCATTAAAATGAGTCTATAAATAATAAAATTTGAAAATAATTATATAATAAATTCCATAATATGATATTGTTTTCTAGCTGAATTTTAAAATTTGAAATACACAAATGATTACTATATGGTGTTTAACAAAAACCAAACATAAGTTATACTTGAGATTATCGAATTACTAAAAATCATTATATCAGAATTAGAAATGAAATTTATGAAAAAAATCACAACACAGCTTGTTGATATGTAAAAAAAAAAAAAAAAAAAAAAAAAAAAAAAAAAAAAAAAAAAACACATAAACACAATATAATAGTTATGCTATTTTTTATGGGTCATCTAACATTAAAATACCGTTTATTATTCATATGGCTTTTATTTTATTGTCCATATCGGTCTTAAGTATTATATATGTAATGTGTGTATGTTCATAATGTGTATGCATCTACATATGTCTTATAAAAATAAAAAATAAAAAAATTATGTATCTACATGTGTTCGTGATTATAATTTTTTCCTCCCAAAGTTAAATATTGGCTCCGCCATTAGTCCTAGATACACATGAATGATCATGTAAGTTGCTATAAATGGGTGTATGAATGACAATTTTTATCAATAGTAGACTTATTGTTCTTCATAGGAGCTATGATCAGGTTATTGTCGGTCACCTATTTTCATTGTTGGCCAATTTTTTTTTTGATGGATTTTTTTTTGATAATATCATAAACTTTTATTGAATGAAAGGGAAATCAAAGGGGATCAGAACCAGAAGAATACTGTCTAAATCTCTGCAACTTGGCCCTAGAACCAGAGATACATTAATGGGAATAAATGTGATGCTTGTCACCACTTACCAGGGCCAACCCTAAAAATTATGAGGTCTGAAATGGTACCAAAAATGAGACCTTCTATCTAATAAAATATTTTTTTTAAAAAAATTCAAAGTTTTGTATAGGGTTATATTATCAAAAAATTTTTATGCCTTTAAAAATTATAAATGTTTTAAAACTTTTTGAGGCGAGGTCCAAAACAATCACTCACCTCGCACTCTCGCATATGCTCAGGACCATCTTGCTTGTCACTCTGACACTCTACATCTCGGAAACTTTCCTCCTAGAATTAGAGGTATATTAGTAGGAATAAAATATAAAAATAAAGAAGTTATTTATGCCGCTTTTTATTCTTGGGCAGAGATGAGATTAATCTCAACAACTTTTGCTTTATTAGGTGGACTTGCCATTGGCATGGCACAAAGAAAACTAAGTAAATTGATAAAAAGAGATTGATGAAGAAGAAGAGTGTAAGTTTATGATCAAAGAGATTGACGAAGAAGATAATAGGATGGTAGGTTCAGCCATAATGAAATATAAAAGGCTTATATATATATATATATATATATATATATATATATATATATATATGATGAAATAAACCCTATTACCTTTTGACATATAGTTATTTAAGTGGCAAGGACGGTTTTGGAGGGATGCGAAGTCCTTCGTAGTAATTGAATTGTGGAAGGATTAGATTGTTGGTTCAAATGGAAGCTACGTGATTTTATACATGTGAAAAAACTCTTTGGAATCACTTGACAATCAGAGTTTTACTTAAAAAGAAATTATCTTAATAATTATTTTGAAAAAAATTTGATGAAAATATTTTCAAGATTAGGCACCAAATCATATAAAGAAAAATGGACCCGCAAAGCATGAAATAAATGCTCTCACGGAACTACTTGAAAAAATAGGCACAAATACAATGAACTAATTTGATTGATGCAAAGAGTTCAGAAGGAAAACTTCTAAAAGGTTAAAATGGCAGATTTGCTAGTCCTGGCCACTCCCAAAGCTGTCACGGTTCTCATGCTGCCAGCCATAGCCCTGACCATCACGGCTTGCTTCAGGATAGAACTTTCTTTTAAGCTGGGACGGGTGAGGTGGGGGTGGCGGTGGCGGCGGGAGTGTCATGGGCTGTGGTGCTAAAATACCCTTGCCATCCCTTGGATCCATCACATTGCCACTCTGCACTTGTTCCATGCCCTTGTTAGCCAAATGTGGGGGCGGATTGCGTCCATAGTCACCTTGATGAAATGCAACTTTCCCATGAGAATCTGATGTATTTGCAAAGCCTTCTAACACTCCATGACCACTATGTGGATGCTCAAAGGGCGCACCAACAAAGCCTGCATTCCAGGGCTGACCATAAGTTGCTGAGAAATTTACACCACCTGCTTGAACTGGTGGGAAACCCAACAATGACCCCTGTTCTGCTCCTACTTCTGAAGCTGATTCCTGCCGTGTCATCTCAAAGGGAGCACTGTAAAATGGTTGACCTCCCTCAGTCTGGAAAGGAGGATAGCCAAAAGGTGGAGGGGGATTTAGCATTGGATTTGTATTAACTGGCACGGCAAAATTAGGTGGCTGAATGGAATGCATAGGTGGGTATTCGGGAAACGGGTTCTCAGATAGGATTCCCTGCTGCTTGTCAGGAAACTGGCCAGATTCTTGTTGTGTGTCAAAACCCTGTTGATGGAATCGGTTTTGAGGACCCAGCCTGTCAAAGCCTTGGGGTCGGCCGTTGTCAGGTTGCAGCTCTGATGGGTGATTTGATACTTGTCCAAAACCTGGTGGTTGCTTTGGCTGTGCGCTTGTCCTTGAAGATGGTGGTTCTCTAGGTTGCTGTCGACGAGTTTTGTCATCACGATCATGAAGCTGGGAATTTGAACCTGGAGAAAAGACAGGTCTTGGGGGAGCCCGGACTGTGGAATCCGAAGCTGTAGGTTGTTTAACACTCTGCGAATCTGCTTCATTTCCATCTTCTTTCTCAGCATTAGGTTCCAGAAGGTCAGCATGGCTTTCGTTGATATGAGATTCAAATTCAGACCTCTTCAGAAAAGACTTTAGACAATGAGGTGCTGCACAGATGAAGATCCCTTCCATCATTTTAATCGTCTGAATCTTCTGTATACGTTCATCACAACTGTATTCCACAAGAGGCAAGAAAGGACAGATTAGCTCCAATCATTTCATAGATTCTAGCACAAAAGGATTTAAATTGTTGGACAAATTCTCACAGGAATTTATAGTAATGTAGAAGACCCTCTATTAAAATTATAATTTTTTTAAAGAAATTGAATATTTGGTAACAGCATAGTTTTTATTTTGTCACAAGACTGATTGCTAGTAGATTAGTTGATCCAACAGCCCAATCCACAATGTTAAATGCTAAACAGATACAACTTCAAAATCATGTGAGATAACTACAATGAGAAGATATAATAATTTGTAAAGCAGATTATTTATTTATTTTTTCTTCAGTAACACCTGCATCTGAGTACTATATGACATAACTGTAGACTCCCCTGTAATGATGTAGCAGTTGAAAACAAGGGTAGTAGTAAAAGCATGAAATATCTCCTCTCTGTTGGCTTCTTCGGTTTAAGGATTGGGAGGGGGTGTAGGGATTAGGATCAATGTGAAGTGTAACCCATGAAAACTTTAACTTCTGTGCCTCAAATCATGTTTCACCCTCAGTGGCAGCAATGTAGAAGTGGTACTTTTCCTCATTTAAAGAGTCTCACGATTTGAATCTTTGTAATTAGTTTTTTTTTTTTTTTTTGGGGGGGGGGGGGGCTGGGAGGAATTGTGAGGGTTCCTCCCTAGTTCATAGCCTACACACACGTATTATGTATGTATGTGCCTTATATGGTTCAAAAGCAGTATTCTATTCTTTTTTAATTGGTAAGTTACACACACCCTATGGATCTTGAACCCATGAGTACATACTATTTGAGCACCGCTTTTTTAAGTGAAAACCAAGCTTCACTAATTCATGTACCAGCAGGACTTTAATTACTTTAAATTTTCTCTCTCAATGTTTCATAATCCTAGGTCTTTAGCAACTCTAGAAATCATTAATGAGTGACAAGTTTAAACACTTAAAACTGATTGCAAGTAGAGAACCTCTAAATCACAAAAAATAAAAAATAAAATCTTCTGAGTATAGATACATGTGCAAGAGTGAAAGAAATGTGGGCACAAACAAGTGCTGAAATTCGTAAGTACTGTAAAACGCTAAAAAAAATCTTGCATATTTGGTTTTTAGCAAGGTGTTAAAAGGAAAGAAAAAGTTGCAAAACATAGATATTGAGTCATGCATTGTAACGACACAAGAAATATGCAAGCTATTTAGCTTAGTGATAGGAAGATCAGATATCCACTCACAGGTAGCAAATTGAATCACTCCTAGCACAATCGAGACAGAAGGCATGCTCACAGGGGCTCTGCAAGAGCACAAACATGTTAGATAAGAGTAAATCCACACAAAGCTACAAAAACACTTCTAGTATACATGTCCTATGCAGCTAAACTGAAAAGAAACAGATACAAGCAGCCTTCAATTTTGATAGGGCTCACATTCTTACATAGGGAATTGACAATCAGCACCCAACTACATAACATGCCTTTAATTAAGGGTAACAAGCTTTTCAGTTTCTTTTAATAAGTGCCCCTCAAAACACATTAATGCATACAAAAAATACAAACTAAAACAACTGAGCACACAACAAAATAACCAAAGTGAATTATTCAAAACTTCCTGAGCTTCCCACCAAGTAATGTATTTACAGGAAACAGTGAGAACGAAAAGGTCGAACAAGGACCCCAAAAGTTAACCAATGATCATATCACATCCACTAAACAAGTCAAACCGCACAACTATAATAAAATTAAACCACCGCCTAATTCCATAAGGAAGCCGTTTCCCCTCTTTCAAGGTTAATTTGAAGATTTTATTTATCCATTCTATAATAAAATTACATTTAAGCTAATCTTGTTCTATATAATACATGGCCCTCAGGGAGTGTTGATATATTTAAATGTTCATATTAAGGTTTTTAATCAAATAATTCAATGAAACATAAAAAGTTTAAAGGCAACCAAGGGAAAAGTACAATGATGTTGAGTAATTACCAAGCGTCCATAGATAGCAATTGGGAAATCACAGCGGACACAGAAATGTACACGCTCACCAAGCGGGCGACGGGACCTACGACCGACAGTCTTGACAAGGGAAGCAGCAGTTGCCCCACCAATACCCTTTGCTACAGGAAGATCAGCAAGGATAAGATGATCAGGGCACGCAACCGTCACAGTTTCCACCGGCAATGGCTTCGCTCCTCCACCACCTTCCGCAGCCGGAACCTTACTAAGCCGGATCTGAAGCATCTTTCACCAAACCAATCTCACTCTTCTTCACTTTTTTTCTCCTAAATTCACCTACAAATCAATCATATAACTAAAAAAATCAATCCCTTTTACTTCCACTTAATCTATCAAGAACAACTATTTTATCAATTATAACCATAACCATAACAATCAATCTTATAAGGCCTTGTTTGAAATGCAAATCCAAAACCATATTCACAACTTTACTTTTCTATTTCAATAATAAATTTTTGTGTTTCTCAGATAGAACCCTAAGATAATAATAATAATAATAATAATTATAAGGATTTTCGAGCAAGAATATATGAAAAAACAAATATATAAGAAGAAAAAAAAAGGCAGTGAAGAAAGCTTACACTGTGGCAATCTCTGCGGTTTCGTTAATACAGTCTCTGCGTTTGTTCTGTTCTTCGTTCTCTCTGTGTTTTTGTTTCTTTTATTATTGCTCTTTGGAAAGAAATTCGACTTTTATAAACGACAGACGTTTATTTATTTTATGATTACAAGGCCCCACTTTGGAGATGGATGGCTACACTTTGGTGTTTCTAATTTGTATGTCGTTTTGGTGCAGTAATAGAAAAAGTATGTTGTTTAATTTATGGGAGGGAGGAGATGTCACGGAACTAGAAGGCTCTTTGTTACTTTAATCTTATATTAAGTTGTAGGGTTAATTGTGATTATTCACTCTAAATTATAGGATATTTGAAGTGTATATATTTAATTATAAAATTTTGCAATTAACACCCTAGATTAATCTTTTAATTAGGATGTTGATTACATGATTTTTGTAGTTTATAATGCACATTGCAAATGCCCCGTTAATTTAAAGTGCTTAGTAGCTATTATAATTTGATAATTGGGGGTGGGTGAATTCGATGACATGTCATATAATTAGAGTTGATTCCTCAAATATTATAACACATAATAGGTATTATAAATGGGTCATTTCAAAATGACTTCGTAATCCAAACTATAGTATTACTAATTTTGCAAACGGTCATGTTTTCACTACTTTAAACCCAAAAATCGTGTTTGCAGAAACACAAATGACATGCTTTATAATCATGAAATTTAATGCACTTATGTCATATTTTGTTTGCATTTTATCAAAAAAATTTCAACTTTTATATGCCAAAAGTATGAGAGATTTTTAATCAATTAAATGAGCATCCATATAAATCTTATTCTTATATACTCTTCCTACATTCATATTTTGATAGTTTATGATATTGGAGTAAATTAAATAGGACGATGAAAACTAAATAATATAACTTTGCACACAACTCCAACTCCTTAGAAAGCAAACAACAAATTAAACACCTCCTTCCAAACAAAAGCATAACAAAAATGAGTATATTTAGAAGAAGAAAAAAACAATTTAGACACATTTATTCACCCAAAAACTTTCTGTACATAACTAAACACACACATTTCCCTACTTTTGCTCTGTTAGTGTTTTTCTATCTCGAGTAGAACAAGCATGCAGAGCCGGTCCTGGGGTAAGCCTAGCAAGACCTTAGGCTTGGGCAACCCCCAATAAGGCAACCACAGAGGGCAACCATAGGAAAAAAAAATTGTTGGTTGCTTAGTGTTTAGTGTTTACTCTGTTTCCACTACCACAAACTCGAAAGATCAAGCATTCTAACAAGGTCAGTCAAGCGTTTCTGGAAGTGAAAATGTAGAGGAGACTGGGCATTTTTGGAGCAGTTCGGACAAAGAAAGAGAGAAAGGAAATAAGAGAAAGGGAAGAGAGAAAGCATATGATACTTTAGAGAGGGAAGAAGATCGGAATAAAGAGGAAGAAACAATTTTTTTTTTTTTGATATATGATAGTAAAGTGAGACAAATAATAAGAGATAGATATTATAAGAAATGTGTAAAATATAAAAGGGAATTATAAGAATTTCGGTCCGAGTTTCATTAACTTTGATTCTATTCCTTGCAATTCATCACACTTTTGAGAAAATGAAAAATTAAGAAACGAATTCTCCTGCTCATTCCATTCCTCTTATATAAACTTGAGTATTCTTAGAAGATTCTTTATATTCTATTCACTTTCTCCTACGAGGCGGCCTGTAAAACTAACCAGACGTTGAATGATGATTTTCTTTTGCTAAAATGAATGATGATTTTCTTGCTTCATAATGACGCTTTCTTTAATATGTATGCTTGGTCAGTCTTAGAGATTAATGTTGCGATATAGATTCGGATCAATGTCGAATTAAACGAACCTAAACCACTTTGCATATTTGTTTCAAAATAGGTGGTTTTCAACTTTTTGTACGACATAAAAAAAATAAAAATTTTAAAAACTTCGGTTTTTAACGTTTTTTACTCCTTGTGGTGTTGTAGAACTGCAAAATCCAAAGTTATAAATTGGAGCTCTGAAGTTATTAAAGACAAGGGAGCCTGATTGCTAAGCACCTGTCTTCATCTCATGATTGTTTGTAGTGGAGTCAATGCCCATATCGTTTATATTGACTCACTATCAGTAACAATTTTGGGCAAGTTCACAAAATGGGTTTGTCTTTACTTGACTTTGTCTTACTGGGCTGGCAAATTAGAGATAAATTGGACAGGAAGCACAAGGCAAGAAAAATCAACGAGGGCCTTAAAGGGTACATCAGTGATTAAATGGGTCAATAAAATGACAGGGAAGCAACATGTAATCCAGAAAACAATGATCATTATTTTCAAGCTAAAACTATTCTCTATGTTTCTCTTGCAGAACCCTTCATCTCAATTACTAAAATGAGGAGACAGTGAGAACTGAAAAGTTTAGTATTTTGTAAACAACCTCCATTGACTGCAGGCGCAAAGCACTTGAAAAATCCTCCATAAGTAATACTTGAGATTATCTAATTACTAAAAAGTAATTACATGAGAATTAAAAGTGAAATTTTGACTATGAAAAACTAACAGCACGGCTTATTCATATATACATATATATATATAGATGATGATGAAATAAATCCTATTACCTTTTGACATATAGTTATATAGGTGGATTTGGGTCACAGAAATTCATGTTTAGTATTGGTTAAAACAGTTGCAGATGTGATTTTATGGAGGATGAAGAATCTTACAGTGGGAATATTATTAGTAACTCGAGCTGCAATTAACTGGTTAAGGCTTTTGAAGATAATCAGTTGTGGCCTTTATGATACAGATTGAGTTCCGTATTTTATAATTTGATCCTTGTTTTAGTTACCTAGTGCTTCTTCTCTAATTAAAAAAGTTGATTTTTTTTGTTCTGTTTCTACAATTCCTTCCTGTTACATATGTTAGTTTCCTTATTTGATTTAAATTGTTCAGATATCACATTTTATGCAATAAGTTCAAGTTTCCCTGGGAATGTGCATTTTAATTTGAGCTATTGTGGGTTTCGCTAGTGATCCAGCTTTGTTTTCATTTGAAAGATGTCTTATTTTCTAACTTTGAATCCGTATTTCCTGGGTGAAATACTTAGAAGTGATAATTAAGCATCAGTCATTATAGATGGTTTCCTTGTGCCTGCCAATACCTAAATATTCACTTATCATTCTTGAAAAAGATGAATGCAGCAAGTACTGTCTAGGGAAGTGGTTTGTGATCCATCTCACTGATGAACTGAGCCCTGTGCTATGAAAAAAGCAAGCTTTTTAATAATAAGTTTCTCAAAACTGAACTTCTATGATGATCTAAACAGGTGCACTTTTGAGCTATGGTTACTCTTGAGGTGACCTTCAATATTTATATGGTGTTCTACTTTATTAGTCTAAAAGGCACCGGATGACAGGTCTTGGTGCTTCCTTGTAAATTGTCTATGTTGAGTTTAGTTGCATCCATTTTATTTATTGTTCTTAATGTTATAATTAGTCCATTGGGCTTTGGGCTCTACCCATCTATATATTTATTTATGCATCACTCTCTTTTCTTGTACATCACATTACTTGTGCACCACTCTCTTACCTTGTACATCACTCATATGCCTCCTATATAAAGACACTCTATTGTATTGTATTACTCATTTCAATATACAAAGAATTATTCATAATTCTAACATGGTATCAGAGCCATTGCTCTAAGTGTTTCGTGCAGTTCTTCGTCTTTCCTGGCGTTCTTACGCTGCCACAGTCATCTCCGGTATTGCTTTGCCGCTGCCGTCAGAATTCCGGTGTGCCCGCTACCGTCAAGGGTTGAATCCATCGCCAAAGACTCACTGCCTTCATCAGATTTTTTGCTCCAAGCCTCCGATCGAAACACCTCAACCACCACTGGATAGATCTTCTCACGCCGGACTTAGTGGCACAAAAATCGCCGCCATCCAACGTTGCACTCTCCGTCTGAAGATTCTACCCGCCGTCACGCCTCATCACACGCCAAGCACCTGCCTCTGCCACGTGTCACCTTGTCACTACGCCACATCAACCCTAATGCCCAGTCAGTGCCACGTCATCTCCACGTCAGCTCGTTGACCGTTGACTTTTTGCGTTGACTTTTTAGGGTTGATCGTTGACTTTTTTGCAACTCAGGTGTTTCTTACTCAGTTTTTTGTCCTGATTCCATTTTTGCTGTCTGTTTTTGCATATTTTGTCTCTAAATGGCTCAAACTGAGATCTCTCACCCCATTCATGTTACTTTGAATGGTATAAACTATTTTGTTTGGTCTCAATCTATGCGCAGCTTCATTAAAGGTCGAAAACTATGGTTTTATGTCACTGGTGAGATGAAGAAGCCAATTAAGGGCTCCTCTAAGGATGAAGATGCTTTCAGGATCCGTCTGATTGAATGGGATAGCAACAATCATCAGATTCTTACTTGGCTACGCAATACCTTCATCCCATCCATTTCTAATCTGTTGGGAAATTTTGATGATGTTCGTATTACCTAGGATATGCTCACCAAACTATATTCCTCCCTACATGGCACCCGGGAATATCAGCTTTCGATTGAACAGTATTAGATTAGGCAAGACCCTAGCCAGTCTATCAATGATTTCTTTGCTCATTTCCAATTCATATGGACCAACTTGATCTTGCTAATCCACCATGGGATACTCCCAATGATGCAATGAGGTATGCTACCCGTCGTGATCAGATGCGTTTCTACCAATTTCTTATGGCCTTGCATGATGATTATGAGCCTGTCTGTAGTCAGTTGCTTCACCAGATTCCCATTCCATCTTTAGACGCAGCACTCAATGAACTTGTTCGTGAGGAGACTCGTCTACAAACCTTACAAGCTCAGAACAAGCTCAATGTCTTGGCTACTACGTCACCTCTTGCACCCCTTCAGCAGTCTGACTCTGATCAGTCTAGCTCGAATACTCGTCGTTTAGATAAAAAATCCAACAAATTTTGCTGATATTACAAGAAGCATGGCCATACTATTGAGACTTGTTATCATCGCAATCGAAGCACTGCTGCTGTTACTCAAGGTAATACCGATCAGACACCCATTGCTGCTGTTGCTCCTGCACACTCTGGATCCACCATCACACTCACCACAGATCAATTGGAAGACATCATCGCTCAGGCTCTCGTCCGGGCTGGTAATGCATCCTCTTCCTCTGCTCTTTCTGTCCTGCCTAGTAAGTTCTCCTCATGGCTTCTTGACTCTGTCTGTTGCAATCACATGACCCCTTACCCATCATTTTTCTCCTACACTAGCTCTACCCGTCATGCACCTACTATTCACACAGCTAATGGCTCCACTATGCTTGTTTGTAGTATAGGCATCGTTTCTACTTCCAAACTCTCAATTTTCGATGTCTTTCATGTGCCTAAACTTTCTTATAATCTACTTTCTGTGGGTCAATTAGCTAAACTTGGCTATCGCATTATCCTTAATTACTTTGGTTGTATTGTGCATGATCTTAGGACGAGACAGGAACTTGGGATCGGCCGTAGAATTGGGCGTTTGTTTGAGATTTCCAGTCTCGTCTTCCTACTAGTGGTGTCTCTGCAGCTACCTCATCTTCACCTTCCTTATCACTTTGGCATTCTCGGCTCGGGCATGCATCATCTTCCCGGGTACAACAGCTAGTCTCTAGGGGTTTATTAGGTCCAGTGTCTAAGGACAATTTTGATTGTGTTTCATGTCAATTAGGAAAACAACCAGTTTTGCCTTTTCATAATAATGAGTCCATGTCTACTGGAATTTTTTACTTAATTCATTCTAATGTTTGGGGACCTTCCCCTATTAATAGTATTGGTGGATCTCGCTATTTTGTTGTGTTTGTTGATGATTATTCTCGTTATAGTTGGGTTTACTAAACATTTATCGTAACTTTACAAACATGGTTAAAACTCAATTCTCCAAAACAATTAAAGTTTTTCATTCTGACAATGCACGTGAACTTACCCAACATGCATTTGAACATATTCTATATTCCCATGGAACTGTTCATCAATTCTCATGCCTAGGCACCTCTCAGCAAAACGGAAAAGCCGAAAGAAAACTTCGACACATCCTTGACACTGTTCATGCTCTCCTCCTGTCTTCCAAAGTTCTTGTACCCTTTTGGGGAGAAGCTATTCTCACTGCTGACCATGCCATCAATCGTATTCTAAGCCCAACCATTTCTAATTAGACTCCTTATGAGCGCCTTTTTGGATCTCCACCTCATTATCAACATCTCCAATCCTTTAGCTTTGCCTGTTTCGTCCTTCTTCAGCCTCATGAACATAACAAACTCAAGCCTCGTTCTCGTCTTTGTTGCTTCCTTGGTTATGGCGAAACTCAAAAAGGATATCGATGTTATGATCCTATTGCTCATCGCCTTCGTATCTCCTGCCATGTTGTCTTTTGGGAGCATCATCTGTTCACTGAGGTATCTCAATTTCGTCCCTCTTTCTCTCTCTCCTCTCTCTCAGATCTTTTTCCAGATGTGTCTACTCCTTCTCCAGAGTTGTTTCCTCCTTCTCCGGAAGTGTCTACCTCCATTCTGCAGACTAAGTCATCTGACCACTCTTCTGGATCATCATCTGACGTGACGTCTCATTCTTCGCCTGAGTCCCCAGCTCCTGCACCTTCAGAGGATCCTGCACCTGCAACCACACTTCGTCGTTCCTCTTGGGTAACATCTCTTCCCTCTCATTTGTGTGACTTCCATTGTTACACTGCCCTTGCTACACTGCACGAGCCTCACTCCTATCGTGAGGCCTCCTTTAACCCTTTATGGCAGGCTGCAATGATTGAGGAACTTGATGCATTATCTAGAAACCGTACTTGGGACCTGGTTGATCTGCCTCCTGACAAATCTGTGGTTGGTTGTAAGTGGGTGCTCAAAATCAAAACTCGGTCTGACGGATCCATTGAGCAATACAAATCTCGTCTTGTTGCCAAAGGTTTCACACAGGAGTATGGCATTGATTATGAAAAAACCTTTGCTCTAGTTGCTCGCCTTTCATCTGTCCGCACCTTATTGGCTGTTGCAGCCTCTCGTCAATGGAAGCTATTTTAGATGGATGTCAAAAATGCATTCCTCAATAGGGACTTGAGTGAAGAAGTCTATATGTAACCTCCACCTAGTATTTCTCATCCACCTGACAAGGTGTGCCGACTTCGTCGTGCCCTTTATGGTCTGAAACAAGCACCTCGAGTTTGGTTTGCTAAGTTCAGCTCTACAGTTTCTCGACTGGGTTTTTCCATAAGTTCTTATGATTCTACCCTCTTCCTCCGTCGCACCGGCAAACGTACCATTTTGCTTCTTCTTTATGTTGATGATTTGATCATTACCGGTGATGACCTTAGTGGGATTCAAGAACTTAAGGATTTCCTAAGTCAGATTTTTGAGATGAAAGACCTTGGCCATCTTAGTTACTTTTTGGGTCTTGAGATTACTTCCTCTAATGATGGTTTCTACCTCACTCAAGACAAGTACACCTCCGATCTTCTGTCTCGAGCTGGCCTTACCGATCATAAGATTGTTGATACACCGATCGAACTTAATGCGTGCGTGACTCCTTCCTCTGGAGAACCATTGCCTAATCCTACTCTTTATCGGCAATTGGTTGGCAGCCTAGTCTATCTCAGAGTCACTCAACTAGAAATCTCATATGCAATTCATCAAGTGAGCCAGTTTATGTTTGCTCCACGATCGACTCACTATGCTGCTGTCCTGTGCATCCTTCAATACCTTAAGGGCACTCTTTTCCACGGTCTCCACTTCTCTGCTCAGTCTCCGCTTATTTTGAGAGCCTACTCTGATGCTGGGCAGGGGATCCTACTGATCGCCGATCCACTACTGGTTATTACTTTCTCCTTGGCTCTTCTTTAATTTCTTGGCGAAGCAAGAAACAGTCTGTTGTGGCTCGCTCTAGTACAGAGACTGAATATCGTGCCCTTGCTGATACCACATCTGAACTCCTCTGATTGCGATGGTTACTACAGGATTTAGGTGCGTCCACTTCCTCTACTACTCCTATCTATTATGACAATAGGAGTGCTATTCAGATTGCTCGTAATGATGTCTTCCACGAGCGGACCAAACACATCGAAATCGATTGTCATCTTGTTCGGCATCACCTTCTCCAGGGTTCCCTCCAGTTGATCTCTGTTTCCTCTCACGATCAGCTAGCCGACATCTTTACCAAGTCACATCCCACCGGACATTTCCGTGATCTGGTTTCCAAACTCTAGTTGGTTTCTCATCCTCCACCTTGAGTTTGAGGGGGGCTATTAATGTTATAATTAGTTCATTGGGTTTTGGGCTTTAGCCCGTGTATATATTTACTTGTGCATCACTCTCTTTCCTTGTACAACACATTACTTGTGCACCACTCTCTTACTTTGTACATCACTCATATGCCTCCTATATAAAGGCACTCTACTGTATTGTATTACTCACTTTAATATACAGAGAATTATTCATAATTCTAACAATTGTAAGTTAATAAAGTAGCAAGAGGTACATGAAATGAAAAGCTTTTAAGGTCCATATACAAGATGTGGTTCTTTTGTTAATGATCTGAGATTTTCTCATATGCATGGAGGCGCAGAGGACTTTAAGTTTCTGAAAACTCTTCCAGATGATGAAAAGATGGGATGGATACAATTAACTTGATCCGAACTAGTCCTTGTGTTAATTGCGAGATTGTTTTTATTTTTGATGTTGTGAAAAAACCCATCTATTTTGGGTTCTTTTGATATAGAACTTCTTAGTTGTTAAGAGATGACAACTCTAAGTATAAAACTTCTTATTTTATGTTTCTTATCTTTGATGACAATTGTAAGCATGAAACTTTTTAGTTGTTAAGATATGACAAATGAACTTAGCTACAATTTTGTAATTTACTTGTTAGCAGGCGCATGTTTCTACTAATTTTTAAAATGATTGTTTTTGTGTTAATTATTTTTCATATCTTAAAAATAATAGTCATTATTGATTAATGGAGAAGATAATGAAGATAAAGAGAGGATTTTAAATCCAAATTTATAAGTTATTAAAATATTCAAAAATTTAAAATCCAAATCCAAATCCAAATATCTAAACGCAACCTAGATTTTAAAATTTTGAATTTCAAATCCTCCTTGGTACAAAATAAAACCAAACAAGAAATTTTATAATCAATGGATTTGGAATCAAGGTATTTCAAATCTATTGATTAAAAATCTAAATCCAAATCCAAATATCCAAACGGAACCTAGGTGATGTCAAAATTTACATTCAAATAGATTCAATCCTATAGAAGTATAATTCCTTTTCACAAAAAGTATAAATCAAATAAGACTATGATGGATTCAGATCCCAATTCAGGGTTTACTCGTTGTGAAGTTGCAAAAAAGATTATCAGAATTTTTATGTTCGTAGTATTATTCTTTACAAATTAATATCCTTAATTGCCTCAAAACTTGTGCTAAGTCATATAAAATGCTGATTTAGCACAAAGCACACATTTTTTCACCCTCTTTTTTATTATTGAATGAAGGCCATGATGAGTAAATTGGTAAAACAATATAACTATACTAAATATACAATCCACTGCGGTCTGCAAAGCAAAGGCCTAAAAGTAAAACCATCATCTCATTTGACACTAGTATTAAGAGGAGGTAGAAAACAAAACAACAACTAAACTTAAATCCCAAAATTTTTGAGGTCTTTAATCCTCAACAAACACAGAAAAAGTACAAAATTACTAGATTGAATTAACACAATTCTAGAAGGCTTCTTCAAGAATAGAAAGAATAAACAAAGACACAAGCTAAAACTACATAAAATAATATAACGAATTTGTTCCTATATAGGCATGCATGATGCTCTAATTACCACCCAACAACCTTCTATAGTCAATAGCCAAGCTTGAATTACCAAGAAAACTAGGCATACCTCGATCCAACAAACCATCCAAATTCATGACACCAATGTTAAGTATCCCTTGAGGCATGCCTGATGAATCACGCACATGGAAAGCCATGACCTTACCACAAATATCTTCACTACCCCAAAATTGATTTTTATCAATCAAACTATCCAACAAGATATTAACTTTACCAATGAGCCTGTCCTTCCTGTAACGCCGCTTGCAGTATATTTCAAGTACCAATGTAGAATTAGGCCTCTCAAACACCAAATCTTTATCAATTGAAACTATGAACTTGTCATTCCACGTGGGGTTCTTGTCTCCGGCTTTGTCAACCCTTGAAGTCAGCTTTTGTTGTGGGCTAATCCATGCAACCACGTAGGTTCTTATGCTTGATGTCGATGAGGATGCTTTGTATGAAGGCAATTCTTGGGCAGAGATGAGATTAATCTCCACAACTGTTGCTTTATTAGGTGGAGTTGCCATTGTCTTTGCCATCACACAAAGAAAACTAAGCAAATTGATGAAGAAGAATGTGATGGTAGGTTGAGTCCTAGGCCAAGGGCGATATATATATATGATGAAATAAATCCTAGTTTAATTAGTTGTAGGTGGCAAATACAGTTTTGGAGGGATACGGATTGCAAAGTCCTCATAACATAAAATTGTATATATGTGGCACGTTTCTTTGGTTCGTAGTAATTGAGTTGTTGAAGAATTAGATTTGGTTCGTAGTAATTGTGTTATAGAAGGATTAGATTGTTGGTTGAAGTGATCATTGACTCGTAGAAGGTTTAAATTTAATGTGTCCTTGGCCACACGGAGAAGCTATGTGAGTTACTACTTAATACATGTGAAAAAAGTCCTATTGGTGGCTTTGAAAGGGTTCTACATGACCCTAGCCACACAGAACACATATAGAAATTTAATAATCACATGATTTATCCGCTTCAAGATTTTACTAGTTGAGCTGAGTGGAACCAACATCACATGATTTAATTTGTTTACTAATATTTTGCAAGAAACACATCTTTCTAATATTATAAAAATTATTTTAATAATATTAATTTTTACAATATATATATATATATATATATGTTGACCGACTTGATGCAAACACGCAGGATATGAAGGATATAAGTTTGTAAGGGGTGGTTTTTCGTGTCACGCCACGTGTCGCAACGAGATCGGTTGGAACACGGACTGAACTTTCAAGGGTACGGGAGTTGAACCCAAGACTCAACCCAAGGCCCAAAAGTAGGCCCAGGGGCTAATGGGGCACCTTCCTTAAAGAAATGAGAGCCGAATCTGCCAAGGCCCAAGTTCAATGGACAACAGCAGTAACAATAACCAAGTGGCCCAAAAATGGGGTCTTGTTTATGAAGGCCCAAAATAACAATGGACTAGTGCTCTCACTGTTCTATGGAGAATCTGGACTCAAAGTATAGCAACTTGAACCCAATATGGCCTCAAAATCATTAAGGCATGAATTCGTCACTAATATCTTCTGCAATAAATCGAACTCATAACAATGAAATTGTAGGAATCAAAAGAGTTTGACTAAGCGGGAGAGAACTAATCCTATGGAGCATGCATGGAAGTGTTTAGGCTTTTATGGTGTAAGTCTCAAGGTTGAAGAAGATCAAGAGCTTAATATGATGTTTACTGCTGTAACCTGAATATCTGCCAAGTAACACTTTTGGAGATGTGAGCTTAGATCATAGTGTCTTGGGCTTGGGTTGGTGTTTAGGGTTGAGAATCAGAGTTTTAAGGTTGAAGATGACCTTAGAACTCCATACTTAGGGGTGTGTACTAGAGAATGCACTTAGAAGAGAATAGCCTGATTACTGCTGCAATGAGTTTCAGACTACCTTTGCACTCTCAGTGGTATTCGTGGGTAAGTGTTTGGGATAGTGAAAAATGGTGATGTCTAGGCTTGGCTTAAGCTGGTTGTGTTGTGGTTGGGTTGTGTTGGGTTAAGCTAAGTTGCGTTGAGTTGTGCTAAGTTAGGTTATCCCTTAGGTGGTGTTCAAGGGTCCCATTTATAGAAGGTTTCATGGTGGTATGGGCTGGTTATGCATGCTCCTTGGCTTTGGTTTCCAAGAAAATAACAGCTCTGCCCCCCAGTAAGCCTTGAGCCATTATTTTGGTGGAAACCTAGCCTATATGATTAATTCCCCACCTCCAAACCAAACTCCCTAAGTCCTACAAAAATGGAGAAGTGAACCTAGCACAGAGCTGGGCTGTAAGGGTCACTTCCTCAGCCTCCATTGGCTGGCTATGTCATGATGGTGAAGATAAAATAAGACTTTCTGCTTTGTCACGGATTACTGCCGCGTCTGGTGGCCAATGGTGACCGGAATCCTTGTCATGATTACTGTTCAGGCGGCCAATCCATGGGTTCAGAGCTTCATTGGTCTGAGGAAGATATGCCATCATGATAACCTGCTTGTTTAAGCAATCTTTTATACTTTTGGGCTGAGCTGACTCTAGCTTGTGTGCTGTTACTGCTGCAGAGCATGCAGCCAATGGCTGTGATTTCTCAGTTGTATTTCTGGTCCAATCGGTGGGCTTCTTTGTGCTTTTCAGGTCTGAAATGAGTTAAATGAGGGAGACAAGCTCATTCTCCAATTTCTGAAAAGGAGGAGAGAGAAATGTGGGTCCCAAGAGAGAGCCATTACTTGTTCAGCTTTTATTTAAAGCTGTTCTGACTTTTGTGGGGCCCTATGGACAGCTGTCTCAGCTGACTAAGGCTGGGTAAAGGCCTTGGGCTTGCTCTTGGGCCTTAGTTGCTCATTAAACACTCTCTTTAGGCCCGAAATAACACACTAAGATTGATAGCAGGAGTTTTTCGGGCTGGGCCTTTAATTGGACATAACCAAGTTTAAATAATCCATTTAATTCCCAATATTTGAGACCCATTCAAGCTGGTCAGTGGGCAGGAACGGAAATGGGCCAATACTCCAGGCTGAACTTGCTGGGCTTCCGCAGTAGCTTGTATTATTTGGGCCCAATGACTTAATGGGAGTTAATATGTATTTGGGCTTTAAAAATTAGCCCTCTACAAAGTTTTATTACATTAAAACATAAAATTATGATAAATCATCAAAATTATTAAAATTTATTTTAAATTTTTTTGAATTTTTTTGGTAATATAATTGTATAGACTTAGGTATATAAATATCTTTTTAGAAAACTGTCTAATTTTCAAATAATAGATTTGTAAGTAATAGACATTATTTTTTTACCTAACAGGTTCATTAAAATATAAGAAATTTAAATAGGTAAATTGTTTAAAATAAATAAATATAGAAGTAAGTATTAGAAGTATGATGATATACCTAAATTTTTTCAAAAAACTTCAATATATACCTTGATTTCTATTAAGAAATTATATAATATTCAACCTTTCTTCCTGCTATCTTGGCATCTGTTTCCAATTATTCAACACAAGTTTAGAAGATTCGAAAATTTAATAAATATATAAAAATAAGAATATTATAATTAAAAGTATAGGACATACAGTTAAACATTACATACATATAAAGATTTTTCTATCTAACATATATAAACATATGCATTAGTTACCATGAATAAGAATATATTATTTTAAAACAACAAGATAAACTGAAGACGGATGAGGAGTAGAAGGTATTGATGGTGGTAGGTGTACGTAGTGTAGCAATAAAAAGTTGTAGTGTAGATTCTTTTGTCAAATGGAATTATGGTCTTTGATAGCATTGTTGGTCTCTAATGTAGATGACAATCACATCAAGGTGGTGATCACAGACATTAAGC
>OU015762.1:51488120-51528212 GCA_907173295.1 Fagus sylvatica | reverse complement strand
AATGGGACCAGAACTAATCTGGACAATAGAATCAGAGGTGCATTAATGGGAATAAGTGTGATGCTTGTCACCAGGGCTAGCCCTAAAAATTATGAGGTCTAAAGCGATACCAAAAATGAGACATCCTATCTAAAAAAAAAAGGTTTTTCAAATTTTTGTATAGGTTACATTATCATTGAGCCTTCTTAGTCTTGGATCAAATGGATCATCATAAGACATGCCAAATCGTGGCTGGTTGGGATTGAGTTGTACCTCATGAGTTGGAGACCTCATAGGCATGGCATTCCTTGCTTCAACACCGATTAGAATTGGCTCAACTGGTTCAAGAATTGGAGGTTGCTCACCAACATTTGGAACTCCTCCACCTTGACCTGATTGTGCTCCTCCTTGTGGCTCGGGTTGAACCAGTGGTGCTTGTTGCCTTGGAGGTAGTCTATCCTCCACTAGAGCTTGCAAATTGGAAAAGATATTTTCAATTCTATCCATTCTAGCACCAAGTAACCCGATTACATTAGCTTGCTCATCAATTTGTTGTTGAATTCCTTGCAAATTTTCATGGAGCACCTTAATTAGCACCCCGTTTCTAGTCTCTTGCACCATGACTCGTAACTTGCTCTGATACCAAATGAAAGGATCATCTTGATCTTGCTGCCTTTGATCCAATCTCACACTCAAACACTCAATCTTGTAGTTCTTAAGGAGAACTAGGCCTATTTAATTGAACTAAGCTAAGAATTACACTACAATTACACTAATATTCTAGAGAGGTAAACTAGAGAGAATGTAGAGCAACTAAGCTTTAGCTTTGCATTTCAATGGATAAAATGAATGAAATGGGAGGGAAAGGTAGTTATAGGCATGGCTTGCATGACCAAAAGACATGCAAGGCTCCTATTGGCCAAACTAGATCAAGACTCTCATTGGCCGGTTTGGATATAGAATGTACAACCTCTCTTAAGTTCTAACAACCTAGGTATAAACAGGAATGCATTCTCTAGAATTCATTCCCAAAATAAAGGATCCAAACGCAGCCTTAAACATCTCTTTCCAAAAAAAAAAAGAGTAAAAAAGAAACAAATAATGAAAATGAATATGGTTAGAAAATGAGAAGAAAAAACAATTTAGACACATATACTCATCGCAAAAAATTTTCGCACAATTTTTTATTTTTTTTTTAAGTAACTTTCCGCATATCACTATAACAGAACAGACACATTTCCCTACTTTCGCTCTGTTAGGGTTTTTGTATCCCAAGGAGAACAAGCATGGTAGGTCGCAAACACAGCAAATATCAAAATGCAAACCGTGAACCTTGCGCTATTTGTGGTACGCTCTTCGAGCAGGCTAGCCAAATAGAACAACACATCACCGACTCCATGTCAGTCCGAGAATCATAATTCATAGTGAATTACATTTGTTCTATAATAGGTTTGTTGTATAAAATTTTATTGTCCATCACAAGCTGATCATGGTCATTTATAATGATTCTGAGGGATAATACCATCCCTTAACTGTATTTGTCCATGAGAACCTACAGGACAAAGGCATTCAACTGTGTTTTTTTTAATTAATAAAATCAGTGCTAAAATTACGGAGTAATTAACTAGCTATATGAGTTTGCAATTAAAAGTTTCTTTTTTATAATGGTCTTAATAATAACTGACAAGTCCATTAAACAATCCAATTATCCAAAGGAAAAGAAATCTAAAAACTCTAAGCAAACATAAATAACAAATACAAATGAGGATCTGAGACAAAAAACCATAATTAAATTACAGACTTATGGGCCAAACAAATAATATCAATTGCAGCTGCTTAAATTAAAAATACAAGTATTTTATTTTTTTATTATTTATGAATTCAATTCAGATCATTCACATATACGTACAAGTTGTTATGAAAAAATTAAATACCAATTATTAACATTTCAAAAGGTAATTTTCTTTTCACACTATGACAAAAATGGGTTGGCTGCCATTAAGGAAGCATAGTTAGCACACACTAGCTTCTCATGCTAGTTTCATCATGGAGAAGGATGCCAGCTTGGGTTGGTATGTTCAATCTACCATCTATTGGGTGTTTATGTAAAATGAAATTCTGGTCTCTGAGGATGAAAGTTTGAAGCTTTTGGTTTTTAAGGAAGGTGGGGTTCAGTGTTTGATGGATTTCTGGGATTCTGCTTTGAAAAGTTATGGCCTAATGGGTTTCGATGAGGCTTGGGTTTTTATGAGACTTGTGGGTGTGTGATTGGAGGAGGTTGGTTATGGAATGATGTTGATGGTGGTTTTTTGGGAGGTTGGTGGTGGTTATGGTGGATTCATAGGTTGGTGGTGTTATGGTAAGAGAGAGAGAGAGTTGTTGAGAAGAGAGAGAGATGCTGAGATTTTGTTTTGGTTTAATCGGGTTAGCTTAATGGGTTGGGTATGGTTTAACCAGGTTTTTGGTTTGTAATATTGTATTAAAAAAATCCGAAATTTTTTAAATTTAAATAAAAAACTAACGGTGTTAACAAAATTTAACGGAAAATGTTCAATTGAAACGGAATGAAACTTAGAAGACTGAATTGAAGCGGTGAAAACTTAGAGGACTGAATTGAACATTGACTAAACATAAAGGGTATAATGTGTAATTTGGCCTTTATTTTTTTATTATGAATTGATCATTCACATATACGTTCAAGTTGTCATGAAAAAATTAAATACCAATTATTAACATTTCAAAAGGTAATTTTCTTTTCACACTATGACATGGGTGTGCCATTGTGTTAAAAGCTTCTCATGCATTATATATGCCAGCTTTGTTGTTCATCGTTTACATTTCTCGAATTTAGAATTTGAAAAAATATGCTTGTCAGTTGAATTTAATGTGCCATTATCATAATTGTTTGTGTTAAACATTTTCGTTACTTTCTTTCTTGCAGTATTTAATGTTTATCATGAAACATTTTCACATTTATTGAAAAACAAAAAACTTAACGATTAGATTGTTCATATCTCTTTTAAAATTTGTTGTAAAAGTCTCTATGGAATTAGAACTTGGGAAAAATCTCTACAATTAAAAAGCAGAACATAAGAATATAGAAACAGTGAAGGGCACATAAATTTGTTACTGTGGCTGGAATCATTTGCAATAACTGCCGACCTTTCTTCCAATTCTTCTTTTGGGCAAATTGCAATTATGAGGCCTGCAGTCCAAAAAAATTCCTTATCATCTATCTCTACGTGTGTTTTATTAAGTTCTTTCTAGACAAGTTGAAAATATAACTTTAACTTTGAAAAACTAAGACGCGACTGTGACAGGTATAGTCAATAATATTCTATATGCAATAGATGCATTTGGATACAATGTATAAAACCTGAAAAAAAAAAGTTAGATGTTAATAACACAGTAATAAAAATTATATATAAAAATAAAATACTCATAAACTATTATATAAAAAATGTATTAAATACATACCTCAAAAATCAAAACTCAAACTTGATGGAGATTTTAACTTTTCACTTTCAGAATAAGATGAGAGAGTAATAAAAGAAATAAAGATTAGAGAGTAAGAGATGAGAAATCTAGGATAGAAAAATAAAAGTATCGTGTAAACTGTAAAGAGTGAGAGAGCTAGAGAATAAGAGAATATAAGTGAATGACTTTTGAAGTTAGGTTTGTCAAAGTGATGACGGCTAAGTTATAGAGAGAGTGAAAAGTTTACTTACTTTTACTTCTTTTAGGGTTACATAATTTTAGGACCTGGGCTAGAAGAAATAAATTATTATTGGGCTTATTTTAAAAGGTTTGTTTAAAATAGATGGGCCTTTTTAATTTTTTGTATAGGGTTATATTATTTATTATTATTATTTAGGCCTTTCAAAATTATAAGGGCAAAACTTTTTGGAATGAGGCCTAATTTTGAGGTGAGGCCTAAGGCGGTTGCCCAGCTCGCCCTTGCCCAGGGCCACCCCTGGGAAAATTGCACCTACCTTCATCTCTATCGTGTGTTTTATTAAGCTTTCAGACAAGAAAATATAGATAAGTGTAAGGTGCATACAAATTTTCTAATTAAGAGTTTAAGACCCTCTAAATTTTTCTTTTTGACACAAAGAGAGACCATTTTATTGTGAAATATTTAATTCTTTACAAATTTATTGGTTGACATGGTACCACATTATTTAAATTAATTATTACTTTTTATATGGGTAAAATAAGTTTTTAAATGATGTGATATCATATATAACTTTAAATTTATGATTAATTAAATTTTCAATATAAAATAGACAATCTTTATTTCAAATGGATAGATATTGCTTTCGTAAAATCCGTTTCCTTGATGAGCATTTGAGATATAGGGATTTCAGTCTAAGTTTCATTAAGAAAAATTATCAATTCATCACAATTTTGAGAGAATGAAAAATTAAGAAACGAACTCTCCTACTCATTCCATTCCTCCTAAAACTAACCATACGTTATGATTTTCTTAAAAGATTCTTTATATTCTATTCACTTTCTCCTACGATTCCTCTTAAAACTGATCATACATTATGATTTTCTTAAAAGATTCTTTATATTCTATTCACTTTCTCCTACGAGACGGGCTGTAAAACTAACCCTACGTTATGATTTTCTTTAATATGTATGTTTGGCTAGTCTTAGAGATTAATGTTGCGATATCGATTCGGATCAATGTTGAATTAAACGAACCTAAACCACTTTGCATATTTGTTTCAAAATAGGTGGTTTTCAACTTTTTGTAGGACATAAAAAAAAATAATAAATAAATAAATAACTTCGGTTTTTAACTCCTTGTGGTATTGTTGTAGAACTGCAAAATCCAAAGTTATAAATTGGAGCTCTGAAGTTATTAAAGACGAGGGAGCCTAATTGCTAAGCACCTGTCTTCATCCTCATGATTGTTTGTAGTGGAGCCAATGCCCATATCGTTTATATTGACTCACTATCAGTAACAATTTTGGGCAAGTTCACAAAATGGGTTTGTCTTTACTTGACTTTGTTTTAGTGGGCTGGCAATTTAGAGATGAATTGGACAGGAAGCACAAGGCAAGAGAAAATCAACGAGGGCCTTAAAGGGTACATCAGTGATTAAATGGATCAATAAAATGACAGGGAAGCAACATGTAATCCAGAAAACAATGATCATTATTTTCAAGCTAAAACTATTCTCTATGTTTCTCTTGCAGAACCCTTCATCTCAATTACTAAAATGAGGAGACAGTGAGAACTGAAAAGTTTAGTATTTTGTAAACAACCTCCATTGACTGCAGGCGCAAAGCACTTGAAAAATCCTCCATAAGTTATACTTGAGATTATCTAATTACTAAAAAGTAATTACATGAGAATTAAAAGTGAAATTTTGACTATGAAAAACTAACAGCACGGCTTATTCATATATACATATATATATATATATATAGATGATGATGAAATAAATCCTATTACCTTTTGACATATAGTTATATAGGTGGATTTGGGTCACAGAAATTCATGTTTAGTATTGGTTATAACAGTTGCAGATGTGATTTTATGGAGGATGAAGAATCTTACAGTGGGAATATTATTACTAACTCGAGCTGCAATTAACTGGTTAAGGCTTTTGAAGATAATCAGTTGTGGCCTTTATGATACAGATTGAGTTCCGTATTTTATAATTTGATCCTTGTTTTAGTCAGGGGCGGAGCCAGGAATTTTTTTTTGGGTGGGCTGAAAATGTTAAAGTAAAATTTTCCAATAGAAGAAAATTTTATTTAATAACAAAAAAAAAATGTACAACAACAATCAATAGAATATAACTTTTATGTTTATATTTTATAATAATTGGTTGGGCTAATTTTGTGTTAAATTGTTGGGTTAGAAGGCTAAAATTGGGCTAATGTCTTATTTTTGGCTAGGCTAAATTAAAAAAGGAAAAAAAATTGCTGTAATTTTTTTTTTTAGAAAACTAGGCTGGGCTACAGCCCACCCTAGCTAAGCTTTGGCTCCGCCCTTGGTTTTAGTTACCTAGTGCTTCTTCTCTAATTAAAAAAGTTGATTTTTTTTGTTCTGTTTCTACAATCCTTCCTGTTACATATGTTAGTTTCCTTATTTGATTTAAATTGTTCAGATATCACATTTTATGCAATAAGTTCAAGTTTCCCTGGGAATGTGCATTTTAATTTGAGCTATTGTGGGTTTCGCTAGTGATCCAGCTTTGTTTTCATTTGAAAGATGTCTTATTTTCTAACTTTGAATCCGTATTTCCTGGGTGAAATACTTAGAAGTGATAATTAAGCATCAGTCATTATAGATGGTTTCCTTGTGCCTGCCAATACCTAAATATTCACTTATCATTCTTGAAAAAGATGAATGCAGCAAGTACTGTCTAGGGAAGTGGTTTGTGATCCATCTCACTGATGAACTGAGCCCTGTGCTATGAAAAAAGCAAGCTTTTTAATAATAAGTTTCTCAAAACTGAACTTCTATGATGATCTAAACAGGTGCACTTTTGAGCTATGGTTACTCTTGAGGTGACCTTCAATATTTATATGGTGTTCTACTTTATTAGTCTAAAAGGCACCGGATGACAAGTCTTGGTGCTTCCTTGTAAATTGTCTATGTTGAGTTTAGTTGCATCCATTTTATTTATTGTTCTTAATGTTATAATTAGTCCATTGGGCTTTGGGCTCTACCCGTGTATATATTTATTTGTGCATCACTCTCTTTTCTTGTACAGCACATTACTTGTGCACCACTCTCTTACCTTGTACATCACTCATATGCCTCCTATATAAAGACACTCTACTGTATTGTATTACTCATTTCAATATACAAAGAATTATTCATAATTCTAACATGGTATCAGAGCCATTGCTCTAAGTGTTTCGTGCAGTTCTTCGTCTTTCCTGGCGTTCTTACGCTGCCACAGTCATCTCCGGTATTGCTTTGCCGCCGCCGTCAGAATTCCGGTGTGCCCGCTACCGTCAAGGGTTGAATCCATCGCCAAAGACTCACTGCCTTCATCAGATTTTTTGCTCCAAGCCTCCGATCGAAACACCTCAACCACCACTGGATAGATCTTCTCACGCCGGACTTAGTGGCACAAAAATCGCCGCCATCCAACGTTGCACTCGCCGCCTGAAGATTCTGCCCGCCGTCACGTCTCATCACACGCCAAGCACCTGCCTCTGCCACGTGTCACCTTGTCACTACGCCACATCAGCCCTAATGCCCAGTCAGTGCCACGTCATCTCCACATCAGCTCATTGACCATTGACTTTCTGGGAGTTGACCGTTGACTTTTTGCGTTGACTTTTTAGGGTTGATCGTTGACTTTTTTGCAACTCAGGTGTTTCTTACTCAGTTTTTTGTCCTGATTCCATTTTTGCTGTCTGTTTTTGCATATTTTGTCTCTAAATGGCTCAAACTGAGATCTCTCACCCCATTCATGTTACTTTGAATGGTAGAAACTATTTTGTTTGGTCTCAATCTATGCGCAGCTTCATTAAAGGTCGAAAACTATGGTTTTATGTCACTGGTGAGATGAAGAAGCCAATCAAGGGCTCCTCTAAGGATGAAGATGCTTTCAGGATCCGTCTGATTGAATGGGATAGCAACAATCATCAGATTCTTACTTGGCTACGCAATACCTCCATCCCATCCATTTCTAATCTGTTGGGAAATTTTGATGATGTTCGTATTACCTAGGATATGCTCGCCAAACTATATTCCTCCCTACATGGCACTCGGGAATATCAGCTTTCGATTGAACAGTATTAGATTAGGCAAGACCCTGGCCAGTCTATCAATGATTTCTTTGCTCGTTTCCAGTTCATATGGACCAACTTGATCTTGCTGATCCACCATGGGATACTCCCAATGATGCAATGAGGTATGCTACCCGTCGTGATCAGATGCGTTTCTACCAATTTCTTATGGCCTTGCATGATGATTATGAGCCTGTCTGTAGTCAGTTGCTTCACCAGATTCCCATTCCATCTTTAGACGCAGCACTCAATGAACTTGTTCGTGAGGAGACTCGTCTACAGACCTTACAAGCTCAGAACAAGCTCAATGTCTTGGCTACTACGTCACCTCTTGCACCCCTTCAGCAGTCCGACTCTGATCAGTCTAGCTCGAATACTCGTCGTTTAGATAAAAAATCCAACAAATTTTGCCGATATTACAAGAAGCATGGCCATACTATTGAGACTTGTTATCGTCGCAATCGAAGCACTGCTGCTGTTACTCATGGTAATACCGATCAGACACCCATTGCTGCTGTTGCTCCTGCACACTCTGGATCCACCATCACACTCACCACAGATCAATTGGAAGACATCATCGCTCAGGCTCTCGTCCGGGCTGGTAATGCATCCTCTTCCTCTGCTCTTTCTGTCCTGCCTAGTAAGTTCTCCTCATGGCTTCTTGACTCTGTCTGTTGCAATCACATGACCCCTTACCCATCCTTTTTCTCCCACACTAGCTCTACCCGTCATGCACCTACTATTCACACAGCTAATGGCTCCACTATGCTTGTTTGTAGTATAGGCATCGTTTCTACTTCCAAACTCTCAATTTTCGATGTCTTTCATGTGCTTAAACTTTCTTATAATCTACTTCCTGTGGGTCAATTAGCTAAACTTGGCTATCGCATTATCCTTAATTACTTTGGTTGTATTGTGTAGGATCCTAGGACGACATAGGAACTTGGGATCGGCCGTAAAATTGGGCGTCTGTTTGAGATTTCCAGTCTCGTCTTCCTGCTAATGGTGTCTCTGCTGCTACCTCATCTTCACCTCTTATCACTTTGGCATTCTCGGCTCGGGCATGCATCATCTTCCCGGGTACAACAGCTAGTCTCTAAGGGTTTATTAGGTCCAGTGTCTAAGGACAATTTTCATTGTGTTTCATGTCAATTAGAAAAACAACCAGATTTTCCTTTTCATAATAATGAGTCCATGTCTACTGGAATTTTTTACTTAATTCATTCTGATGTTTGGGGACCTTCCCCTATTAATAGTATTGGTGGATCTCGCTATTTTGTTGTGTTTGTTGATGATTATTCTCGTTATAGTTGGGTTTACTAAACATTTATCGTAACTTTGCAAACATGGTTAAAACTCAATTCTCCAAAACAATTAAAGTTTTTCATTCTGACAATGCACGTGAACTTACCCAACATGCATTTGAACATATTCTATATTCCCATGGAACTGTTCATCAATTCTCATGCCTAGGCACTGATGTCGCTCAATAATAAGCGGTACTTTGTAGTACATGTAAGGGGTTGTCGATCCTCAGGGAGTTTGTGTTTTCAATAGACAATGTAATTCAATATGCAAAAAGAGTAAAATAAATTTGGTTTGTGGAAATTTTGTAAAGAATATATGTAAAAAGGCACTAAGGTTTCAGGGTGTTTCTGTATATCAGTATGATTCCTTGTAATCCCAGTTAAAACTCTTGTTCTAATAACAGTTTACAAGTTGATTATTTTCCTTTTAAAAAGCTCTTGACATGGTTGAACTAATAAAACTCAGGAACACTATATTACCGGAGAAAATAAAGTGGCTAGAGTAATAATTAGAAAGACCTTTCAATTTATATAACACGAAACCTAATTAAAACCATGCAATATTCCCCCTTAATCATAAGAAAAACATGATTGAACTTATAGAAAGTACGGAATAAAACATACATTAATAGGAATCAAATAATTAACAATCAACTGTATTTAACATTAAAAATAGAAGGGACTACAAGTATTCATACCTTTATACAGAAAACATAGCCCCTAGCCCTAGCAAGAGGCTTAGCCAATCATGGCCAAGGAAAAAGAAAAATAGAGAAAATAATTCCTAGGGAGAAAACTAGAGAGAAAACTAGAAAAGAAAACTAAAAAAAAATAATCCTTGGCGGCTACCACTCCCCAATTGCTATCCACGCTTCTTTCATTTAGGGCTCCATTGAAAAATAATCTAGTGTGATGCGAGTACAATGGATAATGTGAGCTTGTGGGCTTTAGTGGCCATGTGGGGCTTTTGGGCTTGTGGGCTTTGTTTTTCTTTTTCTTTTCAAACATTAATTTGCACCTCTTTTCTTCTCTTTTGCTCCTTTCAACTTGTGATATTTAACTCCAATCTGAACTAGCTTGTGCCTACAATCAAACATGGCCCAAATTAACATATAAAGGATTAAATTAATACACTTAAATGCATAAATCATGTAATTCAATGAATTGAACAACAAACATCCATTTAAGTATAATTAGACATGAAATGCAACACAAACCCAATAAAATCTCTTCAAAATACATGTAAATAAGTCATATTTCATGACTTATCACACCCCTTAACCTGAATTTTGCTAGTCCCTAGCAAACTAAAAACAATGAAAACAACAAAACACAAATGAAAACAAACTAACAAAGCCACTTTCGCTGACACTCTCGATTGCATTTAGCATATGCAATAAGCCTTTAAACCCCTAGGTGTCCCTAGTGGACGAGTTATAGTCTCGTGAGGGTTTACCAGAAGTGATACCCACAAACGCTATCAAATGCTCAGTCTTGATTCACAATAAACACATACAACATCATGCTATCAAATGAGAATAAAGTGTCACACAAACAATGGTTTTCAATCATTAGCAAGCTTAAACAAGTCAACCTCAATTTCAAATCTTTAAAATTCTAACTAGGCCACAATCACTTGAAATTAAGTATTAAAAACTACACAAGTTCCTTGATGTGTGAAGTGAACTAACTTAGAATCATGAGACTTCAATATCTTTCCAATATAATCATGAAGGACAATGGAATTCTCATTAGAATAATCAACCAAGGCATATAAGCTTCTTCTTTTTTTTATGTGAGGACTGTGCAATATCTAACTTCATTAAGCTTTCTAATTGACTCATGTATTAAGTGTTAGACCAATGACTCCCGAACCAGTTGGTTCAAAGGGCACTAGGTGTAGAGACACCCCTAAGAGTTTACTAACTTGAGTAAAAAAGGCTACGAAACTAGACTAGTCACTCATATCTCAACCATGTGAATTGTTTACCTCTTTTGACATAGGCTCTCATGGTTAGCTATTTCAATTTTTTTTTCTTCTTTATGCCAAGGCTAATCAACTAACAAGTCAACCACTTTTAATTTACTAACAATTGGATGCATATCTCATTTCCCACAGATTACATGTTAGTGTGCTAGTGCTTAGTTTAAGGTGTACAAGTGTAACACTTAATACTTAAAAGCAAGCAATAGATGGCCATGTTCAAATATCTCAATCAAATAATCATGTGTTCATATGCTTAAGCTCACTAATGACTTCAATCCAAAGTTCAAAGTTCAACAAGATTCTCAAAGATAACAAAGATGCATGTGAATATAGCATAAATCAAAGACATCATTGCAAACCAAACAATTTTTTCTTTCTTTTTCTCAATTTTATGATTTTTTTTTTTTTAAATGAAAACAAATGGTTTCTAAACTAGTCAACAAGAAGCAACACAAACAAATGGTTTCTAAACTAGTCAACAAGAAGCAACACAAAGTTCATCACGCAATCAAACAAACAATCAATACTCCCCCCAACTTAAAGTTGACATTGTCCTCAATGTTCAAACAAATGTATGTGAGAATCAATGACAAGTCTTGAAATGAAAGAACAAGGGAAAAAGGAAAGAAAGCACCTGATATGATGATGAACTCCTCAAGCTATTTCCTGCAAAATGGTTAGATACCCAAAACAAAACAAAAGAAAACCAATATATACAACAGATGTGAAATTTCAAAGAGGATCTAACTAGCATCCCCATAAGTAGGGAGCTCAAGAGACATGATCTCTTCTGCTGGAACAACTTCTCCTAGGTATGGCCTTAGTCTTTGGCCATTCACTTTCAAAATTCTACCATCCCTAGGATCCTCAATCACTACAGCCCCATAGTCAAACACTTCTTTAACAACGTAGGGGCCATCCCATCTTGTCCTTAACTTCCCAGAAAATGTGTGGAGTTTTGAATCATAAAGAAGGACAGTTTGGTTTAGTTCAAAAGTTTTCCTCACAATTTTCTTATCATAAAAGAGCTTCATCCTCTCTTTATAATGGCGAGTGCTTATGTAAGCCTCGTTTCTCAGTTCTTCAAGCTCACTCATTTGGAACTTCCTCAATTCACTAGCCTCCTTGAGGTCAAAATTAAAGGCCTTAATGGCCCAATAAGCTCTATGTTCCATCTCTACAGGTAAATGACAAGGTTTCCCATACACAAGGCGATAGGGAGACATTCCTAGAGGTCCTTTATAAGCTGTTCGGTAAGCCCATAATGCATCTGTTAGTCTCAAAGACCAATCTTTACGGTTAGGGCTAACTGTCTTTTCCAAAATTTGTTTTATCTCCCTATTGGCAAGTTCAACTTGCCCACAAGTTTGGGGATGATAGGAGGTGGACAACCGGTGTACCACTCCATACTTTTTCACAAGGACCTCGAAAGGTCGGTTGCAAAAGTGCTTCCCATTGTCACTAATGACTGCCTTGGGCATCCCAAAACGAGAGAAAATGTGTTCTCTCAAAAATTTCAGCACAACCTTATGATCATTTACCTTACATGCAATGGCCTCAACCCATTTAGAGACATAATCTACTGCCAAGAGGATATATAGATTGCCAAAAGATTGGGGAAAAGGTCCCATGAAATCGATTCCCTAACAATCAAAAACTTCTATCTCAAGGATAGGGGACATCGGCATCATGTTCCTACGTGTAACTCTCCCCAATTTTTGACATTCTAAACACCTTTTACAGAAGTTGTGAGTGTCCTTAAACATAGTAGGCCAATAAAATCCACACTGTAAAATTTTTGCAGTGGTTTTCTTAACAGAAAAATGGCCACCACAAGCTTCTGTATGGCAGAATTTTATGACACTAAAGGTCTCATTATCTGGGATACATCTCCTCAAGATTTGATCAGGGCAGTATTTAAACAAATAAGGATCATCCCAATAAAAATTTCTTACCTCAACAAAGAATTTGCGCCTATCCTGCATTGTCCAAGTCTCAGGAATGAAACCTTTGACAAGGTAGTTCACTATGTGTGCATACCATGGAAGCTTTGTAACAGCAAAAAGTTGCTCATCTGGAAAAGAATCTCGAATGGGGATCTCTTCTTTTACTTCTTCAAATGTGAGCCTGGATAGATGATCTGCCACCACGTTCTCCACTCCTTTCTTGTCTTTGATCTGAAGATTGAATTCCTGCAAAAGCAAAATCCAACGTATTAAACGTGCCTTAGCATCCTTCTTGGAAAGAAGGTACCTAAGGGCAGCATGATCTGTAAAAACAACAATAGAAGTACCCATCAAATAAGAACGGAATTTATCCAAGGCAAATACTACAGCTAATAACTCTTTCTCTGTGGTAGTGTAATTCATTTGAGCACTATTAAGAGTTCGACTAGCATAGTATATAACATGAGGCTTTTTGTCTTTTCTTTGACCTAGGACAGCCCCCACAGCATAGTCACTAGCATCACACATGATCTCAAATGGGAGAGACCAATCTAGGGCTTGCATGATAGGGGCAAATGTAAGCAACTGAACTAGCTTTTTGAAAGCTACCTCACATGACTCTGTCCACTCAAAGGTGGACTCCTTGAGTAGGAGATTACAAAGGGGTCTAGATATGGCACTAAAGTCCTTTATAAATCTCCTATAGAAACCAGCATGCCCCAGCATCTGCATCTCTCACTGTCTAGACAGGGGTAGGTAGATTAAGGATTAAGTCATTACTTTGGCTTTATCTACCTCTATGCCTTTAGAGGACACTACAATGTCCTAGCACAATTCCAGAAGTGACCATGAAATGGCACTTCTCCCAATTAAGCACTAGGCCTTTTTCAACACACCTGGCTAAAACCAATTTCAAATTATTAAGACAATCATCAAAAGAATCACCAAAACACAGACAAATCATCCATGAACACCTCCATAAATTTTTCAACATCACTAAAGATACTTACCATACATCTCTGGAAGGTGGCAGGTGCATTACACAACCCAAATGGCATTCTTCGGAATGCAAAGGTACCAAATGGACAAGTAAAAGTGGTCTTTCCTTGGTCTTCTAATGCAACTCTCTGGTAATATCTGGTAATAGCCTGAGTACCCATCTAGGAATACAATATTTGATCATGAAGGTTTTCTTCCAGTAAGCAGAATCAATCTCTCCTATAGCAGAATTAAGCTTCTATGCTATGCACATTCTCCAACCTGTAACTAAACGGGTTGGAACTCAACTCATCATTTCATGACACATTCTTGACTTCTTGAGGTCAACCTGACTTCTTAGGAACAACACTGAGTTGGGCTAATCCCAGACTTACTATCGGCAGAGATGGGGTATATGATACCCGCATCTAGTAGCTTAATTACCTCATTCTTCACTACATCTTCATAGTTGGGTTAAGCCTACGTTGAGGTCTCTAGAAGTCTTACAATCATCCTCTAGGTATATCTTGTGTGTGCAAATCAATGGGCTTATGCCCTTGATGTCAGCTATGGTCCAACCTAAGGCTAATTTGTGGTCTCTCAAAACACATAACAACTTACCTTCCTGTTCTTCATTCAATGGATTCAGCAGAAATTACTACAGGAAAGGTCTCACCTGAGCCTAAATGAGGCATATTTAAAACCATTTGGAAGTGGTTTGAGCTCTAGCTGTGGGATCTCTTCACTTGAAATAGGCATATTTAAAACCATTGGCTTCTTCTCAGTTTCTGGAAGTGGCTCTTCTCAGTTTCTGGAAGTTCCTCAAAGCGAGGTCTCCATGGTTCATTGACTGCCATCACTTGCTCCTCCTCCAAAACCTGTGAAGAATCCAATAAAGAACAAATTTCAGTTAATTTAGCATCATGTTCAATATCATATGAATTAACTGAATTAGTAAGAAGAGTTTCTAAGGGATCTGAAAAACAATTTCGGTTGAACTCTTCTTGCACCACTGTATCAATGAGGTTCACATAGTGGCACTCATCATCTTCCAGTTGTTGTCGCATCACATTGAATATGTTGAGCTCAGCTGTCATGGATCCAAATGTGATCTTCATTCTTCCATTCCTGCAATTAATTAAAGCATTAGCTGTGGCAAGGAAAGGTCTACCTAGAATGATAGGAATACCGTTATCAGGATGCAATGTAGGTTCAGTGTCTAGAATGATGAAATCCACAGGGTAGTAGAAATTCTCTATCTTGATAAGCACATCCTCAACCATCCCTTTAGGTGTCCTTACTGAACGGTCAGCTAGCTGCAATGTCATTGAAGTGGGCTTCAAATCACCAAGTCCCATTTGTTGATAGACAGTGAATGGGAGTAAGGTTAATGCTAGCTCCCAGGTCGAGCAAAGCACGCTCAACCAAGTACTCACCAATGGTACAAGATATTGTAGGGGCAACCTGGATCTTTGTACTTGGGTGGGACCTTGTGTTGGATGATGGCACTTACTTGTTCAGTAAAAAATGCAGTCTTCTTCAAGTGATGCTTCCTCTTTACAGTGCACAGGTCCTTGATTACCTTAGCATAGGCAGGCATCTGCTTTATGATGTGCAATAAGGGCAAATTAACCTTGACTTGATGTAGATGCTCCAAGATCTCAGTTGTCACATCCAAATTCTTAGGTAGTCTCAAAGCTTGTGGGAAAGGAGTGGGAATTAGACACGGTTCAGCTTCCTTGACTTTAGGTGTCCCACTCTCATCCTCTTCACCAATTGCCTTACCACTTCTCAAAATGGTAACAGTCTTGCACTCTTCATGATTATCCTTGGAAACTATCTTCACACTCTGATTATTCGGATTTGGTTGAGTTTGTGAAGGGAGCTTCCCTCTTTCAGTCCTACTCAATGCCTCTGTGAGTCTAGCTACTTGGCTCTTGGTCTCTCTCATCTCTTCATCAATTCTTGTAAACATGGTATCAAACCTTTGATTTTGCTCACCTTGTTTCTGTATGAATGTGTAAAGCACATCCTCCAAAGGCAGTCTAGATGATGATGAAGTAGTATGTGAGGTGTCAAAGTTCCTTGGACCAGTGGGATTCAACACATTCTCACTCTTATAACTCAAATATGGATGATTTCTCATATTTGGATTATAATTGTTCGAATATGAAGAATTATTTGGCCTATACTGATTGAATGCACACACCTGTTCTTCTGGCACATTTAGGAACTAAGATAGAGACTTACAGGCACTTGTGGTATGATCTATCTCTTGGCAAATCCGGCATGCCTCCATAGGATCCTCTCTGTAGACAGCATTTACACCTCTACTTCCCTTCAGCTTGAGTGCCTCTATCTCTTTAGTCAACAAACTGATCTTGGCATTCATGTTGTCCTCTTCCCTTAGTCTGAAAACACTACCACCAGATGTGGTAGTACTACTTCTGTTCCGGTCTGTGGAATCTAAGGGACTTGGTCCATTCCATGTGTTGGAATTCTCAGCTATCTCATCCAAGTAGTCCATAGCATCTTCAGGCTCCTTCTGTAAGAATCCACCTCCACATGCAACTTGAACAAACTGACGATCTCTAGGTTGGAGTCCCTCATAGAAATAACTTACCAACCTCCAGGTGTCATATCCATGTGTTGGGCAGAAATTGTATGTATCCTTGAATCTTTCCCATGCCATGAATAAAGTCTCATCATGTCCCTGAACAAAACTAGAAATCTTCCTCTTTACTTGTTGGACCTTGTGGGGAGGGAAAAACTTCTTGTAGAACTCTTGGGTCATCTCCCCCCAACTTCCTATGGACCTAGACTTCACTGTGTACAGCCATCCCTTAGCTTTGTCCTTGAGTGAGAATGGAAAGAATCTCAACTTGGCTGTTTCAATCACGTTCTGTGCATAGAAGCTGCCAATCACTTCTTCAAATGCTCTCACATGCACATAGGGGTTCTCATTTTCCAATCCCCTGAAATCTGGAAGTATGGCCATTAGCCCTTGTTTGATCTCCACATGAGGTGCATTTGGAGGAAACATGATGCAAGACGGAATGGAGCTTTGAGTAGGGTGCAGCAGCTGATACATGGTCATCCTAGGTGCCTCAGGTGGAATTACTCTTTCTTCAGCCATGATGGAAGATGTGGGTGAGCTTGTAGGTGTATCAAATAGACTTCCAAAAAGTGTCTCAAAAGTCTCCAATCTACCTTTGCTGTTTCTAACCCAAACGCTCATGCACAGTAAAACAAAACAGGTCAAAGCAACAAAATAAACAAATAATAAAAAAAATAACTAAAAGAAAAACAAAATGAATAAAGAATAGAACGAAATTACCAAAAAAAAAAAAATTGTCTCTTGAATAAGCCGAAACTCCCCGGCAACGGCGCCAAAAATTGATGTCGCTCAATAATAAGCGGTACTTTGTAGTACGTGTAAGGGGTTGTCGATCCTCAGGGAGTTTGTGTTTTCAATAGACAATGTAATTCAATATGCAAAAAGAGTAAAATAAATTTGGTTTGTGGAAATTTTGTAAAGAATATATGTAAAAAGGTACTAAGGTTTCAGGGTGTTTCTGTATATCAGTATGATTCCTTGTAATCCCAGTTAAAACTCTTGTTCTAATAACAGTTTACAAGTTGATTATTTTCCTTTTAAAAAGCTCTTGACATGGTTGAACTAATAAAACTCAGGAACACTATATTACCGGAGAAAATAAAGTGGCTAGAGTAATAATTAGAAAGACCTTTCAATTTATATAACACGAAACCTAATTAAAACCATGCAATATTCCCCCTTAATCATAAGAAAAACATGATTGAACTTATAGAAAGTACGAAATAAAACATACATTAATAGGAATCAAATAATTAACAATCAACTGTATTTAACATTAAAAATAGAAGGGACTACAAGTATTCATACCTTTATACAGAAAACATAGCCCCTAGCCCTAGCAAGAGGCTTAGCCAATCATGGCTAAGGAAAAAGAAAAATAGAGAAAATAATTCCTAGGGAGAAAACTAGAGAGAAAACTAGAAAAGAAAACTAAAAAAAAATAATCCTTGGCGGCTACCACTCCCCAATTGCTATCCACGCTTCTTTCATTTAGGGCTCCATTGAAAAATAATCTAGTGTGATGCGAGTACAATGGATAATGTGAGCTTGTGGGCTTTAGTGGCCATGTGGGGCTTTTGGGCTTGTGGGCTTTGTTTTTCTTTTTCTTTTCAAACATTAATTTGCACCTCTTTTCTTCTCTTTTGCTCCTTTCAACTTGTGATATTTAACTCCAATCTGAACTAGCTTGTGCCTACAATCAAACATGGCCCAAATTAACATATAAAGGATTAAATTATTACACTTAAATGCATAAATCATGTAATTCAATGAATTGAACAACAAACATCCATTTAAGTATAATTAGACATGAAATGCAACACAAACCCAATAAAATCTCTTCAAAATACATGTAAATAAGTCATATTTCATGACTTATCAGGCACCTCTCAGCAAAACGGAAAAGCCGAAAGAAAACTTCGACACATCCTTGACACTGTTCGTACTCTCCTCCTATCTTCCAAAGTTCTTGTACCTTTTTGGGGAGAAGCTATTCTCACTGCTGACCATGCCATCAATCGTATTCTAAGCCCAACCATTTCTAATTAGACTCCTTATGAGCGCCTTTTTGGATCTCCACCTCATTATCAACATCTCCAATCCTTTAGCTTTGCCTGTTTCGTCCTTCTTCAGCCTCATGAACATAACAAACTCAAGCCTCGTTCTCGTCTTTGTTGCTTCCTTGGTTATGGCGAAACTCAAAAAGGATATCGATGTTATGATCCTATTGCTCATCGCCTTCGTATCTCCTGCCATGTTGTCTTTTGGGAGCATCATCTGTTCACTGAGGTATCTCAATTTCGTCCCTCTTTCTCTCTCTCCTCTCTCTCAGATCTTTTTCCAGATGTGTCTACTCCTTCTCCAGAGTTGTTTCCTCCTTCTCCGGAAGTGTCTACCTCCATTCTGCAGACTAAGTCATCTGACCACTCTTCTGGATCATCATCTGACGTGACGTCTCATTCTTCGCCTGAGTCCCCAGCTCCTGCACCTTCAGAGGATCCTGCACCTGCAACCACACTTCGTCGTTCCTCTTGGGTAACATCTCTTCCCTCTCATTTGTGTGACTTTCCATTGTTACACTGCCCTTGCTACACTGCACGAGCCTCACTCCTATCGTGAGGCCTCCTCTTAACCCTTTATGGCAGGCTGCAATGATTGAGGAACTTGATGCATTATCTAGAAACCGTACTTGGGACCTGGTTGATCTGCCTCCTGACAAATCTGTGGTTGGTTGTAAGTGGGTGCTCAAAATCAAAACTCGGTCTGACGGATCCATTGAGCAATACAAATCTCGTCTTGTTGCCAAAGGTTTCACACAGGAGTATGGCATTGATTATGAAAAAACCTTTGCTCTAGTTGCTCGCCTTTCATCTGTCCGCACCTTATTGGCTGTTGCAGCCTCTCGTCAATGGAAGCTATTTTAGATGGATGTCAAAAATGCATTCCTCAATAGGGACTTGAGTGAAGAAGTCTATATGTAACCTCCACCTAGTATTTCTCATCCACCTGACAAGGTGTGCCGACTTCGTCGTGCCCTTTATGGTCTGAAACAAGCACCTCGAGTTTGGTTTGCTAAGTTCAGCTCTACAGTTTCTCGACTGGGTTTTTCCATAAGTTCTTATGATTCTACCCTCTTCCTCCGTCGCACCGGCAAACGTACCATTTTGCTTCTTCTTTATGTTGATGATTTGATCATTACCGGTGATGACCTTAGTGGGATTCAAGAACTTAAGGATTTCCTAAGTCAGATTTTTGAGATGAAAGACCTTGGCCATCTTAGTTACTTTTTGGGTCTTGAGATTACTTCCTCTAATGATGGTTTCTACCTCACTCAAGACAAGTACACCTCCGATCTTCTGTCTCGAGCTGGCCTTACCGATCATAAGATTGTTGATACACCGATCGAACTTAATGCGTGCTTGACTCCTTCCTCTGGAGAACCATTGCCTAATCATACTCTTTATCGGCAATTGGTTGGCAGCCTAGTCTATCTCACAGTCACTCAACCAGACATCTCATATGCAATTCATCAGGTGAGCCAGTTTATGTTTGCTCCACGATCGACTCACTATGCTGCTGTCCTGTGCATCCTTCAATACCTTAAGGGCACTCTTTTCCACGGTCTCCACTTCTCTGCTCAGTCTCCGCTTATTTTGAGAGCCTACTCTGATGCTGGGCAGGGGATCCTACTGATCGCCGATCCACTACTGGTTATTGCTTTCTCCTTGGCTCCTCTTTAATCTCTTGGCGAAGCAAGAAACAGTCTGTTGTGGCTCGCTCTAGTACAGAGGCTGAATATCGTGCCCTTGCTGATACCACATCTGAACTCCTCTGATTGCGATGGTTACTACAGGATTTAGGTGCGTCCACTTCCTCTACTACTCCTATCTATTGTGACAATAGGAGTGCTATTCAGATTGCTCGTAATGATGTCTTCCACGAGCGGACCAAACACATCGAGATCGATTGTCATCTTGTTCGGCATCACCTTCTCCAGGGTTCCCTCCAGTTGATCTCTGTTTCCTCTCACGATCAGCTAGCCGACATCTTTACCAAGTCACATCCCACCGGACATTTCCGTGATCTGGTTTCCAAACTCTAGTTGGTTTCTCATCCTCCACCTTGAGTTTGAGGGGGGCTATTAATGTTATAATTAGTCCATTGGGTTTTGGGCTTTAGCCCGTGTATATATTTACTTGTGCATCACTCTCTTTCCTTGTACAACACATTACTTGTGCACCACTCTCTTACTTTGTACATCACTCATATGCCTCCTATATAAAGGCACTCTACTGTATTGTATTACTCACTTTAATATACAGAGAATTATTCATAATTCTAACAATTGTAAGTTAATAAAGTAGCAAGAGGTACATGAAATGAAAAGCTTTTAAGGTCCATATACAAGATGTGGTTCTTTTGTTAATGATCTGAGATTTTCTCATATGCATGGAGGCGCAGAGGACTTTAAGTTTCTGAAAACTCTTCCAGATGATGAAAAGATGGGATGGATACAATTAACTTGATCCGAACTAGTCCTTGTGTTAATTGCGAGATTGTTTTTATTTTTGATGTTGTGAAAAAACCCATCTATTTTGGGTTCTTTTGATATAGAACTTCTTAGTTGTTAAGAGATGACAACTCTAAGTATAAAACTTCTTATTTTATGTTTCTTATCTTTGATGACAATTGTAAGCATGAAACTTTTTAGTTGTTAAGATATGACAAATGAACTTAGCTACAATTTTGTAATTTACTTGTTAGCAGGCGCATGTTTCTACTAATTTTTAAAATGATTGTTTTTGTGTTAATTATTTTTCATATCTTAAAAATAATAGTCATTATTGATTAATGGAGAAGATAATGAAGATAAAGAGAGGATTTTAAATCCAAATTTATAAGTTATTAAAATATTCAAAAATTTAAAATCCAAATCCAAATCCAAATATCTAAACGCAACCTAGATTTTAAAATTTTGAATTTCAAATCCTCCTTGGTACAAAATAAAACCAAACAAGAAATTTTATAATCAATGGATTTGGAATCAAGGTATTTCAAATCTATTGATTAAAAATCTAAATCCAAATCCAAATATCCAAACGGAACCTAGGTGATGTCAAAATTTACATTCAAATAGATTCAATCCTATAGAAGTATAATTCCTTTTCACAAAAAGTATAAATCAAATAAGACTATGATGGATTCAGATCCCAATTCAGGGTTTACTCGTTGTGAAGTTGCAAAAAAGATTATCAGAATTTTTATGTTCGTAGTATTATTCTTTACAAATTAATATCCTTAATTGCCTCAAAACTTGTGCTAAGTCATATAAAATGCTGATTTAGCACAAAGCACACATTTTTTCACCCTCTTTTTTATTATTGAATGAAGGCCATGATGAGTAAATTGGTAAAACAATATAACTATACTAAATATACAATCCACTGCGGTCTGCAAAGCAAAGGCCTAAAAGTAAAACCATCATCTCATTTGACACTAGTATTAAGAGGAGGTAGAAAACAAAACAACAACTAAACTTAAATCCCAAAATTTTTGAGGTCTTTAATCCTCAACAAACACAGAAAAAGTACAAAATTACTAGATTGAATTAACACAATTCTAGAAGGCTTCTTCAAGAATAGAAAGAATAAACAAAGACACAAGCTAAAACTACATAAAATAATATAACGAATTTGTTCCTATATAGGCATGCATGATGCTCTAATTACCACCCAACAACCTTCTATAGTCAATAGCCAAGCTTGAATTACCAAGAAAACTAGGCATACCTCGATCCAACAAACCATCCAAATTCATGACACCAATGTTAAGTATCCCTTGAGGCATGCCTGATGAATCACGCACATGGAAAGCCATGACCTTACCACAAATATCTTCACTACCCCAAAATTGATTTTTATCAATCAAACTATCCAACAAGATATTAACTTTACCAATGAGCCTGTCCTTCCTGTAACGCCGCTTGCAGTATATTTCAAGTACCAATGTAGAATTAGGCCTCTCAAACACCAAATCTTTATCAATTGAAACTATGAACTTGTCATTCCACGTGGGGTTCTTGTCTCCGGCTTTGTCAACCCTTGAAGTCAGCTTTTGTTGTGGGCTAATCCATGCAACCACGTAGGTTCTTATGCTTGATGTCGATGAGGATGCTTTGTATGAAGGCAATTCTTGGGCAGAGATGAGATTAATCTCCACAACTGTTGCTTTATTAGGTGGAGTTGCCATTGTCTTTGCCATCACACAAAGAAAACTAAGCAAATTGATGAAGAAGAATGTGATGGTAGGTTGAGTCCTAGGCCAAGGGCGATATATATATATGATGAAATAAATCCTAGTTTAATTAGTTGTAGGTGGCAAATACAGTTTTGGAGGGATACGGATTGCAAAGTCCTCATAACATAAAATTGTATATATGTGGCACGTTTCTTTGGTTCGTAGTAATTGAGTTGTTGAAGAATTAGATTTGGTTCGTAGTAATTGTGTTATAGAAGGATTAGATTGTTGGTTGAAGTGATCATTGACTCGTAGAAGGTTTAAATTTAATGTGTCCTTGGCCACACGGAGAAGCTATGTGAGTTACTACTTAATACATGTGAAAAAAGTCCTATTGGTGGCTTTGAAAGGGTTCTACATGACCCTAGCCACACAGAACACATATAGAAATTTAATAATCACATGATTTATCCGCTTCAAGATTTTACTAGTTGAGCTGAGTGGAACCAACATCACATGATTTAATTTGTTTACTAATATTTTGCAAGAAACACATCTTTCTAATATTATAAAAATTATTTTAATAATATTAATTTTTACAATATATATATATATATATATATGTTGACCGACTTGATGCAAACACGCAGGATATGAAGGATATAAGTTTGTAAGGGGTGGTTTTTCGTGTCACGCCACGTGTCGCAACGAGATCGGTTGGAACACGGACTGAACTTTCAAGGGTACGGGAGTTGAACCCAAGACTCAACCCAAGGCCCAAAAGTAGGCTCCAGGGGCTAATGGGGCACCTTCCTTAAAGAAATGAGAGCCGAATCTGCCAAGGCCCAAGTTCAATGGACAACAGCAGTAACAATAACCAAGTGGCCCAAAAATGGGGTCTTGTTTATGAAGGCCCAAAATAACAATGGACTAGTGCTCTCACTGTTCTATGGAGAATCTGGACTCAAAGTATAGCAACTTGAACCCAATATGGCCTCAAAATCATTAAGGCATGAATTCGTCACTAATATCTTCTGCAATAAATCGAACTCATAACAATGAAATTGTAGGAATCAAAAGAGTTTGACTAAGCGGGAGAGAACTAATCCTATGGAGCATGCATGGAAGTGTTTAGGCTTTTATGGTGTAAGTCTCAAGGTTGAAGAAGATCAAGAGCTTAATATGATGTTTACTGCTGTAACCTGAATATCTGCCAAGTAACACTTTTGGAGATGTGAGCTTAGATCATAGTGTCTTGGGCTTGGGTTGGTGTTTAGGGTTGAGAATCAGAGTTTTAAGGTTGAAGATGACCTTAGAACTCCATACTTAGGGGTGTGTACTAGAGAATGCACTTAGAAGAGAATAGCCTGATTACTGCTGCAATGAGTTTCAGACTACCTTTGCACTCTCAGTGGTATTCGTGGGTAAGTGTTTGGGATAGTGAAAAATGGTGATGTCTAGGCTTGGCTTAAGCTGGTTGTGTTGTGGTTGGGTTGTGTTGGGTTAAGCTAAGTTGCGTTGAGTTGTGCTAAGTTAGGTTATCCCTTAGGTGGTGTTCAAGGGTCCCATTTATAGAAGGTTTCATGGTGGTATGGGCTGGTTATGCATGCTCCTTGGCTTTGGTTTCCAGAGAAATAACAGCTCTGCCCCCCAGTAAGCCTTGAGCCATTATTTTGGTGGAAACCTAGCCTATAGGATTAATTCCCCACCTCCAAACCAAACTCCCTAAGTCCTACAAAAATGGAGAAGTGAACCTAGCACAGAGCTGGGCTGTAAGGGTCACTTCCTCAGCCTCCATTGGCTGGCTATGTCATGATGGTGAAGATAAAATAAGACTTTCTACTCTGTCACGGATTACTGCCACGTCTGGTGGCCAATGGTGACCGGAATCCTTGTCATGATTACTGTTCAGGCGGCCAATCCATGGGTTCAGAGCTTCATTGGTCTGAGGAAGATATGCCATCATGATAACCTGCTTGTTTAAGCAATCTTTTATACTTTTGGGCTGAGCTGACTCTAGCTTGTGTGCTGTTACTGCTGCAGAGCATGCAGCCAATGGCTGTGATTTCTCAGTTGTATTTCTGGTCCAATCGGTGGGCTTCTTTGTGCTTTTCAAGTCTGAAATGAGTTAAATGAGGGAGACAAGCTCATTCTCCAATTTCTGAAAAGGAGGAGAGAGAAATGTGGGTCCCAAGAGAGAGCCATTACTTGTTCAGCTTTTATTTAAAGCTGTTCTGACTTTTGTGGGGCCCTATGGACAGCTGTCTCAGCTGACTAAGGCTGGGTAAAGGCCTTGGGCTTGCTCTTGGGCCTTAGTTGCTCATTAAACACTCTCTTTAGGCCCGAAATAACACACTAAGATTGATAGCAGGAGTTTTTCGAGGCTGGGCCTTTAATTGGACATAACCAAGTTTAAATAATCCATTTAATTCCCAGTATTTGAGACCCATTCAAGCTGGTCAGTGGGTAGGAACGGAAATGAGCCAATACTCCAGGCTGAACTTGCTGGGCTTCCGCAGTAGCTTGTATTATTTGGGCCCAATGACTTAATGAGAGTTAATATGTATTTGGGTTTTAAAAATTAGCCCTCTACAAAGTTTTATTACATTAAAACATAAAATTATGATAAATCATCAAAATTATTAAAATTTATTTTAAATTTTTTTGAATTTTTTTGGTAATATAATTGTATAGACTTAGGTATATAAATATCTTTTTAGAAAACTGTCTAATTTTCAAATAATAGATTTGTAAGTAATAGACATTATTTTTTTACCTAACAGGTTCATTAAAATATAAGAAATTTAAATAGGTAAATTGTTTAAAATAAATAAATATAGAAGTAAGTATTAGAAGTATGATGATATACCTAAATTTTTTCAAAAAACTTCAATATATACCTTGATTTCTATTAAGAAATTATATAATATTCAACCTTTCTTCCTGCTATCTTGGCATCTGTTTCCAATTATTCAACACAAGTTTAGAAGATTCGAAAATTTAATAAATATATAAAAATAAGAATATTATAATTAAAAGTATAGGACATACAGTTAAACATTACATACATATAAACATTTTTCTATCTAACATATATAAACATATGCATTAGTTACCATGAATAAGAATATATTATTTTAAAACAACAAGATAAACTGAAGACGGATGAGGAGTAGAAGGTATTGATGGTGGTAGGTGTAGTGTAGCCATAAAAAGTTGTAGTGTAGATTCTTTTGTCAAATGGAATTATAGTCTTTGATAGCATTGTTGGTCTCTAATGTAGATGACAATCACATCAAGGTGGTGATCACAGACATTAAGCAGTATGTTCACCAAGAATTAATTGTGTAAAAAAAAAATGAGAGTCTAACTATTCCTAAACACTTAAACACACCTATTGGCGATAGACATATTTATTCATGAAAAGATGTATCCTATCCAAAAGATGTATCTCTTCAACAGATATAGTACTGATACGTCTGTGAAGCGATACAATCCACCGAGTGTGATGTTATTATATATGTGAGCATGTACCATATTATAGTGTGATCATTCATGATCACAATCGTTCACTAACAGACTCATATGTGTATGTTCAGATCTAATTTGTCAAATGGAAACATAGGCTTTGATTGGATTGTTGATCTCTAATGTAGATGACAATCACATTAAGGTAGTTGTGAGAATTAATTGTGTAAAAAAAAAAAAAAAATGAGAGTCTAACTATTCATAAACAATTAAACATCTATTGGCAATAGACATATTCATTCATGAAAAGATATATCATATCCAAAAGATGTAACTCTTTAATTGATATAGTGATAAGCAATACAATCCACCAAGTGTGTGATGTTATTGTATACGTGAGAGTGTACCATATTATAGTATGATCATCAATCACAACCGTACACTAACATAAACTCATATGTGTATGTTCATATATGTGTATGTTCATATGTAATTTTTATATTCATGACATACCGACATATAGAACAATTCTCTTAAAAATTAAATAAAATAGATATAGAACAATTCCATTGCTCGAGATTGATTAAAAACGCAACACAACTATACACTCTATGATGACATGAATTTCCCAATATAACTATCATAATAAATGATAAATTAATTACATTTAATAGACAATTATTATTGCAAAAAGTGGTTAACTAAAAGGACATGCAATTCTCATTGGACACATTTATTAAGCATTTGGCTCGGTGGTATCCCTTCTCCCCCAATTTACCCAACCATGTATGAAAGCGTGGCTTTGATTCCTCTCTCATACAAATTCAATTAGGAATAAATTGATTGGGAAGTTCTACCTTGGATCCAACAAAAAAAAAATGTATAAACATATTGTATTCTATATGCATAAACATATATTATTTAATATGTATTTAATCAATTCATAAGCATAAAATATTAATAGAAAAGTACTATGTAACGAATTTCTTCTTCTTTTAATTGATAAATAAATAGTATATATTCTAAAATGTGGTTAGTGTGTACAATGATTAATAACTGGAGATGTCTTAGATATACATTGGATGAAGAATTTCAATTTTCAAGCCTCATTGTAGAGTTTACTATAAAAGCCATTGTCAAACATTTAATAACACCCAACCTATTTAAATTTTTTGTTTACTTTTTGATGATTAGAATTTGAAATGAGACTTTGTCATAACCGATGTATCTCTTTGCAACTTTTCTGATATTAGGAAGAAACCGATGTACTACCTAACCAGTTAGTATTTACTATCTTTATCAGTTTTCAAATAAATGCGGAATGAGTGTCTATGCTACATTACACTTTTGCGACTTATCAAAACTTTAAGAACTCTAATGTCATTGATTGACTTACTTGTCACTCTACATTACATATTTACAAATTCCAACTAGAATAAGGAGTGCATTTAATAAAATTATGAGATGTTCTTATTAGTATGAAGTACGCAATGTGACCCATGTAATACCCATACAATTAGTCTTTTTCTATATATTCTCTTGTTTCTACAACTCTATATTTGTAGCAAATTTAATAAAGATGTATAGCTATATACAATTTTTTTTTTTTAGAATAATGTAAATAAAATATTAAGTGTAGGATTCCACGACTAAATACATAATATATGTATAAATATGTTCTATTATATATGTACAAACACATTATTTAATATGTATAAACATGTATTGGTTGCAAACAAATAGATACATGTACATATTGTGCATGTATTAAGATGTATTAGTAAATTCACAAGCATATATCATTAAAACAGTCCTATTATAAATTTATAATTGATACCAAAAATAGAATTGCAAAACAGTGGTTAACATAAAAATGCAAACAATTTTTATTTAATAAATTAAAGTAATTAAGTGTGCGCTTGATGACAAATAATAATTGAAAACACATGATGACGACAAATAATATCTGAGAAGACTTCTTAGGCATAAGCGGAGCCAAGGTGGATCGAGGGGGACAATTGCCCCTGCCCCTACCAAAAACCCCGTATACTTTAACTAATTTCTGTATTTTATTTTCTACATTTTTACTCTTTTTATATTCCAAGATTCATTGAAAATAATAGAAAGGAAATATTTCCTATTTTATTAATGTCTTTTAAGGTTCAAAAGTTATAAAAATATACAAGAATAGGAAAAAAGAAAAGAAAGCAAAATAAAGAAGCAAAAAAATTAATTGAAGATAAAAAAAAAAAAAAAAAAAATTTGTTTCCTTTAAAAAAGTGTTAAGAGCTCAAATTCTCTATGTAATAATTTCATATATATATATATATATATATATATATATATATATATATATATATATATCATTAAAATGAGTCTATAAGTAATTAAATTTGAAAATAATTATATAATAAATTCCATAATTTGATTTTGTTTTCTAGCTGAACGTTAAAATTTTAGATACACAAATGATTACAATATGGTGTTTAACAAAAACCAAACATAAGTTATACTTGAGATTATCTAATTACTAAAAATCATTATATGAGAATTAGAAATGAAATTTATGAAACAATCACAACACAACTTATTGATATGTAAAAAAACCTATCTAATAAACATAATATAACGGTTATACTATTTTTTTTATGGGTCATCTAAGATTCAAATACCGTTAATTATTTATGTGACGTTGTATTTTATTGTCCAGATTGGTCTTAAGTATCTTATATTATGTTTGCATGTGCATAATGTGTATGTATCTACATATATATGTTCGTGAGTATATGAAAACATACATATCTTAGTTATAATTTTTTCCTGCCAAAGTTAAATCTCGGCAATGCCACTAGTCCTAAATACACATGAATGATCATGTAAATTACTAAAAATGGGTGTATGAATGACAATTTTTAACAATAGTAGAATTATTGTTCTTCGAATTAAGGAGCTATCATCAAGTTACTGTCGATCACCTATTTTCATTGTTGGTCAATTTTTTTATAGATTTTTTTTTTTTTTTTTTTGATAATATCATAAACTTTTATTGAATGAAAGGGAAATCAAATGGGACCAGAACTAATCTGGACAATAGAATCAGAGGTGCATTAATGGGAATAAGTGTGATGCTTGTCACCAGGGCTAGCCCTAAAAATTATGAGGTCTAAAGCGATACCAAAAATGAGACATCCTATCTAAAAAAAAAAGGTTTTTCAAATTTTTGTATAGGTTACATTATCATTGAGCCTTCTTAGTCTTGGATCAAATGGATCATCATAAGACATGCCAAATCGTGGCTGGTTGGGATTGAGTTGTACCTCATGAGTTGGAGACCTCATAGGCATGGCATTCCTTGCTTCAACACCGATTAGAATTGGCTCAACTGGTTCAAGAATTGGAGGTTGCTCACCAACATTTGGAACTCCTCCACCTTGACCTGATTGTGCTCCTCCTTGTGGCTCGGGTTGAACCAGTGGTGCTTGTTGCCTTGGAGGTAGTCTATCCTCCACTAGAGCTTGCAAATTGGAAAAGATATTTTCAATTCTATCCATTCTAGCACCAAGTAACCCGATTACATTAGCTTGCTCATCAATTTGTTGTTGAATTCCTTGCAAATTTTCATGGAGCACCTTAATTAGCACCCCGTTTCTAGTCTCTTGCACCATGACTCGTAACTTGCTCTGATACCAAATGAAAGGATCATCTTGATCTTGCTGCCTTTGATCCAATCTCACACTCAAACACTCAATCTTGTAGTTCTTAAGGAGAACTAGGCCTATTTAATTGAACTAAGCTAAGAATTACACTACAATTACACTAATATTCTAGAGAGGTAAACTAGAGAGAATGTAGAGCAACTAAGCTTTAGCTTTGCATTTCAATGGATAAAATGAATGAAATGGGAGGGAAAGGTAGTTATAGGCATGGCTTGCATGACCAAAAGACATGCAAGGCTCCTATTGGCCAAACTAGATCAAGACTCTCATTGGCCGGTTTGGATATAGAATGTACAACCTCTCTTAAGTTCTAACAACCTAGGTATAAACAGGAATGCATTCTCTAGAATTCATTCCCAAAATAAAGGATCCAAACGCAGCCTTAAACATCTCTTTCCAAAAAAAAAAAGAGTAAAAAAGAAACAAATAATGAAAATGAATATGGTTAGAAAATGAGAAGAAAAAACAATTTAGACACATATACTCATCGCAAAAAATTTTCGCACAATTTTTTATTTTTTTTTTAAGTAACTTTCCGCATATCACTATAACAGAACAGACACATTTCCCTACTTTCGCTCTGTTAGGGTTTTTGTATCCCAAGGAGAACAAGCATGGTAGGTCGCAAACACAGCAAATATCAAAATGCAAACCGTGAACCTTGCGCTATTTGTGGTACGCTCTTCGAGCAGGCTAGCCAAATAGAACAACACATCACCGACTCCATGTCAGTCCGAGAATCATAATTCATAGTGAATTACATTTGTTCTATAATAGGTTTGTTGTATAAAATTTTATTGTCCATCACAAGCTGATCATGGTCATTTATAATGATTCTGAGGGATAATACCATCCCTTAACTGTATTTGTCCATGAGAACCTGCAGGACAAAGGCATTCAACTGTGTTTTTTTTTTTTAATTAATAAAATCAGTGCTAAAATTACGGAGTAATTAACTAGCTATGTGAGTTTGCAATTAAAATTTTCTTTTTTATAATGGTTTTAATAATAACTGACAAGTCCATTAGATCAATCCAATTATCCAAAGGAAAAGAAATCTAAAAACTCTAAGCAAACATAAATAACAATTACAAATGAGGATCTGAGACAAAAAACCATAATTAAATTACAGACTTATGGGCCAAACAAATAATATCAATTGCAGCTGCTTAAATTAAAAAATACAAGTATTTTATTTTTGGCCAAATTACACATTACACCCTTTATGTTTAGTCAAAGTTCAATTCAGTCCTCTAAGTTTTGACCGCTTCAATTCAGTCCTCTAAGTTTCATTTCGTTTCAATTGAACATTTTCCGTTAAATTTTGTTAACACCGTTAGTTTTTTATTTAAATTTAAAAATTTTCAGATTTTTTTAATACAATATTACAAACCAAAAACCTGGTTAAACCAACCCAACCCATTAAGCTAACCCGATAAACCAAGACAAAATCCCAGCATCTCTCTCTTCTCAACAACTTCTCTCTCTCTTACCATAACACCACCAACCTCCTTCGCCGCGAATCCACCATAATCACCACCAACCTCCCAAAAACCCACCATCAACATCACTCCACAACCAACCTCCCCAATCGCACACCCACAAGCCCCATAAAACCCAAACCTCATCAAGACGGTTCTTTTGTTTCTGGGTTGTCGAAGAGAGAGTGTTCACTATGAGGAATTTGATAACTCGGTTGCAGTTTGGGGGTTCTAAGGAAACGATAAGAACATGATGTTGTTGTGGCTCAGGGTGTGGTTCCTGTGTTGGTTTGATTGTTGGATTCGAGCTCGTTGGAAGAAAGAGAAGGTTGTTGCTGGGATTTTGAGGATTTCCAGGTGGGTAGTAGCAAACACGTTTTGACGCGAAGGGTTTGTTGCTTTTGAATCATTTGCTTGAATTTTAGATTCGGGAAGTGGGTTTTCAAGGAAAAAGCTGTTTGACCCTCCCAGTTGAGCTTTACAAGGAAAACGCATGGATGATTGGTTCTCGAGGTGGGATTTCATCGTTGTTGGAGATCTGTCAAGCAGGGTTCTCAAGCTTCGGCAGCTGGGGTTCTGAGAAATCTCGCTCTGTTCAGTGAAATCAGAGAGAATTTCGTTGAGGGTTGTTGTTCTTTTGAGGGTCACGAATACCTGCTTTAGCACAAGAAAATCTATTGGGTGTTTGTGTAAAATGAAATTCTGGTCTCTAAGGATGAAAGTTTGAAGCTTTTGTTTTTAAGGAAGGTGGGGTTCAGTGTTTGATGGATTTCTGGGATTTCTTTGAAAAGTTATGGCCTAATGGGTTTCGATGAGGCTTGGGTTTTTAGAATTTGGGTGTGTGATTGGAAGGTTGGTTATGGAATATGTTGATGGTGGTTTTTTGGGAGGTTGGTGGTGGTTATGGTGGATTCGTGGCGGATAGGTTGGTGGTGTTATGGTAAGAGAGAGAGAGAGTTGTTGAGAAGAGAGAGAGATGCTGAGATTTTGTTTTGGTTTAATCGGGTTAGCTTAATGGGTTGGGTATGGTTTAACCAGGTTTTTGGTTTGTAATGTTGTATTAAAAAAATCCGAAATAAATTTAAATAAAAAACTATTTAATACTTCAATTGAAACATGAAACTGAAGACTGAATTGAAGCGGTGAAAACTGAGGACTGAATTGAACTGACTAAACATAAAGGGTATAATGTGTAATTTGGCCTTTATTTTTTTATTATGAATTGATCATTCACATATACGTTCAAGTTGTCATGAAAAAATTAAATACCAATTATTAACATTTCAAAAGGTAATTTTCTTTTCACACTATGACAAAAATGGGTTGGCTGCCATTAAGGAAGCATAGTTAGCACACACTAGCTTCTCATGCTAGTTTCATCATGGAGAAGGATGCCAGCTTGGGTGTTGTTCAATCTACCATCCCTGTTTATTGCATTTCTCGAATTTAGAATTTGAAAAAATATGCATCATCTCCAAGTCTAAAACTATTTAATACTTCTGCATTGAATCCTGTCTGGCCTGCAATGAAAAAAAAAAAGAGACTGCCATGACTCTTTTTTTGTGTGTGTTCACATGTTTCAAATAATTGTTTGTGTTAAAAGGCATTATATATTTTGTTATCGTTACTTTCTTTCTTGCAGTATTTAATGTTTATCATGAAACATTTTCACATTTATTGAAAAACAAAAAACTTAACGATTAGATTGTTCATATCTCTTTTAAAATTTGTTGTAAAAGTCTCTATGGAATTAGAACTTGGGAAAAATCTCTACAATTAAAAAGCAGAACATAAGAATATAGAAACAGTGAAGGGCACATAAATTTGTTACTGTGGCTGGAATCATTTGCAATAACTGCCGACCTTTCTTCCAATTCTTCTTTTGGGCAAATTCAGCCGGCCCTGGGAATTATGAGGCCTGCAGTCCAAAAAAATGAGGCCTTATATAAAAAATAAAAATAAAAATCATCGAAAAATCTACGCACGGTTTGTGCGCAAAATTACTAATTAAACTTTTATATTCAATATTCTCTAACAAATCTTGTTCAATAGTTTTATTAAATCTTTCTTGCTTTCAGAAGATTTTAATAACAAGAAAATTCTTTTATAGATAAGTGTAATAATATTCTATATGCAATAGTGCATACAAATAAAACCTGGAAAAAAAAAATTGTTAGATGTTAATAACTAATTAAGAGTTTAAGACCCTCTAAATTTTTCTTTTTGACACAAAGAGAGACCATTTTATTGTGAAATATTTAATTCTTTACAAATTGCACCTATTCATCTCTATCGGTTTTTATTAAGACAAGAAAATGGTAAGGTGCCAAATTTTCATTATTTAAACCCTCTAAATTTTTCTTTTTGAACAAAGAGAGACCATTATTAAATATTTAATTCTTTACAAATTATTGGTTGATGGGTAAAATAAGTTTTTAAATGATGTGATATCATATATAACTTTAAATTTATGATTAATTAAATTTTCAATATAAAATAGACAATCTTTATTTCAAATGGATAGATATTGCTTTCGTAAAATCCGTTTCCTTGATGAGCATTTGAGATATAGGGATTTCAGTCTAAGTTTCATTAAGAAAAATTATCAATTCATCACAATTTTGAGAGAATGAAAAATTAAGAAACGAACTTCTCCTACTCATTCCATTCCTCCTAAAACTAACCATACGTTATGAGTATTCTTAAAAGATTCTTTATATTCTATTCACTTTCTCCTACGATTCCTCTTAAAACTGATCATACATTATGATTTTCTTAAAAGATTCTTTATATTCTATTCACTTTCTCCTACGAGACGGGCTGTAAAACTAACCAGACTACGTTGGACGATGATTTTCTTGCTTCAATAATGTATGTTTGGCTAGTCTTAGAGATTAATGTTGCGATATCGATTCGGATCAATGTTGAATTAAACGAACCTAAACCACTTTGCATATTTGTTTCAAAATAGGTGGTTTTCAACTTTTTGTAGGACATAAAAAAAAATAATAAATAAATAAATAACTTCGGTTTTTAACTCCTTGTGGTATTGTTGTAGAACTGCAAAATCCAAAGTTATAAATTGGAGCTCTGAAGTTATTAAAGACGAGGGAGCCTGATTGCTAAGCACCTGTCTTCATCTCATGATTGTTTGTAGTGGAGCCAATGCCCATATCGTTTATATTGACTCACTATCAGTAACAATTTTGGGCAAGTTCACAAAATGGGTTTGTCTTTACTTGACTTTGTTTTAGTGGGCTGGCAATTTAGAGATGAATTGGACAGGAAGCACAAGGCAAGAAAAATCAACGAGGGCCTTAAAGGGTACATCAGTGATTAAATGGATCAATAAAATGACAGGGAAGCAACATGTAATCCAGAAAACAATGATCATTATTTTCAAGCTAAAACTATTCTCTATGTTTCTCTTGCAGAACCCTTCATCTCAATTACTAAAATGAGGAGACAGTGAGAACTGAAAAGTTTAGTATTTTGTAAACAACCTCCATTGACTGCAGGCGCAAAGCACTTGAAAAATCCTCCATAAGTTAATACTTGAGATTATCTAATTACTAAAAAGTAATTACATGAGAATTAAAAGTGAAATTTTGACTATGAAAAACTAACAGCACGGCTTATTCATATATACATATATATATATATATATATATAGATGATGATGAAATAAATCCTATTACCTTTTGACATATAGTTATATAGGTGGATTTGGGTCACAGAAATTCATGTTTAGTATTGGTTAAAACAGTTGCAGATGTGATTTTATGGAGGATGAAGAATCTTACAGTGGGAATATTATTAGTAACTCGAGCTGCAATTAACTGGTTAAGGCTTTTGAAGATAATCAGTTGTGGCCTTTATGATACAGATTGAGTTCCGTATTTTATAATTTGATCCTTGTTTTAGTTACCTAGTGCTTCTTCTCTAATTAAAAAAGTTGATTTTTTTTGTTCTGTTTCTACAATTCCTTCCTGTTACATATGTTAGTTTCCTTATTTGATTTAAATTGTTCAGATATCACATTTTATGCAATAAGTTCAAGTTTCCCTGGGAATGTGCATTTTAATTTGAGCTATTGTGGGTTTCGCTAGTGATCCAGCTTTGTTTTCATTTGAAAGATGTCTTATTTTCTAACTTTGAATCCGTATTTCCTGGGTGAAATACTTAGAAGTGATAATTAAGCATCAGTCATTATAGATGGTTTCCTTGTGCCTGCCAATACCTAAATATTCACTTATCATTCTTGAAAAAGATGAATGCAGCAAGTACTGTCTAGGGAAGTGGTTTGTGATCCATCTCACTGATGAACTGAGCCCTGTGCTATGAAAAAAGCAAGCTTTTTAATAATAAGTTTCTCAAAACTGAACTTCTATGATGATCTAAACAGGTGCACTTTTGAGCTATGGTTACTCTTGAGGTGACCTTCAATATTTATATGGTGTTCTACTTTATTAGTCTAAAAGGCACCGGATGACAAGTCTTGGTGCTTCCTTGTAAATTGTCTATGTTGAGTTTAGTTGCATCCATTTTATTTATTGTTCTTAATGTTATAATTAGTCCATTGGGCTTTGGGCTCTACCCGTGTATATATTTATTTGTGCATCACTCTCTTTTCTTGTACAGCACATTACTTGTGCACCACTCTCTTACCTTGTACATCACTCATATGCCTCCTATATAAAGACACTCTACTGTATTGTATTACTCATTTCAATATACAAAGAATTATTCATAATTCTAACATGGTATCAGAGCCATTGCTCTAAGTGTTTCGTGCAGTTCTTCGTCTTTCCTGGCGTTCTTACGCTGCCACAGTCATCTCCGGTATTGCTTTGCCGCCGCCGTCAGAATTCCGGTGTGCCCGCTACCGTCAAGGGTTGAATCCATCGCCAAAGACTCACTGCCTTCATCAGATTTTTTGCTCCAAGCCTCCGAACGAAACACCTCAACCACCACTGGATAGATCTTCTCACGCCGGACTTAGTGGCACAAAAATCGCCGCCATCCAACGTTGCACTCTCCGTCTGAAGATTCTACCCGCCGTCACGCCTCATCACACGCCAAGCACCTGCCTCTGCCACGTGTCACCTTGTCACTACGCCACATCATCCCTAATGCCCAGTCAGTGCCACGTCATCTCCACGTCAGCTCGTTGACCGTTGACTTTCTGGGAGTTGACCGTTGACTTTTTGCGTTGACTTTTTAGGGTTGATCGTTGACTTTTTTGCAACTCAGGTGTTTCTTACTCAGTTTTTTGTCCTGATTCCATTTTTGCTGTCTGTTTTTGCATATTTTGTCTCTAAATGGCTCAAACTGAGATCTCTCACCCCATTCATGTTACTTTGAATGGTAGAAACTATTTTGTTTGGTCTCAATCTATGCGCAGCTTCATTAAAGGTCGAAAACTATGGTTTTATGTCACTGGTGAGATGAAGAAGCCAATCAAGGGCTCCTCTAAGGATGAAGATGCTTTCAGGATCCGTCTGATTGAATGGGATAGCAACAATCATCAGATTCTTACTTGGCTACGCAATACCTCCATCCCATCCATTTCTAATCTGTTGGGAAATTTTGATGATGTTCGTATTACCTAGGATATGCTCGCCAAACTATATTCCTCCCTACATGGCACTCCGGGAATATCAGCTTTCGATTGAACAGTATTAGATTAGGCAAGACCCTAGCCAGTCTATCAATGATTTCTTTGCTCATTTCCAGTTCATATGGACCAACTTGATCTTGCTGAATCCACCATGGGATACTCCCAATGATGCAATGAGGTATGCTACCCGTCGTGATCAGATGCGTTTCTACCAATTTCTTATGGCCTTGCATGATGATTATGAGCCTGTCTGTAGTCAGTTGCTTCACCAGATTCCCATTCCATCTTTAGACGCAGCACTCAATGAACTTGTTCGTGAGGAGACTCGTCTACAGAACCTTACAAGCTCAGAACAAGCTCAATGTCTTGGCTACTACGTCACCTCTTGCACCCCTTCAGCAGTCTGACTCTGATCAGTCTAGCTCGAATACTCGTCGTTTAGATAAAAAATCCAACAAATTTTGCTGATATTACAAGAAGCATGGCCATACTATTGAGACTTGTTATCATCGCAATCGAAGCACTGCTGCTGTTACTCAAGGTAATACCGATCAGACACCCATTGCTGCTGTTGCTCCTGCACACTCTGGATCCACCATCACACTCACCACAGATCAATTGGAAGACATCATCGCTCAGGCTCTCGTCCGGGCTGGTAATGCATCCTCTTCCTCTGCTCTTTCTGTCCTGCCTAGTAAGTTCTCCTCATGGCTTCTTGACTCTGTCTGTTGCAATCACATGACCCCTTACCCATCATTTTTCTCCTACACTAGCTCTACCCGTCATGCACCTACTATTCACACAGCTAATGGCTCCACTATGCTTGTTTGTAGTATAGGCATCGTTTCTACTTCCAAACTCTCAATTTTCGATGTCTTTCATGTGCCTAAACTTTCTTATAATCTACTTTCTGTGGGTCAATTAGCTAAACTTGGCTATCGCATTATCCTTAATTACTTTGGTTGTATTGTGCAGGATCCTAGGACGAGACAGGAACTTGGGACCAGCCGTAGAATTGGGCGTTTGTTTGAGATTTCCAGTCTCGTCTTCCTGCTAGTGGTGTCTCTGCTGCTACCTCATCTTCACCTTCCTTATCACTTTGGCATTCTCGGCTCGGGCATGCATCATCTTCCCGGGTACAACAGCTAGTCTCTAAGGGTTTATTAGGTCCAGTGTCTAAGGACAATTTTGATTGTGTTTCATGTCAATTAGGAAAACAACCAGTTTTGCCTTTTCATAATAATGAGTCCATGTCTACTGGAATTTTTTACTTAATTCATTCTGAATGTTTGGGGACCTTCCCCTATTAATAGTATTGGTGGATCTCGTTATTTTGTTGTGTTTGTTGATGATTATTCTTGTTATAGTTGGGTTTACTAAACATTTATCGTAACTTTGCAAACATGGTTAAAACTCAATTCTCCAAAACAATTAAAGTTTTTCATTCTGACAATGCACGTGAACTTACGCAACATGCATTTGAACATATTCTATATTCCCATGGAACTGTTCATCAATTCTCATGCCTAGGCACTGATGTCGCTCAATAATAAGCGGTACTTTGTAGTACATGTAAGGGGTTGTCGATCCTCAGGGAGTTTGTGTTTTCAATAGACAATGTAATTCAATATGCAAAAAGAGTAAAATAAATTTGGTTTGTGGAAATTTTGTAAAGAATATATGTAAAAAGGTACTAAGGTTTCAGGGTGTTTCTGTATATCAGTATGATTCCTTGTAATCCCAGTTAAAACTCTTGTTCTAATAACAGTTTACAAGTTGATTATTTTCCTTTTAAAAAGCTCTTGACATGGTTGAACTAATAAAACTCAGGAACACTATATTACCGGAGAAAATAAAGTGGCTAGAGTAATAATTAGAAAGACCTTTCAATTTATATAACACGAAACCTAATTAAAACCATGCAATATTCCCCCTTAATCATAAGAAAAACATGATTGAACTTATAGAAAGTACGGAATAAAACATACATTAATAGGAATCAAATAATTAACAATCAACTGTATTTAACATTAAAAATAGAAGGGACTACAAGTATTCATACCTTTATACAGAAAACATAGCCCCTAGCCCTAGCAAGAGGCTTAGCCAATCATGGCCAAGGAAAAAGAAAAATAGAGAAAATAATTCCTAGGGAGAAAACTAGAGAGAAAACTAGAAAAGAAAACTAAAAAAAAATAATCCTTGGCGGCTACCACTCCCCAATTGCTATCCACGCTTCTTTCATTTAGGGCTCCATTGAAAAATAATCTAGTGTGATGCGAGTACAATGGATAATGTGAGCTTGTGGGCTTTAGTGGCCATGTGGGGCTTTTGGGCTTGTGGGCTTTGTTTTTCTTTTTCTTTTCAAACATTAATTTGCACCTCTTTTCTTCTCTTTTGCTCCTTTCAACTTGTGATATTTAACTCCAATCTGAACTAGCTTGTGCCTACAATCAAACATGGCCCAAATTAACATATAAAGGATTAAATTATTACACTTAAATGCATAAATCATGTAATTCAATGAATTGAACAACAAACATCCATTTAAGTATAATTAGACATGAAATGCAACACAAACCCAATAAAATCTCTTCAAAATACATGTAAATAAGTCATATTTCATGACTTATCACACCCCTTAACCTGAATTTTGCTAGTCCCTAGCAAACTAAAAACAATGAAAACAACAAAACACAAATGAAAACAAACTAACAAAGCCACTTTCGCTGACACTCTCGATTGCATTTAGCATATGCAATAAGCCTTTAAACCCCTAGGTGTCCCTAGTGGACGAGTTATAGTCTCGTGAGGGTTTACCAGAAGTGATACCCACAAACGCTATCAAATGCTCAGTCTTGATTCACAATAAACACATACAACATCATGCTATCAAATGAGAATAAAGTGTCACACAAACAATGGTTTTCAATCATTAGCAAGCTTAAACAAGTCAACCTCAATTTCAAATCTTTAGAAATTCTAACTAG
>OU015762.1:51473113-51488020 GCA_907173295.1 Fagus sylvatica | reverse complement strand
AATGAAATTCTGGTCTCTGAGGATGAAAGTTTGAAGCTTTTGGTTTTTAAGGAAGGTGGGGTTCAGTGTTTGATGGATTTCTGGGATTCTGCTTTGAAAAGTTATGGCCTAATGGGTTTCAATGAGGCTTGGGTTTTTATGAGACTTGTGGGTGTGTGATTGGAGGAGGTTGGTTATGGAATGATGTTGATGGTGGTTTTTTGGGAGGTTGGTGGTGGTTATGGTGGATTCGTGGCGGAGTAGGTTGGTGGTGTTATGGTAAGAGAGAGAGAGAGTTGTTGAGAAGAGAGAGAGATGCTGAGATTTTGTTTTGGTTTAATCGGGTTAGCTTAATGGGTTGGGTATGGTTTAACCAGGTTTTTGGTTTGTAATATTGTATTAAAAAAATCCGAAATTTTTAAATTTAAATAAAAAACTAACGGTGTTATAAAAATTTAACGGAAAATGTTCAATTGAAACGGAATGAAACTTAGAAGACTGAATTGAAGCGGTGAAAACTTAGAGGACTGAATTGAACATTGACTAAACATAAAGGGTATAATGTGTAATTTGGCCTTTATTTTTTTATTATGAATTGATCATTCACATATACGTTCAAGTTGTTATGAAAAAATTAAATACCAATTATTAACATTTCAAAAGGTAATTTTCTTTTCACACTATGACAAAAATGGGTTGGCTGCCATTAAGGAAGCATAGTTAGCACACACTAGCTTCTCATGCTAGTTTCATCATGGAGAAGGATGCCAGCTTGGGTTGGTATGTTCAATCTACCATCCCTGCTGTTATTGCATTTCTCGAATTTAGAATTTGAAAAAATATGCATCATCTCCAAGTCTAAAACTATTTAATACTTCTGCATTGAATTCCTGTCTGGCCTGCAATGAAAAAAAAAAAGAGACTGCCATGACTCTTTTTTTGTGTGTGTTCACATGTTTCAAATAATTGTTTGTGTTAAAAGGCATTATATATTTTGTTATCGTTACTTTCTTTCTTGCAGTATTTAATGTTTATCATGAAACATTTTCACATTTATTGAAAAACAAAAAACTTAACGATTAGATTGTTCATATCTCTTTTAAAATTTGTTGTAAAAGTCTCTATGGAATTAGAACTTGGGAAAAATCTCTACAATTAAAAAGCAGAACATAAGAATATAGAAACAGTGAAGGGCACATAAATTTGTTACTGTGGCTGGAATCATTTGCAATAACTGCCGACCTTTCTTCCAATTCTTCTTTTGGGCAAATTCAGGGCCGGCCCTGGGAATTATGAGGCCTGGGGCAGTCCAAAAAAATGAGGCCTTATATAAAAAATAAAAAAAAAAATCATCGAAAAATATCTCTACGCACAGTTTGTGCTGCAAAATTACTAATTAAACTTTTATATTCAATATTCTCTAACAAATCTTGTTCAATAGATAATATGGCTAATTTATTTAATCTTTATTGTGACATAGTTGATCGCAAGTAAGATTTTAATAACTTTAACTTTGAAAAACTTCTTTTAACTGACGCGACTGTGACAGGTATAGTCAATAATATTCTATATGCAATAGATGCATTTGGATACAATGTATAAAACCTGAGAAAAAAAAAATTGTTAGATGTTAATAACACAGTAATAAAAATTATATATAAAAATAAAATACTCATAAACTATTATATAAAAAATGTATTAAATACATACCTCAAAAATCAAAACTCAAACTTGATGGAGGCAGAATAAGATGAGAGAGTAATAAAAGAAATAAAGATTAGAGAGTAAGAGATGAGAAACTAGGATAGAAAAATAAAAGTATCGTGTAAACTGTAAAGAGTGAGAGAGCTAGAGAATAAGAGAATATAAGTGAATGACTTTTGAAGTTAGGTTTGTCAAAGTGATGACGGCTAAGTTATAGAGAGAGTGAAAAGTTTACTTACTTTTACTTCTTTTAGGGTTACATAATTTTAGGACCTGGGCCTTATTTTAAAAGGTTTGTTTAAAATAGACCTTTAGGCCAATTTCTTCTTTTTCGCCCTTGCCCAGGGCCACCCCTGGGAAAATTGCACCTGCCTTCATCTCTATCGTGTGTTTTATTAAGCTTTCAGACAAGAAAATATAGATAAGTGTAAGGTGCATACAAATTTTCTAATTAAGAGTTTAAGACCCTCTAAATTTTTCTTTTTGACACAAAGAGAGACCATTTTATTGTGAAATATTTAATTCTTTACAAATTATTGGTTGACATGGTACCACATTATTTAAAATTAATTATTACTTTTTATATGGGTAAAATAAGTTTTTAAATGATGTGATATCATATATAACTTTAAATTTATGATTAATTAAATTTTCAATATAAAATAGACAATCTTTATTTCAAATGGATAGATATTGCTTTCGTAAAATCCGTTTCCTTGATGAGCATTTGAGATATAGGGATTTCAGTCTAAGTTTCATTAAGAAAAATTATCAATTCATCACAATTTTGAGAGAATGAAAAATTAAGAAACGAACTCTCCTACTCATTCCATTCCTCCTAAAACTAACCATACGTTATGATTTTCTTAAAAGATTCTTTATATTCTATTCACTTTCTCCTACGATTCCTCTTAAAACTGATCATACATTATGATTTTCTTAAAAGATTCTTTATATTCTATTCACTTTCTCCTACGAGACGGGCTGTAAAACTAACCCTACGTTATGATTTTCTTTAATATGTATGTTTGGCTAGTCTTAGAGATTAATGTTGCGATATCGATTCGGATCAATGTTGAATTAAACGAACCTAAACCACTTTGCATATTTGTTTCAAAATAGGTGGTTTTCAACTTTTTGTAGGACATAAAAAAAAATAATAAATAAATAAATAACTTCGGTTTTTAACTCCTTGTGGTATTGTTGTAGAACTGCAAAATCCAAAGTTATAAATTGGAGCTCTGAAGTTATTAAAGACGAGGGAGCCTAATTGCTAAGCACCTGTCTTCATCCTCATGATAGTTTGTAGTGGAGCCAATGCCCATATCGTTTATATTGACTCACTATCAGTAACAATTTTGGGCAAGTTCACAAAATGGGTTTGTCTTTACTTGACTTTGTTTTAGTGGGCTGTCAATTTAGAGATGAATTGGACAGGAAGCACAAGGCAAAGAAATCAACGAGGGCCTTAAAGGGTACATCAGTGATTAAATGGATCAATAAAATGACAGGGAAGCAACATGTAATCCAGAAAACAATGATCATTATTTTCAAGCTAAAACTATTCTCTATGTTTCTCTTGCAGAACCCTTCATCTCAATTACTAAAATGAGGAGACAGTGAGAACTGAAAAGTTTAGTATTTTGTAAACAACCTCCATTGACTGCAGGCCAAAGCACTTGAAAAATCCTCCATAAGTTATACTTGAGATTATCTAATTACTAAAAAGTAATTACATGAGAATTAAAAGTGAAATTTTGACTATGAAAAACTAACAGCACGGCTTATTCATATATACATATATATATATATATATAGATGATGATGAAATAAATCCTATTACCTTTTGACATATAGTTATATAGGTGGATTTGGGTCACAGAAATTCATGTTTAGTATTGGTTAAAACAGTTGCAGATGTGATTTTATGGAGGATGAAGAATCTTACAGTGGGAATATTATTAGTAACTCGAGCTGCAATTAACTGGTTAAGGCTTTTGAAGATAATCAGTTGTGGCCTTTATGATACAGATTGAGTTCCGTATTTTATAATTTGATCCTTGTTTTAGTTACCTAGTGCTTCTTCTCTAATTAAAAAAGTTGATTTTTTTTGTTCTGTTTCTACAATTCCTTCCTGTTACATATGTTAGTTTCCTTATTTGATTTAAATTGTTCAGATATCACATTTTATGCAATAAGTTCAAGTTTCCCTGGGAATGTGCATTTTAATTTGAGCTATTGTGGGTTTCGCTAGTGATCCAGCTTTGTTTTCATTTGAAAGATGTCTTATTTTCTAACTTTGAATCCGTATTTCCTGGGTGAAATACTTAGAAGTGATAATTAAGCATCAGTCATTATAGATGGTTTCCTTGTGCCTGCCAATACCTAAATATTCACTTATCATTCTTGAAAAAGATGAATGCAGCAAGTACTGTCTAGGGAAGTGGTTTGTGATCCATCTCACTGATGAACTGAGCCCTGTGCTATGAAAAAAGCAAGCTTTTTAATAATAAGTTTCTCAAAACTGAACTTCTATGATGATCTAAACAGGTGCACTTTTGAGCTATGGTTACTCTTGAGGTGACCTTCAATATTTATATGGTGTTCTACTTTATTAGTCTAAAAGGCACCGGATGACAAGTCTTGGTGCTTCCTTGTAAATTGTCTATGTTGAGTTTAGTTGCATCCATTTTATTTATTGTTCTTAATGTTATAATTAGTCCATTGGGCTTTGGGCTCTACCCGTGTATATATTTATTTGTGCATCACTCTCTTTTCTTGTACAGCACATTACTTGTGCACCACTCTCTTACCTTGTACATCACTCATATGCCTCCTATATAAAGACACTCTACTGTATTGTATTACTCATTTCAATATACAAAGAATTATTCATATGAGGTCTCCAACTCATGAGGTACAACTCAATCCCAACCAGCCACGATTTGGCATGTCTTATGATGATCCATTTGATCCAAGACTAAGAAGGCTCAATGATAATGTAACCTATACAAAAATTTGAAAAACTTTTTTTTTTAGATAGGATGTCTCATTTTTGGTATCGCTTTAGACCTCATAATTTTTAGGGCTAGCCCTGGTGACAAGCATCACACTTATTCCCATTAATGCACCTCTGATTCTATTGTCCAGATTAGTTCTGGTCCCATTTGATTTCCCTTTCATTCAATAAAAGTTTATGATATTATCAAAAAAAAAAAAAAAAATCTATAAAAAAATTGACCAACAATGAAAATAGGTGATCGACAGTAACTTGATGATAGCTCCTTAATTCGAAGAACAATAATTCTACTATTGTTAAAAATTGTCATTCATACACCCATTTTTAGTAATTTACATGATCATTCATGTGTATTTAGGACTAGTGGCATTGCCGAGATTTAACTTTGGCAGGAAAAAATTATAACTAAGATATGTATGTTTTCATATACTCACGAACATATATATGTAGATACATACACATTATGCACATGCAAACATAATATAAGATACTTAAGACCAATCTGGACAATAAAATACAACGTCACATAAATAATTAACGGTATTTGAATCTTAGATGACCCATAAAATAAAAATAAATAGTATAACCGTTATATTATGTTTATTAGATAGGTTTTTTTACATATCAATAAGTTGTGTTGTGATTGTTTCATAAATTTCATTTCTAATTCTCATATAATGATTTTTAGTAATTAGATAATCTCAAGTATAACTTATGTTTGGTTTTTGTTAAACACCATATTGTAATCATTTGTGTATCTAAAATTTTAACGTTCAGCTAGAAAACAAAATCAAATTATGGAATTTATTATATAATTATTTTCAAATTTAATTACTTATAGACTCATTTTAATGATATATATATATATATATATATATGAAATTATTGCATAGAGAATTTGAGCTCTTAACACTTTTTTAAAGGAAACAATTTTTTTTTTTTTTTTTTTTTTTTATCTTCAATTAATTTTTTTGCTTCTTTATTTTGCTTTCTTTTCTTTTTTCCTATTCTTGTATATTTTTATAACTTTTGAACCTTAAAAGACATTAATAAAATAGGAAATATTTCCTTTCTATTATTTTCAATGAATCTTGGAATATAAAAAGAGTAAAAATGTAGAAAATAAAATACAGAAATTAGTTAAAGTATACGGGGTTTTTGGTAGGGGCAGGGGCAATTGTCCCCCTCGATCCACCTTGGCTCCGCTTATGCCTAAGAAGTCTTCTCAGATATTATTTGTCGTCATCATGTGTTTTCAATTATTATTTGTCATCAAGCGCACACTTAATTACTTTAATTTATTAAATAAAAATTGTTTGCATTTTTATGTTAACCACTGTTTTGCAATTCTATTTTTGGTATCAATTATAAATTTATAATAGGACTGTTTTAATGATATATGCTTGTGAATTTACTAATACATCTTAATACATGCACAATATGTACATGTATCTATTTGTTTGCAACCAATACATGTTTATACATATTAAATAATGTGTTTGTACATATATAATAGAACATATTTATACTTATATTATGTATTTAGTCGTGGAATCCTACACTTAATATTTTATTTACATTATTCTAAAAAAAAAAAATTGTATATAGCTATACATCTTTATTAAATTTGCTACAAATATAGAGTTGTAGAAACAAGAGAATATATAGAAAAAGACTAATTGTATGGGTATTACATGGGTCACATTGCGTACTTCATACTAATAAGAACATCTCATAATTTTATTAAATGCACTCCTTATTCTAGTTGGAATTTGTAAATATGTAATGTAGAGTGACAAGTAAGTCAATCAATGACATTAGAGTTCTTAAAGTTTTGATAAGTCGCAAAAGTGTAATGTAGCATAGACACTCATTCCGCATTTATTTGAAAACTGATAAAGATAGTAAATACTAACTGGTTAGGTAGTACATCGGTTTCTTCCTAATATCAGAAAAGTTGCAAAGAGATACATCGGTTATGACAAAGTCTCATTTCAAATTCTAATCATCAAAAAGTAAACAAAAAATTTAAATAGGTTGGGTGTTATTAAATGTTTGACAATGGCTTTTATAGTAAACTCTACAATGAGGCTTGAAAATTGAAATTCTTCATCCAATGTATATCTAAGACATCTCCAGTTATTAATCATTGTACACACTAACCACATTTTAGAATATATACTATTTATTTATCAATTAAAAGAAGAAGAAATTCGTTACATAGTACTTTTCTATTAATATTTTATGCTTATGAATTGATTAAATACATATTAAATAATATATGTTTATGCATATAGAATACAATATGTTTATACATATATATTTTTTTTGTTGGATCCAAGGTAGAACTTCCCAATCAATTTATTCCTAATTGAATTTGTATGAGAGAGGAATCAAAGCCACGCTTTCATACATGGTTGGGTAAATTGGGGGAGAAGGGATACCACCGAGCCAAATGCTTAATAAATGTGTCCAATGAGAATTGCATGTCCTTTTAGTTAACCACTTTTTGCAATAATAATTGTCTATTAAATGTAATTAATTTATCATTTATTATGATAGTTATATTGGGAAATTCATGTCATCATAGAGTGTATAGTTGTGTTGCGTTTTTAATCAATCTCGAGCAATGGAATTGTTCTATATCTATTTTATTTAATTTTTAAGAGAATTGTTCTATATGTCGGTATGTCATGAATATAAAAATTACATATGAACATACACATATATGAACATACACATATGAGTTTATGTTAGTGTACGGTTGTGATTGATGATCATACTATAATATGGTACACTCTCACGTATACAATAACATCACACACTTGGTGGATTGTATTGCTTATCACTATATCAATTAAAGAGTTACATCTTTTGGATATGATATATCTTTTCATGAATGAATATGTCTATTGCCAATAGATGTTTAATTGTTTATGAATAGTTAGACTCTCATTTTTTTTTTTTTTTTACACAATTAATTCTCACAACTACCTTAATGTGATTGTCATCTACATTAGAGATCAACAATCCAATCAAAGCCTATGTTTCCATTTGACAAATTAGATCTGAACATACACATATGAGTCTGTTAGTGAACGATTGTGATCATGAATGATCACACTATAATATGGTACATGCTCACATATATAATAACATCACACTCGGTGGATTGTATCGCTTCACAGACGTATCAGTACTATATCTGTTGAAGAGATACATCTTTTGGATAGGATACATCTTTTCATGAATAAATATGTCTATCGCCAATAGGTGTGTTTAAGTGTTTAGGAATAGTTAGACTCTCATTTTTTTTTTACACAATTAATTCTTGGTGAACATACTGCTTAATGTCTGTGATCACCACCTTGATGTGATTGTCATCTACATTAGAGACCAACAATGCTATCAAAGACTATAATTCCATTTGACAAAAGAATCTACACTACAACTTTTTATGGCTACACTACACCTACCACCATCAATACCTTCTACTCCTCATCCGTCTTCAGTTTATCTTGTTGTTTTAAAATAATATATTCTTATTCATGGTAACTAATGCATATGTTTATATATGTTAGATAGAAAAATGTTTATATGTATGTAATGTTTAACTGTATGTCCTATACTTTTAATTATAATATTCTTATTTTTATATATTTATTAAATTTTCGAATCTTCTAAACTTGTGTTGAATAATTGGAAACAGATGCCAAGATAGCAGGAAGAAAGGTTGAATATTATATAATTTCTTAATAGAAATCAAGGTATATATTGAAGTTTTTTGAAAAAATTTAGGTATATCATCATACTTCTAATACTTACTTCTATATTTATTTATTTTAAACAATTTACCTATTTAAATTTCTTATATTTTAATGAACCTGTTAGGTAAAAAAATAATGTCTATTACTTACAAATCTATTATTTGAAAATTAGACAGTTTTCTAAAAAGATATTTATATACCTAAGTCTATACAATTATATTACCAAAAAAATTCAAAAAAATTTAAAATAAATTTTAATAATTTTGATGATTTATCATAATTTTATGTTTTAATGTAATAAAACTTTGTAGAGGGCTAATTTTTAAAGCCCAAATACATATTAACTCCCATTAAGTCATTGGGCCCAAATAATACAAGCTACTGCGGAAGCCCAGCAAGTTCAGCCTGGAGTATTGGCCCATTTCCGTTCCTGCCCACTGACCAGCTTGAATGGGTCTCAAATATTGGGAATTAAATGGATTATTTAAACTTGGTTATGTCCAATTAAAGGCCCAGCCCGAAAAACTCCTGCTATCAATCTTAGTGTGTTATTTCGGGCCTAAAGAGAGTGTTTAATGAGCAACTAAGGCCCAAGAGCAAGCCCAAGGCCTTTACCCAGCCTTCAGTCAGCTGAGACAGCTGTCCATAGGGCCCCACAAAAGTCAGAACAGCTTTAAATAAAAGCTGAACAAGTAATGGCTCTCTCTTGGGACCCACATTTCTCTCTCCTCCTTTTCAGAAATTGGAGAATGAGCTTGTCTCCCTCATTTAACTCATTTCAGACCTGAAAAGCACAAAGAAGCCCACCGATTGGACCAGAAATACAAGCTGAGAAATCACAGCCATTGGCTGCATGCTCTGCAGCAGTAACAGCACACAAGCTAGAGTCAGCTCAGCCCAAAAGTATAAAAGATTGCTTAAACAAGCAGGTTATCATGATGGCATATCTTCCTCAGACCAATGAAGCTCTGAACCCATGGATTGGCCGCCTGAACAGTAATCATGACAAGGATTCCGGTCACCATTGGCCACCAGACGCGGCAGTAATCCGTGACAAAGCAGAAAGTCTTATTTTATCTTCACCATCATGACATAGCCAGCCAATGGAGGCTGAGGAAGTGACCCTTACAGCCCAGCTCTGTGCTAGGTTCACTTCTCCATTTTTGTAGGACTTAGGGAGTTTGGTTTGGAGGTGGGGAATTAATCCTATAGGCTAGGTTTCCACCAAAATAATGGCTCAAGGCTTACTGGGGGGCAGAGCTGTTATTTCTCTGGAAACCAAAGCCAAGGAGCATGCATAACCAGCCCATACCACCATGAAACCTTCTATAAATGGGACCCTTGAACACCACCTAAGGGATAACCTAACTTAGCACAACTCAACGCAACTTAGCTTAACCCAACACAACCCAACCACAACACAACCAGCTTAAGCCAAGCCTAGACATCACCATTTTTCACTATCCCAAACACTTACCCACGAATACCACTGAGAGTGCAAAGGTAGTCTGAAACTCATTGCAGCAGTAATCAGGCTATTCTCTTCTAAGTGCATTCTCTAGTACACACCCCTAAGTATGGAGTTCTAAGGTCATCTTCAACCTTAAAACTCTGATTCTCAACCCTAAACACCAACCCAAGCCCAAGACACTATGATCTAAGCTCACATCTCCAAAAGTGTTACTTGGCAGATATTCAGGTTACAGCAGTAAACATCATATTAAGCTCTTGATCTTCTTCAACCTTGAGACTTACACCATAAAAGCCTAAACACTTCCATGCATGCTCCATAGGATTAGTTCTCTCCCGCTTAGTCAAACTCTTTTGATTCCTACAATTTCATTGTTATGAGTTCGATTTATTGCAGAAGATATTAGTGACGAATTCATGCCTTAATGATTTTGAGGCCATATTGGGTTCAAGTTGCTATACTTTGAGTCCAGATTCTCCATAGAACAGTGAGAGCACTAGTCCATTGTTATTTTGGGCCTTCATAAACAAGACCCCATTTTTGGGCCACTTGGTTATTGTTACTGCTGTTGTCCATTGAACTTGGGCCTTGGCAGATTCGGCTCTCATTTCTTTAAGGAAGGTGCCCCATTAGCCCCTGGGCCTACTTTTGGGCCTTGGGTTGAGTCTTGGGTTCAACTCCCGTACCCTTGAAAGTTCAGTCCGTGTTCCAACCGATCTCGTTGCGACACGTGGCGTGACACGAAAAACCACCCCTTACAAACTTATATCCTTCATATCCTGCGTGTTTGCATCAAGTCGGTCAACATATATATATATATATATATATTGTAAAAATTAATATTATTAAAATAATTTTTATAATATTAGAAAGATGTGTTTCTTGCAAAATATTAGTAAACAAATTAAATCATGTGATGTTGGTTCCACTCAGCTCAACTAGTAAAATCTTGAAGCGGATAAATCATGTGATTATTAAATTTCTATATGTGTTCTGTGTGGCTAGGGTCATGTAGAACCCTTTCAAAGCCACCAATAGGACTTTTTTCACATGTATTAAGTAGTAACTCACATAGCTTCTCCGTGTGGCCAAGGACACATTAAATTTAAACCTTCTACGAGTCAATGATCACTTCAACCAACAATCTAATCCTTCTATAACACAATTACTACGAACCAAATCTAATTCTTCAACAACTCAATTACTACGAACCAAAGAAACGTGCCACATATATACAATTTTATGTTATGAGGACTTTGCAATCCGTATCCCTCCAAAACTGTATTTGCCACCTACAACTAATTAAACTAGGATTTATTTCATCATATATATATATCGCCCTTGGCCTAGGACTCAACCTACCATCACATTCTTCTTCATCAATTTGCTTAGTTTTCTTTGTGTGATGGCAAAGACAATGGCAACTCCACCTAATAAAGCAACAGTTGTGGAGATTAATCTCATCTCTGCCCAAGAATTGCCTTCATACAAAGCATCCTCATCGACATCAAGCATAAGAACCTACGTGGTTGCATGGATTAGCCCACAACAAAAGCTGACTTCAAGGGTTGACAAAGCCGGAGACAAGAACCCCACGTGGAATGACAAGTTCATAGTTTCAATTGATAAAGATTTGGTGTTTGAGAGGCCTAATTCTACATTGGTACTTGAAATATACTGCAAGCGGCGTTACAGGAAGGACAGGCTCATTGGTAAAGTTAATATCTTGTTGGATAGTTTGATTGATAAAAATCAATTTTGGGGTAGTGAAGATATTTGTGGTAAGGTCATGGCTTTCCATGTGCGTGATTCATCAGGCATGCCTCAAGGGATACTTAACATTGGTGTCATGAATTTGGATGGTTTGTTGGATCGAGGTATGCCTAGTTTTCTTGGTAATTCAAGCTTGGCTATTGACTATAGAAGGTTGTTGGGTGGTAATTAGAGCATCATGCATGCCTATATAGGAACAAATTCGTTATATTATTTTATGTAGTTTTAGCTTGTGTCTTTGTTTATTCTTTCTATTCTTGAAGAAGCCTTCTAGAATTGTGTTAATTCAATCTAGTAATTTTGTACTTTTTCTGTGTTTGTTGAGGATTAAAGACCTCAAAAATTTTGGGATTTAAGTTTAGTTGTTGTTTTGTTTTCTACCTCCTCTTAATACTAGTGTCAAATGAGATGATGGTTTTACTTTTAGGCCTTTGCTTTGCAGACCGCAGTGGATTGTATATTTAGTATAGTTATATTGTTTTACCAATTTACTCATCATGGCCTTCATTCAATAATAAAAAAGAGGGTGAAAAAATGTGTGCTTTGTGCTAAATCAGCATTTTATATGACTTAGCACAAGTTTTGAGGCAATTAAGGATATTAATTTGTAAAGAATAATACTACGAACATAAAAATTCTGATAATCTTTTTTGCAACTTCACAACGAGTAAACCCTGAATTGGGATCTGAATCCATCATAGTCTTATTTGATTTATACTTTTTGTGAAAAGGAATTATACTTCTATAGGATTGAATCTATTTGAATGTAAATTTTGACATCACCTAGGTTCCGTTTGGATATTTGGATTTGGATTTAGATTTTTAATCAATAGATTTGAAATACCTTGATTCCAAATCCATTGATTATAAAATTTCTTGTTTGGTTTTATTTTGTACCAAGGAGGATTTGAAATTCAAAATTTTAAAATCTAGGTTGCGTTTAGATATTTGGATTTGGATTTGGATTTTAAATTTTTGAATATTTTAATAACTTATAAATTTGGATTTAAAATCCTCTCTTTATCTTCATTATCTTCTCCATTAATCAATAATGACTATTATTTTTAAGATATGAAAAATAATTAACACAAAAACAATCATTTTAAAAATTAGTAGAAACATGCGCCTGCTAACAAGTAAATTACAAAATTGTAGCTAAGTTCATTTGTCATATCTTAACAACTAAAAAGTTTCATGCTTACAATTGTCATCAAAGATAAGAAACATAAAATAAGAAGTTTTATACTTAGAGTTGTCATCTCTTAACAACTAAGAAGTTCTATATCAAAAGAACCCAAAATAGATGGGTTTTTTCACAACATCAAAAATAAAAACAATCTCGCAATTAACACAAGGACTAGTTCGGATCAAGTTAATTGTATCCATCCCATCTTTTCATCATCTGGAAGAGTTTTCAGAAACTTAAAGTCCTCTGCGCCTCCATGCATATGAGAAAATCTCAGATCATTAACAAAAGAACCACATCTTGTATATGGACCTTAAAAGCTTTTCATTTCATGTACCTCTTGCTACTTTATTAACTTACAATTGTTAGAATTATGAATAATTCTCTGTATATTAAAGTGAGTAATACAATACAGTAGAGTGCCTTTATATAGGAGGCATATGAGTGATGTACAAAGTAAGAGAGTGGTGCACAAGTAATGTGTTGTACAAGGAAAGAGAGTGATGCACAAGTAAATATATACACGGGCTAAAGCCCAAAACCCAATGGACTAATTATAACATTAATAGCCCCCCTCAAACTCAAGGTGGAGGATGAGAAACCAACTAGAGTTTGGAAACCAGATCACGGAAATGTCCGGTGGGATGTGACTTGGTAAAGATGTCGGCTAGCTGATCGTGAGAGGAAACAGAGATCAACTGGAGGGAACCCTGGAGAAGGTGATGCCGAACAAGATGACAATCGATCTCGATGTGTTTGGTCCGCTCGTGGAAGACATCATTACGAGCAATCTGAATAGCACTCCTATTGTCACAATAGATAGGAGTAGTAGAGGAAGTGGACGCACCTAAATCCTGTAGTAACCATCGCAATCAGAGGAGTTCAGATGTGGTATCAGCAAGGGCACGATATTCAGCCTCTGTACTAGAGCGAGCCACAACAGACTGTTTCTTGCTTCGCCAAGAAGATTAAAGAAGGAGCCAAGGAGAAAAGTAATAACCAGTAGTGGATCGGCGATCAGTAGGATCCCCTGCCCAGCATCAGAGTAGGCTCTCAAAATAAGCGGAGACTGAGCAGAGAAGTGGAGACCGTGGAAAAGAGTGCCCTTAAGGTATTGAAGGATGCACAGGACAGCAGCATAGTGAGTCGATCGTGGAGCAAACATAAACTGGCTCACCTTGATGAATTGCATATGAGATGTCTAGTTGAGTGACTGTGAGATAGACTAGGCTGCCAACCAATTGCCGATAAAGAGTAGGATTAGGCAATGGTTCTCCAGAGGAAGGAGTCACGCACGCATTAAGTTCGATCGGTGTATCAACAATCTTATGATCGGTAAGGCCAGCTCGAGACAGAAGATCGGAGGTGTACTTGTCTTGAGTGAGGTAGAAACCATCATTAGAGGAAGTAATCTCAAGACCCAAAAAGTAACTAAGATGGCCAAGGTCTTTCATCTCAAAAATCTGACTTAGGAAATCCTTAAGTTCTTGAATCCCACTAAGGTCATCACCGGTAATGATCAAATCATCAACATAAAGAAGAAGCAAAATGGTACGTTTGCCGGTGCGACGGAGGAAGAGGGTAGAATCATAAGAACTTATGGAAAAACCCAGTCGAGAAACTGTAGAGCTGAACTTAGCAAACCAAACTCGAGGTGCTTGTTTCAGACCATAAAGGGCACGACGAAGTCGGCACACCTTGTCAGGTGGATGAGAAATACTAGGTGGAGGTTACATATAGACTTCTTCACTCAAGTCCCTATTGAGGAATGCATTTTTGACATCCATCTAAAATAGCTTCCATTGACGAGAGGCTGCAACAGCCAATAAGGTGCGGACAGATGAAAGGCGAGCAACTAGAGCAAAGGTTTTTTCATAATCAATGCCATACTCCTGTGTGAAACCTTTGGCAACAAGACGAGATTTGTATTGCTCAATGGATCCGTCAGACCGAGTTTTGATTTTGAGCACCCACTTACAACCAACCACAGATTTGTCAGGAGGCAGAT
>OU015762.1:51318882-51473013 GCA_907173295.1 Fagus sylvatica | reverse complement strand
AAATTCCAACTAGAATAAGGAGTGCATTTAATAAAATTATGAGATGTTCTTATTAGTATGAAGTACGCAATGTGACCCATGTAATACCCATACAATTAGTCTTTTTCTATATATTCTCTTGTTTCTACAACTCTATATTTGTAGCAAATTTAATAAAGATGTATAGCTATATACAATTTTTTTTTTTTAGAATAATGTAAATAAAATATTAAGTGTAGGATTCCACGACTAAATACATAATATATGTATAAATATGTTCTATTATATATGTACAAACACATTATTTAATATGTATAAACATGTATTGGTTGCAAACAAATAGATACATGTACATATTGTGCATGTATTAAGATGTATTAGTAAATTCACAAGCATATATCATTAAAACAGTCCTATTATAAATTTATAATTGATACCAAAAATAGAATTGCAAAACAGTGGTTAACATAAAAATGCAAACAATTTTTATTTAATAAATTAAAGTAATTAAGTGTGCGCTTGATGACAAATAATAATTGAAAACACATGATGACGACAAATAATATCTGAGAAGACTTCTTAGGCATAAGCGGAGCCAAGGTGGATCGAGGGGGACAATTGCCCCTGCCCCTACCAAAAACCCCGTATACTTTAACTAATTTCTGTATTTTATTTTCTACATTTTTACTCTTTTTATATTCCAAGATTCATTGAAAATAATAGAAAGGAAATATTTCCTATTTTATTAATGTCTTTTAAGGTTCAAAAGTTATAAAAATATACAAGAATAGGAAAAAAGAAAAGAAAGCAAAATAAAGAAGCAAAAAAATTAATTGAAGATAAAAAAAAAAAAAAAAAAAAAATTGTTTCCTTTAAAAAAGTGTTAAGAGCTCAAATTCTCTATGTAATAATTTCATATATATATATATATATATATATCATTAAAATGAGTCTATAAGTAATTAAATTTGAAAATAATTATATAATAAATTCCATAATTTGATTTTGTTTTCTAGCTGAACGTTAAAATTTTAGATACACAAATGATTACAATATGGTGTTTAACAAAAACCAAACATAAGTTATACTTGAGATTATCTAATTACTAAAAATCATTATATGAGAATTAGAAATGAAATTTATGAAACAATCACAACACAACTTATTGATATGTAAAAAAACCTATCTAATAAACATAATATAACGGTTATACTATTTTTTTTATGGGTCATCTAAGATTCAAATACCGTTAATTATTTATGTGACGTTGTATTTTATTGTCCAGATTGGTCTTAAGTATCTTATATTATGTTTGCATGTGCATAATGTGTATGTATCTACATATATATGTTCGTGAGTATATGAAAACATACATATCTTAGTTATAATTTTTTCCTGCCAAAGTTAAATCTCGGCAATGCCACTAGTCCTAAATACACATGAATGATCATGTAAATTACTAAAAATGGGTGTATGAATGACAATTTTTAACAATAGTAGAATTATTGTTCTTCGAATTAAGGGAGCTATCATCAAGTTACTGTCGATCACCTATTTTCATTGTTGGTCAATTTTTTTATAGATTTTTTTTTTTTTTTTTTTGATAATATCATAAACTTTTATTGAATGAAAGGGAAATCAAATGGGACCAGAACTAATCTGGACAATAGAATCAGAGGTGCATTAATGGGAATAAGTGTGATGCTTGTCACCAGGGCTAGCCCTAAAAATTATGAGGTCTAAAGCGATACCAAAAATGAGACATCCTATCTAAAAAAAAAAGGTTTTTCAAATTTTTGTATAGGTTACATTATCATTGAGCCTTCTTAGTCTTGGATCAAATGGATCATCATAAGACATGCCAAATCGTGGCTGGTTGGGATTGAGTTGTACCTCATGAGTTGGAGACCTCATAGGCATGGCATTCCTTGCTTCAACACCGATTAGAATTGGCTCAACTGGTTCAAGAATTGGAGGTTGCTCACCAACATTTGGAACTCCTCCACCTTGACCTGATTGTGCTCCTCCTTGTGGCTCGGGTTGAACCAGTGGTGCTTGTTGCCTTGGAGGTAGTCTATCCTCCACTAGAGCTTGCAAATTGGAAAAGATATTTTCAATTCTATCCATTCTAGCACCAAGTAACCCGATTACATTAGCTTGCTCATCAATTTGTTGTTGAATTCCTTGCAAATTTTCATGGAGCACCTTAATTAGCACCCCGTTTCTAGTCTCTTGCACCATGACTCGTAACTTGCTCTGATACCAAATGAAAGGATCATCTTGATCTTGCTGCCTTTGATCCAATCTCACACTCAAACACTCAATCTTGTAGTTCTTAAGGAGAACTAGGCCTATTTAATTGAACTAAGCTAAGAATTAACACTACAATTACACTAATATTCTAGAGAGGTAAACTAGAGAGAATGTAGAGCAACTAAGCTTTAGCTTTGCATTTCAATGGATAAAATGAATGAAATGGGAGGGAAAGGTAGTTATAGGCATGGCTTGCATGACCAAAAGACATGCAAGGCTCCTATTGGCCAAACTAGATCAAGACTCTCATTGGCCGGTTTGGATATAGAATGTACAACCTCTCTTAAGTTCTAACAACCTAGGTATAAACAGGAATGCATTCTCTAGAATTCATTCCCAAAATAAAGGATCCAAACGCAGCCTTAAACATCTCTTTCCAAAAAAAAAAAGAGTAAAAAAGAAACAAATAATGAAAATGAATATGGTTAGAAAATGAGAAGAAAAAACAATTTAGACACATATACTCATCGCAAAAAATTTTCGCACAATTTTTTATTTTTTTTTTAAGTAACTTTCCGCATATCACTATAACAGAACAGACACATTTCCCTACTTTCGCTCTGTTAGGGTTTTTGTATCCCAAGGAGAACAAGCATGGTAGGTCGCAAACACAGCAAATATCAAAATGCAAACCGTGAACCTTGCGCTATTTGTGGTACGCTCTTCGAGCAGGCTAGCCAAATAGAACAACACATCACCGACTCCATGTCAGTCCGAGAATCATAATTCATAGTGAATTACATTTGTTCTATAATAGGTTTGTTGTATAAAATTTTATTGTCCATCACAAGCTGATCATGGTCATTTATAATGATTCTGAGGGATAATACCATCCCTTAACTGTATTTGTCCATGAGAACCTACAGGACAAAGGCATTCAACTGTGTTTTTTTTTTTTAATTAATAAAATCAGTGCTAAAATTACGGAGTAATTAACTAGCTATGTGAGTTTGCAATTAAAATTTTCTTTTTTATAATGGTTTTAATAATAACTGACAAGTCCATTAAATCAATCCAATTATCCAAAGGAAAAGAAATCTAAAAACTCTAAGCAAACATAAATAACAAATACAAATGAGGATCTGAGACAAAAAACCATAATTAAATTACAGACTTATGGGCCAAACAAATAATATCAATTGCAGCTGCTTAAATTAAAAAATACAAGTATTTTATTTTTTTATTATGAATTGATCATTCACATATACGTGCAAGTTGTTATGAAAAAATTAAATACCAATTATTAACATTTCAAAAGGTAATTTTCTTTTCACACTATGACAAAAATGGGTTGGCTGCCATTAAGGAAGCATAGTTAGCACACACTAGCTTCTCATGCTAGTTTCATCATGGAGAAGGATGCCAGCTTGGGTTGGTATGTTCAATCTACCATCCCTGCTGTTATTGCATTTCTCGAATTTAGAATTTGAAAAAATATGCATCATCTCCAAGTCTAAAACTATTTAATACTTCTGCATTGAATCCTGTCTGGCCTGCAATGAAAAAAAAAAAGAGACTGCCATGACTCTTTTTTTGTGTGTGTTCACATGTTTCAAATAATTGTTTGTGTTAAAAGGCATTATATATTTGTTATGGTTACTTTCTTTCTTGCAGTATTTAATGTTTATCATGAAACATTTTCACATTTATTGAAAAACAAAAAACTTAACGATTAGATTGTTCATATCTCTTTTAAAATTTGTTGTAAAAGTCTCTATGGAATTAGAACTTGGGAAAAATCTCTACAATAAAAAAGCAGAACATAAGAATATAGAAACAGTGAAGGGCACCTAAATTTGTTACTGTGGCTGGAATCATTTGCAATAACTGCCGACCTTTCTTCCAATTCTTCTTTTGGGCAAATCGCAAATTGCACCTGCCTTCATCTCTATCGTGTGTTTTATTAAGCTTTCAGACAAGAAAATATAGATAAGTGTAAGGTGCATACAAATTTTCTAATTAAGAGTTTAAGACCCTCTAAATTTTTCTTTTTGACACAAAGAGAGACCATTTTATTGTGAAATATTTAATTCTTTACAAATTTATTGGTTGACATGGTACCACATTATTTAAAATTAATTATTACTTTTTATATGGGTAAGATAAGTTTTTAAATGATGTGATATCATATATAACTTTAAATTTATGTTTAATTAAATTTTCAATATAAAATAGACAATCTTTATTTCAAATGGATAGATATTGCTTTCGTAAAATCCGTTTCCTTTATGAGCATTTGAGATATATAATTTCTCTAATTCATTATGATATAATATATATATAATTTTTCTTAAATAAATTATTTCAATATTTTCCTGTAGAGCGTAATCAATTGTGCATGTCCCTCTAAAATAGCTAGGGTTTATTGAAGATTTTAAAGGCATGATAAACCGGGAAACTAGTTGTCAGTATTACTAATACTAATAAAAATACGAGAGAGACGAGAGAGAACATAAATATGACATGAGTAAAGTGAGACAAATAATAAGTGATAGATATTATAAGAAATTTGTAAAATATAAAAGGGAATTATAGAGATTTCGTTCTAAGTTTCATTAACTTTGATTCTATTCCCTGCAATTCATCACAGTTTTGAGAGAATGAAAAATTAAGAAACGAACTCTCCTACTCATTCCATTCCTCCTATATAAACTTTGAGTATTCTTAAAAGATTCTTTATATTCTATTCACTTTCTCCTACGAGACGGCCGTAAAACTAACCATACATTGGACGATGATTTTCTTGCTTCATAATGACCCTTTTCTTAGAGATTAATGTTGAATTAAACCAACCTAAACCCCCTTTGCATATTTGTTTCACAATAAGTGGATTTCAACTTTTTGTAGGACATAAAAAAAATAATAAATATATAAATATCCGTTTTTAACTCCTTGTGGTACTTTTGGAGAACTGCAAAATCCAAAGTTATAAATTGGAGCTCTGAAGTTATTAAAGACGAGGGAGCCTGATTGCTAAGCACCTGTCTTCATCTCATGATTGTTTGTAGTGGAGCCAATGCCCATATCGTTTATATTGACTCACTATCAGTAACAATTTTGGGCAGGTTCACAAAATGGGTTTGTCTCTACTTGACTTTGTTTTAGTGGGCTGGCAATTTAGAGATGAATTGGACAGGAAGCACAAGGCAAGAAAAATCAACGAGGGCCTTAAAGGGTACATCAGTGATTAAATGGATCAATAAAATGACAGGGAAGCAACATGTAATCCAGAAAACAATGATCATTATTTTCAAGCTAAAACTATTCTCTATGTTTCTCTTGCAGAACCCTTCATCTCAATTACCAAAATGAGGAGACAGTGAGAACTGAAAAGTTTATTATTTTGTAAACAACCTCCATTGACTGCAGGCGCAAAGCACTTGAAAAATCCATAAACTCTACGCTCGGGTACGTTTGTGGTCAAGAAGACTCTACACTTCTGACAAACTTCTTAGCCTGTCATGAGGAAATAAAAGCAAAACGAAGAAGGAAAGATGAGCAAGCTTTCCCAAAAGAACTCATGGATACAAAAATATATGTAAAAAGAGAAAGGCACGTTCTTGCATTACTGCTGTCTCCTGGTTCAAGAGGCAATAGATCTCTATGGAAAAATTCTCTTAATATTATTCTAATGTCAATACCGAAGAATCTAAACCCCAATTGCTGATATGTGGGCTTTCTGATTCTATTACAAATTATAATATCTTAATATGGAAATGGAAATTGGAAACTGGTTTATGAACCAAATGTGAGAAAAGGCCAGACACTTGAAAAAAGAGGGAATTTGCAAATACCAAAATCAAAATAAATAGATTGCAAATTTGTACCTGCTCTAATGTTAGAAACATGATCACATTCCAAGATCCCAGCCGACCAAAATTTGGGATAAAGCCCTTGTAAAAAGCCAAAGGTCCCTGCATAATGTTAAAATGCTTAAGTTTAGCATTAATATGTAACGAGGCTCTCCCACAAATAGCATAATTTCTCATGTAATGAAGAATTAGAAATTAAAGAGAAAACTTTATTTTTCTTTTCTTTTACTTTTATGTTTTTAATCAAGGCAGAATGTAATCATGGAATGCAAGCCATCTATTTCTCTTTCTATTGTCTGGAAATGAATCTTTGTCGTGATTCATGAATCAATATGCAGAGACTCAAATCAATATGCAGTTACAAAGTTTGAAAGCTTTTCACTAGACCATCTCACCCTCAACTCAATGACCCCACAAGAAGAGGGGCATTAGCAAAAAGGAAAATGACATCAGAAGTCACCAAATTTTAAGCTTTTGCAACTTTCTAATCCCATAATGAGGGCAAATCCCCCCACCTTTTTCGCACACCCACTGCCCACCCACTGAATGAAAGAACATATTCAAGTAGAGTCAAGGAAGAGAAAACATACATCATTTTTCAAAGTTTTGATGAAACAATCAATCGTGCTTTTGTATGCAGAATCTCCCATCATTCTTGACTTAACCTACCAAAAGAAAACCATTAAAACAATTAGAATAGTCTGACTTAAAAAATCAATAGGAGGAAGCAAAACCTTTAATGCAGCAAAACGAGAAAGAGGAAGCATAGTCCTGAACAAGTTGAAAAGCAAACAGGCAACCAAATTAACCCCCTAAAAATGATAATCAAGTCTTGACCCAAACATACTTTCACCTGCACAGAAGTGACCAGCTTTTCAATATCCCATATGGATAGCAATACTACTTTACAAATTTTATAATCACAGCTTAAATTGAAGGTCCATGGTGGGCACGCATGGCACCATATATTAGAAAGAGATCATATGCGAGTCACCCTGTTGCTTATCATCGACACCAAAAACACCATGCACCAGAATATAAAAACTAAAAAACTGTTCAAAAAGAGAACATATGTGAATAGATAGATTACCACATCAACTGGGGAGCCAACACAGACGGCAACAAACCCTGCCCCCAGACCAGAAAGGAGATGAGTGAAGACGTTATCTGTGAACCCTGGAATTTTCAAAATTGTCTGCATTGAATATATTAGACCAATCGGTTAGGAATATCAAAAAGAGTTGTACTCCAAAGACAGGAAAGTTTAACCCTCATAAGTTTTTTATTATAGAATTTACCTGCTTCACTTGATCATAGCTGGCTAGTTCAGCAGCATTTATAATAGCGTTTCGTGCTATATTGGGCCCAACGCCAGTCCAAAGAGCCCCAAATCCCTCCTAATAGAAACAAGTTAGGACAATAGAATAAAATTATCAACTGAAAGAAGACCAAGTGACTTTTCGTTTCTGATCTCAAAGGTTTGATGCACAACCTGTTTCAAAATTGTCGAATAAGCATTTAGAGCTCCACTATAACGCCTTGGCACACCAGGTGGTAATTTTCCTTCAGCTTGAAGTCTAACTTTCACAAGATCAGTTGGATTTGCTATTGCAATTCCGAGTGCACCTTTTTAATAAGACAAAGACAGGTCAAAACAAAAATTCTCTCTTTACTAGCAAATGTTTGCAATAATTCCAATAAATGCAACAATGTGCTCACCAGTGGTAAGTCCAGCAAGTATTTTCTTGGATAAAGGAACATCTCCAACAAAGTCCTTGCCCACATAGAAGGATTTAACCTGTTAAACACACAGTTAACATAACCATATCAGAAATCAGCAGGCAAACAAAACATATACGTTTAGAATAAGTCAATAAATACCGGTAAAAAAACGATTCAAAACTCACAGGTTCATACAACCCAATTCTCAAACCTCCAAACAGGCATTGACGATGTAATCCTGGAACAATGCCTTTCCATAGTGCCGCTAAACCTTCTTCCCTCCCAATGGTAGCAACCGTGCCCAGCATACCCCTGTATTTTGGTAAGGTCAGTCCATCCCCTGCAACAGGTTTCTTTTGGAGCTGAAGCCTAACTTTTGCAGTGTCCAAAGGAATAGTACAAATCTGCATCAGGTTCAAGTGCATACTGCTAAATATATATATTTTTTCATCCATAAGTTAAACACATACCCATTGGGTTCTCAATTCATGACCTCATCCTCCAACCATTCTAATGGGAGAAGAAAATGCCAAAATGAACTCTTAAAACTCAATTGTACCAAAGTTCAGCAATTACAATGATAATCCTATCCATTCATCGTAAAATGAATTGATTGGAATTTGCCACGTCATCATTAATGTTTGTTTAAATGCTAATGATGTGACAAAATCCAATCCACTCATTTCACAACGAACAAATATGATTTTTATCATTTTAAGAACTCACTGAGGATCCTAATCCATCACGAATAAACTAAAACACACGAAAGAGAGTAAAAAAATAATAATCAGCCCGACTTAGTTCATTCCAAACGACCTGCATTGATCTCCAAAAGCTCAAAATTAACTTCAATCATGCTAGAGAAGGTCATTTATTAACTAACCAAATCATCACCAGGTAGAACAGAGGTCATAACCATTTTTTTTTTAATTTTTGGTTTCTTTTCAGACTTTCTCCAAGCCAAAGCCATATATATATATATATAGTTATATACATACAGTCAATTTGCATTAGTGAATCTAATTTCCAAGATTTAGAAATTGATTTATTATATCGATTAAAAAAAAATTAAAAATAACCTTTACAATTTTCAAATGGAATAGCTTAGTTATTTCACTCTTTAAATAAAATAAAATAAAATTTTAAATTAACTAAAAAATAAAATAAAACAACCTAAACAAACAAACAAACAGCTTATTTTACAGATATATTATTTGATCAATCACCAAACAGAGAGAGAGAGATCGCAAGGCACAAACTAGAAAATCATTGATATCTGAAATCGAAATATGATTAAAAATTAATAAGAAATGAGTGATGAAAATGAAATTCAAAATTTCAAATACCTCAGCGACACAAGCGGCGAAAGCGCTGCTGGCGAAAGTTCCGGCGAAGGAGATATCGGATTTGGAGGTGTTACCGCCCACCATTGCGTAAAACGACGAGTGCAGAAGGCAGAGAGTTTGAGAAGAACAACGACTTGCGTCTTAGTGAGAAAAAAATGAAAATGAAAATGAGAGAGGAAAATAAAAGAGATCAAGCAAAGGCTTTATATATATATATATTTTTTTTTTTATATTAGCTTTATATATATATTCTAATAAATGATAAGAGCGAGTATGAGTGTGTGTCATCATGGGGAAACGGGAATATCGGGAAAAGGAAAGAAAGCGAAGAAAGATGGTAGGCGCTCTCTGCTTCCACTTCTCTTTTTATTCAGTTTTTTGTTCTTCTCTTCTTTTTTCGTCAGCTTTTATTTATTCTTTCTTTCGCCACTTGTGTCAAATTATTTTCTTGGCTTTTTGTTTACTTTATTTATTTAATTTTTCAAATTATTATAATTGTAATTATTGTTAGTTTAATTCTTTTTTTCTTTTTTTTTTTTAAGTTTAATTCAGTTAGTCTAATTTTATATGTAGTTAGTGATCTACTATGAATTAAGAAGGCAAGTGTCAAGACCAATCCAATTTTATTAGAAAATAAGTTATTTCTTTAAAAAAAAAAAACTAGAAAATGAAGTTAATTTTATTGTAATTTTTAAGTAATTATAATTAAAGATGAGATCACTAATACATCTTTTTATTCTTCTTTTTTTTTTTTCCACTCTTTGAATCTTCTGCAGGTGTTTAGGTATGGGTTGCATTCGTTGAAATTTGGTAACTACAAGTCGCCACACAAAAAGGACCCCATATGAAAAAGAAGATGACATAATTGTGAGTTTCCATAATTGATGATTGGCTTAATGGCTTGTTTGGATTGATGAAAGGTGGGTGGAGATATATAGTAGGTGACACTGGTAATAACGAATTGAAATTCTTTAGAGCTTTTAGAGCAATTTTATTATAGAATTTCTAAAATCTTATTCGTCTATTTTGTAATTAGTGGATTGAATTTTAGGACTTTATTAATATTTAGATATATGGATGGGTAAGATTTTAAAAACTCTATGATAAAGTTATTCTAAGAACTCTAGAGAATGTTAATGTAGACAGTAGAATATATATATACAAAATTACCACACGTGTTCATTAAAAGTATGATATCACCTGTGATCATAATGACGTATTTTTAAATTTAGGTGGTTAAATCTTAATATTTTATTTATGTTGAAAAATTATATGATTTTGAGGGTATAATGCACACATTGATCTAAATCGTAATCAAATCATGAAGTTTAAAAGATTTGAAATACATGATTCTTATGATAGTGGATACCATCTCTAAAGGTACCTTAGGAGAACCTCTTTTTTATTTAGTACTCCGTATAGCTACCATAAGTATTAGGTAAAAGATGAAAAACAAAAACACTAAAATATAGCACAATAACTTGATAAAGGTAACTTGACGAAAAGAAAAGGAGCAATTAAATTAAGATAATTTCTAATGGCCAACAACTTTTGGATTTGGACTATGAGTCATGTGTATGTAATCAGTCTAATCGGGGACTTAAATAGTCCTTTTCATGTGAATAGAAATGAGTAATATATAAAGTTTCCATGATTGGTCCACTTAAAGTAGTTTAAATAAAAGGTTAAACTTAGTTACAATTCTTTAGGTTAAGTACAGGTTACATTAACCAATGAAACATAAACAATGTTATCTTTTTCAAGAATATTTAAATTCGATGTATTTGAATTCAACTAAGTTAATGTACTTGACCTAAAGAACTGTACTTAAGTTTTACCCTTAAATAAAAGCCAATAAGATAAGAATATGGTTTCCAAATGGACCATTTGTGATCTGAGGAGACAGTGGCTAGTGAATCATCATGCAGGCGGATGAAAGTTCCAAAGCCAAGTTGCGTTGCGTCATTGCATAGTGCAGCTTCCCACTTATAGTGGAGTTTGACTCATGTGGCTCAACCATACAGTTAGTTAAATGTCAGCTTGTGAAAATGATCACAACCCAATTGTAGAAATAGTCTTTGATCATATCATTTTTCTTTGTTAAGTCATTAGTCTATATTCCAGCATTAGAAGTTGATCCTAATAGTGTTTACTCCAAGAGAATACCTGTGAATTTGACCTATAAAATGGGACCATCATCATATACTATTTGTTAAGAAACTTTGAAATTGTTTTCCTTTTATTATTCGTTGCATTTTTTTTTTCTTCTGTTTCTGTGGTTAAATAATAAAGGTTCTGCAAGTCACCAATTTAATTATACTTAGAATATGAAAAAGGGTGGTTGATTTAGATGTCAGATTGAAAAAGAAATTAGATCATTTTTTTGTATATATATACTGCAAGTCACCAATTTTATTGTACTTATATTCTAATGAAAGGAGTTGTTTAGATGTCACATAGAAAAATAAGTCAGATCAGATTTTTTGTTTTGTTTTTTGACACAATCATTTCAAAATTTTGAGAATAAAGTTTGGTTATTATTATTGTTGTAAACGTGACACTATCCATTTAAGCAATCTTAGCCCAAAATCAGTGGCCACCTTCAGAGCCCAACATTATTCCCTCTATCCAATTGGTCAATATGGAGGTTTAGCAAGATGGAATAGTTGCAGCAACCACAATGGCAACACTGCTTTATGTTCCCATATTAAAGATGACAACTTTATTCATCCTAGAAGAGTATATATGTGGTCAAGTTGAGGAAACTGAAGAATATCACTGACTCAACAGCATCATATTATATTCCTGATGGTAATCAAGGACTGATTCATAGTGTATCCAGATTGAATCACAATTAATTGACAAACTTGAGATTAGAATGAATGCAACAAATCACTTTGCGGACTTTAAAGGTTCCAATTGCAATCAACAACTACTAATTTTCTGTGAAAGGCACAAATAATGATCAAACATGTCCCTGATTGATAAACATTGTACAGCTACCATACATCACTATAACTTGGATCATAATCAAGGTATGGCATTGAGGTTGTAAGGAAAAAAAATGAATGATTGCATTAGGTCCAGCACTAGCAGTACCCTGAAACAAAAGCTGATACTGTCTGATCAATGGTTTTGTATAAAACTTGCTTACTACTAAATTTGGTTGGCGTGTAATCATGGAAACTATTTTTATAGCTTCCAAATAGTAAAAAGTTATGCAGGCACAATATAGGCATCAGCATAACAATAGGTTGAACCAAGGTTCTTAAAGCTTAATTTTTCCCCTTGTGAGAAGTAAAATGATGATAGAATGTTCTTGCTTGATGATCACATACACTGATACAGTGATACACAAGTTTCATCTGTACTTCTTCTTGGCTTCACTGTACATTACAACTCCAATGACCGTGAGGCCGTAGCCTGCCATCCCAATAAATGAGAATGGGTTTTTAAATATCAAAATTGAGACAACCACAGCAACAGCTCCTTTTGCATTTCCCAGAACCTGAAAAAAATTGAAGACTTTCAATTTTAGATGGTCTTTAATGAGTAAAATGTTAGCAGTGAAAACACTTGATAGATTTCTTTCAAGGCTGGTCCAGCCAAGCTATTAAGCATTTGGGATTACTTGGTCTTTTACTTTTTGGTAAGTTACTTAGTCAAGACTAAATGTCTTCCTTACTTGGTCTTTTATTTTTTTGGTAAGTTACTTAGTCAAGACTAAATGTATTTCTTATAAAATAGATGTAACACTGTGAAGTTGTTACATGCTTTGTGACCACTTGCATGAGCAGCACCCTTCACAAGCATTTTTTTAATCTTCCAATTTGAGTTCCCTAAACTTTCCAGCATTGATGTTATATTAAAATCTATAGGGAAATATACTGAGTCATTAATTTGTATAGAAAGGGAAATGACAACACAAAAACATTTGATAGGGGGATAGACTCATGGGAAACAATTCAAACAGTGGGCAAACCAGACAACTAGACAGACTTATTTACCTGTGATTGTACTAGGAGACTGAGGTAAGACTAAAATTACCAACAGTTCAAAACAAAGTTCTAATGTTGAGGATATATAACATAAAAAGCACACCTTTATGGGATTTGGATTGGAGGTCAGGAGTTTAATAGCAACGATTTGAATCAAGTATGTACTGATGTGGACAAGAATGTAAGACACTGAAATCAGGTAAGTAATATACACGTTCAAAGTTCAAATCCCTAGATGCAAGAAAAAGTCATTCAGTAGTTGAAATTTCATGTAACAATCAAATGGGGAATTCACCAGCTCAAGAATCATGTGTTCTAATCAAGAAAATACTAAATTAAAAGTAGATCTATACAAGTGTGACTGATTTTACTAAACCACAAAGGAGAGAAAAAGAAACTAAAAATGTGGGGCATACCTGTAGAGTCAAAGCGCTTGTGTGTTTAGTGACCAAGAAATTGGTCAAGTTCACAAAATATGCTAGTGAAGAATTGAAGAGCAGATACCAGACTATTTTGGAATCTTGTCTGGCAAGAGCTACTGTGATCTCAAAAACATTGTCCTCCATCAACAGTGTTGCAGGAAGTAAGAAAACTACAGCTATTGGTGCCATGTATAGCAGCAAGTTCATAGAATTCAGCTTTTCTCTGAAAAAAAAAAGGATCATCTCAAATTCTCAATCTAGCTTATTTGGGAAAAAAAAATGAGTACCAAGCTTAAGGCCTAATTTCTTGAATTTCCTGCAATATTTCAATAGCAAGAAAGAGAGATCCATACTCTTCTGAGGAGAGCAAAATATCCTGAACCACTGACTTCAATGCCCTTCCAGCTGTAGCCGAAACACACATGATAAACCCAAGCAGATGGAAACTTGGTTCACCCTACAACCAAAAATTCATGTACATAAACACACGCTTGATACGGGATTCAGCATACACGCACACAACCCACTCATATCTAATCCAATACCAATCCAGACAATCCTAGAATCACACCATATTTTGTGTTTAGCATTAATCTATAACAGAACATTTTATGCCCTCTTTGGCTTTCTGACTCCTGTTAACCTGTACTAAAACTAATTCATTTCTTAATGCAGCCCTTATTGATAATTACTTATTAGCTACACCAGAGTATTTATTCATTGATCCAAGAGCTCTTCATTAGTGGCACATAACTTTACCAAATTTCCTTTAGGCTCCATTCAGATCTCAGAAAGTAAGAGGGAAAAGGAAGACAATATACAATAAGAAAATCTTTATCATTTTCCTCTCCTTCAAATTTTCTAGAACTAATCAGAGGCTTGAATAGTTCACTCCATTTCTTCGATTCATTAATGAATTACCAACATTTATTCAATAATTTGGATTTTTCATTCTACAGATTTATCGTTGTCACTCTAATCGACCATGAAAAAGCTCTAGAAACAAGCATACAAGAAAATTTCACATCTTAATCTGAGAGAATTAAAATCATTTCTTTATTGTCTAGTGACTAAAATTTACCAAAATTTTCATCAGTTTACTAACTATAAGTACAATACATAGAATAAAAGACAAAAGGAAAACAAAAAAGATAAAAATAAGACTGCAGAGAGGCTATGTTCCACAAACAACAAAGCTAAACATGAAACAACCGCATAAACAGTGCCCAATTTCAACTTATGTGGTTTGGAACAAAATTCTTCCAACCAATTCATCCATTTGTGCCATATTTTGAATATAACATTAACATCAATCTATGTCCTCTCTGGCTTCCTGTTAATCTCAGAAAGTACAAGGGAAAAGATAGAACAGGCAAATTGATGTTCCTCTCCTTTCCTTTACACTTTCTTAAAACTAAACGGAGGCTTAAATCATTGACTGCATTTCTCTATTCATGAATAATTTATCGGTATTATATATTTCAATGAGAAACTTTTTCGACCTTTCTCCATTTCAATCAGTAAAATCTCTAAAAACAACACAAACAGAAATTTCACATCTTAATCAAAGACACAGCTAAAACAATTTCTTTATCCTCTAGTGACCAAAATTACCAAGCTTTTCACTAATTCACCAACTAAAATCATAATTCCATACAATTTGTGCACATTTGGATTAATTTTTACTGAAGGCTTATTTACCCATTTCCTAAAAATTGACAAAAATTCAGTTGTATTTATAAAAAACGAAGTATTAAAAACCTATACATAAACAAATAAACTTAAAAAAAAAAAAATTACCCCAGTTGCAATGATGACCCCAGTGACAACAGGAATGAGAGTCACATAAGTAATCCAAGACTCCCTCCTCTTGATCATCACGTAAGCGAAAACCGCTGTGAAGAACGGCGTGGTAGCCCCGATTGCCTGATTAAACGACACCGGAATGAACCTCAACGACACATTCCCACAAACCACAGAGAAGCAAAAAACAACACTGAGCATCGAGATCTTGACGAACTGAGTCTTGGACGCTATGTTCTGCATGGGAACCACTTTCATCCATGCAATAGCAACGTAACTGAGCAAAGAACACGCGCTCATATGACACATGGTGAGGAACACCGGGTACTTGTACCCATAGTTGCTTAGCAAGTACTTGTTAAGAAGCAAAACACCGATGTTGGAACTGTACCACGCTACCACGAGCCCGATCGTGTACCATGGGATCGGGCTCTTCATAGTTAAACTCCAAATTCCTAAAGGGTCTTGAAAAAAATTGGAACTTTTATGAAATTTGTGAAGGAGGTGAAGCTGTTGAAGATTTAAGGCGCGAGGCTGTGGATTAATTAGAGGAGGTGGTAATGTAACGGTAAGATGTAACGGTCATGCTAGTTGCATGGGTTATATCAATATATTGATTCTTTATTGTGGCGTAATAAACATTTATATCAAATATTGATTCTTACTCTCCTTTTTTTTATCTATTTATACATTGAGTAATGCTATAGTACTATATTTAAAAAATATTTTACTATATATGTCCTACAAATTAATGTATCAATTTTTATAGGTAAAATATTGTTTTCGTCTCTAAATTTTACGTGAGTTCATTTTTACATATGAATTACATTTTGAATTTTTTTTTTTTTTAAAGGATGAAATTCATGTCTAAAAATGAACTTTTTTAAAATTTAAGGACGAAAAACGAACTTTATGCAAAATTTGAGAACGAAAACAAAAGTTTAACCATTTTTATAACATAAAACATAAAAGTAATGAATAAATTTGTTTATTAGATTATTAATATGATTCCAATCACAATGTTAAGGATACATGTTTTTTAAAAAAATAGCTGATAATTTGTAATTAAATTATGATTAATTATGTAACATCCTATGTATGTACCAATCTACCATTGGTACTACTCAAAACGTCATAAATAACTAATAATAAGTTGACTTAATGAACCTAATAAACCCAAGGGTATAGGAATTAATGAATGATTGAAATAATGGCTAAAATATTAAGAATTCATGATGGAATTACCTTGTACGGAAATCTGGACCGTCTGATTGAGACATAAATCACAATCTTTTGTTTTCGTGAGGCCAGCAGTTTGGACCCCATTCTGGCACTTACTGATCAGATCATGTATTGATGTACAATTAAGTACAAATTCTTGTGCGCAAATCAGATTGTTGCTGTCAACTACTTAAATGAGTACATGACACTTTCTAATCACGTGCTAACATATTTGTAATGTAATTTTCAGAGTACTTGTCAGGTAGTTTTCAGTTTTAACATAAGAATTGACTAATTGTGCACCACTTCCACACCCAAATTAACGACATGTAGCTTATGTTTGGAAATCCAGCCTAGTCTGTGTACCAGTTCAATTTGCCATTCTTATTTGATTTCAAGATGTATACACTGCATTTTTAGATCATGAATAGGCAATTTCAGAATCCAAATCACCTTATCAAAATGTATTCCTTAATAGTAGATCCATTGGAACATTGTCCACCCCTAAATATGTATGTCTATGATTTATGACAGACCATTTCTTTAGATAATGTGCCTTAGTTCCCCAATTAAATTCAACTATGTAACTCAATAAACCACATAATTGAATTTAATTGTAATAACTAGCTGGTTTTTTAATGAAATTGGAAGAGAGATTGAAACATTGTTATCTTTAGCACTAGGCTCATAATTTGTTTACTTAACTGGTTTCTCTCTGAACCTACAGTTTCTAGCTTCCAGCATAAATTCATTTCATGTCTTGGCTATGCTTTACTTTCTTTACAGGAGCTCTATGACTGAGAACCAGCAGTGAAGATGATTATATTTCTCACTGTAAAACATGGATAACTCTAACAATGACTAATGTTTATTGCCAACCTATCTATGCCACTACAAAGGCACTAGATGAACCTGTGAAATGTCTGATTGACCCAAGAAGTGATTTTGAAGCACCAAAATGGCTTATCCTGTACACACCAGAAACCACAGATCCAGGAATCCTCCATTCTATAGTTGCATAGCTCTCAGGACTAAGTTTTGCAGGCCTTGACCATTTAAACCTTAGGCAGAAATCATCATCATCATAAGCTGGTGCCCATGTTTTTTGGTTCTGGAGAATCTCAACCAGTGCAAATGTGCCCTCAGTCATAAGGTCATTCCTCGGACAAGCAGACCAGAAGGTGACTGTAACCAATTCACCCCTTTTGAAGGTAGAATTTGAAGGAACATCAGTTTTGACATCCCCAAATTTCACGCAAGGAGGGGTAGCGTCTAAGATTACTGGTGGTAGCAAGCTGATTTCCTTGTCAAGGAGATCTGGAGGCTGCGGCCCTGGTTCAACAGTTTTACCACTGATTAGAGCTGTTGCTAATTTTTTGAACTCTTGAATGTAGGCATCAAGTGTGTGTGGACCATACAGTGTGGAGGCTCCCTGACAATCAGAATACTAGTCAGAAGAGAATTTAAGTAACACTGGGAATTCTGTTTGAGACAATAAAAAATTTGTGTTTCCCTTTAGGATGAACTTTTAGAAAGTCTTGTATGCTTTCTCCAAAATAATAAGGTTAAAGGATGACAATACGCATAGCTAAATAGGACTATGCCAAGTTGTCGTCAACAAGATTAAGGAAGTAGAGAAATGTGTGATACAAACCTCATATCTTTGCACCTGGTACTCCTCAATGGTGGTCACATACTGTGAATATGTATTGGTCAGCCCTGCAATGACTATATGGACATTGCTGTCAAACTCTCCTTTACCTCCAGAAGTAAGCACCATCTTAACAGCTTCACGAAGGCGCCTGCCAGCCATGGTTGTGAATTCTGCAAGAAATAATATCACCTGGGACCTTAGCAATCTATGGCACCATATCATCTTGTAAGAATATAATTTCCATCCCTAAGCACCATTCGCTTAACAATGTGAATAGCGTTGAAGTAGTATTCTAATGGAAGAACTACTAAGAGTACAGCAGGATAGTTGTACCTCCAGGAACGCTGAGAATCACAAGTTGCCCTATCCGCAAAATTTGAACTGGAAGTATCGAGGGCTGCATAAGTAGTTTAATCTATATATGTCAGTATCACCATTAAACCCTCCTTGATGAAATTTAAAGCACTGGCCAATTGATCCACAGATAGAAATGGTTAGGGATTGATCAAAATGCTGAAGTAATCATCTAAAAGCATCACTAAACTCTACTGTTAGCACAAAATTTGTTCCATTACTAGCAATTAATAGCCTGATGCAAATATAAGAAGGCCAAATGTCATATTAAATACTTATTTCCTACTGCAGGAATGAAATCAATTAGATTCTTAAAAGGATTCCCCAAAATGTGTTCTAAAAAAGGAAATCTATAATGGCCTATTCACAAGAAGTTCAATTCATCAGTGTGATTTTATGTATGAGATTTCCAGACACTGCCATTGACTTTAGTCCTGCATGTGCAGTTGTAATCTAGAAGCATGGCTATCCATGTAGAGTTGCTCTAATTGCAAAGTGCTAGTCCACAAAGTTAATGTGTTTAGGCTTCTTCAATGTATATATTGAGTGTAAAATAAATTAGATACTCACTGCCCAGTCATATGGTTCCTTTGTTTCCCCAATATCAAGCAGAATAGGCTTCGGACACTGACATTTGATCTGTTCCTGACTCGGTGTTTTTATCAAGTCCCTCACCAACCTCCAGAAGACATTCCCCTGTAGAAGCACCCAAGAATAGAATCAATTCCCAGTATAGGTGCTTCACCAAGGGCATTGTATAAAGATGGATCAAACATGTACCAGCAATTTCATACCTTATCATCTCCCTGCTTGAAATCAAATGCTCCAGGACCATCAGTGGTCCCTGCAGCAAAAGAAAAGCCCAAGGCAGCTGGGCATGTTTTCACCACCTCCTTACCCCCTCCCACTTTAGGAAGTGAGACCTCAAGGTTGGAGAAATTTAGATATTCATGACGAAAATCAACTTTCCCTTTCAGCTGCTCAGATGCGTTGTCAAACAGTTCAACAGCTTTTTTAAATTGCCTTTCTCCAATTATTCTAGTACTCTCAAATTCATCAGGGTAACTGTCAAATGAACATAAACAGTTTAGAAATTGCCAATGAGCTCTAGCTCAAATGTCACCTCCTCTTGTAAGAGCAAGATGGAGGGTGAAGTCGTGGGTTCAAGACTCACCAGGTGTGTATGTACTTTACCAATAAAAATAAAAAAAACAGTTTAAAAACAATTACAAATATAATTGAATGTTATAGTTAAAGAACCTTCAGAATTTTGAAAGTACGTACCCTGGTCCCCGGCCATAACATAATTCATTTTTACCATGGCAGGTACTGTGATTAAAATCACAAGGCAATCCAGTGTCTGTGCAATATGCACCAAGAACATTTGGGCTTACATCACCACAATTGGATTGACAGAATGCAGATACAAACTGAGGCCGGTCAGCTTGCCTCAAAGCATTCCTGACCCGTCTTGCAAGACTTAAAAACCTTGTTGCAGGCCGTCCTTTGGAAGGCTGAAAGGAGGAGGCAAGTCTCATCAACTCATTTCCTGTTTCAAACAAACTGTAGATAATGAATTTTGAAGCATTTAATGCTTTCTGTTTCCTAAAGAAAGAAAGGTCTTGTACAAGATGTCATGTTGTGAATTTAGCCTACCTATGATCTATTTTTGTCATTTTACTAATTCAATCCAATCCTTGAGAGAGTGAGTGTAATCCAAAAACCTACCTATATGTGCTTGTTAATGAAGTTGCCAATTTCTAACAAGTTTGGCATATAGGTCCTGTAATCACATTTTCTGAATGAATGAGCCAATGAAAATGGATCTAGTAAGAGTATTATTAGTCTTAGTTCATAGTTCCTCCAACGGCGTTGGTTTCAGTTGGAAGTCAAGAGTATAAGATTCAATGGGTTGTTATCAAGTTATAAACCAGCGTAATATACGCAATGTTCTTTATGCAAAGAAACTATTTTCACTAGATACCCCGTCTACCACATAGTGACATTAGAATGAGGAAGTTTAACTGTTACCAAAATAAATTTATGCAATTTTCAAATTAAGTTTCAAGATTAAATTCTAAAATATAATTATCATGTTTGGCAGGTTTGGCTAATTAGATTGTGGTTAAGATAATCTAAATGGAAGTGATTTCTGGGCAGCTTTTCTGAGCTGAAAACATAGATGAGCAAAGCACATAATATTTTGATGATGCCTTAAGGCCTTAACTACACATTTGAGAACCAGATTTCTAAAATGCACTGTGATTATACTTGAGTTCACTTACGGTTTTCGTTAGGGCTAGGAACTATGGTTGAGACCCTTCGAGGGATTCTGTCAGCTTCAGACTTATTGAAATACAAAGTATCAAAACCTTCCGTGAAACCCTTCTGTTCAAACCAGTCCTCCATAAACCGTGCTGCAGCTCCTTTGTTGTCACCACTTATTAATGAGTTTGTACGACTCATTGAAGTTCCATGAGTAGCAAACCAGTTGAAGCTACCTACTGGTCCCCATTTATCATCTACAAACTTTAAGAGAGTCATTTCTTTGTCCACATTATACTTATATTTAGCCCGTTCGGCTGCAGGATTATTGAGATAAGCACTAGGACTACGGTTCACCCCAGCATCTAAAAGCTCTCCTGTAAAAACCACAATGAAAGTTGTCATAAAGCCTCAGAATATAATAGAAAATATCTCAAATAATAAAAAACAGAAAAACATCACAATCCAACTCAACCTCAAGACTAAAGCCAGGGGAATGAGCAAAATGCATCATTACATGCTAAGTAAAAACTTATTTCTTGTGGGCAGAAAGCGTCATATATGCCCGAGTACAAATACCAGTACACATAAACAACTGAATAGTTCAACAATGAAGAAAAATGCCAATTAATCAGTCAGACACCATTTCATCACAGTTATAAAGTTAATGATTTAGGATCACTTAACTCAATGCCCAAATCGCTCAACAGGATTGGATTATTCGGTATACTTCCCAAATAAAAATAAAGTAGTGTACTTATTCTGCAAATACGTTAGCAGAACCACTTTGCTTCATCAATGAAGTATGTTCCTCTAACCAAACCAAAAATTAAAATAGAGTATCTTCCTTCTCATTATCATCCTCCAGGCAATAAATATCATCTGTATGCATTTTTCCTTTTTACAGATATGCAGCTTGGTGAAACATAAACCTTTAGTAATAAGTTTATCACCTAGGTTTAAGAAGCAGATATGGTTTTTCAGAGTTGCACAAAAAGAGTACAGGAATTTTAAGTCGCCTTCTTACCTTTATTTACAAAAATTGACCCTGGTTGAAGACTTTCGTGAGCTTGTACAATGCTTTTCTCAATACCGTCAACAATTACATCAAATGATTGGCGTACAAATCCAAGAGATGTAATGATATATACAACATATTGGAGATAGCCTCCAGGACCAGCATGAGTGTGGATACCACTAATGGCAACATTCTGCTCTGTATAAAGGCCCCCATACCTAAACAAAGGAAGAAAAGTTATGATCTCAGACAGCTAGACAATTCACCATTGGTATCAATCCAGTAAGAGCAAAAACAAATGAAGGAAAAAGTTGTAAGGAGGATTCAAGTTCCCATGTCCTGGAGATAAGAATCATAAGATAACATCATTAAGAGATTTGGATTTCAGGCAACTTCTTCTTGGGTCAAAGAAATGGATTGGATTGTCAGAATACTATTGTAGAAATGAGAACATGAGTGGCTTTCTTTGCAACTATCTACAATATTTCAGAAGAGAGAAATGAAATGATATTCAGAAATAAAGCTGAGCATGTTCAGAGAATGGTTCAGAAAATCAGTGATGGTGTTGAAATAATTCTCTCAATAATGGAAGAGGTAGCTGATAATAACTAATAAGAGGAAGAAATATTTCATTAAATGATAAAAACATTTAAACAGTAGGAAAGTTTCTATACAGATTGCAGATGAAAGCTTGACAAAAAAACTAATTTCTTTCATGAGTCAGATTAGATTCTAATTGAGTTTTCTGGCACATGTCCTTTGATGTATAGATACCCTACATGTAGAATTGAAAATTGAAAGGCTAAGTCTTTCTGTAAAAGATTAGATCATACTGCTCCTTTCAGTAGGATTTAAATTGAAATTAGACTTACAAAAGCAAATGTCCAATAAGCTAGGTGGCATATATTAGCATGTGAGCAATGATTAAAATTCACAAAAGCTCATGTTATGCTTCTACTCTATTACCATATAGGTGAAAAAATAAATAAATAAACCAAAGATATTAAAGCATAATGAGAGTTAACGACCTTGCTTTTAGTCTCTCAAGTAGTTTGATTGTAACAATTTGTGAAGCCATGCAGGCATCAAGATTTACAAATACTAAACGGTTCCCCTGACGTTCTGCGACAATAAATGTACGAGCTCGCAATCTGAAGTGAACCCCAGATGTAATCTGCTCCAAATTTGCATAACCCATCATATTGACATCTGCAGCAGGTCCTGTTATGTCATAGCTTCCAAGACCAATCAAGTAATTCGAAGCCTGCTTAGCCCCACTAATATCATGTACTAAGAATAACAAGAAACCCAGGAACCAAATTGTTGCAGATGACCACTTTTTATGGCCATAGAGAAGAAAAGCAAGCAGCCCCATAGCTCTCTTCTGAAATAAGTAAATACCCTTTACTCAATTTTTTTTTCACCAAAAGTAAAGATAAACCAAAGGACTAACTGTAACAGCAAAGAATTGTAACCAGCATACAGCTTAATATTCAACAAATGGCATCAAATTCAACCAATGGCATCTCAAAAGAGCATAAAAGTCCAGGCTTTCTAAATCATATGTCAAAACTTGCATTGAATAAAGAATGGTAAACTATTAAAACATTATAAAGTTGATGATTCCCACAAAGAATTTGATCGCCCAACTATATTCATTCAAGAGATTAAATTCAATAAGGAGCTGGTGTAAAACCCAGTTTTACACCCTCCAATCAGAAAGTGCCACGTAAGCATTTTACAAATAAAACCATAAATCCTACCACACACACACAATCAAATCTAAGTTTTCTCCATTTCTGTTTCCATCGTCTCCTTTCTTCTTCCCACCGTCTTCCATGGCCGCCACCACCCCCAAATCTCTCTTCCCTCTCTTTCTCTCTCTCAAAACCCACAAGCCCATCTCTCTCTCTCTCCTCCAGAACCATCTTTCCCTCACTAATACAACCCATAAACCCACCCCCACAAAACCCATTTCCTCAAAACCATACAATTTTGAGGGCATAGACCACACCTATGGCATAAACCAGATTTTGAGGTAGAAAGCAGTGCAGGAGTGACCAGCGGCATGGAGGAGGCGAAGAACGATGCTGCTATTGACTCCACCGCCGAGAAGGACGGCGACTCTGAGGGGCTTGGTGCTGGACATGGAGCAAGAGAGATCATCGGCATGGAGGCTGTAGAAGACCGTGACTGCCATGGATGTGATCTATGCCCTCAAGAGGCAGGGAAGGACCTTGTATGGTTTTGAGGAAATGGGTTTTCTGGGGGTGGTTTGTGGGTTGTATTGGTGAGGGAAATATGGTTTTGGAGGAGTGAGAGAGATGGGTTTGTGGGTTTTGAGAGAGAGGAAGAGAGATTTGGGGGTGGGGGCGGCCATGGAAGACGGTGGGAAGAAGAAAGGAGACGATGGGAAGAGAAATGGAGAAAACTTAGATTTGATTGTGTGTGGTAGGATTTATGGTTTTATTTGTATAATGCTTACGTGACACTTCCTGATTGGAGGGTGTAAAACTGAGTTTTACATTAGCTCCTTATTGAATTTAATCTCTTCGTTCAATTCCAATCCATATCTCAGGCACACAACCACTTATTTTGCTTTTGTTTCGTAATAATAAATAAGAACAAAACGTGGAATATAAGAAACAATACACTGTCCAAAACTAGTCATGCATGAGACAACAACAGAGGCCAGAAAACAAGAAAACAAAGCCTAATATAGATATGAGACAGTATGAGTTACCTTAAACAGAACTCCTCGTACAATTCACTATCCTAAAAAATGAACTCGACTCAGTGTCACAACTCACAAATGATCTTCAACATATATATAGACACATATGTACATAGGGGAAAGTGAGAAGGGGATGAAGAACTTGACAAATCATAGACCCCAATTTTGTCCACTGTGACTGTGGGGTCACTGAAAAGACAGCAATACGCTTAGTTACGATGCCACAGTAGGAGTCGTTGCCTCGTCGGTAGCGCTGCAACCAAGGATATTTCCTCATCCCAACAGTAAACAGCACCACTTCTTTGTACGCTTCTGCAAAACGCATAGCATACTTTAGCCCAAGACTTTTTTTTTCTTTTTTTTTAAAGCAAGTTTAGACTAATGGCCATAATTATGAAACTCTTCACACTCCAAGTAATCTTAGCATCAGGTCATGCCAAATGGGGTTTAGTTAGTTTAGTTTAAATGATAATTTCTTTTTTGCTTATAGGTATAGAAAATATGATCACTGCTCAAGAGTCTTTTAATTCAATAATATTGGATTCTTTTATTGGGAAGAACATGAGTTTAAAAGATGGGTTTGTGACAATAGTGAAAATTATGTTTTGCATTTTATTTATTTTTTGATAACTAATTTTGTTTTCCATTTAATTATGGGAGAACATGAGTTCAAATGATGGGAATGATGGGTTTGTGGCAATAGTGAAAATTATGTTTTGAATTTTATTTATTTTTTGATACCTAATTTTGTTTTCCATTTAATTATTGTTCATTATTTGGTGGAATAGAATTTTAAATAACTCGTTATAATGTATTCCTACATCTATCCGTGAACTGAAATAATTGAAACCCTGCGGGAATACTATGAGTCGATCTCGATGAACAAGATTTTGTACTGAAAATCAGAATCTTATCAAAATGTATTCCTTAATAGTAGATCCATTGGAACATTGTCCACCCCTAAATATGTATGTCTATGATTTATGACAGACCATTTCTTTAGATAATGTGCCTTAGTTCCCAATTAAATTCAACTATGTAACTCAATAAACCACATAATTGAATTTAATTGTAATAACTAGCTGGTTTTTTAATGAAATTGGAAGAGAGATTGAAACATTGTTATCTTTAGCACTAGGCTCATAATTTGTTTACTTAACTGGTTTCTCTCTGAACCTACAGTTTCTAGCTTCCTGCATAAATTCATTTCATGTCTTGGCTATGCTTTACTTTCTTTACAGGAGCTCTATGACTGAGAACCAGCAGTGAAGATGATTATATTTCTCACTGTAAAACATGGATAACTCTAACAATCACTCTAATGTTTATTGCCAACCTATCTATGCCACTACAAAGGCACTAGATGAACCTGTGAAATGGCTGATTGACCCAAAAAGTGATTTTGAAGCACCAAAATGGCTTATCCTGTACACACCAGAAACCACAGATCCAGGAATCCTCCATTCTATAGTAGCATAGCTCTCAGGACTAAGTTTTGCAGGCCTTGACCATTTAAACCTTAGGCAGAAATCATCATCATCATAAGCTGGTGCCCATGTTTTTTGGTTCTGGAGAATCTCAACCAGTGCAAATGTGCCCTCAGTCATAAGGTCATTCCTCGGACAAGCAGACCAGAAGGTGACTGTAACCAATTCACCCCTTTTGAAGGTGGAATTTGAAGGAACATCAGTTTTGACATCCCCAAATTTCACGCCAAGAGGGGTAGCGTCTACGACTACTGGTGGAAGCAAGCTGATTTGCTTGTCAAGGAGATCTGGAGGCTGCGGCCCTGGTTCAACAGTTTTACCACTGATGAGAGCTTCTGCTAATTTTTTGAACTCTTGAATGTAGGCGTCAAGTGTGTGTGGACCATACAGTGTGGAGGCTCCCTGACAATCAGAATACTAGTCAGAAGAGAATTTAAGCAACACTGGGAATTCTGTTTGAGACAATAAAAAATTTGTGTTTCCCTTTAGGATGAACTTTTAGAAAGTCTTGTACGCTTTCTCCAAAATAATAAGGTTAAAGGATGACAATATGCACAGCTAAATAGGACTATGCCAAGTTGTTGTCAACAAGATTAAGGAAGTAGAGAAATGTATGATACAAACCTCATATCTTTGCACCTGGTACTCCTCAATGGTGGTCACATACTGTGAATATGTATTGGTCAGCCCTGCAATGACTATATGGACATTGCTGTCAAACTCGCCTTTACCTCCAGAAGTAAGCAACATCTTAACAGCTTCACGAAGGCGCCTGCCAGCCATGGTTGTGAATTCTGCAAGAAATAATATCACCTGGGACCTTAGCAATCTATGGCACCATATCATCTTGTAAGAATATAATTTCCATCCCTAAGCACCATTCGCTTAACAATGTGAATAGCGTTGAAGTAGTATTCTAATGGAAGAACTACTAAGAGTACAGCAGGATAGTTATACCTCCAGGAACGCTGAGAATCACAAGTTGCCCTATCCGCAAAATTTGAACTGGAAGTATCGAGGGCTGCATAAGTAGTTTAATCTATATATGTCAGTATCACCATTAAACCCTCCTTGATGAAATTTAAAGCACTGGCCAATTGATCCACAGATAGGAATGGTTAGGGATTGATCAAAATGCTGAAGTAATCATCTAAAAGCATCACTAAACTCTACTGTTAGCACAAAATTTGTTCCATTACTAGCAATTAATAGCCTGATGCAAATATAAGAAGGCCAAATGTCATATTAAATACTTATTTCCTACTGCAGGAATGAAATCAATTAGATTCTTAAAAGGATTCCCCAAAATGTGTTCTAAAAAAGGAAATCTATAATGGCCTATTCACAAGAAGTTCAATTCATCAGTGTGATTTTATGTATGAGATTTCCAGACACTGCCATTGACTTTAGTCTTGCATGTGCAGTTGTAATCTAGAAGCATGGCTATCCATGTAGAGTTGCTCTAATTGCAAAGTGCTAGTCCACAAAGTTAATGTGTTTAGGCTTCTTCAATGTATATATTGAGTGTAAAATAAATTAGATACTCACTGCCCAGTCATATGGTTCCTTTGTTTCCCCAGTATCAAGCAGAATAGGCTTCGGACACTGACATTTGATCTGTTCCTGACTCGGTGTTTTTATCAAGTCCCTCACCAACCTCCAGAAGACATTCCCCTGTAGAAGCACCCAAGAATAGAATCAATTCCCAGTATAGGTGCTTCAGCAAGGGCATTGTATAAAGATGGATCAAACATATACCAGCAATTTCATACCTTATCATCTCCCTGCTTGAAATCAAATGCTCCAGGACCATCAGTGGTCCCTGCAGCAAAAGAAAAGCCCAAGGCAGCTGGGCATGTTTTCACCACCTCCTTACCCCCTCCCACTTTAGGAAGTGAGACCTCAAGGTTGGAGAAATTTAGATATTCATGACGAAAATCAACTTTCCCTTTCAGCTGCTCAGATGCGTTGTCAAACAGTTCAACAGCTTTTTTAAATTGCCTTTCTCCAATTATTCTAGTACTCTCAAATTCATCAGGGTAACTGTCAAATGAACATAAACAGTTTAGAAATTGCCAATGAGCTCTAGCTCAAATGTCACCTCCTCTTGTAAGAGCAAGATGGAGGGTGAAGTCGTGGGTTCAAGACTCACCAGGTGTGTAAGTACTTTACCAATAAAAAAATAAAAAAAAGAGTTTAAAAACAATTACAAATATAATTGAATGTTATAGTTAAAGAACCTTCAGAATTTTGAAAGTACGTACCCTGGTCCCCGGCCATAACATAATTCATTTTTACCATGGCAGGTACTGTGATTAAAATCACAAGGCAATCCAGTGTCTGTGCAATATGCACCAAGAACATTTGGGCTTACATCACCACAATTGGATTGACAGAATGCAGATACAAACTGAGGCCGGTCAGCTTGCCTCAAAGCATTCCTGACCCGTCTTGCAAGACTTAAAAACCTTGTTGCAGGCCGTCCTTTGGAAGGCTGAAAGGAGGAGGCAAGTCTCATCAATTCATTTCCTGTTTCAAACAAACTGTATGTAATGAATTTTGAAGCATTTAATGCTTTCTGTTTCCTAAGGAAAGAAAGGTCTTGTACAAGATGTCATGCCGTGAATTTAGCCTACCTATGATCTATTTTTGTCATTTTACTAATTCAATCCAATCCTTGAGAGAGTGAGTGTAATCCAAAAACCTACCTATATGTGCTTGTTAATGAAGTTGCCAATTTCTAACAAGTTTGGCATATAGGTCCTGTAATCACATTTTCTGAATGAATGAGCCAATGAAAATGGATCTAGTAAGAGTATTATTAGTCTTAGTTCATAGTTCCTCCAACGGCGTTGGTTTCAGTTGGAAGTCAAGAGTATAAGATTCAATGGGTTGTTATCAAGTTATAAACCAGCGTAATATACGCAATGTTCTTTATGCAAAGAAACTATTTTCACTAGATACCCCGTCTACCACATAGTGACATTAGAATGAGGAAGTTTAACTGTTACCAAAATAAATTTATGCAATTTTCAAATTAAGTTTCAAGATTAAATTCTAAAATATAATTATCATGTTTGGCAGGTTTGGCTAATTAGATTGTGGTTAAGATAATCTAAATGGAAGTGATTTCTGGGTGGCTTTTCTGAGCTGAAAACATAGATGAGCAAAGCACATAATATTTTGATGATGCCTTAAGGCCTTAACTACACATTTGAGAACCAGATTTCTAAAATGCACTGTGATTATACTTGAGTTCACTTACGGTTTTTGTTAGGGCTAGGAACTATGGTTGAGACCCTTCGAGGGATTCTGTCAGCTTCAGACTTATTGAAATACAAAGTATCAAAACCTTCCGTGAAACCCTTCTGTTCAAACCAGTCCTCCATAAACCGTGCTGCAGCTCCTTTGTTGTCACCACTTATTAATGAGTTTGTACGACTCATTGAAGTTCCATGAGTAGCAAACCAGTTGAAGCTACCTACTGGTCCCCATTTATCATCTACGAACTTTAAGAGAGTCATTTCTTTGTCCACATTATACTTATATTTAGCCCGTTCGGCTGCAGGATTATTGAGATAAGCACTAGGACTACGGTTCACCCCAGCATCTAAAAGCTCTCCTGTAAAAACCACAATGAAAGTTGTCATAAAGCCTCAGAATATAATAGAAAATATCTCAAATAATAAAAAACAGAAAAACATCACAATCCAACTCAACCTCAAGACTAAAGCCAGGGGAATGAGCAAAATGCATCATTACATGCTAAGTAACAACTTATTTCTTGTGGGCAGAAAGTGTCATATATGCCCGAGTACAAATACCAGTACACATAAACAACTGAAAAGTTCAACAATGAAGAAAAATGCCAATTAATCAGTCAGACACCATTTCATCACAGTTATAAAGTTAATGATTTAGGATCACTTAACTCAATGCCCAAATCGCTCAACAGGATTGGATTATTCGGTATACTTCCCAAATAAAAATAAAGTAGTGTACTTATTCTGCAAATACGTTAGCAGAACCACTTTGCTTCATCAATGAAGTATGTTCCTCTAACCAAACCAAAAATTAAAATAGAGTATCTTCCTTCTCATTATCATCTTCCAGGCAATAAATATCATCTGTATGCATTTTTCCTTTTTACAGATATGCAGCTTGGTGAAACATAAACCTTTAGTAATAAGTTTATCACCTAGGTTTAAGAAGCAGATATGGTTTTTCAAAGTTGCACAAAAAGAGTACAGGAATTTTAAGTCGCCTTCTTACCTTTATTTACAAAAATTGACCCTGGTTGAAGACTTTCGTGAGCTTGTACAATGCTTTTCTCAATACCGTCAACAATTACATCAAATGATTGGCGTACAAATCCAAGAGATGTAATGATATATACAACATATTGGAGATAGCCTCCAGGACCAGCATGAGTGTGGATACCACTAATGGCAACATTCTGCTCTGTATAAAGGCCCCCATACCTAAACAAAGGAAGAAAAGTTATGATCTCAGACAGCTAGACAATTCACCATTGGTATCAATCCAGTAAGAGCAAAAACAAATGAAGGAAAAAGTTGTAAGGAGGATTCAAGTTCCCATGTCCTGGAGATAAGAATCATAAGATAACATCATTAAGAGATTTGGATTTCAGGCAACTTCTTCTTGGGTCAAAGAAATGGATTGGATTGTCAGAATACTATTGTAGAAATGAGAACATGAGTGGCTTTCTTTGCAACTATCTACAATATTTCAGAAGAGAGAAATGAAATGATATTCAGAAATAAAGCTGAGCATGTTCAGAGAATGGTTCAGAAAATCAGTGATGGTGTTGAAATAATTCTCTCAATAATGGAAGAGGTAGCTGATAATAACTAATAAGAGGAAGAAATATTTCATTAAATGATAAAAACATTTAAACAGTAGGAAAGTTTCTATACAGATTGCAGATGAAAGCTTGACAAAAAAACTAATTTCTTTCATGAGTCAGATTAGATTCTAATTGAGTTTTCTGGCACATGTCCTTTGATGTATAGATACCCTACATGTAGAATTGAAAATTGAAAGGCTAAGTCTTTCTGTAAAAGATTAGATCATACTGCTCCTTTCAGTAGGATTTAAATTGAAATTAGACTTACAAAAGCAAATGTCCAATAAGCTAGGTGGCATATATTAGCATGTGAGCAATGATTAAAATTCACAAAAGCTCATGTTATGCTTCTACTCTATTACCATATAGGTGAAAAAATAAATAAATAAACCAAAGATATTAAAGCATAATGAGAGTTAACGACCTTGCTTTTAGTCTCTCAAGTAGTTTGATTGTAACAATTTGTGAAGCCATGCAGGCATCAAGATTTACAAATACTAAACGGTTCCCCTGACGTTCTGCGACAATAAATGTACGAGCTCGCAATCTAAAGTGAACTCCAGATGTAATCTGCTCCAAATTTGCATAACCCATCATATTGACATCTGCAGCAGGTCCTGTTATGTCATAGCTTCCAAGACCAATCAAGTAATTCGAAGCCTGCTTAGCCCCACTAATATCATGTACTAAGAATAACAAGAAACCCAGGAACCAAATTGTTGCAGATGACCACTTTTTATGGCCATAGAGAAGAAAAGCAAGCATCCCCATAGCTCTCTTCTGAAATAAATAAATACCCTTTACTCAATTTTTTTTCACCAAAAGTAAAGATAAACCAAAGTACTAACTGTAACGTCAAAGATTGTAACCAGCATACAGCTTAATATTCAACAAATGGCATCAAATTCAACAAATGGCATCCCAAAAGAGCATAAAAGTCCAGGCTTTCTAAAACATATGTCAAAACTTGCATTGAATAAAGAATGGTTAACTATTAAAACATTATAAAGTTAATGATTCCCACCAAGAATTTCATCGCCCAACTATATTCATTCAATTCCTATCCATATCTCAGGCACATAACCACTTATTTTGCTTTTGTTTCGTAATAATAAATAAGAACGAAAGTACGAAACGTGGAATGAAAGAATCAATACACTGTCCAACACTAGTCATGCATGAGACAACATAGGCCAGAAAACAAGAAAACGAAGCCTAATATAGATATGAAACAGTATGAGTTACCTTAAACAGAACTCCTCGTACTATTCACTATCCTAAAAAATGAACTCGACTCAGTGTCACAACTCACAAATGGTCTTTAACATATATATAGATACATATGTATATAGGGGAAAGTGAGAAGAGGATGAAGAACTTGACAAATCATAGACCCCAATTTTGTCCACTGTGACTGTGGGGTCATTGAAAAGACCCCAATTTAGTTATGATGCCATAGCAGAATCCGTTGCCTCGTCGGTAGCGCTGCAACGAAGGATAGCTCCTCATTCCAACAGTAAACAGCTCCACTTTTTGTACGCTTCTGCAAAACGCGCAGCATACTTAGCGCCAAGACAAATAGTTAACCAATGAAATTCTTATTTTTTTTAAAAATATTTAAATTCAATGTATTTAAATTTAACTAAAATCTTAATATACTTGATCTAATGAACTATATCTAAGTTTTACCTAAGACTAAAAGGTATGAATTATAAAACTCTTCACAATCCACATGATTTTAGCATCAAGTCATGCCAAATGGGGGTTAGTTAATTCAATTTAAATGATAATTTCTTTTTTGCTTATAGGTATAAAAAATGTGATAACAACTCAAGAGTCTTTTAATTCAATGCTATTGTCAGATTCTTTTATTGGGGGATAACATGAGTTCAAATCATGGGTTTGTGGCAATAGTGAATATTATGTTTTGAATTTTATTTATTTTTTGATACCTAATTTTGTTTTCCATTTAATTATTGTTCATTATTTGGTGGAATAGAATTTTAAATAACTCGTTATAATGTATGCCTTCATCTATCCGTGAACTGAAATAATTGAAAGGCCGCGGAAATACTATGAGTTGATGAACAAAATTTTGTACTGAAAATCAGAATCTTTTCATGAAGCTCATAATTGCAAGAAGCCGTGCTCCACTAGCAAGCATGGAAGTTTTTTTCTTAGCCACTTGACTCACTTGAGAGTTCATACGTTGTAGAGTTGTAAACGCATGTATCCAATGTAGTAGGTAGAAATAAATGAAAGGTTTAGTGATGATTGATGCGCCTTGTCGGTGTGACTCGAACTCACTTAGCAAGAGCAACCCACCACCTCATCTTCACATATGTAGCATTTTGATCATAATTTGTCTGTCTTCAAGGATAAGCAATGTCTTTTACAGTTTTACCCAAAAAAAAAAGGATAAGCATGATTCTATTTGCTGAATAAGTGAATAAATGCAATGATTCTGACTGCACAAGAAACAGATTTGAAATAATGGTCTCATTCGTTTGAATTTCAGATTAACAAATCAGTTTTTTTTTTTTTTTTTTTTCATTTCGAGGCCTTTTATCTCCTTTTGGTAGATCACGCTTTCTAGTTCTTCGATAGGTGTTTTGGGACGACATGAAGCCTGGATTCCTCACTTGTTCTAGTATTGGTTAAGTCAGGTTTTTGTTTTTTTGGGTACAATAACTCAATAAGTAAAAGCACACTGCCCCAGATTCAAATATAACAGGCCAGTGATTTCTTTGCATAATATGGCCCTCGATCATTACGACAAAAACGAAGATCAAAGAGTGATGCATGATCATAGTGACGCAAGCAAGGCAGCTCACACTTCAATTTTGAGTAGACAAAAAAACTCCTGAAGGCAAGGCATGCATATAGAATCAATTTTAACTTTACCTATCGAATCAGAAAATCTAACTCAACTAGGACCTTTTGCATCACGTTATTCAAAACAAAATTCAAGCTCGGACAATTGGAAGAAAAACTTATAAAACTAAAACAATGGTATACTCCCAATGCTATAATACCAGCACCAAAGACTTCAAAATAGAAAAAGAAAAACTTAAACACGTAAGATATTCACCCATGTTGTTACAACATAGTAGTTGATTTGCTTTTCTTAAATATACTTGTTCCGATATAAGGGGGCCTAGCCTGCGTCTTTCAACATTCATGACATGTACCAACTCAATTCTTGATTCATTTAGAGACGGCGAGTACAGATTCCACATATAAATCATGTAGAAGAAGATTAACTAGGTCCATAAAATTATACCATTAGATTGAAGGATCCCTATTTAAAAAATTCTCAGAATTTCCTTTAATTTTAACAAAATGAAGGATATCATGTTAGATTCAAGACTGGCCGATGAAGCTTTTAGAATCTACTAGCAGAGGGTTTCCTATCCCTATGATGAAGGGGCAAGGTTTTTTTCATCTTATTAATAACAATACTCCAGACTGGAGCCAAAAGTTGTCCTCAAGAACATCTCTAAAAATAAAAGAGGTTAACAAACATTGCGGGTTTTTCTACTTCCATGACATTGGAATTAAATGCAATTGAAAAAAAAAACAAAAAGTGAAAACCCTTAAATAGATTTGTAAGGCAACTAGATCATCAGCAGAAAACATACTTGGACCCAGACACTCACCAATTTACAAAGGCACAAACAAGACCCCCAAAGCCATACATGAAGTCATGTTTAGCCTCTTAACTTTGGATGCCAAAAGAAAAGGTGAATACCGATGTATAACAAAATCCAATTGCCTAACTTGCACAACAATACTAAAGCTCTATAAAGTATAAACTAAGAGTTTAGGCAAGGCGTGTTTTAGTCCATTCATATGATCAATCGATATTAATTCACACACCGAAAGTAGTCCTAGATGGTTCTGACTGTATTTGACAGTTTGGTCCATCAAGGCTATACCTAATGCAACATGGTTCATTGTACTGTAGAGCACATTAAAAGCTGGTAGCCAACATATTAAACAGGCATACAAGATTACACCTGTGCATGATCCACGATGACTGAATTTCTGGATGTAGTAAAAATCAAAAACCGGAAAACATAAATACTCCACACGAAAAAGTAGACTATTAATGGGTTCCAAATTCAAAACTAGCATAAGTGTTCCATATCCATAACACAAAAAAGCCAGAACAACAATCTAATTTGATTCCTGAGTACAAAAATAAATTGAAATTTTCACTGTTTCACCTCTGATTCCAAACTAGCCTCTATATAAACCACCGTACTGCAAGCCAAATAAAGAAAGAGAACCATTAGATATCAGATCACCCGCAACTGTAAGGAAAATTCAAATACTGGTATTAAACCAATTTCAATATAATAATAATGTGTTCATCTAACTATGAGATCAAAAAAGATGTGCTTTCCCACCTATGTCACGCAGTTCGGGTAAGAAAATTATAACTCAATTACAAAATAGGCACGGTCATCATTTTCTTCCCTCCGCCTAATCAGTTTTCCCATCAGCTATGATGCTTTTAGAATCATAATACAAAGTGCAAAAGGAAGCAATACATGATTCATTCTTAATGTACTTTTGGGTGATTAGATGGATTTTCAGGCAAAAACTCCACAACTCAACATGAAGTCTATTGTCTAAGGGTATGGGATTGGTTGTTTCACATACTCATCAACACACATATGGTTACAACATAATTTGTTTCAATAATCCAAAATCGTGACAAAATCAATAAGTTACAGAAATGTGTATAAGAAACTATTCCTCAAGAAGCAATACTTCTATATTCACCACAACAACTAAATCTAAAGAAATAACCAAAAATACTCTTTGCTTTACACATATCATATCCAAATGTTTTGATCCACAATGCTCAGTAGTACTCCGCAACTAACACAACAATTTAACAACCAACTGAACTTTAAATCATCTCCAATCAAACAAACACAATTCACTGCCACACCAATACATTGTTCACGCATTTAAACATTTCAACATTCCAAAAAACCCAAAACTAAAGTAGTCATAAAAAAACAATGACCCAACAAACCAAACTGCAACATAATCAAAAGGAAAGCTAGAAAATACCTCATATGTTGCTGGGGTACATGAAGACTCTCACTCTAGCTCCCTGTTCAACCAAAAACAAAACAAAATCAAACCCAAATCTCAAAAATACATATAATAGAAAATAAAACATAATTAGCAAAAAATGCTTACCATGGATTTGGGAGGGAGGTTAGACTTGAACTTGGCGCGAACAACACCACTGTTACCATGAGGCCTAGAAACCTTGCCCCAAATGCACCGATAGTGGGTCCCATTCTTCTTCACCTTAGCCTTGTAGATATAAGCCATGCGCTTTCCTGCGTACCATGTCACCTCTTCCTTCGTGTTCACGCCCTCGATCTGGATCAGCGACGTGCTTGGATACTGGTTCGACTTCGACCTTTAAAAACAGACAAAAAAACGTGTCAATCCAAACAAGACCTTAGCTTAAATTTTCTGGATATTTAAGGACTCGGGGTTTTTTACTTTATTTACCTCTTGTATCCGAGGATGGTTCCTCGTACATAGAGTCTGCGAAACAAAAACAGAACATAATGAATAAAGACTTGAAGGTGTTCGACGAAAAGCGTGAAAGAAAAAAGTAAAGTTAAGGAAAAATGAGAGTTAGAGAGATTGATTTTTGGGACCTGACGCGCTCTCCTTGACGACCCTTCACCATTTTCGAGTGGAGCTGTGTGTCTCTGGTCTGAGAAAGACGGAAACCCTAATTGAAGACTGGAGTGATGGGCGAGGACGAACATGTTGTTTATATAGGATGGGGATGTGTATGGTGTGGGTGCTTTAAGGTTCTTTGGGTGGTCTCTATGGTTGATGAGCGTTGATTTGGTGCAATTCATTGTAGTGATTGTTACACGTGGAAGGTTGTCTTGGGCTTTTTTGCTTTTTGTGTGAGGCCCAATAATTGTGTTATGGATCTGACAGATACAAAATAATATTTTTAATATAACACTTTTAAACAAAGTTTAAATACTATTTTGGTTCTCAATCTTTGCTCTTCCTATTAAATTGGTCCCTAATCTTTCAATTGTATCAAATTAATCCTCAACCTTTCAACTTTATGTCAAAATGGTCTTTGTCATTAAGTGTTAGATGGAAAAAACTAATGTAACCAACGGTTTATTTTTAATTTTAAAAATATCTGATGTGATATATTAACTCAAATTTTAATAAAAAAATAAATGCCAACTCACATTAAAAATTTAAAAAAAAAAAAAATTCTGAATATCACGTGATTTTTTTTTTTTATCTTAACATCTAAGGTACCTATATACTAAAAAAAAAATCAAATCCCTAACCCCTCCCTTTCGCACAGCCGTCGCCCCTCGTGCTGCTCACCGTGCCGCCCTTCACAATTCCAATCGACTCCCTTGCCGAGCCACTTACCGGACTTGGAGCTGAGCAGGAACATCATCTATTGCTGAATTCAACTGCACAATCTTCTCCGTTAATATTTTGCAGGTTCTCTATAGTCATAAATCACACAACCAATGCAATATCAATGCATTGTAAACATCATAAACAAATCAATCATAGTTAAAAGGTGATGAAAAAATACAAGTTAACATAAACCATGTGTATAGTGTTTTTGCCCCTTACTTTTCCTTGAAGGTTTTGATGAATCGAAGCTACAATTCGTAAAGCTGATCACTTATACGCAATGAATCATACATTTCAAACCTAATCCAAGCCCTAGATGTGATGCCTAACAACCTGAGTGAGATTAACCATACTTTTTTCTTGTTTGTTCTAATGACAACCAACTCAGAAGTGTCAAAGTCCGGTGAGTGGCTCGGCAAGGGAGGTGATTGGAACGTGAAGGGCGGCACGGTGAGCGGCACGAGGGGCGGCGGTTGTGTGAGAGGGGGGGGTTAGGGATTTGAATTTTTTTTTTTTTAGTATATCGGTACCTTAGATGTTATGATGAAAAAAAAAAAAAACTCACGTGATATTCAGAATTTTTTTTTTTTAATTTTAATGTGAGTTGGCATTTTTTTTTTATTAAAATTTGAGTTGGCATGCCACGTCTGATATTTTTAAAATTAAAAATAAACCGTTAGCCACGTCAGTTTTTTCCATCCAACACTTAATGGCAATGACTATTTTGACACAACGTTGAAAGATTGAGGACCAATTTGACACAATTGAAAGGTTAGGGACTAATTTGACACAAAGGCTAAAGGTTGAGGACCAAAACGGTATTTAAACCTTTAAACAATTATTCTAGGTACACAAAATAAAATTACAATTTGTTATTTATGTGTTGTGAAGTGTGATTGATAAATAATAAAGTAATATTAATAGTGTTTCGGTTGAAGTAGTTTTTTTTTCTTTTTTTTTAGCATTGCTTGTTAAAAAGTTTAAAATTTATTTATAAATTGTGATTTTACAAAAACTGACATGTATGTTATGAGAATGAGTATGTATATATCTTATGTATAAGATAATTATCGTCTACACTAACCTAAATTGTCATATGGTAAATATAATGATGAGCTTATACACTTGGCTTGAAAAGGCCTATCATCCACACACGAGAACAAGTTCAACAACCAACACATGAATTATGCTCAGTCAGTTTTTAAATGAAAAAATGTTTTTTTGAATTTATTTATTTATTTTAATTTTGACTTTTTCTTCAATATTTGGTTACAGCCTTGAAAATGTTCAAGTTGCACACACAATAAAAATAAATAAAAACCCATTATTTGGCTCATACGGAAAGCCATTAATATTTCTTTTAATTCCAAATAAAACATGAACAACAAATTTCATTCACAAAAATAAATTTAAAAGAGAGCATATTTTAAATTCAAAACGATGTGAATATTACAGAGGAAAGGAATTAGTTTGAGAGAAAAAATGTCATTTGGAAAAATTAGTGATAGTCAATGATCAATTAGTGAATAAAGAGTTAAAGGTTACCACAATACCATTGGGAGAGTATTTTTAAATAACTTAGTATCATGTACACTTTTAGATTTGTATAATTTAATATGGATCGTAAAATGAACTTCCTGGTTGACCCACCAGCACAAACCAAACCACAAAAGTCCTACTGGGCCACAAAGGTCTCGTGCATTCGGAATGTATAATTGTAACATTGCTCGAGAAGAGCTTGCATTGATCAATTCACACCAATTAGTCTTCTTCTTTTTTTTTTTTTTTTTTTTTTTTTTTTTTTTTTTTTGTAATGTTGCGCTTGTTTTGCTGTAAAACATTTTTCAAATTTTTGAATATTTGGCTAAGTTGAAAAATGTTGATACTAAAATGGTTTTTCAATTTGACCTAAGAAGGCTCAAGGGCGTAAAACAATTTTGCCCAAGCTATCCAACTGAATGCACCCCCCCCCCCCAAGTCTGCCACCCAACTGTAACCACCATTCTCCACCTACCAGCATCACCATCACCAACCCATCTCCGCCCCCACCCATCGTCGACCCAAATGATCATTACTTTTTATGATCGTTTTATATATTTGTGTCGGCATTGAAGTTATTAGAACATTCTCTTTCATATTCCTTCAATAAAACACACATAAGTTGAGTCATGATCAAATTGCATTTGGTGTAACTATTATGTGAATGTTACACTACTCAATAAATTTTTCACTAGATTAATATATTCAAAATTACATCATTGAATTACATATTTCCATTATTCTTACACATACATCTAAATTTTTAATGAGTTGTTATTTACGATTGAACAAGAAATTCATATTTTGTGTATAATTTTAACATATATGAAATTTGAAATTTAAATATTTTATAAAAATAAATTAGTTATTAATATATTTCACAAGTTTGGAATTTGGATAGTATAAAGAGGTAATGTAATCCGGTGTTAGATTTGTCAAAAACAAAAATTGTCCAATAAAAAATAATATTCACAAAATTACACCATCAATATATCGTTTTTTGTTTTTACATGTGTTCCAATCCGCACCGAAGTTCTAAGGAAAACAGTTCATCTGCGTTACTTAACCGAATCGATTAAGAGATGGTGTGGACCCAACTCATCTTTGTCCAGTAGAGACTGAAATCCAAATCTTCGCTGTCTTGTAATCAAATCATCTTTGACTTGATCCACTTCCTTACCAGCTAAGAAAATATTCACAATATTTATACTTCATTTTCCATCTCTTTCTTACACACACACGAACATGGAGGAACCTCTACTTTCAGGTACACAATCCCACACTTTAACACTTCCAATGCATTTAAATTTCCAATCTTTATAGCTTTATCTCCCAATATTTCTTCATGGGTTTTTTATATTTTTGTTATTTATATATGTGAAAGACCAAAGAAGTGAAGCGGCAACAGAGAAAGAGAGCGGAAAATGGAGCACGTACCAGTACGTGGGAAGAACAGGGTCTGTGATTCCTACTGCTTCGTTGGCCGGCACTGAAGTCAGCGTTGAAGAGATTCGATCGGCGGCTGCTTTTTCTGATCACTACCCGCCTTCCATTCACGCCGCTTTGGTTAGTTCGCCAGAGCCTGATCCTAATGGTACGCCTATACATATGTTTCCCAATTGGCTAATTCTGATATGGGTTTTCAATTTTAGTTAATGGGTCGGTGTTAATTTGCGGCTTGGTAGAGTTTTTTGTTTGTCAAGGATTAAGGTTATGGTTTGGTTTTTGTCATTTCTCAATGCTTTGTTTTGTTATCTATATTTCATTTGTGTTTTTCTTTGGGTATGAATTCCGATGGAATAGAATAGCGGAAAAGAATACATTTGGCCGACTCTGATTAGTCTGTTGAGGATCCTTAACCGACCCCACAATTTTGGGACTAAGGTGTTGTTGTTGTTGTGTTGGTGTAGGAAAAGAAGAGAAATTAAGATACAAAAACTCCAATTTGACATGCCTTATAGTAGAATTTGGCTTTTGAAGCAATTCTTTTTCACTTTAGAAGTAAAGGCTGACATAAAACAAAGGAGATTTATATGAGTTATGCTTCACTTTTAACACAACAAAGTTTTTGTTTGTCTTCCTTAAATCTTTTGCTATGTACACATTATGGTGGATATTTAATTATGGGTCACTTATTGCAGAGCAAGCTGTTGTTTATCAAGCTGGATATGGAGGAGATTATGGTGGAACCACCAATTATTTCCAGAGGTGATTTTGATAATACTAACCTGTTATTAAGTGATGAATTTCAATGTGAATGATCTTTATAATTTAAATGGGTAATGGTTAATGGTTGGACTGAGTTGCCTATTTTTAAGATTATTATAGCCTATCAATCTTAAAAGTATGTACCATGTTGCTGCAATGCTGTCATGATATGATATGACATGATATACATAAGATGAGCCTTAAGATGAGCCTTAAGACATTCCCTCTGTCTCAGCTGTGTTGCACCCTTTCTTCTTCAGACATATAACAACCAAAAGGCATTATATTGTGTTGTGGGCCTATATTATATCCGCTAAAATCATCCATTATTTGTGCTACGATTTAATGTGTGGAGATGATGATAACAACAGGGGTACAGTACTTTTACCAATGCACAAAAACACAATAGAAAGGGTCTCTATTATGGTTGTATCACAGTTAAGGGATGAGGACAACCTATTTTCTAGGGAAGCAAAATTTAGGGGAAAAAGAAGGAAAATAAGAATTTCAGTGATTTCATTGCCATATTAGCCACATTCTTATGTCAAAGTGGGAACAACTTGTTAGAAAGAGTCTTAGTGAAACTTGCTTGAAATCGAGGATTTTATCTTTCTTATTTTCATGGATAATTTATATGTGCTTTATCATGCATAAGAAAATAGAAAGTTCAGTAAGTCGTTTCATTTACACCAACCATGATGCTGTAGTTAAAGAGCACTCCGTTTCATCCACGACTGCCCAAAGCATGCTGGTGCTTGCTGCAAAAGGGCAGAATACTGAAATAGATCATAGAAGATCTCACCTGGAGATATTCCATGATTATAATTGGTGCTTTATTTCAAATACTGGTCTTGCCTTATGCATGAATCACGAACAGCTTTACCTCTAGCACTTTTTGTACATGTTCACTTAAAGCTTTCATTTATGCCTAATATGTTTTATTCTATTTATTGATGGAATCTTTATCAAGTTTCAACATTGTAGTATCAAACTGCAAAATTCTGTTAACTCAATAATCCTTTTCATTTGTAGCCAAATATTGGATGAAGTAGAGATTCGAGAATTGCTCATTGATCATGTTGGTCATCGTTGCTGCTGGGGAAGTCGTCCAGCCCGGACGTGGAAGATTCATGCAGTTGAAGACTGCAATGTTTATGTAGGAACTCTAGATACGTTTATAGAAGAAAGGGAAACTTTAAAAGAAACAGAGTCCTACCTCGGTGGTGAATATTGATGGAAGGGATAATGGACCTGAACTTGGAGTCTGGGAATTGGACTTAAAGTCTCAGTTCCCTCTCCTATTTACATCTCATAAAGAATCACGCACAAAAATTCCTCATTCTGAAACCATTGAGAAATGCTCAGGTAGGGGTTCTGAAATTACACTCTTCGGGGTGAAGAAAGAATTTACATGTTAGAGCAACTGAAATTTGTATAATTTTATTCTCTTAGTCAGCAGTCATGGCTTTGTCCTAACTCAACTTTGGATGAGATTTGCAGCATGTGCAGGACGGGGAGATCTCGCCTGTCCTACATGCAATGCAGACCAAGAACCTGGATTCTATAAGGAAAATCAGATGAATGAATGCCCTGCTTGTAATGGAAGAGGTTTAATTGCCCATAGAGATGGATCAGACACAATGTGAGTTGTTTATTTGTTGATGATTCATCTGTCTGTGAATGCAGTCACAGCTTGTTTCAAGTTCTAAAATAAGTATCACGCTGACAAACTTTAACTTTTGTTCTTTACATTTCTTTAACTAGAACTTAGCTAGTGTACTTCTCTTCCATCCAAATACTAAAGCAGGATATTTGAAATCAGCAGTTTTAACTGTTGAGCTCAATGTGCAGTTTGATGTTAGCTTCATGTGTTGGAATGGGATGTCTATTAGTTTATTACTCTGGTGGTGTGAATTTTATGGTTCATTCATTCAGAATAATTTTGTCTTTGCAGATGTGTGAAATGTAATGGCAAGGGAAAGATTCCTTGTGCAACTTGTGCATCTCGTGGGCTAATTAAATGTGAGACATGTCATGGAAGTGGTTCTCTTCTGTCACGCAATGTCGCCATTGTTCGATGGTATGTCGCTAGTTTGTGATGCATATATTTCCAAATGCTGTGTGTATAAAGGCCAAAATGCTATTAGTCTGGATAAGCTAACCAACCTACTTTACTTAATGAATGAGTTTCAGTAGGTTTTCTAGAGTAACCTTCTTTGAACATGATTAGTTCTTTATACTGCATATTTTAGAGGTAGTCACTCCATCTATTATCTTCACTCTATCTTTTGTTTTTGTTAGAAAGCTACTTATGACTGAATGGTTTCTCGAAGATAAACAAAATTGTCAACAGGATTTATTCATAATTTTGGTAAATGGCTGAGATGCAAATTGTCTCCATAAGTATATAGGGACTGAGATTTACTTGATATAATCCCTTGGTAGAGCTATGATTTTTAGACAAGCAATTGTATTCTTCTTGAAATCATTAGTCTCCAAACCGTGTTGAGTGATGTATTATATTATATTACCTTTCATGTTTAAACAATCATCACTGCCTGCATGGCTGACCCAGATGGGAGGTTTTGTAAAGAAAAGCAATTTCTTTTGTCAATTAGAGTGACCGGCTGCACCTGTAATTAGCTTAGAAGATTCCATTCACTCTCTAATTATTGTGCTGATGCATGAGATTGCTTTGCATGAAAGTTCATAACGAATGAGAAAAGAAAACCCTGTAACAGGAAGACACTTTCAACTCGGAAAGTTAGTGCAACAAGTGGAGCAGCATCAGTTCCTGATGAGGTTTTCCACCAAGCCAAAGGTGTCCAGTTGTGCAACACTCAGGCATATCAATGCACTCCTGCCTTTTTTGCCGACTCTTTCCTCCTCAACCAGTTTTCTTCTGAAGTTATTGCGGAGAGAGCTCCTGTACCTCCCTCTGCTAGGGTCATATGCGAGAGGCATACCATCTCCGTTGTGCCAGTTACGCGTGTCACCATGGCTCATCGTAATAGATCCTTCAGTTTCTATATTATTGGTTTTAGCAGGGAGGTCTACTTAAAGGACTATTATCCTTCAAGGTTTTGTTGGGGGCTATGTCCTTGCTTGGAATGGTTGAAGCTGTAATTAGGCAAATTTTTCTCTTCAAGAGTTTGTGTGTTCTTTGCTTTTGCCAAGCAATAAGTTATCAGATTTCTACCTTTTACTATCTTGGGGGACCATATTTTCCTTTTGTCAGTATATAGTTGGGTTGCATTGGTGCTACAATATATCATGGGCTTTCTAGTATTTTGGGCTTTGTCCATATGTTCTTGACCAAGCGCTGTAAATGCTTTTTAAGCACAATGAAAGTTAAATTCTGTGTGTAAAGTTAGTTCTTTCCCCCATATCTTTTAAATCCTTTTTAGATAGTTAAAATAACATTTCTTCCAACTCAGTGGTGTGGCATGGGTCCGGTTATTAAGGCGACTTCAAGCTGTAAAGGCATAAGTTTTCGTCTTATTAATGAATCCTTAGTCTTCTGACCGAGTTCTGATGGTTACAGAAGCTCTATATTGAGGCGAAATTGTGGTTTTTAACATCGATTCTAATGCTCTCACTTCTTCTATAAATGTTTTACTTACCTTTGCTAATGTGGCATGTATGATTTTCTACAACATAAAGAGTGCATGGATTGGGAAATTATTGATCCATTCTTACATAAATAACTGAACCAAACCAACCCATATATGATTGGGTTGGATTGGGTTTTTTTGTGAGGCCCATTAGACCATTTATCTCAATAAAATTTAACTTCTTATATGAATCAACATTTAAATAAATAAAAAATAAAAATAAAAAATCCAAATGCTTATGTCGTGATGACTCATGACGGTGAGAAGCAAAATCTGATGTGGTAGTGGCCCAATATCGTGAGTAAAGAATATTCCAACTAGTGTCAAACTCAATCTCAGTTGGCCTTATAAAATTATGCTTGTGATGACATTGAGAGTGCAAAATCTGATGTGGGCCAATTGGCCGCCTTTACTATGCACTGTCTTAAGTGTCTATCCCACTTTTATATGCCTGAATTTCCCTTCTCTTCTCTAGTCTTCCACCACTTGGCACTTGCTTCTCTCTTTGGTACCATCAAAAAAAAAAAAAAGCTTCTCTCTTTGGAGTTTGGACCACATCTTTCAATTTTCATAGGTCCAACGCACTGTGTTGCCTTTGAAGCGTTTGACATGACCTAGACTAAAATTTAGTTAGTGGGGAACCATCGCCCCAACTCAATTTCTATGTAATTCCAAGATTCACACACAAATACACAATCACAACTCTTTAGTCTTTTGGTCAATTGCAGTATCTCCAAGAAACCTAAAGGCGTGTGGACCCTAACTATGTAACTGACTTCTATGATTGAGCTGTGGGTCAAGCACCAAAGCTAGAATCTTCTTTTTTTTCCTCAAGAAAGAGATTTGTGATTGATCACATTGATTTTTTTTTTTTTTTTTTAATGAGTGTTTACATTTTAAACAAATGAATGGTCCTTGGTTGTGTGCATTAAAAACCCACAAACTTTTTTCTTTTTCTTTTATGGATATAAAATTCAATCCATATTCATCATTTTTATAAGGCTCAAATGCCTTAGTTAGAAGATATACAGATTAACTCCTTCGAGTTTTTTTGGCTTGATAGAGTATAACTCGGAAACATCAAATTAATGCAATTAAAGATACAATATCATCAAGTGGCATTATGGAATCGGCACACAATGCATGCAAGTTTATGGTTTCTTTCAAAAGTGGATCGGACCTTTAAATATATATATATGATAGAAATTTTAATCTAAACTCACACACACGTATATTTTGAAGATCTTAGAAATCGAACCCACACCCTCATAGAGGGGTGGAGCTTTTTGGAAAAGAGGATTACCACTGGACCGAATACCTAAGTGGCAAACCTTTAAAAAACTCAATTGAGTATAAATGATTAAGATAATATATTTATTTATTAAAAAAGTGATAAACTAATCTTTGATCCGACTAAATCCACCATGACTAGCAGCGGCTTACAAAGATAAGATAAACCATAAGAGCTAACATCTCCATCCTAAACTAACAACTAGATAATCATTGACATTTGTTTTTGCAAAAAATAATGACACATAATATGCTAGAAAATATTTTCAGTGACCTTGCAACCCTTTTTTGTCAAATTATCAGCCACTTGGCTGGTCTCCGGGAATATGTGTACCACCAAGGTTGCCTAAAAAAATCTTACCAGTGGCTTGCAATCTCACGTTACCTATAAGTGGGCTCAAAAGCCTATTTGGATGGAAAGGGTTCTGCAATAGCTTCTCCACTACTTAAGATTCCATCTCCATTTCCAGTTAAGAGCTTTCTAATTCATTGGGTGAATAAAAAAAAAATTGATGTTAAATCTAAACAAGGGTCTTGTAGTTGCTTCCAAAACCAAGAGTTTGGCTTGTATAATAAAAGAGCTCACAATGAAAGCATATTAATTTTTTTTTTTTTTCATAGTATAGCATGTTTGGTTTAATTTATTTCATTTTAAAAGAGATTGTACAACTTATACACACTTCTTTCTAACTTATTTTTTTAAGAAATATAAATCGATAAATTATACCAAACGAATATGGAATATCTCCATAAAATCGGAATATTCAATGATCTGAAATGAACTCTCCATTCCCAACATTACTCAATTTTACTTACTATTGGTTTCCATATATACTTTTAAACGCAGAAGAATAATACTGATACAGACACATAACCTAATCGGTATGCCATATGTCGCAATTATAACAATATTACTATAAGTAATGTCACTTACACCGGCCAAGTGCTTAAGAAGTACGAATAAACAACATTACCAATTCCCATTTAGGGTACTATGAGATTATTCACTCTTTAGATATAGAAATTAATCCAATTATCTATAATATTAAGACATGATTACTTACAAGTTATTCCACATTACATCAATAATGCATTTTTATAAGTTGCAGTCTCCCATACCTTGCATATAATCTCTTTATCTCTTTGGATGCACCTCCCAAATGCATAGAAGCTGTACACCTGTCACTTTTTTTGGGTATGTGAGCATTTTTTTATTTATTTTTAAATAATGAGACGACAAAAGTATTTTTACCTAAAATATATGATTCGTTATTGAACGGACCCTATTGCCGAAAAATCAAAACATTGTTTTTTCTTGGCTCGCTTACCACACATCAATCTTTCAATGGACTTAATGCTACCTCCCGTCACTTGGGTATTCGGCCCAGTGGTAATCTCCTCTCCAAAAAGCCTCCCTCTATGAGGGTGTGAGTTTGATCCCTGGGATCTTCAAAATATACGTGTGTGTGAGTTTAGATTAGAATTTCTATCATATTTCAAAAAAAAAAAAAAAAAAAAGATGCTGCCTCCCAAACAGTTTTTTCCAGCCAACATGGTCAAATGCTTTTGGCATATAGATTAAGTAGTGAAGGAGATAAAATACTTCCTCTATTTAACAATAAGGACACATTTAATATGTTGTAATGGTTATTATACTGATTTAGTAGTGGGGAACCATGGACAACTCAATTTCTATTTCTATGTAATTCCAAGATTCACACACAAATACACAATCACAGCTCTTTTGGTCTAATTGCATTTTCTCCAAGAAACCTGAAGGCGTGTGGACCCTAACTATGTAACTTACTTCTATGACTGACATGTGGGTCAAGCACCAAAGCTAGAATCTTCTTCTTTTTCCTCAAGAAAGAGATTGTGATTAATCACATTGATTATTATTATTATTATTATTATTACTATTATGTGTGTGTACATTTTAAACAAATGAATGGTCCTTGGTTGTGTGCATTAAAAATCCACAAACTTTTTTCTTTTTCTTTTATGGATATAAAATTCAATCCATATTCATCATTTTTATAAGACTCAAATGCCTTAGTTAGAAGATATATAGATTAACTCCTTCGAGTTTTTTTGGCTTGATAGAGTATAACTCGGAAACATCAAATTAATGCAAGTAAAGATACAATATCATCAAGTGGCAATGTGGCATTATGGAATGGGCACACAATGCATGCAAGTTTATGGTTTCTTTCAAAAGTGGATTGGACCTTTAAATAACTCCATTGAGTGTAAATGATTAAGTGGGTTCCAGTTAGCTCAACTGGTAAAGTCTATTGTTGTCGAGAAAGGGACCTAAGTTCAAATCCCGCTTACACTAAAAACCAATTGATGTCTTGGCTTGATGGTAAGAGCAACCATCATGAGCGGACGTCATAGGTTTAAATTCTATCATAACTATAAAAAAAGAGTATAAATGAATAATATTTTTATTTATTGAAAATATTATCTTAATCCTAAACTAACTACTAGATAATCATTGACATTTGTTTTTGCAAAAAATAATAACACAATATTATATGCTAGACAATATTTTCAGTGACCTTGCAACCCTTTTTTGTCAAATTATTAGCCACTTGGCTAGTCTCCGGGAATATGTGTACCACCAAGGTTGCCTAAAAAAATCTTATCAGTGGCTTGCAATCTCACGTTACATATAAGGGCATGTTTGGTACGCTGTAATGGTTATTACACTGTAATAGGAATCAGTATTACAAGGAATAAAAGAAGCTGTAATGTAATAACTATTACCATTTATCTGTTTGGTGACAACACATGAATAGAATCCTGAATATGTATTCTATAATGTACTACAACATGATTAATATATGAGTATTGCTTATTATACGAGTATTAATAATTTTAAAACATTTTGGAGACTTGGATTTTGAATGTTATATATATATAATATGTGTGTGTAGAGAGAGAGAGGCAATTTAAAAAAGAAAAATGGAGACTTGTGTGTAGAGAGAGAAAGAGGGAGGCAATTTTTTTAAAAAAGAAATGGAGACTTGAGTATATATATATATATATATATATATATATATATATATATAGATAGAGAGAGAGAGAGAGAGAGAGAGAGAGAGAGAGAGAGAGAGAGAATTTAAAAAAAAAAGTTGTAGTTAACTATGGTTTTTTGAATTTTCAAATTTTTTTTTTGAGCTATTATGTGATCTAAGGAATAGCTATTAGTTCCATTTTTGTAAGGAATAACTATTCCCTGTAATGAAAACGTAACCAAATAACTGAATAATTATTCCTTAGGAATAACTATTACATTACAGGACCTATTACAGTGTACCAAACGTGCCCTAAGTATGCTCAAAAGCCTATTTCGATGGAAAGTGTTCTACAATAGCTTCTCCATTGCTTAAGCTTCCATTTCCATTTCCAGTTAAGATCTTTCTAATTCATTGGGTGAAAAAAAAAAAGAAAAAAGAAAAAAGAAAAAAGAATTTGATGTTAAATCTAAACAAGGGTCTTGTAGTTGCTTCCGAAAACCAAGAGTTTGGCTTGTATAAAAAAGAGATCACCATGAAAGCATATTAATTTTTTTTCTTAATAGTATAGCATGTTTGGTTTAATTTATTTCATTTTAAAAGAGATTGTATTACTTATACACACTTCTGTCTAACTAATTATTTTTTTTTAAACACAGAAGAATGATACTGATACAGACACACAACCTAATTGGTATGCCATATGTTGCAATTATAACAATATTACTATAAGTAACGTCACTTATACCGGCCAAGTGCTTAAGAAGTACGAATAAACAACATTACCAATTCCCATTTAGGGTACTATGAGATTCCTCACTCTAGATATAGAAATTAATCCAATTATCTATAATATTAAGACATGATTACTTACAAGTTATACCACATTTCATCAATAATGCATTTTTATAAGTTGCAGTCTCCCATACCTTGCATATAATCTCTTTATCTCTTTGGATGCACCTCCCAAATGCATAGAAGCTGTACACCTGTTGCTTTTTTTTGGTACGTGAGCATTTTTTTTTTAAATAATGAGACGACTAAAGTATTTTTACCTAAAATATATGATTCTTTATTGAACGGACCCTATTGCCGAAAAATCAAAACACTGTTTTTTCTTGGCTCGCTTACCACATCAATCTTTCAATGGACTTGATGCTGCCTCCCAAACAGTTTTTGCCAGCCAACATGATCAAATGCTTTTGGCATATAGATTAAGTAGTGAAGGAGATAAATTACTTCCTCTGTCTTACAATAAGTCACTTGTTTTTTTAGCTGCCTTAAAATAATTTATTTTTTTAAATTAGATATTTAATTCCCTATATTATCCTTCTTTTAATATATATAAAGGTAGCCGGTAGGTGTGTAAAATTCAAGCGAAAAGACGGAACCACAACAAAGGCTTTGATGTGCACCATACGTACAGTGATGAATCCTTACACCTAACAAGTACATTGCTGAGAAAGAGAAATCTCAATTTGGCCTTGACCAATTTGAAGGTTGACCAAGGAGGCTCCAATGAATAAGTCAGTAAACTAGTTGGAGAAGAGAAGTGAAAAAAACAACAAAATATCAGTAACAAAACATATCTAGTTCAATTGATGAAAAAGATAATTATAGGTGTAAGAATTGATGGTTTTTGCAAGAAAATTCTTTTACCCAAAACTCGCTAGTTGGTCGTCCCTTTGATTCAGCTAAGGGGATGGTAGAAGCTCACACTTTACAAACAGATGGATCGTTGCTCAATAATATTAAATGCGATGGTTAGCTATAGAGCACAATATATGTTGATATGACGAAATCCAATGGTCATTATTTATTTAGGGTGATTGTAGTGGCCGAACAATTGGATGAATAAATCTTTAGATCATATAAGTTTTATTGCCTAAAAGGACTATCTATATAGCTCGACCTTCGATTTAAGGTTCAATCGTCTCTTAACTAATCCCGACAATAAATAAGATTCTTAGTTAAAGTCATAATATCACTTTTAAAATATAGATTAATCGAAAAAATATTTTATGAAGATTACAATAAATCCTTTCACCCAAAACTTGCCAGTTGATCGTCCCTTTGATTCAGCTAAGGGGATGGTAGAAGCTCACACTTTACAAACAGATGGATCGTTGCTCAATAATATTAAATGCGATGGTTAGCTGTAGAGCACAATATATGTTGATGTGACAGAATCCAATAGTCATTATTTATTTAGGATGATTGTAATGGCCAAACGATTAAATAAATAAATCTTTAGATCAGATAAGTTTTATTGCCTAAGAGGACTATCTATATAGCTCGACCTTCGATTTAAGGTTCAATAGTCTCTTAACCAATCCCAACAATAAATAAGATTCTTAGTTAAAGTCATAATATCACTTTTAAAATATAGATTAACCGAAAAGATATTTTATGAAGATTGCAATATTTTCATTTCTAATTTTCTAATTTCAAATATTTCACTTAATTGAAAAGTGTAAATATACAATTTTTTTTTTCTTTTTTGATTGAAAACATTTTATTTGGTTCTATTTTCCAATTTTTCGTTCAAATTTTTATATGACAACATGATTAAATCCTCCGACACAAACAAGTAACAACAACAATAAGAAAAGAACAAAAGAAAAAGCCTCTACTGCAACTTTGCAAGCTTCACACTCACTTTAAGAATTAAGACTCTTTCCGCGTTGAACTTTTCATTTGGTTGTTCGGTTCTTCCCTATCATCCTCATAAGAAACAAAATCGTACACGGTACACCGCGCAAACCCATGATAATAAATACTCTCTCACCTCGTATCACCGTCAAAAGTCTCATATCGTCTTAATCACATCAATCAAGACAACGAAGCAATGCCAATTTTGTCAAAAAGATAAGAAAAAACAAAATCAAAAGTCATAATATAGATTAACGGGTAGAAAACTGAGACATGTCATCATCAAATCCAACGGTTAGTTTTTATGATTTGGAGGAATTAAGCAACTATATGTAACTCTAACATGTGGGGCACTCAGAATATGCCACGTGTAGAATGTTTCCAAAAGTAGAATGTCGTACCTGTGTAGGTAAATGTGAAAAGTTTAAAACTAAAAGGCCGAGCAAGTCAACGACAAAAGTGACAGGATGTAATTTCGAAAAACCGAGGATCGAGGAACGTTCCAAATCTACCAAGTGACACTGTTGTCATTTTGGGATGTGAATACGAGAAAGAATTCAATTAAATTCCGGATTGGGATATTGCCAATATACTCCTAAATTAAATTCCCTAATGACTGAATTAAGCATTTTAAATATGGAACGCTAATTAATAAGAAAGAATGAGTTTCCAAACCACATTCATCTTCCAGAGAAATCGGTCAAAGAATCCCAAAAAATTATAATGATTAGATGTTAAAAAAAGTTATGTAAAACTCAAATCTCCACCAAACCACATTCATTTTAAGTTTTTAACTATGTTTAGTAGTTTTGTATAATTTAATTACACAAGAAAGTTCATACATTCTAATAATATCTTGCAAAAAAGGGAAATATTATCATATTGGGTGTCAGATTATATATTCTAAATCATAGGATTCTAACAACCTGTGACAACACCCCTCATATCACATCCAAACGATATTACACAATTGATTAAGTGGCATGGATTCATTATAAATAGTGAGTGCCAACTATCTTATTTTTCTGGCAATAAAAAATAAATATACAAACAAACGAATAATCTAACTTAATAATTAATACATAAATAAACTAACTTATAAGTTATAATAGTATTATGTAGGGTGTGTTTTAGAAAAGGCACAAAATTTTATTCTTAATGTCTAAATGACTTCCATTGAAAATGAAAAACAAATGATCACGTCGGTTCTAATTCTAAAGTATGCTTTATGCACGTCATCATATACGATTTATATGCAATACTTCATCAGGGTGGCATGCTTCACATGACACTGCTCAATGCTCATATTACAAATCTCATGATATGCGCTTTTTCTTTTTCTTTTTTGTTGGGTGTGGACCTAAATGACACATATCTTAAAACATACCTAAATACTCTAGTTTTTTATTTATTTTTTTTATATATATATATATATATATATATATATATATATATATATTATATATATATATATATATATATATATATATATATATATATATATCAAATGCTTGAAGTAATTGTCGCAAAATTATCTAGAACTAAGAACCATTCCATTCTCTTTCTCATTTTACTAGATGATATTAATGTTTGTGTTGAAGTATATTAAGATTCATTTCTGGTCAAGACCCAAGTTCAATGCTTGGTGTGCAAGCTAAATAAGTTACTTGTATTGTAAGTCTAGTAACTTTAGTTAATGTATAGTTAGTTTAATGTCAGTCTCCTAAAAATATTATGCTATAGGCTGTGAACTACGTAACCGTTGCGTTTCCACTCTCTATCTTCATTCCCTATATACTTTACATTATCATAATATTCTATACTATTTTTTAAATTTTTTTTTTAATTATAGTAATCTAAATTTGCTTGTGATATGATTTTAACTTGACATAAGAGCTTTATTGCTCAATATTTAACAGTTTGAAATATATTAACCTAAAAAAATATATATATAGCTTAAGCTTTTATGAAAATTAAAAAGAAGAAAAAAAACAAAAATGTCCTTGATAACAACGTAATCAAGTAGTGATAAAAAATATCAATCACTTTCGCATGAATGAAGGAAAAGAGAAAAAAAAAATGGAAACAAAATAAAATTAAGAGATGAATGATTACTATAAACTATAAAGACAAGCGGACAACTAACATTCGTACTCTCGCTAGAGAAAACTTAACAAAGTTTTCAATCCACATGTTCTTGTTTCAACATGGGCAAAGGGTCATTTTACGTAACAATTATAAGCTCTTACTCTTTTAAGCTTTTAGCATAAAATGCTGCATTGATGACGGTAGTTAAATGTGAATATGACAAGTCATTACCATTTACAATTGCTTAAGGAGATACATGCATGCCCAACTATTCTGGATACAATTAATCTGACAAAATTTAGGTGTATTTCCTTACCGTATATTAGGTTCTTTAATTAAATTCAAATACATGATTATTTTGATCGATAAAATAATATCGATAATGCTTGAGTTGATAGATACACTTCCTTTCTTGGGACCATCCGATGATAAATTTACTAGGTTTATTATTAAGGGCATTAAACCATTACCTAATGAATCCGCCAAAATGTAGCTTTCTTGTGAGCAAACATGTCACTTTCTCAACCCACTTCACACGGAACACAAGCGTTGAGTACGGTGATCTAATGAAGTTCCTTATCAATTGTAGATTAGAGCTAGGTTGCCTAGTTATTGATCCTGCACGCTAAGATCCAAGTCGAAGTAAAATTATTTACTGGGGGAAACGTAATATATGGAATAATTTGTAAATTATGTTAATATGAAAATGAGCAGCTCAAAAGTCAGACCTCAATGTACTTGCATTCAAAGTTCCGTCATGGTTATTAAAATGCATATACGCATGATTAATGCTTCTTCCTCAAGAACAACACTAATGAAATGAAAGCAAGGACTGTTAAAATGATATATAGTCTTGCAAGATTTTATTTTTATTTTTGTGTTCTCAAAGTTAGGACTAGACAATTGTTGTGTGTAGTTGTTAATCTCTCTAAAGCCATGCTCAATTAGGCAATTGGAGCTGCAATCAGCCAGCTAGATAGCAATCAAGATACATAATGCATCCTGCAGAGGAATGAACACTAGTGCTCTCCGAATATAAAGCAATACCATGATACATATTTTGAAATGTCTATAGAATTAAACCCTAACCACACCTACTCCAAAAGGGATAGCTTTTCTTTTCACAATCTGCAATCATCAACTATTAGACTAACTTGTATCACATCTCTCTATATAAGATAAAACTTTTATCAAATAGAGTTCCACATCCCGAATGCCATACCAATTTCCGATCATGCCGCATGTGTGTCCTCAATTTTATAGTCCAAGCAAACAATGATACTTACTTTGGCCAACAAAAATATAGCTAGAAAAGATTGGATAGATAAAAAACTTCATTCTTTTCATCCTGGGGTGCCTAAATCTTTCCCACGCACCGAACTCAATCATGGTCTAAGACCTAATTTTATGCACTATGAGATTAATAAAATCGATTAGACATATGCGACCAATCACACTTTCATTTCTCGATTATTGGTGACGAATCCAAATATTGTGTTTTCTTCCCCTATGCATACCAATAGTAGAAAAAGCATTCACACACATATAATGTCTTGCAGAGTGTCGACACATGGGGATCGAGGTCAAGTACAAATTCGGTGCAACGATAATCAACAATGCAATTAAAGCAATAAAGAATTGACATCTAATATGGTGACGAAGTGGAAAGCCAATGGAAAAACTAGCGTAAGACACTTCTCTGGACTGTACAAACTAGTAGAACAACTTACTCTAGTGACCCACTAAAACTCTTTGGCCAAAATATTGTTTTTGTCCCTAAACTATACATGAGTTTCGTTTTTTGTTCCTAAACTTTGAAAAGATCGTTTTTCGTCCCTGAATTTTCAAAAGGTTCATTTTTACATATAAATTTCTTCTTTTTATAAAATAGTCCAGTGATGGAATTTATGTGTAAAAGTAAACTTTTTCAAAATTCAAGGACGAAAAACAAAACTCATGTATAGTTTAGGGACGAAAACAATAGTTTAACCAAACTCTTTCAACATGAACCTCTCCACGGATGACGCACCCGCGAACACAAACTAGAACCTCTAGCCCAACTTCAAGAACCAATTGAAGATTTGATGCTAGAAAGCTTTGGGATGGCTTTGTAGTTTCAGCTTGATGCAACAACTCCAAGCACAACAACACCATATTTTTTTTCCTTTTTCTTTTTTGTTGTTTTTTACACTATTGCAAAAAATTTTGAGGCCACCATGTTCAGCTCACTGTGTAGACTTCCAATCAAATCCACACCGCAACTATTATAAATATATTGATTGACAATCGTGACTCTATATTATTTATCTTTTTTAATTATATGGTTTGCTTTGCCCTACTTTCAAGTTACTCACTCAAACCTAATGTAGTATGGCTTCTCAAATTTTACAAGATTATCACATTCCTTTTATCCTAAACCTAAACCAGTAAAGACCAAAGTACCATCTTTGGCAATTACTTTTCCGCAAGTTTTACATATGTATTTTTGGGAATTAAATACCAAAATTCAATGTTCATCTAAATCTATACGTATCTTGAATGAACACTCTATATTCATCAAAATACAAAGACGTGGTCATATGTATCTGACGAAGAAAAAAAATATACATAAATATCGTGGACTCTCAAGCCTCAACAACAGTATATTTTACAAATAAGATCAACGCAATTAAAAAAAAAAGAAAAAAGAACACATCAACGAACCATGCCATCCTAGCTAGTTCTACCTCCAAGATTTTGTTATATAATATATTTATGTCATTATCTTTCACTAAGATTGTGATTTTTTTGGATAGAGAAGAATTTGTATTTGTCATTTGAGATCCCCGATTTCTCACGGCAACCAACCAAATTCTTTAAATACATATACTACCATTTTTTAAGTACCTATTTTTGATAGTGTCCCAACACCTAACAGAAAGTGAGAAAACCAAAAACTGAAAAACGTGCACCTGCAATTACAAATTTCAATCACGCTTAACCCATTTGTGTAATGTCATAGACAAATTTTTTCACAATTTGTTATAATTGAAAGATTATGATTGAAATAACATCACTTTCATTCATATAACTATTTTTATTATTGCGTATCAATCATAACAAATCACATCAACAATCGTGAAAAAAAATTAGGCCAAATTGCATAATCACCTCTAGGGTTTGAGTAATTTGCAAACTGATCTATAAGGTCTTAATTTTGCAATATAACCACTTGAGGTTTTTAAATTGGTGAAATTGACCCCTATAAGTATATTTTTTTGATCAATTGCTAACAAAAATTTATTATATGCATTGCACTTGGGTTTATAATAATGAATATTTTATTATAAAGTGGTCATATGTAATGCACTTAACAAATTTTTACTAACAAAATCAACAAAAAAATATGCTTAGAGAGATCAATTTCACTAATTTAAAAGTCTCAAGTGATTATATTATAAAATCAAAACCTCATAGAGCAATTATGTAATTTGGCCAAAAAATTATGTACTGAATTCATTTAAAAAAGTCCAAAGACACAACTTTTATCACATCTGTGAAATAACATCCATCAATTTCATATAAACCCATTTCTTTTTCTTCGTCACTCATAGTTGAGGCAATAAATTATGACAAAAATTGTGTTCTTGGTTGAATTTTATTTATATATTAAGAGGAATGAATGATGATGATTACCTTGTGACATAACCAAATTCCATAAGGACAAATCCGTCATTTCACCCCTCTTTACCAATGATAAAAGGGGACCCATATGACACCAAAAAAAACATGCCCCACTCAACCATGCTTCCCCTCACGAGGTTTTAGACTTTATAGAGAGAGAGAGAGAGAAGAGCAATACAATAGAGAATAGAGAGAGTTCTTAAGAGAAAAATTTAACACCTCTCAAACTGGCCTTAGAATTCGGAACCAAAAAAACACGCGCACAGACCGACGGTTTTCTCTCCCTTCTCTCTCTCTTTCACACACACAAAAAAAAAAACCCAACCTTTTCCCTCTCTTTCTTTCTGTTTGTTAGTTTCATTGGCCGTTAATATCCATTGGTTTTTTAAAAAACGCCATGTCGTCGTGCGGTGGCCCAACGAGCTCCACCACCGCAAGCCCACGACACGCATCTGGGCCCACCACGACGAGACGACGCGTGGCAGACTTAAACGACGGTGCCGATAGATCCTCAAACTACTCCGACTTCTCCGACCCTGAATCCTTCAACGACGACCACCATGACGATACAGATGAATACGACGACGTTTCTCACCACCACCATGCCGTTTGCACTTGTGGGTCACTTTTACTTCATCACCATCATCACCACCACCACCACCATAATCACCAACACCATTGTTTCTTGGTCATCAGGTATTTGCTTTTAAGGTGGCGAGCGTTCTTCTGTTTGCCCGACACGTGGCTACTCAAGATTGAAGATGGGTTTTTATGGACGGCTTTGATGGTTCAGTCGTTGAGATCAGGGAGGAATATGGGCCGTAAGATCTTCGGGTTTTTGATGGTGTTGGCGGTTTTGTCGATTTTTGTAAAGGTCTCGTTTTTGAGTTCTCAACGAGACGTGAAGAAGATTGACAATGGACTTTTGATTATACAGACGTTTAAAGATGACTGGGCTATGGCTCAACGTGCCCTCACCGAAACCCAGTCCTCCATGCCAAAACGCGTCCTTGAAAGATTGTCTGTAAGTTTTTTTTTTTTTTTTTTTTTTAAAAAAAAAAAAAAAAAACCCATTTGAATTTAATGTTTCTATTTCAATCTGCTTGGTGTAATTTTAATGATTTGGTTATGTTCATTAATTAATTAATTTACCTAAAACTTAGGTAAACAGATGTTACAAAAGTTGTACTTCTTCATTAGATTCCACAATTAAATTTAATCCAAATTGTATAAAGTTTTATCAAATTAGTGATTTTCATGGGTTGTTTAATTTTAATGATTTAGTTATGTTCATTAATTAATTAATTTACCTAAAACTTAGGTAAACAGTTGTTACAAAAGTTGTACTTCTTTATTAGATTCCACAATTAAATTTAATCCAGACTGTATAAAGTTTTACCAAATTAGTGATTTTCATGGTTTTTTTTTTGCAATAATTATTTAAATATTAGGAGTTGGATGATTAAAAAATGGGTTATGATTTTGGTGGGTAGAGAACGGTATCCTGTTTAGTTTGACTCATAAAACAACTTATTAGTGGTGGGTGGCAGCTAGTGCTTTGAATTTTCGTGAGGGGTGGTGGCTATGAGTTTATGAATTATGACCAACATATCCACTATGCTTTATTTTCGTTCATGTTATTATTGTTATTTATGTATTGCTGAATGACTGCTTTCATATTATTAGTTGGATGCTATGTTTTTATTCATACCTGTTGCCTTTTCTTTCAATGAGAACATTTATGATACAGTTGCCTTTGACCTTTTAGTACAAACAAAGTTTGCCGTGGCCAATTTTATTTGCTGTTGTAACCAAAAAATAAAAGACACATGTGAGTCTGTGACAGTAGAATATTATATTAAAGTTCTCTAGCAAAAAAGTAGAATATTATAGTTTTTTTTTTTTTTTTTGGTGGTTTTATTTATTTTATTTTCTAAGCTTTCTGATTGGCTCATGAGTTTTTGCTTTTGGTTTTCCTTTGTTACAGACTCCTGAGATATGGATGAAACCAAACAGTGACAACTTTTATCAATGCATTGCTCGACCCAGGAATAGAATAAGTATGTCTAACTGTTCTACCACACCAAAATTTGTCAAAGCTTGCTTGAACTTAAGAAATTATTTTATTTTTGTTCTGATTTTAATTAATTTAAATTTCCCTCAGGGACGGGTTTGAAAACAAATGGCTATATTCTTGTTCATGCCAATGGTGGATTGAATCAAATGAGAACAGGAGTAAGAATTTAATTACTATAAAGCTTGCCATACATGATAAAACGTTACCTTATTCTTAGTCTCATGGATTGTGTGTTTTTCAAGCTAACCTTAATTAATTGACTTCAGATATGTGATATGGTTGCTGTTGCCAAGATAATGAATGCCACTCTAGTACTTCCTTCTCTTGATCATGAGTCATTTTGGACAGATCCAAGGTATTATTCTAACTTTCCAAGTTACAATGGTCATGTTATAAACTATGAAGCACGGGTACTCCAAAAATGGAGCCGAACCCGTACCGGATACTTTTTAGATACTTGTATTTTTATGGTATTTCTGCATGCGTATCCTAGGCGTACCCAAATTTTTCAACAAAAAAAAAAAAAAAAATCATTTTCTTTCATTTTTTCTCTTAGATATGTCACAAAAATAGATAAAAGTAGTGAAAGTAGTGGAAACATGAACTTTAAGTGTAACTACATGAATGTACATTTTTTTTATTTATTCTTTTAGATCTTGATTTGTAATTTAAAACACCATTTAATGGCAATGAATATACTTTATTATCCATAATTACTCTTAAATTCACATATGCTTATCAATATATGAAAAATATATGCATAATAATATATATAAAAAATTAATAAAATATATATCCCTGCCGTACTCGTACCTTACTTTTTTAAGAATTGTTGTATCGCCGTACCGTACCTGTACCCTAAAACGTACCCCGTGCTTCTTTGGTTATAAATGGATTTGGTTCCTAATCTTTTGATTATATTAACCAAATATTCTAATACTTTTGCAGCGATTTTAAAGATATCTTTGATTGGAGACACTTCATAGAAGTTTTAAAAGATGATATAGAAATTGTTGAGTATTTGCCACCAAAGTATGCAGCAATCAAGCCCCTTCCCAAGGCTCCTGTTTCCTGGTCTAAGGTATGGATTTAATGTGCATTTAAAATATACTCTTTTTCAACTCCATATATATATTTTTTTTCTATTATGGGAGTTGTATCTTAGATGCTTTCATGTGCAGGCTAGTTACTACAGAAGTGAGATGATTCCATTATTAAAGAAACATAAGGTGGTAAAGTTCACACACACTGATTCTCGACTGGCTAATAATGGCCTCGCTTCCTCCATTCAGAAGCTCAGGTGCCGTACCAATTATGAGGGTCTCCGGTACGCAAAGGATATTGAAGATCTTGGGAGGGTTCTGGTTGATAGATTAAGAAACAATAGTGAGCCATATATAGCTCTGCATCTAAGGTACCATTATGTATATTAAAAGTGTTTTCTAAGTATTGCTAAAAAGTTGCCAAGAGCCTTGTAGCTCAACTGACACCTCGTGGTGTTTTCCAACGGAGATATCCAGGATTCAAATCCCCCTCTCTCCCAATTACCAAATTATCATAAAGTACAACTAAAAATTTACCCAACTAAGTATATCAATCTTGCTTGCAGATATGAGAAAGATATGCTTGCTTTCACTGGATGCAGCCACAACCTTACTGCAGAAGAGGCTGAGGAACTTAGGACTATGAGGTACAATGTTAAGCATTGGAAGGAGAAAGAGATAGATAGTAAGGAGCGGCGTCTCCAAGGTGGATGCCCAATGTCCCCTAGAGAAGCAGCACTTTTCCTTAAGGCCATGGGTTACCCTTCCACTACAACTATTTACATAGTTGCAGGAGAGATATATGGCAGCAATAGCATGGCCGCCTTTCGCGCTGAGTACCCTAATGTCTTCTCTCATTCAACTCTTGCAACGGAAGAAGAGTTAGAGCCCTTTAGACCATATCAGAATCGGATGGCCGCCTTGGATTATATTGTGGCACTTGAAAGTGATGTCTTTGTTTACACATATGATGGAAATATGGCCAAGGCAGTGCAGGGACATAGGAGGTTTGAAGGATTTCGAAAGACTATCAACCCTGACAGGTTTGTTCACATTAATATTATGCATTATTTTTATTTAACTCTATTCTTTGTAGAAAGTTTGGACTTAAAATTACAGACTTCTGATATTTTAAACTGTCTGTGTTTCAGATTAAAATTTGTTAGACTGATTGATCAGCTGGATGAGGGAGTAATATCTTCGGAGAAATTTTCTTTAAAGGTTAAGAAATTGCATTCCAACAGGCTTGGAGCACCATATCTTAGAGAGGCAGGAGAGTCACCAAGGCTGGAGGAGAATTTTTATGCAAATCCTCTTCCTGGTTGTGTCTGTAACAAGTCTCGGGAGAAACTTACTAGCCTGAAACTTCTTGAGCAGAGACATCTTAGGGCTGCAGCGCAAAGATAGGGTCTCGGTCTATCGGTATTATGTGAATTACACAGTGGAGTACAGGATTACCATTGCTTCAAAAGGCAGCTTATTAGGGTTTTGAAATGAACTGCTTCTTTCCCAGTCTGGAAACAATAGCTGCCAAGAGGGTCCACAAGTTTTGAGTTTCTCATGGGATTTGGAAAGAAAAAAAAAAAAAAAAAACATTTTTGGCATAGCAGGAGAGAAAAACCTTACCAGGGGAAGTGGAGAAGGTTGTGCATAATTTTAGGGCAAACCAGGTTATCTGCACTGGCACATAGACATCATCCCCATCATATGTAGAGTTATAGTATCATATTGATTCATTATTATTTTTTTCTTTAATTTTTGTCAAAATCACTTGCCAAATTGGGCATTATAGATTGTACTCTTTGATAGAGTTCACCACAGAAATTGATTTCCATATGTTCCCTGAAGATATCATTTTTGTTTTCTTCATTTGTTAGATTAGAATAAGATGAAAGTCTCGTGCCAATTTTAAATAATTTCAGAGGATTAACAAAGAAGCCAATGCAGACCATTTTACACAGGCATTGGCAGTTAAGCCTAAAAATAAATGTGATTCTGACCTTATTGTCCACGGGAAACTTGTCCCAATTATTTCAAATAAGAGGTACAGCAGATATTACTTATGAGACATCTAGGCAAAATGTTAGGTGGATGTAACTATCCAGGTAAAATGCAAGTTCCTAATAGATCAAGTGGAAGCTGAATAATTGCCAAATGCTCTCCCCTAAGTAATTGCAGTTTCTAATTTGTATCCACAACAGAGCATATACCATTGTTGACATTGACAATTCAATATTTGCTTACACGTATTTCTTAACCCATAACCAAAATCACTAAAAAGAATCCTTCTGTCTGTGAAAAACACTATAGAAGATTAAACAGACCTTGAAAGCTAAACAGAAGAGAGAGAGAGCGAGAGATGTTGACTACAAAAATTCTGATTCCATTACAAGATGAAGTAGTGTTCAGTGAAATCTCACCAACAAAATGTACATAATCAAGTGCAGCTCTATCATACCTGATTCAAGATGGTTAGGAATCCAACAAATTTGAACAGTGAAAATTCCATGCAATCTATTCTAAAAATTTTCCTCACCTTCATCAGAGACAAAATTTTCAATGTTCCGGATAAGATGCAATAAACACCTTGGAAGCTACGAACGATCATGTTTCAGGATCTGCTCTGCCACATTAAAGGTACATAAGCCTGTTCTGTTCTACCACATTGAAGGTACATAAACTTGTTCTTTCAAATTTTGTGCAGCACTTTCTGTGGGAAAACCTCTAACTGCTCCAATAGTCCATTGTGATATGATTCCTGCAGCAACTGCAAAACGAAGCTGCCTCTCCAAAATATCCTGATTTTCAAACATCTCAGGGTGAGTGGTCAACTTTCTCATAATACCTGCCACAACAGCATCACCGGAGCCGGTCCTGTCACATGTAAATGGGGTGATGAGCACATCTTCCGTCCCAATCACCACTCCATCGAATGAAGGGGCATAGTAATGAATTCGAAGAGTTCCATCAGTCACGAACAAAAATTTAAGACCATCATGCCACAACGGAGAGATTTCCTCACGTGTATAATGGTAATAATTTCTCCGGTTCTTGGTTTGCTCAAAGTTTTCAGCGTAGTATTCATGCCTGTAATTTTTTTTCCTCTCATAATAATCTTCATCTAGAAGAAATTCTAGCTCGTGCCTTGAAACCTCAATGATGTTTGCTTCGCTCCAGGCTTTCTTGATTATCTCCCTTGTCTCATCACGTGATCTCCACAGAGGCAAGGGCAAATTCAAGTCAAAGAAAATAAGACCTCCAAACTTTTTAGAGCATGCAATTGCCCTAAAAAGGGTAGAATGCATCGAAGGGGATGTCAGAACTTCTGAATTAAAATGAAAAATTCTAGCCTGCAACATATCAGATGAGAAAAATTTTCACATTCAGTTAACAAGCACAATTCTTGGAGATAATAACTTTCTTCACATGCCAAGTAATGCTACCACATCAATCTAATAAATTTTACTGCCAAACAAACCTAGATATCATTTGGAATTCACTTGTCAACAATGAAGTGGGGTCATTAACATGGTTAAGCACAAATCTTTTTTGAAGTCTAGGAATAGCATGATTCCCTTATCTACAAACTCAAATAAATAAATAATTCGCCTTCTGTAGCTGAGTAAATAACCTACATTAATCTAAAACAAATTTTTCTACCAAATGATTTGAAAAGGGTACATGCCACCAAAGCACGAGGAGGTCTTAGAAATTTCAGAAATCAGAACCAAGTTGCAAACTTTTCTAGCAAGACATGCTCAATACGTGCACGCTGAAACTTAAGCTAATAAGGGTGAATTGAATCACTTAACCATAAAGTCGTGCCCAACACAACACCATATTAATCTTATCAAATGATGAGTCGAACTTTTGAACACGAGACAATGTGGCACCATTCACATTCATTGTCATGTCAGTTTATAACCATGTTATGGTAAAACTCGTACTAGCTTTAAGATTTTCCTATAAACTATCATTTGTCCTAAAAGCTTATGATTTTAATCACTAAACCGTTATTCTATATATATATATATATATATATATATATGCAAAAATAGAAAACAATGACCTCTTTGAGCACAGCAAGGTTCAATTCAGAGACAAGAAGCGAATCCTCAGCCGCCTCTTTCACTGTCTCGCTCCTCATCTTCCCATCCTCAAACACAATCTTCACATACGTACACGCTGTCTTAACACTCGTATCGAACTTCACACCCCGAGTCTGAACCTTCTCTTTATTCATCATCAGCACCAACTCATCCCCAAACTCATCCTTCCCAACTTTTCCCATGAACGCCGCACGCCCACCAAGCCGCACGTGCGAGATAGCCACGTCGGATGGGGACCCACCTGGAGCTCTCACGAACTCAGGCGGATCCCACTGAAGCATCTTCCACTCCGAGTACATGTCCGGGTCCATTTGGTTATCGGAAACGCGGACTGTGGGTACAAACTCTTTGCGTGCACTGCCGAAGCAGCAAATCAGAGGTGGGTAATCGTACGGAAAATCGATTCCATCGTCGTAGTCTTCGATTTCGTCGAGTTCTGGATCTGGGTCTCTGTTTTTGGGTTCGATTGTGGCGTTTTTTTCGACTTGGGTCTTTCTAGAACGCTTCGTTTTCTTTGGTGGAGGAGGAATTGTTGTTGAAGAAGAAGAGGACGAAGTGGGTTTCTTCTTTCTGCCTTGGCGAGTGGGTTCTGGCGAGTCAAGAGCTCCATTGCTGGAAGTGGATGCTATACTTTGAGGCTGTAAATGCAAAGCTTTTTTGTTATTTCTTTCAAGTTTTAATCTTGGGAGAGAGTAGTGAATGTGAGTGTAAGGAAATGAAAGAGAAGGTTGAAGTAAGAGAAGTGAAGCCATGGTTAGATTGAATGCGAGGGTTTATCATTATCCAATCGAATCCATGCTATGCCATCTTGGTCTCACTCTGCTAGATTCTACTACTTGATATTATTTCATTCGGGTCGGGTTCGGGGCGATCCAGAGCTATTGTAGATATTTTAATCCAACGGATATTGAGGTTTCATATACGTAAAGCAAAACATTCCAAACCGTTGGATGAGAGAGACTTTAATAAAATGTTTTCATTTCACATCCTTGTCTTTTGGTTTCAAGTTTTAACTGGGGGTCTTTCTGTTTTCCGTTGTAACAAATCAAGGAAAGGGGGTCTGAAGTCTGAACTGTGAATCAATTCCTTGAGTGGCTTTGGTTGCTTCTTGTTATTATTGGTGACAGGTGAGACTTCTTATCTTGTTTTGTTTTTCAGAAATTACTAAGTTATGTACAACTGTGTGTTCTGTTTGAATTGAACCAAAATAACTGTATGGGGATGGTCTGTTTGTTTGTTTGTTTGATTGAGTTTAGAGTTTTTTTGCTGTCATATGTACAAACTTGTTTTTGTTTCAAAAGTTCAGATCTTGCATTTATTATGCCCAAATCGTGGTTCTACTTAGATTTTTAGATTTGGGTTCTTGGCCTTGGCTGTGTTCTGATTTTTGTTTGATAATAGGATGCACATGCACTAGTTTCCATCTCGAACTGAGGTTTGTTAAGGTTGGTTTTGCTAGTACTTTCTGATCAAGAAAAACATGGGGTTATTTATTGTAAGTTCGTAACCAAGAAAAATTAAGATCTTAATTTGTTTTAAGGTTGTGGTTGTATGTCATTTTATTGATCTTAATGGTTTCAATAAGCATGTCGTTTGACTGTCAAAATATTCTGGTCATAAGCCCCGTTAGCTGACACTTTCAGTTGTACTATTTTGGTGGCCTCAAAAAATACTTTGCAATAGTGTTTTATTAGGGGTACTATTTCCATCGTAATGATCATTATAGGTCTAGCTATTTTGTTGGTCAACGTATCATTGTTTGCTTGGACTGTATAATGCTTCTCTGCATCCAGCACTAGATGCATTGGTTTGAAATTGACATGGTATAAATGGTAGTATTAGTTTTGTAAGCCTATAAAATTGAGGACAGACATGAAGCCTGACCGGGAAGCATGGCATGTGGGATGTGGAACTCTGTTTGATAAAAGTTTATCTTATATAGAGATGTGTTAGTCAAATAGTTGATGATTGCAGATTGTGAAAAGAAAAGTTATCCCTTTGGAGTATCTGTGGTGAAGGTTTAATTTTTTAGATACTTTAAATGTGTAGTATGGTATAACTGCTTTATACTCGGAAAGCACTAGCTCTGCAGGATGCATTAAGTATCTTGATTGCTACGTTGCTGGCTTATTGGAGCTCCAATTAGCTAAATTTGGATGGCTTTAGTGAGATTACCAACAACATGACAAGTGTCTAGCCCTATCCTTTGAGAACACAAAATTAATTAATAATAATAATAAAATGCATAAGTTAGGCAGAATGATGGGAAGTGGCAACTAGCAAACCCCACTTTGATTTGGTTATTGATGTAGAGATTCTTTTGCATTGGCCAAACTGCATATGCACTACCTGCTGCTGTTGCCAACTGACCAGCTAGTCACTGTAGTTGAATTTGCAATGTCCTATGGTTCATTGGACATGTTTATGGAGCCTATAATAACTAAGTTCTATGCCAGCTTTTATTCATCTACATTGTGACATTGGAATTTATTTTCTTCCTCCACTAGGGTTAACAAAAAATAATCATGATGCATGTAAGACCGCAGTTAGACTTTTAGTGAAATGGCCTGGGTCGGTTAATTAGTATTATTTGAATTGGATTTGTAGGGCGACATTTTTTCCGCTTTTGTACTATGCTAGTGTCACTACATCTGAACCCGCTATAGGTACGAACAAAATGTTTCTATCAGTATCTCCTCTTGGATATTGACTTGCAGTGATTGCTTCTGAAATTAAAATGTTGAATCCTTTGTTGTGTAGGAAATGGGTTTTTGGACTTTGCTTGAAGCCTTGCTGCTTTTTGCAAATGCTTTGGCAATACTGAATGAGGATCGGTTCCTTGCTCGGAGAGGATGGACCTTGGCAGAAATTTCAAGAAGTGGGAGAAATTCGCTGAAAGGACAAATCATAGGGCTCATACATGCATGCCAGTTCTTCAGACTACCCCTCATACTTTTAAATATTATCACTATTGTTGTAAAGCTCGTCAGTGGGTGAGGCTGTTAAAATTAATCACCAGTGACATATTTATCTGTGCACATTGTGAATTATTGCCTAATGAAGTGGTGTGTGGGGCTTCAAATTGAAAGAAAAAAAAAGAAGTCAAGCCATGGCTAAATATATTCGGAGAAGCCCATGAGTTACTACATAGAGACATCTATTTTAAATTTCATTATCAATTTTATTTTTCCTTTTGTTCTTTCTTTCGGTTTATTTGTCAATATCATGCCGGAAAATTATTTAGTTCTCCTGAAACACAATAAATACGTACTTCCCCATCTCACATTTAAATTTTATTAGTGTGATCCACCATTCATGTGAAAAAAAATGAGTATGCATTTATTGTGTTTTGGCATACAAATAATCATTTGTTTTCATGGGTTCTTTGGGACTAATATCTTAGTGAATTCATTATTTGATTGATTTACCAGCATTAATATCCTTAAAGTGGGGGATTGAGGAATTCTAGGAATGCTTAGTAATACGCGAGGAAACTAATTATATACTGATCAAGCATGACTCATTGAAAAATGGTATAAAATGGAGGTTACAATTGGACAATCAAAATATTGGCATACTAAATAAATGTTAAATTTCATGAAAACATTGATACTGAAGTCCATCTTCCTTGTTACCAATTTAACAATTAGTAATAGGTATTCATCATAGCTGTTTATTTGTAACAATTTTTTGGCTAATTTTACTTTGTAGACTTCCACACCTTTTATCAAAAGAGATACGAAAATTTGCTCAAATTAAAAATGCACTAGCAAAGTTTAATACAAATCATTACAAATAAATATAGGAAGAAATATATGACAAAAACAACAACGCAAAGTAAAGATTTACAGCAGGCTAAGCTGACACAAGCAAATGTGAAAAAGAAAATTCAATGAGGCATTGCATGCTTGTTTAAAAAAAAGCTTACAACAGGGTAAAGGGTAAAAGCAAAGGGTGCTGAAAGGTCAAGTCATCCATAGCATATATATATATAAAAAGTTACATTTGATCCATGGGACAATTTAATCACAGAATTGGCTTTTGGGCTTAATACCTTCTAATTATCCAAACCTAGACTAATTTCGATCAATGCAATAAAACTATAAAGTAGAAAAGAAAAGAAAAAATAGTTCAAAGAAAGGTAAAAGTAGTAATTAAAACTAAGGAGGACATTCAAATTTCAATGGGAGTGGAGCAACTGGTGTTGGCCACGATGGTTGCAAAAGCAGGAGTGAAGAACACATGTGGGAATTTGGTATTGTGCGGGCAATATTCAATACCCTCGTCCGCATGTTGCACAAGACAATGTCATCGAGGAATTGTAAGAAGACAAGTTCGCCATCGTTTGGGTGGAAAGCTACAAAATTCACCCGCGGACTGTAGGCCTTGGTTATCTCAACAAGCCTAGAATTTTGTGAAACTATTTTCTTCAAGTTAACTTTGTGTTTCATGCACCATGTACCGTAATTATCCTTGAGTTCCCAAACATAAAATTCTTCATCACAGTTGTGGAATATCCGGAGACGCCCTTGGAACAATCCCAATGAGATTTTGGCTGTAGCCCATAGGCCGATGGGTGGATCGATATAATGGCATTGTTCTACATCATTGAATGGATCGAACACCACAATGCCATTAGAGTTTGTATCCACCCAATGCAGCATCCCATTGCAGGCAAATAACACCAGCAAGTGCAGACTTAAATGTGAAGGGATTCAATCCCCATGGCAACGAAACAACTGAGTTGCACCATTCACTAGTCTCGGAAGAAAATATGTCCATCTCGGAAGAAAATATGTATCACTTTATATCTGTAATGGGTATTTGTAATGGGTCATCTCTAATTGAGTAGTACCATCAAATTGGATTTAGTGGGTACTATCTGATTTTTTATATATATTAATTTAAATAATAAATAAAAATGGTAGGTACCATCATATGTGAGGTAGGTACCATAATATGACATTGGTACCATTAATGTGATATTTTATCTATTAGAGGTACGGTACCCATGTGGGTACCGTAGAATTACCCATTTGTAATACATCCCTGCTCTTTGTTACAACTATATGGATCGCATATAAAGCCCACTATAACTTCCTTATTGCTCAGCGGAGGCCGAGGGAGTGTGAGACATTCTCTCGTAAGAGGATTGCAGATGTGGTATAACGCCTCCAGCAATGACCTTCTGCTGTTTACGAGCAATAAGTCATTGAACGATGCTTCGATAGAAAATGAAGAAGAATCTTCAATACCAAAGCAGAGAATTTACTGAGATTTTGCGACTGCACAACTCAGAAGTATTTGAAGGAAGAACCACACATTCATCTCTGCTATAATGTGACAGAAAGTTAAACTGCTGTTCGCTGAATTGGTGGCAGTGGCGGTGGTGAATGAAGCTGCGAATAAAGCAAGGATCGGAAATAAGAGAATACCAGCGCTTCGAGACAGACTTGCACTGAAGAACCCATTGGCTAGAAGGGAGTCTTTTAAGGATCTCGCATAACAAATCATCAGGGAGTTCATCGATGTTGAACAAATCATAAGGATCTTCTTTTTCTATTCTTGATCTTTTGCGACATGGAACCAAAGAAAGCTGTGTACTTGACTCCAACGCCATGGGCTTTTCAAACAGCACAAGCAGAAGCCGAAATTTGTTGGGGGAGAAAGAGAAAGAGAAAAAGGAACAATGCTTAAAAATTTCATCCTCTTCATTTGTAGGTATATATAGATCTCCTTATTGCGTGTTCACCAAGGCTTCGTCATCCAGACCTTTTATTTGTATTTTCAATAAACAGCCAAGAGCCCAAGATTGCAGAGTTACTAGTTCGATTATAATTCTATTAACTTTCAATAAATTTAAACTACTACTAGGACTTGGACTACTCTCTAACTCTTTGTTTTTAACTTTATACTATTTTCAAAACTATCTCGGCTATTTAGATCAAATTGATTTTTTTAAGAACAGAAACTAAAAGGTTAAAGAGTATTTTGGCAAATGTTTGAAAAGACAAATTAGATAAAATAAAATATCAAGAGATAAAATAGTCAAATTGAATTTTTTTTTTAATATCTCTAATATTCTAAATTTCTAACTCCATAAGACCATAACCCATGTTTTATTTTTTTTAATTATTTAGATAGTTCACTTGAAAAAATAAAATCTAATATCAGAAGTTCAAGTGGGTTACATTGTTAAGATAGTTTATCCTATTTAAAACTTTATTACCTAAGTTTCAATCAGTTTAATTAAAATAACACTTCAATTAAAATTCTATTAAATTTCAACAAACTTGAATTATTTCCGATTTAAACTCTGTGCTTGACTTGGCCGTATCGCCTAAAATATTGTTATGAAATATTAGTTAACATTGAAGCATATTACTGGAAAACCAACACCTGGGGTCCCTTTGTTTCAGATTAGCAAATAAAAGGGATGAGAATGGGGTTGGCTGAATGCCTCATTTATCTGATCCTTTCTGTATCTCTTTCTATATTTTGTAGATTTTGCCTTTTATCAATGAAGCTGCTAACTTTCTACTTAAAAAAAAAAAAAAGCACATTGAAGGACCATAATTTTGAATTGGAGTCATTTATATTTTATAGGGAAATTTTTTTTTCCCCGTACTATGCTAGTCTAACAACATATGAACCCACTATAGGTACGAAGAAAATGTTTCTGGAGGTGAGAATATTTTTAAGTATGGAAAAGCTGACTAATTTGGGAAAATAACAGCCCAAGATGTATGCCCGAACTAAGCCGTCACCTCTTAATCTAAAAATACAAAGAAAACTCTTTAAATCTTTGGTCAACCCAATAGGGGTTGGCCTTTAATTCTCCGATGCTTTTGTTAGTGAACGCAATAATACCTAACAATAACTATCAAGAAGAAAGCTCTGGAGAATTTAAGGAGATTTGTTACTTACCTCATTAATGCAGTTCCTTCTTCTTCTATTTATATCCCCTGATCTTGAGACATTCTCTAGATATTTATCTATTTTGCTTCTCCCAGACTCTTCCTCTTGTCAAGCATTTATGATTTTTTTGGACAACAGCCACACAATAACCTCCCTTATGTTTACTCCAGAAACGTATTTAAAACTTCTGTCATGAGAGATATTGTCCTGCATTAAATACTACATTCCAAAGTAATTGTTGATTATTTTAATCATGATCGAATAGAATTACTATAGTTTTGGACCGAACAGAAACTAGGTCGGTCTTGGCCAAACACGTGTGCTGATTGTTTATCATTTTATTATTTTTTAAATTCTGTCCCCTCCAGTTTCCATCAATATCTCCTATTGGATATTGACTTGCAGTGATTGTTCCTGAAAATGAAATGTTGAATCCTCTGTTGTGGACTTTGCTTGAAGCCTTGCTGCTTTTTGCGAATGCATTGGCAATACTGAATGAGGATCGGTTCCTTACTCGGAGTGGATGGACCTTGGCAGAAATTTCAGGAAGTGGGAGAAATTTTCTTAAAGGGCAGATCATAGGGCTCATACATGCATGCCAATTCTTGAGACTACCCCTTATACTTTTAGATATTATCACTATTGTTGTAAAGCTCTTCGGTGCGTGAGGCTATTAAAATTCATCACCAGTGACATATATTTATCTGTGCACATTGTGAATTATTGTCTGATCAAGTGGTATGTGGAGCTCCAAACTGAAGTCAAGCCATAGCTAACTATATTTAGAGAAGCTCAAACTTTGTAAAGAAAGGGCAATAATAGAAAATAGGGAGGACATTCAAACTTTCAATGGGAGTGGAGGAACTGGTGTTGGCCACGATGGTTGCAAAAGTAGAAATAAGGTACCTCATGTAACCACATGAAACTTTACCGACCATATTCAATACCCCCATCCGCATGTTGCACAAGACAAGGTAATTGTCAGGGTCAGGGTAATACCAAAATTTTAAGAAGACAAGTTCTCCATCGTTTGGGAGGAAAGCTACAAAATTCACATACGGATCTAAGGAGGGCTCCAATATCTTATTTAGGCTTAGATGTTCTGAAACCATGTAACCTTGGTGTTTCAAGCACCATGTACCGTAATTATCCTTGAGTTCCCAAACATAAATTCTTTTAGCACAGCTCAGATTCTAGTATATCCGGAGATGCCGTTGGAACACTCCTTTTGGAGTGTTCATCGTAAGGCAATAGTTTGATGGGTGGAGGCGAAATAACAACATGGTTCTACGCCATTGAATGGATCAAACACCACAATTTAGTTGAATGCAAATGTGTATTATTGTATTGCTTTTATATTTGGAGAGCACTAGAGTTCATTCCTATGCAGGACTCATTATGTATCTTGATAGCTACCTAGCTAGCTGATTGCAGCTCCAATTAGCTAATTGAGATGGATTTAGAGAGATTACCAACTAGACAATAGGTGTCCAGTCCTATTCTTTGAGGGGGAAAAAAAGAAAGACAAAGAAAAACGCTTGTAAGATCAAGTTAGAGAGAATGATGGGAAGTAGCAACCCCCTTTGATTTAATCAAGTTAGAGACATCTGTTTTAAATTTCATTCTCAATTTCTTGTTTTTCCTTTCGTTCTTTCTTTTGTTTTATTTGCCCATATAAGTTGCCACTGTTTTCATGGGTATTTTGGGGGCTAATAGCTTAATGAATTCATTATCTGATTGATTTACCAACATTAATAGCCTTGAAGTGGGGGATTAAGGAATGCTGAGTAATACTTGAGGAAACTAATTATATATATACTGATCAAGCATGACTCAATGAAAATCGGGACAAAATGGAGGTTACAATAGGACAATCAACATAAACGAAAGCATGTCATATACACTTGTATGGTACTGGGAGCTGGTGATGCTTAATGATATAATAGTTCAAGCTTCATTAAACTATCACTAATGTTCTTTGGACGGGTACCCAGTCAGACAATGTGGTTATATTTGATGGAGGGTACCACTTCAACATCTACTGAGGTTGTTAAAATTCATCACCAGTGACATATCTTTATCTATGCACATTGTGAATTATTGCCTAATCAAGTGGTGTGTATTCAATCCATCAGTCAGGGGCTCCCAATTGAAGCCAAGTCATGAGTTACTACATAGAGACATCTGTTTTAAATTTCATTCTCAATATCTTATGTATTCAATCCATAAGGTTTTCTTTCTTTTTTTTTCTTTTTTTGGTGGGGAATGAATTCATTATCTGATTGATTTACCAACATTCATAGCCTTGAAGTGGGGGAATAAGGAATGCCGAGTAATGCTTGAGGAAACTAATTATACACTGATCAAGTATGACTCAATGAAAAATGGGATAAAATGGAGGTTACAATAGGACAAACAAGATAAACTAAGAATGACATAACATTTGTCTGGTGTGGTACTGGGAGCTGTTGATAATAATGAAATAATAGTTCAACTTCATTAAACTATCACCCACCTTTCAAGAGCAACTAGAAAGTAGAGAAGACCAACAATAACTTGTTTATAAAAGGAAAACATTTGACAATGAACATAAGTACATAACCACGTGAATTTAAGTTGAAGTCTTAACCGTGAACACTACAACAGACAGTAGAGAAAAGAAACAGAAAAAAAATGACTCCTACTACAAAAACATTAGGCTTCAAACCTCACTCAATTGGGATCATAATCTCATTGGTCCTGAATGGAGGCAAAGTGATCCAAGGTGGGTTATACCTTGCCAACAAGAACTCCCCAATAACCTTATACCCATCTCTCTCCAAGCTCTCCTTTAGCTTCTTCACCCTCTCCACCACCACCTTCTCAGTTGCCACTCCCCCAAACTTCACCACCCCATATTTCCTCTCCCCTTCCTCTCTTATAACCACCGTCTCATCCACCGGCTTCGGCGCCTCCTCCGCCTTTTGATACTTAGCCGGCAACAAAAATTGCATAGTCACCCTCTTCTCCTCCTCTCCCCCACCATCCTTGGTCACAACTGGAGTTGTCATGGCAATCTTTTCAGCCATGCTTCCTGGGGTCTTTGTTATCACTGGAGAAGTCATTGCAATCGTTTCAGGCTTGGTGTTCTGGGGGTTGCCAAAGGCACCAATGTAATTGACCAATACAGTAAAGCCACCATCTTTGTCACCCTTGAATCTTGATGGAGCATATGTGACTTCAGCTATGACTGCTGGTTCATATTTGCGGATTTCGTAATCAGCTAAGGATTTAATCACTTGGTATTTTGGGGTTTCGACTCTGATCTTTCCAAACACCATGCCCATCTTGAAGAATTGCTTAAAAGAAGTGACACTATTGGTATCTTTTTATAGGTCTTGGAGATTTTTCTCTGGATTGTTCAAGCTGTAGTTTGTTGAATTGATCTTGCTTGGAGAGGGGGTTTAGGACTTTGAAATATCTTTGTTGAACCGAACGAGTGGCGGGATTTTGGGGATGCATTTGTGGTCTCTATTTATCCACGACCTCTCTATAATGCATGGGGCTTTTTATTAGGTTGTTCTTTACAGTTGCTAAGGTTATTTTTCTTTTGTAATTTGTACTATGATTAATTAAGGCAGAAATACACTTTTGGTCCCTATATTTAGGGGGTGTTTTCAATTTGGTCCTAGTGATTTAAAAGCATTCAATTGGGTCCCTGTGTTTTTAAGGCGTTATCAATTTTACCCCTAGAGCTAACTCCGTTAGAAATTGCCTACGTGGCAAACGGAAAATGCTGACATGGCTAAATTGTGTCATTTAAAAATAATAAAAAATAATTTAATAAGCCACGTCAGCACATGTTTTTATTTTTTATTTTTTTTTCTTTTCTCTTATTTTTTTCTTTTTCAATTTTCCCTTTCTCTTTTATTTTTTCTTTTCTCTCTCCTCTCCCCAGATTCCTCTCCAGATTTCTTTTCTGGGCACAATCCGCCGCCCACAACAATATTCCAGCCACCACAGATCCTTCAAGCAAATCACAACAACAAACTCACAACCACAACAACAACCACAACTCCATCCTTCAACCAAATCCACCCCATAACCCACAATTCAAAAAACAAATTAACAAAACACAAATCTCAGATCTCAGATCTGATCGGACTCCACAAACCCCTCCGACGAGCCCGAAGTGCTCCAACCCGAACTCAAGCCCGTGCCCGAACTCGAACCCAAACCAGAGCTCGCGGACAAATACGGCTATATCGGGATCGCCGTTGGCTTCGTTGTAGGCCGAAACGGCATCGTCTAGAGAAGCCAAAAAAGGCCTCGGCTAAGGCTTGGAGCCCCTTGCTCTCTTCGTCCTCTCCGTTCGTCGCAACGTTCGTCGCAACTATGCCTTTGCCGTTGAAATTGGAGGCTCGGGCTCTTCTGTTCTTCTTCTTCGCGTTCTTCATCTTCGTATCGTATGGAAGATCAACCAACGGCAGACGATCGCGGTGAAGATTCAAACACAAGAATTTTGGGGGAGAGGGGGTTTCCGAGAGAAATACGAGAGGGGGGGAGATTCTAAGACCAAGAGAAAAGAAATCTGGGGAGAGGAGAGAGAAAAGAAAAAAATAAAAGAGAAAGGAAAAAGAAAAAAATAATAATAAAAATAAAAACATGCGCTGACGTGGCTTATTAAATTATTTTTTATTATTTTTAAATGACACAGTTTAGCCATGTCAGCATTTTCCGTTTGCCACGTAAGCAATTTCTAACGGAGTTAGCTCTAGGGGTAAAATTGATAACGCCTTAAAAACACAGGGACCCAATTGAATGCTTTTAAATCACTAGGACCAAATTGAAAACACCCCCTAAATATAGGGACCAAAAGTGTATTTCTGCCATTAATTAATCGTGTCAGTATCCATGAAATCAAAATCTGTTCGACGATACTCGGATCTTATGATGTTATGCAAGTGCAGTAGAAATAAAGTCCACTAGTCGTAGGCCCGCATTATGCGCAAAATATGTAATAATTTATGTTATAAATGATATAACCTAAGAATGAATACCATTCTCTTTCTCCTATTATCTCTTATGAAAACATAACTTAAATATGTTATTTTGCAGCTATCACTAATATAGGATGAAAAAACACCACATAAATGGGTTAGAGAGAGAGAGAGAGAGAGAGAGAGAGAGAGAGAGAGAGAGAGAGAGAGAGAGGATCCAAAACATTTTTCTAGGTAGAATTAGAATATTCATGATAGAGAATTGAAAATAAATAGTCTTGATAGAATTAGAATCAGACAGAAAACTAAAATTAAATATTCATGATAGCATTCAAATTAATTTTAATGGAATAGTGAACAAAAAAATATTCCTACCAACCTTATTTTCACCATCCTCGAAATTTTATTTGTCAAGTTGGTTTTTTGTAGTGCAACACATCCTTATATATAGAAAAGCGCATTTATCATAATGAATTTAATGAAAAATAATGATTGGTATAAAACTTTCAAATGTGGGTAACAAAATGGGAAAATAGAGGTGGAGTAATTAAGAGTAAATAAATGCGTGCTACTTTTTAAATTCCAAATGTGGCTGACATAAATGAAAATTAAAAACCAATGATGACTATAGACTTTACAAATTCCAAATATGTGTGCTATAACGAAAAATGATTTAATGAAATACATTGATGGCTTTGATTTTTTTTTAAATGAGAGTGACATTACCAAATAAGAAATAATGATGGCTCTTCACCTCCAAAGAGGGTGGCAATATTGGTTTGCAAGAGGAAAAATATGGGTGATATAACATACAATGATGTAGCTTCATGTATAGCCATGACTATTACTATTAGATATTGTACATAGATATTTCCTTAAATTGAAGTTTCAAATTATTTAACTAATCAAATTTCAACTGAATGTGGGTATTAAAAGATAGATATAAATATGGGTGGCATAAAAGCAATATATTCTTAAATGGACGTTTTAAATTATTTGACTAACCAAATTTCAACTGAATGTGAGCATTAATAGATAGATATAAATGGGGGAGGAAATATTTAAAAAAAAAAATGAAAAAGAAAATAACATATTGATTGAAAAGGGAAATAGAATGCTAGCTGACGAGGTTTTTTATGAGAATAGAAAGTCTGATGTGACATATCTTAAGAGAAAGATGAGGCCTTATCTATTAGTTTATATAACAGAAAAATAATGATTGGTATAAAACTTCCAAAACATGGGTAACATAACTGGAAAATAAAGGTGGGGTGATTAAGAGTAAATAAATGCGTGCTACTTTTTAAATTCCAAATGTGGTTGACATAAATGAAAATTAAAAACCAATGATGACTATAGACTTTACAAATTCCAAATATGTGTGCTATAATGACTATAGACTTTACAAATTCCAAATATGTGTGCTATAACGGAAAATAATTTAATGAAATACATTGATGACTTTAAATTTTTTTAAAATGAAAGTGACATTACCGAATAAGAAATAATGATGGCTCTTCACCTCTAAAATGGGTGGCAATATTGGTTTGCAAAAGAAAAAATATGGGTGATATGACATACAATGATGTGGCTTCATGTATAGCCTTGACTATTACTATTAGATATTGTACATAGATATTTCCTTAAATTGACGTTTCAAATTATCTGACTAATCAAATTTCAACTGAATGTGGGTATTAAAGGATAGATATAAATATGGATGACATAAAAGGAATATATTCTCAAATGAACGTATTAAATTATTTAACTAATCAAATTTCAACTGAATGTGAGTATTAATAGATAGATATAAATGAGGGAGGGAATATTTAAAAAAAAAATTTGAAAAAGAAAATAGCATATTGATTGAAAAGGGAAATAGAATTAATGCCAACTGATGTGATTTTTTATGGGAATAAAAAGTCTGATGTGACATGTCTTAAAAGAAAGTTGAGATTTTATCTATTAGTTTATATAATAGAAAAATAATGATTGGTATAAAACTTCCAAATGTGAGTAACATAACAGGAAAGTAGAGGTGGAGTAATTAAGAGTAAATAAATGCGTGCTACTTTTTAAATTCCAAATGTGGCTGACATAAATGAAAATTAAAAACCAATGATGACTATAGACTTTACAAATTCCAAATATGTGTGCTATAATGGAAAATGATTTAATGAAATACATTGATGGCTTTAATTTTTTTTTTTTAAATGAGAGTGACATTACCGAATAAGAAATAATGATGGCTCTTCACCTCCAAAATGGGTGACAATATTGGTTTGCAAGAGGAAAAATACAAGTAATATTACGTACAATGATGTGACTTCATGTATAGCCTTGACTATTAGATATTGTACATAGATATTTCCTTAAATTGACGTTTCAAATTATTTGACTAATCAAATTTCAACTGAATGTGGGTATCAATAGATAGATATAAATATGGGTGGCATAAAAGGAATATATTCTCAAATGGACGTTTTAAATTATTTGACTAATCAAATTTCAACTGAATGTGAGTATTAATAGATAGATATAAATGGGGGGTAGGAATATTTTTTTAAAAAAAATTGAAAAAGAAAATGGCATGTTGATTGAAAAGGGAAATAGATTGCTAACTTGGTTTTTTATGAGAATAGAAAGTTTGATGCAGCATGTCATAAGAGAAAGCTGAGGCTTCATCAATTAGTTTATATTAGACTATAACCTACGCAATGCGCGGCTCTTTTTCATTATTTTTCTATAAATATGTTCCTGACAAAGTAACTAAACTAAGAAGAAGGAAGAAATAATAACAATAATGAAAAGGAAAAAAATTTTAGAAAAAAAAAGAGTGTAAAATAGAAAATGTAAATAATTTTTCTTTGCGCTTAAAAGTAGAAATAATCATTTTTATTATATCTCATCAAATTTATTATACTGATTTTTATTATATTTCATCAACTGGGGATATTGAACATAAAGTCAATTGGGGGTTTATATCCTGGGGTAGTATTGACTTAGCAAAATATAAAAAAACTCACTTTACATCGTTTATGAATTTCAGTCACTTTGGTGAACCTCAATTGTTTCATATAGGGATTCTAAATATTCAGAGGTTGAACATAAAGTCAATTGGGGGTTTATATCCTGGGGTAGTATTGACTTAGCAAAATATAAAAAAACTCACTTTACATCGTTTATGAATTTCAGTCACTTTGGTGAACCTCAATTGTTTCATATAGGGATTCTAAATATTCAGAGGTTTCTCATTTTTGTATAACTTACAACACTTTGATAGTACAAATAAATAATACAATTTGTCACATATTTATCCCATCTTTACATTTTTTTTACTTTCTTTTGTTTTTCTTTTCATCTTTTTTTGGGCAATTTATCTGTTATTAATAATCACATAAACAATATTTATGACTTTAGAAGTCCATCACATAACAAATTGGTCCACGGAGATAAAAATGACAATATCATCTTAAATCTAACACGTATCTTAGAAAAATTTAACACATAGAAAAAAAAAATGTTAAGATATTATTCTCTCTGCGCCTAAAAAATAAAAAATAAAAAAGTAAAAAAGTTTACATAGGAATTGAACCCACGCCCTCACCCTCACAGAGGGGTTAAACTTTTTGAAGAGAGAAATGACCACTAGAACGAATGCACAAATTATAATTTAAATGCATATTTAAAATAACATATATTGTGTTTAATATATTTGGCTTTAATTGGAGAATATAATTGGGTAGTGGGTATTTAATTTATTAATGGTATAGTTTTTATTATAAGATAGTGGGTATTTAATTTATTAATTGTGTTATTTTTATTATGGGATAGTGGGTATTTAATTTATTAATGATATGTTAAAAAAAAAATTTGATACATGGCAAGCAGAAGACGTTGCCTTAGATGCCACGTGGCAGAAAGATGGCAACGTCTTCTGTTTTAATATATACTAGTCGCAAACCTGTGCGATGCACAGAAAATGAATCAAAATTAAATCTAAAAAATTATTGGTCTAACTATGATTTTTATTATTTTTTATATTTTATCTAAATATGAAAATTGATGATTATTAAAAGACATTTATTATTATTGTGTTTATATATAAAATATATTATAGTATTAGGCATTTATTATGATTGTGTTTATATATATGGAATAATATATTATTTCTATTAAAGAAAATATAATATGTCAAGATTCTAATGAGATGTCTAATTATAGAATAAAATTTAAATTCAATTAAAAAATATATATTAAAATAATGAGGTGTAAAATTGTGAGAACTCAAAAGCTTATGTGGTGCAATATTATGAAGTCAATCAAAAGTCAAAAAGCTTCGGTTTTACATTATAGTATAGATATAGATTAGTAGTATTGATAAAAATAAAAATAAAAGTCTATTAGTATGATTTTGGGTCAATTCAATATTTCAATGCTGAACAGCGAACATCACTTTTGATATTTGAATTAAAAACGCAAAAACACTTTCTAATAATCTCAAGAGGTAATATAATTTTTTTATTTATAATTAATAATCTCTGTATAGAAGGAAAGATCCTCTCCATTTCAGGTAATATAATTTTTTTATTTATAATTCTGTATATTGTTAATTGATATTTAATCTACTTGAACTCTTTTCTATACCCTGTATAGAAAGAGCGAGTGATTTTGTTTTGCAATTTTTATTTCCTTTTCCGTTTTAAATTTTTTGCTTTTTGTGTATGTCTTTAAAAGGATGCACATAGGGGTGTTTGTTTTTATTGTCCGCCGTTTGATTCAATTAAAAGTAAATTTAAAGGCCACGATCATTGGGTTGCTCCCCAATGATCACTAGTTCGAATCTCCTCAAGATCACTTATCCAAGACAAAATCTTGCACTTATCGTGATATACGTATTAGTAGGATACTGCGTGTCCCGTAGAATTAATCGAGGTAAGCGTATCTATAAAACGTTGACTCGAAAACCGAGGTTATCCCAAAAAAAATGTTTTGCTTTCTGTATTTGGTTACGTAATTTACATTTTTATCTTTAAAAATTTATATGGGGCTAAAGAGTATAGGGCTATTTGGTCTTTTGGCTCATCAATGGGATTTACTTGCTCCCAACTCCCAAGTCCCAATGAGATAAAAACGCAGAAGGAGTTATCTTTCTTTCTTTGTTTTTCTGAAATGTTATGATAAGTTTAGTTTGATGTGATTTTATTCATTTGGAAAGACACCATTTTCTTCAACTTTTGGTTTTGCATGAACATTTGTTGGGCTTCATACTTATTTTACTTCGACTTTTCTCTGGTATTTTACTTCTACTTAATTCTTTTATTTTGTTTTTTTGTGCAATTCCTACAGAGAGCAAATGAAAACCAATTTGGTTTTCTGAACAATCCCTTATCATTTGATTCAACAGAAGAATGACCAAATTCTTCTCCTCCTTTTATTTTTTACTAACTTTTCGTTTTTAGGTTTCTGACGAAAGTCTCCAAAATTCTTCTTCTTCTATATTTCTTCGTTTTTGCTTCTGGGATTTATGAAAAAATTATCATATTCATTTAGAAACATGTACATAGTATCTCTAAGTTAGTATGTAATAAAAATTCTCATTTCCAATGAAAACTCCACCCAAACTAGTACAAACCAAGAGTTGAATCTTAACTTTTTCTTGTATCTTAATTTTTTGACTGAATAAGTGTAGTTTTACTGAGACTGGACCAACAAAACCATAAAGAAAGCCCTATCATGAATCATGATATAAGAAAACATGATATAACTTTTCTGGTATAACATCATCATGTGGATCAAGGCAAGTAAATAAAACCAACGACCAAAATAGGGTTGATAGAGATTTCCTCTTTTCACTAAACGACTTGCAGCTCATATTTCTTGTAAGCATAAATTTTCTCTAGCAAACCACTTGTTAGCATAAATTCCTAAGCCCAGAATTAGAAGACATTTCAGATTGGAATTTTTTCCTTGTGGTTTGGTAACAAAACTTCCAAATCATTCCCAGTCAGCACTCAGCAGGTCTTCAAATTGGATGTCCTGTCGATTTCAACCCTCCTACTAAAGTCGTCCTGCCCTCATGTCATCTCTTATCTTTGAGACAGTACTAAAAAATATATAATATATATAACGAAAAGTATATTCAAACAAGGCTGGTAGTAAAAAGACCAGGTCCTTGTAACAACTCAGCTTAGAGCAAGTGACAAGGATGCAGAAGTTGTACAGGGGTTGGGAAGTGCAAGTGTTGCAGAGTATCGTGGCTAAGGAGGAACTGAATTAGTGCTAGGAGTCAGTATTGGGTAGGGACTGTTTTAGGATAGGAACTTCAGTAGACTGTTTTAGGATAGGAACTTCAGTATTAGTGATTGTATGCAATTATAATTCTTAGAGTCCTTTTGTTTGTAGGCAGCCACTGTATTTAAGCAGTGGAAACGATTAATAGAGTAGGCTAAAAATTATTCCAAACCTCTTCTCTCTCAATATTCAGGAGATTAGTCATCTCGAAACGACCAATTTATCTTCGCTTGATTGCTTAAAAAAACCCAGTTCATAACATTTGGTATCAGAGCCTAATGGCCTCCACACGTTCCACTACGCCTGAAGACAGATTTTCTGCTTTAGAGGTTAGCACTCATAGCCTCCATCGCAAGTTAGAAGAATACCATGAGGAAATCTCTGGTGTTCGTGACGGCATGGCAGCTCTCACCGAAGCTGTTGCTCAACTCAACCGTGATAGATCTACACGCAACAACCTGAATGACAATAATGATGGTGGGTCAGTTAACCACGGCCATGGAGCTGTTAACGGCAACCATAACGAAGGCAACAACCGTGTGAATCACGGTGGCGTTCAAACCCGATTTTCACGGCTAGACTTTCCCCGATTCAATGGAGACGATCCCACGGGTTGGATCTACAAGGCAGACCAGTTCTTTCGATACCAAGGAACCATAGCACAGGAGAAGGTTCTTTTGGCGTCCTTCCATCTGCAAGATGACGCTTTGCAGTGGTATCAATGGTATGCGCGATCTCAGCCTAATGTACGCTGGGAAGAATTCACTCAGGCTCTTTGTGTTCGCTTTGGGCCATCTGATTATGAAGATTTTGATGAAGCACTCTCTAGACTTCGCCAAACCGGCACGGTCCGCGAGTACCAAGGCCAATTTGAACGATTGGCAGCGCGCGTCCAAGATTGGCCAGAGAAGGCCTTGTTGGGATGCTACATAGGAGGTCTCAAGGAAGACATTCGCGCCGAAGTTAAGCTATTTCGACCTACCACCCTTCTCCACGCCACAGGTTTGGCACGCTTACAAGAAGATAGATTATACCGGCTGCGACGACCTCCAACAAAACCTCCATTACTAGCACTACCACCAACTAGACCCAGCCCCAACACCATCAATCGGATACCAACCGGAACCAATTTCAAGAAATTGTCATGGGGCGAGATGCAGGCGCGACGTGAAAAGGGATTGTGTTACAATTGTGACGAGAAATTTGCACCTGGCCACCGTTGTAAAACTCAGCAGATTTACATGCTCGAGGTAGTGGGAGAGCATGAATCAGAATCCGACGAGACGGCAGAAGAAGAAGCGAATGAAACTACGCTACAACCTGAGATCTCATTGCACGCATTAACGGGAGCTGATACTCCTGACACCATGAGAGTATCTGGGTGGGTCCACGGAAAGAAATTACACATCCTCATTGACAGTGGGAGTACCCACAATTTTATTAACTCTAAGATTGCAAAAAAATTGGGTTGTCGCACAATCAGTGCTCCAACATTCCATGTTGAAGTGGCCAATGGTGAGCGATTATCATGTAATGAAATTTACCAAACGGTACCCATGGATATACAAGGTTATGCATTTGTTACTCATCTTTTTCAATTGGATCTCCAAGGCTCCGATATAGTTCTGGGTATGCAATGGTTGAGAAGTTTGGGGCAAGTCCTCCATGATTGGGCAAATCTCACTATGGAGTTCTCAGCTAATGGACAACCTCACCTCATTAAAGGCAATACACCACAAAAACTTCGACATGGATCAACTCACGCCATGCAGAAATTACTAAGCAGCGGCGTAGGCTCTTTCCTAATGCATATGGTGGCTGTCACTAACCACAATATCGATCCTCCCAAAGAGACAAAACATGCCGTTGCATTGGACCACCTTTTGGTTCATTATCAGTCGGTGTTTCAGACCCCCACGGAGCTTCCACCTGTACGATCACATGATCGCCGTATTACCTTAGAACCCGGAAGCGGCGCGATTAACGTTCGACCATATCGCTACCCACACATCCAAAAGAATGAGATTGAAAGAGCAGTGAAAGAGATGTTATCCACCGGTATTATTCGACCAAGTTTTAGTCCATACTCATCGCCGGTACTGTTGGTTAAGAAGAAAGACGGTTCATGGCGCTTTTGTGTTGACTACAGGGCCCTCAACCATGTAACGATCAAGGACCGGTATCCCATACCGGTGATTGATGAGCTCCTAGATGAGTTACATGGCGCGGCTTACTTTACAAAACTTGACCTCAAGTCAGGTTACCACCAAATAAGAGTACAACCCGAAGATGTCCATAAAACAGCGTTTCGAACTCATGACGGTCACTACGAGTTTTTGGTTATGCCGTTTGGTCTCACCAACACACCAGCCACCTTTCAGTCCTTGATGAACGACATCTTCAGAACAGCTTTGCGAAGATACGTCTTGGTTTTCTTCGACGATATTCTTATATATAGTCATACCTGGGCAGAACATTTACAACACTTACAGATTGTTTTTGATGAGTTGCTGCGTCACAAGTTATACGTTAATCGCTCTAAATGCCTCCTTGGCCAGCAAGAGGTGGATTACTTAGGCCACATAATTAGCTCACGTGGTGTTGCGCCAGACCCAAGTAAGATCAATTGTATGCAATCATGGCCTCAACCACGGAATACCACAGCACTTCGTGGATTTCTTGGGCTTATGGGATACTACCGAAAATTCGTTCAGAATTACGGCATTATCGCTGCACCACTAACTCAACTCTTGAAGAAAGATGGGTTCAAGTGGAGTGATGCAGCAACCGAAGCATTTCAGCAACTCAAATCAGCCATGGTCCAAGCACCAGTCCTTGTTTTACCCAACTTCGCAAAAACCTTTGTTGTGGAAGCTGATGCTTCTGGTGGTGGGCTGGGTGCGGTACTTATGCAAGGAGACCGCCCCATTGCATTCTACAGCAAGGCCATATCACTACGTGCCTTAGGCCGGTCTACCTACGAGAAGGAACTCATGGCTATTGTCCATTCGGTGCACAAATGGCGGAATTATTTATTGGGACGCCAATTCCAAATTCGCACGGATCACCGGAGTTTAAAATATTTGTTGGAGCAACGTGTAACCACCATGGACCAACAACGCTGGATAGTAAAGCTTATGGGCTTTGATTATGAGATTGTGTATCGACTAGGTCGCGACAATAAAGCCGCTGATGCCCTTTCACGACTTCATGGTGCATTGGTGGCTATCTCCAGCCCACAACATGCTTGGCTGACGGAAATTCACAGGGAGGCTAGAACTCATTCCGAAATTGTGGCCCTTAAGGAAGAAATTATTCAACAATCCAAGGCGACTTCGGGGTTTACAGAACGAGACGGGTTAGTATGGTACCAGGGGCGGCTTGTCATACCGGCTACTTCGCAGTACAACACTCATGTGATTCGGGAATATCATGACACCCCGATTGGAGGGCATTCGGGAGTATTACGAACATACAAGAGAGTTGCAGCTAATTTCTTTTGGCGAGGTATGAAACGGGATATTCAAAATTATATTCGCCAATGTGATGCGTGTCAGCGTAATAAGTACGAAACGATGTCCCCGGCTGGATTGTTGCAGCCTCTCCCAATTCCAGAACTGGTTTGGGAGGATGTCTCCATGGACTTCATCGACGGATTGCCAAACTCTTATGGGTTCACTGTCATAATGGTGGTTGTTGATCGACTCACCAAATATGCACACTTTCTCTCGCTGAAACACCCGTATACTGCTAAGGTGGTGGCTGAATTATATGTCAAAGAAATTTCCCGCCTTCACGGGATGCCACGTTCTATAGTGACGGATCGCGATAAAGTTTTCACTAGTCAGTTTTGGACGGAATATTTTAGGCTTCAAGGCTCTGAGTTGCGGATGAGTTCGGCGTACCATCCACAGACGGATGGCCAAACTGAAGCTCTTAACAAATGTTTAGAGACATACCTGCGTTGCTTTGTTAGCACTCGTCAAAAGCTATGGAGTCGCTGGCTGCATTGGGCTGAGTTTTGGTATAACACTTCCTATCAGACTTCGACACGGCTAACGCCCTTTGAAGCGGTTTATGGACGGCCTCCCCCTTCGGTACATCGATATGAATATGGTTCGACTGCTGTGGCACAAGTAGATAATTCCCTCAGGGAGCGTGACAATATTTTGCAGCTTTTGAAGGAAAACTTGGTGGTAGCCCAGAACCGTATGAAAACAAATGCCGATAAACATCGCCGTGAAAAAGAATTTGACGTTGGTCAGTGGGTTTATCTCAAGCTTCAACCCTTTCGTCAAAATTCAGTACGAGATAGGGGTAAAATGAAGCTTTCCCCAAGATTTTATGGCCCTTACCGAGTACTGGAACGTATCGGCGCCGTGGCATATCGGTTGGATTTACCAACCCATTTGCGGATTCACCCGGTGTTTCACGTATCCCAGCTGAAGCTTAAGTTAGGCGCTTCTGAAGGCGTCGTGGAGGAACTTCCATCAGTCTCCGAGGACGGCGTCGCTGTCCTAGAATCGAAATGGATTCTTGAGGTACGTTGGGTGAAGATTGGCAGGAAGACAGTCCAGGAAGCATTAGTTCACTGGACGGGGCTGAGTAGTGATGACGCCACGTGGGAACGCTTTAGTGATTTAGAACGTCAGTTTCCTCACTTGAATCTTGAGGACAAGATTTGTCTTCAAGGGGAGGAGAATGTAACAACTCAGCTTAGAGCAAGTGACAAGGATGCAGAAGTTGTACAGGGGTTGGGAAGTGCAAGTGTTGCAGAGTATCGTGGCTAAGGAGGAACTGAATTAGTGCTAGGAGTCAGTATTGGGTAGGGACTGTTTTAGGATAGGAACTTCAGTAGACTGTTTTAGGATAGGAACTTCAGTATTAGTGATTGTATGCAATTATAATTCTTAGAGTCCTTTTGTTTGTAGGCAGTCACTGTATTTAAGCAGTGGAAACGATTAATAGAGTAGGCTAAAAATTATTCCAAACCTCTTCTCTCTCAATATTCAGGAGATTAGTCATCTCGAAACGACCAATTTATCTTCGCTTGATTGCTTAAAAAAACCCAGTTCATAACAGTCCTCCAAAATGAAAAGAAAGATAACACCCAACAAAAGCCTATTTCACATTTTTGGGTAAACCATTCACAAAAATGGGAAATAATTATGACAGGGTGTATGTTGTTGTTGTTGGGTTAAAATAGGGTAATTTTAGTCATTTCCTTCATTTATGTTAGAGTTTAACAGAAAAATAGACGATTAGAGATAAGTTGCACGTTTCCAATAGATAAAGGGAGATATTGCTCGGTTTTATAGATAAATGGGAGAATTGAAACAGACCCAATAGATAAAGAGGGGAAAGTACAATTTCCCCTACTTTCTTTAAAAAATAAAAATACTATGCATAAATATAGGGAGAGGATCCCATAAAAAAGAATACAAATAGCAACCAAGCAACAAGATACAACCAACCCACCCAAAACGAAAAAATCTAATTACAGGAAAATGAATTTAACATCAAAGGGGTGTGTGTCTCCAACAAAGTCTACTTCAATGAGAGCTAACCACATCTCATTCTATTGTACATATGAACAAAATCGACTCTGCCTTCCATAACATGATAAATATTGCTCTAGTAGGTAGCTCCATGTCATCGTCTCTAGAAATAATCAAGAACCAAGTCTATCTCACTTCTCACATCACTCCCATCAAATTTAATATATAAAAAAATTATATCAAATCAATTAAAAAAAACAAAGGGGCCATGTTTCAAACTATAATAAGGGATACACTAAAATGCATTGCAACGCAGGACAAAGGCATAGGCACCCCGGCAATCCTACCTATACTCATCCTGGAGGTGGAGGAGGTGAAGCAGCAGGAGTGGGGTTATTGTTGCTGTTGTTGTTGTTTTGCCATGGCAAAAGCTTATGCTGCTGTAAATGACTCTGGCTACCATCAGCTTATGCACAGTATCAATTCCTAAACCCTCATTTTTCACATGATTGATTTTTCAGTCACTCCCTTCCAAGAATGTAGACACATAAACGAACTACATAAATCTCTTTATTGATTTTTTCTATTTTCTCTCTATTTTCACTAACATTACTTAGATATGAAATCTTCAACACCATCATTGGCCTACATTGATGTGGGAAAGAAGTTACATAAGTTAATTAACACAAATTAATGGTTTAGTAACTAACATTATGGGATTTTTTCTTAATTATTTTCTTCTTTGCATTTTGCATTAGCCAAATGTAGAGGAAAACCTGAAAAAGCACCCACTTATGATTGTGCAACAAAACTACAAACATAGATGCTTGTCATGAAAAAGATAAGCTTGTTATGTCCTTATATTAACCAATAAGTGTGCCACTCTCTCCTAGCTTGTTATGTCATACAACTAATAAAGCAAAGGCATGCAGTAGTGGTATAGCTTGATAAATCGGGATTACAGAAAGATGAGCTAACTTAGCACATAAATCGGGATTACAAAAAGAAGAGCTAGCATAGCACTTTTTCCACAAGTTGCTTTATATATCAATTAGCATTATATATCAATTTGCATTGGATATTGTATTGTTTGTAGTTTATACACACTCATATCATTCTTAAATGTAGGAAATGTGTCTAATAAACAAGAAGAATCGTGGTGAAAATAAAATTGTCCACACTTCCGGATCAAAGAGCTTTCAACAACGGAATGCGGAAAAGGTAATCTAAGATCTTAACATATATATCTTTTGAATTTACATGCCAATATAGAATCAACTAGTTGGGCCACTAGTCTTAATTTGAGCATTACTTATGAGTTTGATTAACTCGTATGAAACATGTAGAGGCCTTGTGTTGTGAAAATTAACTGTTTGCGCAAGATTAAAGAAAAGAGAAAGAGATCAAACACATAAATAAAGAACACAAGAATTTACGTGGTTCGGCAATATGCCTACATCCACCGGCGACGACAGGGAGAAAGTTTCACTAAGAAAATAAGGAGATTACAACAGTGGTACCAGGACTCTCTCAAAGAACCCAAACCCCAATTACACCCTAACCTCTCTCTCACCAAGAATAAACCTAGAGAAACCCTTCTCTAGTTATTCTATATTGTGACACACTAATAAGACCTAAAGCCTTATATATATAGCAAGGGGTTTTGCTGAATCCTACCAAAACAAGGACTTAGCATAAAGTTGCCGTGAGTCATAGGTCATTGAGTAATTCTAATACCACTAGAATAACACAAGGGTGGTGGACTATAGAATTCTAATTCAAGCCAACTTCAACAAATCTCCACCTTGACTTGAATTGGTCAAGCCTCACGAACTTCTCCTCCATCGCCGCCACCATAGCCCCAAAGGGCTATCACAAGCTGCTAACATTGACCAAGTCCAAGCAATGCTTGAACTTGGCTGTGGTAACTGGCTTCGTCAACATATTAGCTGCATTCTCTGAAGTGTGCACCTTCTCCAGAACAATATCTCCTGTAACAATCAACTCTCTTATCTTGTGGAACCTAACATCGATGTGTTTCGTCCTAGCATGATAAACCTGATTCTTAGCCAAGTAAATGGCACTCTGACTGTCACAATGCATCTGAACTCCACCTTGATTCAAACCAAGTTCTTTGACTAACCCCTTTAACCACAATGCTTCCTTTGCAGCTTCAGCTACAGCCATGTATTCAGCTTCTGTAGTGGACATGGCTACTATGGATTGTAATGTAGATTTCCAACAAATAGGTCCTCCTGATAGTGTAAACACATAACCTGTAGTAGACCTCCTGTCATCCACCTCACCTGCATAGTCTGCATCCACATACCCTACAACTGAATTAGTCCCTGGCTGTCTTGAAAATAAGATCTCATGTTCCGCAGTGCCTTTCAAGTATCTGAAAATCCACTTCACTGCATTCCAGTGCTCTCTCCCTGGGTTCGCCATGTACCTGCTAACAGTACTCACTGCATGAGCCAAATCCGGCCTGGTGCAGACCATTGCATACATTAAGCATCCCACTGCACTAGCATACGGAACCTTTGACATATTTTCAATTTCTTCCTCATTCTTTGGACACTGACTACCAGATAATCTGAAGTGATTCGCCAATGGTGTGCTCACAGGCTTAGCATCCAACATGCTAAATTTTTCAAGCACCTTCCTGATGTAGTTTTTCTGAGACAACCACAGCTTTCTTGCCCCTCTGTCTCTGTGAATCTCCATACCCAGAATTTTCTTAGCAGCACCCAAGTCTTTCATTTCAAACTCTTTGTGTAGCAAAGATTTTAACCTGTTAACCTCACACATGCTCTTAGCAGCAATTAACATATCGTCCACATACAGTAGCAGAAAAATATAAGAACCATCTTCAAGTATACGAACATATACACAACAATCATATTCACAACGGGTATAACCAATCTGGATCATATACGAATCAAACCTTTTGTACCACTGTCTAGGAGACTGCTTGAGTCCATAAAGTGACTTCTTCAATCTGCAGACAAGATTCTCTGTACCAGGTTGCTTGAACCCCTCTGGTTGTTCCATGAAAATCTCTTCCTCCAAATTCCCATGAAGGAAAGCCGTCTTCACATCCAGTTGTTCCAATTCCAGATCCTGATCTGCTACCAAAGCCAATACTGCTCTAATAGATGTATGCCTGACTACAGGTGAAAATACCTCATCGTAGTCAATCCCATGTCTCTGTGAATATCCCTTTGCTACCAATCGTGCCTTGAATCTTTCCCCTTCTTTTTCTGATACTGCTTCCTTCTTCTTGAACACCCACTTGCAACCTATAGGTTTCTTTCCTTTTGGAAGTTCCGTTAACTCCCAAGTTTTGTTCTTGCTCAAAGACTCATTCTCCTCCACCATAGCTTCCATCCACTTATCCTTTTCAGAGCTTTCAATTGCTTCCTGAAATGTAGAAGGATCCTCGCTACTGGTAAGTAGAGCATAAGACACAAGATCCTCGAAACCATACCTGACTGGTGGTCTTTTGTATTAAGGAAGACTGCATCAATTCTGCAGACTGCACCAATTCTGCCTAGTCATCTGCAAGCTGGTCCTGGGTATGAACATGCTTGACATTAAGAGTGCCCTTTTGAACCAAGTCACGTACTAAAATTCTTAGATCCAAGATTGGCCTCGCCGATGGAAGTCCTATCTTGCGGGGGCGTATTAAGGAAGACTGCATCAATTCTGCAGACTGCACCAATTCTGCCTAGTCATCTGCATCAACTGCATCAATTCTGCAGACTGCACCAATTCTGCAGACTGCATCAATTCTGCCTAGTCAACTGATTACTATCCAAGTTTAGCATTTTATAGCTGTTGCAAATCTTTTCATTCATTGTAAATTATATTCCTGCTGTATTAATAGTTACCTAAAATAGATTCTGTACTTGTATATATTTGACACAATAGTCAATGAAAAATGTGTGGTGGTTTTTCCATTGAAACCGTGTATATCCTAAGATCTTATATTTTGTTGCGTTTAGGCCTATCTGATCTGGTGCTATCCTGTTCTTGATCATTACTGTGAGGTTCCTCATTTGACTGAGACTCCAATTCATCAAGCTCCACCTGCACTGTTGATCTACCAATGTTATTACTGCTTTCCGCTGCTTGAGACTTCTCTTCCTTGAATGCTTTTGTCATTGACTTCTCATCAAACACTACATCCCTGTTGATCACCACCTTCTGTGCAACTGGATCCCAAAACTTGTACCCTTTTACCCCTTTCTTAAAACCAAGAAAGATGCACTTCTTTGATTTTGGATCGAGTTTTGACCTGTCTTCACCTGAGATATGAACATATGCGGGACACCCGAATATTCTCATGAAAGAGTAATCAACTTCTTGTCCTGTCCATACTTCTTCAGCGACTTTCCCATCAAGTGCAACTCTAGGTGATCGATTGATGATATAACAAGCCATATCCACTGCTTCCGCCCAAAAAATTTTAGGAAGCTCAGCATTCAACCTTAAACATCTAGCTGTTTCTGTGATGGTCCTGTTAAGTCTCTCAGCCACCCCATTTTGTTGAGGAGTTTTTCGTACTGTGAAGTGTCTCTTGATACCATGCTCTTCGCAGAACTTCAAGAAATCACCATCCCTGTACTCAGTGCCATTATCAGTCCTAAGGCACTTTATCTTCCTTCCAGTCTGATTTTCCACTTCTGCTTTCCAAATCTTAAATTTAGCAAAAGCCTCAGACTTGTTCTTCAAGAAATAAACCCAAGCTTTTCTGGAATAATCATCAATGAAGCTCATAAAATATTGAGCTCCTCCTTTCGAAGGAGTTCTCACTGGCCCCCAAATATTCTGAATGCACGTAGTCCAATATACCCTTTGTCTTGTGTGTGGCAGTTTTAAATCGCACCCTACACTGCTTTCCCATAATACAATATTTGCAGAAATCTAATTTGCATGACTTAATCCCAGTCAACAGATTTCTTTTGTGCAATTCCCTCATACCACGCTCACTTATATGCCCTAGCCGCATATGCCACAAGAGTGTATCATCATCCTCAGACTCAACTACTGCAGCAACTCCACCTAGAATGGTATTTCCTAGCAATTTATAAACATTGCTACTTATTTTCTGACCTGTCATCACAATCATAGCATCCTTTGAAACTTTCATTATCCCATTCTCAGACTTATAGCTATAGCCTTTTGAGTCTAGGGTTCCTAATGAAATCAAATTCTTTCTCATATCTGGGATATGTCTAACCTCTTCTAATGTTCTCACCACACCATCGGACATCTTAATTTTAATTGTTCCCATTCCAATAATTGTGCATGCAGCATCATTACCCATTCGAACAGAACCACAATTAATTGACCTATAAGTGTCGAACCAGTTCCTGTGGGGAGTCACGTGAAAAGAACATGCGGAATCCAGAAGCCAAGAATTGTTCAAACCGTCAGTGCTTGATGAAACAGAAAGCATGTCGCCATCAGATTCCGAGTCTGCTACTACGTTGACAGATGTAGAGGACTCTTCCTTCCCCTTATTCCATTCTGGACAGTCTCGCTTCATATGCCCCTTCTTTTGACATTTGAAGCACTTTACTGCCTTGCTCTTGGATTTAGATCTTCCCCTAGCAGATTTGTCATCCTTGTCTTTCTTCCTTCCATGATCTTGATAACCCTTTACTACTAGCCCTTCACCAGAACTCTCAGCTGAATCCTTATGTTTCCGTTGGTAGTGATCCAACAGGGCTCCTGAAACTTCTTCTAATTCCAGAGTTTCTTTTCCGTAAAGTAGGGTCGTCACCAGGTGTTCGTAGGAAGCCGGGAGGGAGGTTAGGAGCATCATCGCCTTATCTTCATCCTCGAATTTTATATCAATTCGCAACATATCACTAATGATTTGTTTGAAGGTATTGATGTGCTGTCTCAGGTCCGCACCCTCTGTCATCTTAAGCCCATACAACTTTTGCTTTAGATGCAGTTTGTTCGTGAGGGATTTGGACATATATCTTTTCTCTAGATTCAACCAAATCCCTGCAGTTGAGTTCTCCTCCATGACATCGTACATAACTTCGTCTGCCAATAATAGCCGAATTGTACTCACCGCCTTCATGTCTAGTTCTTCCTCATTCATCGTCTGTCATCTTCTCTGGTTTCTTTGTCTTCCCGTACAAAGCCTTCACCAAACCTTGCTGCACTAACAGATCCTTCACCCTTCTTTGCCATAGCCCAAAGTTACCAGTCCCGTCGAACTTAACTAGGCCTACCGTCGCAATAGAAGCATTAATTGCCATTGTTTCGACCAACAGCTCTGATACCAATTGTTGTGAAAATTAACTGTTTGCGCAAGATTAAAGAAAAGAGAAAGAGATCAAACACATAAATAAAGAACACAAGAATTTACGTGGTTCGGCAATATGCCTACATCCACCGGCGACGACAGGGAGAAAGTTTCACTAAGAAAATAAGGAGATTACAACAGTGGTACCAGGACTCTCTCAAAGAACCCAAACCCCAATTACACCCTAACCTCTCTCTCACCAAGAATAAACCTAGAGAAACCCTTCTCTAGTTATTTTATATTGTGACACACTAATAAGACCTAAAGCCTTATATATATAGCAAGGGGTTTTGCTGAATCCTACCAAAACAAGGACTTGGCATAAAGTTGCCGTGAGTCATAGGTCATTGAGTAATTCTAATACCACTAGAATAACACAAGGGTGGTGGACTATAGAATTCTAATTCAAGCCAACTTCAACAATTGTTTAAAGATTTGATTACTCACCTAACATGAGATGTGAATGTGTTTGTTAAGGTCATGCATTTTTTCAATAGTTTTTGTGGACATTATAATATTGGTGGTAGTTTAAAGCCTTTTCTTTTTGTGTATTATTGTGATAGACTTAGATGGGCAATGGTGAAAATGAAGTTAAAAGATTTTGGCATTATGGTTGTTGATTGTAATATTTGTTTATTTTTTCTTTTCAAGTTATTGGAAACTGGGATTTAATATTGCCAAGTGAAGGTTACAACTTTTTACAATAAGCAGTCCATCTTGGCAAAGCTAATAATCCCCAAGGGTAATGTTTAGCTTTGAATGCAAATGGACTCACATTGAAATTCTCTCTCAACTTGTTCTGTTCTTTTTGTGTTCTGTGGGGTTACAGAGTCAATAGAGCTGATACATTGATTGGATTTTTTTTTTGTTTTTCATTCTTGTGCTGCAGAGATTGCTGTTCAGCAGTAATTAAAATTGCAATCCATTTCCTTTATTTTATGATATCCATATCGAGTAGATGGAAGTTTATTTATTTATTTTTCTTTCCAAGTGTATTGGATACTGGGAATTAATGTTGCCAAATGTAGCTTACAATTTTTACCATAAGCAGTCCATCTTGGCAAAGCTAATAGCCCCCAAGGGGTAATGCCTAGCTTTGAATGCTAATGGACTGACATTGAAATTCTCTCTCAACTTGTTCTGTACTTTTTGTATTTTGTGCAGTTACAGAATCAATAGAGCTGAAACATTGATTGGATAAAAACAAAACTACTTATTTCGAGGGTTGTGACCCTCGATACAAGTAATATTTATGAAGTATTCAATACTCTTTATCGAGGGTTATGACCGTCGATAAAGATAAAACACTTTCTTCGACCTTTGTGTAGGCCGTCGAAACATCTTTTTCGACGGTGTTTCTATCGACGCCTTTCAACGGTCATCTTGACAGTCGAAATAACCTTTTTCGAAGGTTTTTAATACTTATTTCAAGGGTTTTGACCCTCGTAAAAAGTCATTTTTTTTGTAGTGATTATTGTATTGCTTTTATATTTGGAGAGCACTAGAGTTCATTCCTATGCAGGACTCATTATGTATCTTGATAGCTACCTAGCTAGCTGATTGCAGCTCCAATTAGCTAATTGAGATGGATTTAGAGAGATTACCAACTAGACAATAGGTGTCCAGTCCTATTCTTTGAGGGGGAAAAAAAGAAAGACAAAGAAAAACCGCTTGTAAGATCAAGTTAGAGAGAATGATGGGAAGTAGCAACCCCCTTTGATTTAATCAAGTTAGAGACATCTGTTTTAAATTTCATTCTCAATTTCTTGTTTTTCCTTTTGTTCTTTCTTTTGGTTTATTTGCCCATATAAGTTGCCACTGTTTTCATGGGTATTTTGGGGGCTAATAGCTTAATGAATTCATTATCTGATTGATTTACCAACATTAATAGCCTTGAAGTGGGGGATTAAGGAATGCTGAGTAATACTTGAGGAAACTAATTATATATATACTGATCAAGCATGACTCAATGAAAATCGGGACAAAATGGAGGTTACAATAGGACAATCAACATAAACGAAAGCATGGCATATACACTTGTTTGGTACTGGGAGCTGGTGATGCTTATAATGATATAATAGTTCAAGCTTCATTAAACTATCACTAATGTTCTTTGGACGGGTACCCAGTCAGACAATGTGGTTATATTTGATGGAGGGTACCACTTCAACATCTATTGAGGTTGTTAAAATTCATCACCAGTGACATATCTTTATCTATGCACATTGTGAATTATTACCTAATCAAGTGGTGTGTATTCAATCCATCAGTCAGGGGCTCCCAATTGAAGCCAAGTCATGAGTTACTACATAGAGACATCTGTTTTAAATTTCATTCTCAATATCTTATGTATTCAATCCATAAGGTTTTCTTTCTTTTTTTTTCTTTTTTTGGTGGGGAATGAATTCATTATCTGATTGATTTACCAACATTCATAGCCTTGAAGTGGGGGAATAAGGAATGCCGAGTAATGCTTGAGGAAACTAATTATACACTGATCAAGTATGACTCAATGAAAAATGGGATAAAATGGAGGTTACAATAGGACAAACAAGATAAACAAAGAATGACATAACATTTGTCTGGTGTGGTACTGGGAGCTGTTGATAATAATGAAATAATAGTTCAAACTTCATTAAACTATCACCCACCTTTCAAGAGCAACTAGAAAGTAGAGAAGACCAACAATAACTTGTTTATTAAAAGGAAAACATTTGACAATGAACATAAGTACATAACCACGTGAATTTAAGTTGAAGTCTTAACCGTGAACACTACAACAGACAGTAGAGAAAAGAAACAGAAAAAAAATGACTCCTACTACAAAAACATTAGGCTTCAAACCTCACTCAATTGGGATCATAATCTCATTGGTCCTGAATGGAGGCAAAGTGATCCAAGGTGGGTTATACCTTGCCAACAAGAACTCCCCAATTACCTTATACCCATCTCTCTCCAAGCTCTCCTTTAGCTTCTTCACCTTCTCCACCACCACCTTCTCAGTTGCCACCCCCCCAAACTTCACCACCCCATATTTCCTCTCCCCTTCCTCTCTTATAACCACCGTCTCATCCACCGGCTTCGGCGCCTCCTCCGCCTTTTGATACTTAGCCGGCAACAAAAATTGCATAGTCACCCTCTTCTCCTCCTCTCCCCCACCATCCTTGGTCACAACTGGAGTTGTCATGGCAATCTTTTCAGCCATGCTTCCTGGGGTCTTTGTTATCACTGGAGAAGTCATTGCAATCTTTTCAGGCTTGGTGTTCTGGGGGTTGCCAAAGGCACCAATGTAATTGACCAATACAGTAAAGCCACCATCTTTGTCACCCTTGAATCTTGATGGATCATATGTGACTTCAGCTATGACTGATGGTTCATATTTGCGGATTTCGTAATCAGCTAAGGATTTAATCACTTGGTATTTTGGGGTTTCGACTCTGATCTTTCCAAACATTATGCCCATCTTGAAGAATTGCTTAAAAGAAGTGACACTATTGGTATCTTTTTATAGGTCTTGGAGATTTTTCTCTGGATTGTTCAAGCTGTAGTTCGTTGAATTGATCTTGCTTGGAGAGGGGGCTTAGGACTTTGAAATATCGTTGTTGAACCGAACGAGTGGCGGGATTTTGGGGATGCATTTGTGGTCTCTATTTATCCACGACCTCTCAATAATGCATGGGCTTTTTACTAGGTTGTTCTTTACAGTTGCTAAGGTTATTTTTCTTTTGTAATTTGTACTATGATTAATTAATCGTGTCAGTATCCATGAAATCAAAATCTGTTCGACGATTCTCGGATCTTATGATGTTATGCAAGTGCAGTCGAAATACAGTCCATTAGTAGTATTGATAAAAATAAAAATAAAAGTCTATTAGTATGATTTTGGGTCAATTCATTGCTGAACAGTGAACATCACTTCAGTATTTTTTTGTTTTTTTTGCTGAAACATCACTTCAGTATTTGAATTAAAAGCAAAAACACTTTCTAATAATCTCAAGAGGTAATATAATTTTTCATGCAACACCAAAAACAATTATTTTTTTATTTATAATTCAATTGTACTTGAACTCTTTTCTATACCCTATATAAAAAGAGGGAGTGATTTTGTTTTGCAATTTTTATTTCCTTTCCGTTTTAATTTTTTTGCTTTTTGTGTATGTCTTTAAATGGATGCACACATGGGTGTTTGTTTTTATTGTGGGCAGTTTGATTCAATTAAAAGTAAATTTAAAGGCCACGATTATTGGATGTGTTCCCTAATTATTATTAGTTTGAATTCCCTCAAGGTCACCTACTCAAGGTAAAATTTTGCGTCTATCGTGGTACACGTGCTAGTAAGATATTACTTTTAATTTATTATTAGTATCAAGTGGGATTAGTCGAGTTTTTTTCAATGTAATTGTAAAAACATAATGTACATTTATTTTGCTACAAAAAATTGACTAAAATTGTGACAAGCGAACATCCCGAGGAGGTTAAGGCAAAATCCAAAAAAAAATGTCCCGTTGGATTTACAAAACGCTGTGGTTAGTTACGTAATTTACATTTTTATCCTTAAAAATTTATATGGGGCTAAAGAGTATAGGGCTATTTGGTCTTTTGGCTCATCAATGGGATTTACTTGCTCCCAAGTCCCAATGAGATAAAAACGCACAAGGAGTAATCTTTTTTTTTTTGATAAACGCACAAGGAGTAATCTTTCTTTCTTTGTTTTTCTGAAATGTCATGATAAGTTTAGTATGATGTGATTTTATTCATTTGGAAAGACACCATTTTCTTCAACTTTTGGTTTTGCATGAACATTTGTTGGGCTTCATACTTATTTTACTTCGACTTTTCTCTGGTATTTTACTCTACTTAATTATTTTATTTTGTTTTTGTGTGCAATTCCTACAGAGAGCAAATGAAAACCAATTTGGTTTTCTGAACAGTCCCTTATCATTTGATTCAACAGAAGAATGACCAAATTCTTCTCCTCTTTTTATTTTTTATAAACTTTTTCGTGTTTTTGGGTTTCTGAAGAAAGTCTCCAAAATTATTCTTCTTCTATATTTCTTCGTTTTTGCTTCTGGGATTTATGAAAAAATTATCATATTCATTTAGAAACATGTACATAGTATCTCTAAGTTAGTATGTAATAAAAATTCTCATTTCCAATGAAAACTCCACCCAAACTAGTACAAACCAAGAGTTGAATCTTAACTTTTTCTTGTATCTTAATTTTTTGACTGAATAAGTGTAGTTTTACTGAGACTGGACCAACAAAACCATAAAGAAAGCCCTATCATGAATCATGATATAAGAAAAGATGATATACCTTTTCTGGTATAACATCATCATGTGGATCAAGGCAAGTAAATAAAACCAACGACCAAAATAGGGTTGATAGAGATTTCTTCTTTTCACTAAACGACTTGCAGCTCATATTACTTGTAAGCATAAATTTTCTCTAGCAAACCACTTGTTAGCATAAATTCCTAAGCCCAGAATTAGAAGACATTTCTGCTTGGAATTTTTTCCTTGTGGTTTGGTAACAAAACTTCCAAATCATTCCCAGTCAGCACTCAGCAGGTCTTCAAATTGGATGTCCTGTCGATTTCAACCCTCCTACTAAAGTCGTCCTGCCCTCATGTCATCTCTTATCTTTGAGACAGTACTAAAAAATATATAATATATATAACGAAAAGTATATTCAAACAAGGCTGCTAGTAAAAAGACCAGGTCCTCCAAAATGAAAAGAAAGATAACACCCAACAAAAGCCTATTTCACATTTTTGGGTAAACCATTCACAAAAATGGGAAATAATTATGACAGGGTGTATGTTGTTGTTGTTGGGTTAAAATAGGGTAATTTTAGTCATTTCCTTCATTTATGTTAGAGTTTAACAGAAAAATAGACGATTAGAGATAAGTTGCACGTTTCCAATAGATAAAGGAAGACATTGCTCGGTTTTATAGATAAATGAGAAAATAGAAATAGACCCAATAGATAAAGGGAGGAAAGTACAATTTCCCCTACTTTCATTAAAAAATAAAAATACTATGCATAAATATAGGGAGAGGATCCCATAAAAAAGAATACAAATAGCAACCAAGCAACAAGATACAACCAACCCACCCAAAACGAAAAAATCTAATTACAGGAAAATGAATTTAACATCAAAGGGGTGTGTGTCTCCAACAAAGTCTACTTCAATGAGAGCTAACCACATCTCATTCTATTGTACATATGAACAAAATCGACTCTGCCTTCCATAAAATGATAAATATTGCTCTAGTAGGTAGCTCCATGTCATCGGCTCTAGAAATAATCAAGAACCAAGTCTATCTCACTTCTCACATCACTCCCATCAAATTTAATATATCAAAAAAATTATATCAAATCAATTAAAAAAAGACAAAGGGGCCATGTTTCAAACTATAATAAGGGATACACTAAAATGCATTGCAACGCAGGACAAAGCCATAGGCACCCCGGCAATCCTACCTATACTGATGGTGGAGGTGGAGTAGCTGAAGCAGCAGGAGTGGGGTTATTGTTGCTGTTGTTGTTTTTTTCCCATGGCTTGACTGTAAAGAGCACCACTAACAAGATAATCACCAGCAAAATTATGATAGCATAACAGGTCCATTTCCGGGTGTTTTTCTGTAATACCCTAGCAGTCTGCAACTGCTGGGTTCCACGATTCACAAATGAATGAGCTCTGCCCACATTGTCCGCAATGTCGTTCAATTGTTCACCTTGAGCCTCAACCAATACGGCCATGTCCAAGAACACCTGGTGTAACTCTTTAAGATTCTTTTCTATATCCTTCACAGCATCGTGTCTCTCTTGAATCTCTTGTATGGTGTCCAAAACTCTACCCCGACCTTGCTCTTGAATGGCTTTTTGCAAGAATGTCTCACTTTCACCTGTATTTGTCACATTTTTTTTTTATTATTATTATGTTATTCTACAATTTTGACAATTTGCATGAAATTTATAATTTATTTTTTCGATTTACATGTTAGGATAACAGTTAAATGATTAAATTTATCTTTTTATGCGTTTATTCTTATAATAATTTTATAGGACACAATTTATCCTATATATTTTGTGAAAATCTTGCAAAATATTTATTAAATATCCCAAATATCTAATCTCAATAGTCTACTTAATTATAAGACCAGAACCCTTTTTTTTTGGGGGGGGAGGGGGGGGAGGGTCACCATTTCTGAACACATAAATTACTGTGATTCTATTCTATAATCAAATCAAGAAAACTAATTACAGGAAAATGAATCTAACATCAAAAGGGGTGTCTATGTGTCCCCAACAAAATCTACCTCCATGAGACCTAGCCACATCTCATTCATTCTATTGACTCTACCTTCCATAAAATAACAAGTGATGCTCTAGTAGGTAATTACATGTCAACGGCTCTAGATGATCTTATGAACCAACTCTATCTCATCTCACTCACTCCTATAAATTTAATATCAAAACTATATCACATCAATTGGAACAGATAAACAAACCGGCCATATCTCAAACTATAACAAGGGATGAACTAAAATGCATTGCACCGCAGGACAAAGCTATTTCCAATTCCAGGGCCGGAGTGCAAGGATCACCACAAGAACAATCACCAGCAAAAGTATGATAGCATAACAGGTCCATTTTCTGGTGTTTATCTGGTATGCCCTGGCAGTCTGCAACTGCTGGGTCCCACCCCTCACGTACGAATTAGCCCTAGCCACATGAGTCTCGATGTTGTCCAATTGCTCGCCTTGGGCCTGGACCAACACAGCCATGTCCAAGAACACCTGGTGTAACTCTTTGAGATTTTTCTCCATCTCTTTCACAGCATCATGCCTCTCTTGAATCTCATGTATTGTGTCCAAAACCCTACCCCGACCTTGCTCTTGAATGGCTTTTTGCAAGAACGTCTCACTCTCACCTGTATTTGTCAGGTATCTCACTTTATTTTATTCTCCAATTTTTGCTAATTTGCCTTAAATCTATACATTACATTAGGGCAGTAAACGAGTCGACCCGAGATTAAATGTTCAGGATTGTTCATTTAATTTTATTTCGAACATGAGCCGAGCTCGAGCTTTTCAACGAACTAAATTACATGTTCAAGCTTGTTTCATTTTATTGTCAAACAAACTCGAGTTTAATTAATAAATAAATTATAGTTGAAATTATATTATTTGAGTTACTTAGATATAATGATTTTAGTTTATGAACCAATAAAAATTAAATTTCCAAACGTTATATTCTAAAAAAATTATATATACTTTATACTACGAAATTGACTATTTATGTCGCCAATAAATTTCAAATACTAATTTGATATCGTCGGAACTTTTTTATAAGCCTATACAATCCAATATATATTTAAGAGTTTCATGTTCATGCACTTGACTATTTTACTAATCAAGCCTAAAGTTGGGCTTGAACTTGACTCGTTTGCTAATAAACGAACATAAACAAGCTTTTTCTCGAGCTAAGCCTAAGTTGTTCCCAAACAACTTGATATATTTTACAGACCTACATAACATTAAAATTTTCATCCTCATTTGTTTCTCTTTTTGTTCAAAAATACACATAAGAATATAGTTATCATAGTATTAGAACAAGGAGTCGTAAGTTATCGAGTTAGAATAAAGAATCTTGAGTTCTTGAATCCTTCATTGAGGGTGTGTCAAAATCCACACATAAGGAAGAGTATTAAACAATGGTTAAGTGATTAAATTAACGTTTTAAACATTTATTCCTAAAATTATTTATATAGAACACAAATTTATCCTAAATATGTTAAAATAATAATTAAATAACTAAATTCGCTATTTTCATGAGTTTATGTTAAGCATTTAATATAAATAACGGATAGCTATTACAAATTTTACTATATAAATAAATAAATGGATATGTAATACATTTAATTCTGGTTAAATCATTAAATAATCAAATTCAGTTTTTGAGAATTTATTCTTAAAATTAACAATTTTATATAAAACACAATTCAACCAAAAAAATAAAAAGAATAATACAATATTCTATTCAAAAAATTGTAAGGAGATTGTGGAAAGTAGGTGAATAAAAGCTGACCTGTGGAGATAAGAAGGTCAACGGTCTTGTCATCGGGATTTTCGCCGGTGACGGTGAAGTAGCGTCGCTGTACGGTCTCTCGATACTCCGACGAGATCTTCTGCCTGAGATTGTTGAAGTTCTCCATGGAGTCCTTGAGCTTCTTTCTAAGCCCGTTCACGACGGAGGTCCGAGTCCGGTCCGAAGACGAACCGGGTCCACAGCCTGGTAAAGACCGGTTCGCGGCGTTGGAGCGGTCCAAGGCCTCAAGCTTGACCTTGATCAGCTTGGCTTTTTTAAGAGAGAGTGCCACGTCAGCGTCCATACGGGATCGGAGGTCCTTGACGGCCTTAGCGTTGTGGAGAGTCTGGCTCTGATCGTGAGCGGAACGCAGCGTTTGGTTGAGACGGTCGAGTTCTTTGAGCTCTTCTTTGACGGACTCGACGTCTTCGAAGAATTTGTCGAGGTTTACGCCGGTGGTGGGACCGGCGGAGCCCATCTCGATGTCTTGTTGGTGGTGGTGGCGGGGAGGGGAGGATTCCTCGCTACGGAAGCGAGAGAAGGAGCCGGAAAATAAGTCGTTCATTTTGTTCGTTTTTTTTTTTTTTTGTGTCTGAAGCCAAACACGGTTTTAGGAAATGGAAAAGTGGATATTGGATTTGGAAAAGTAGAGAGGGAATAATTTGGAAATGGAAGAGGGTGTGATTTAAGTAAAGAGGGGAATGGAAGGGAGGGAGGGATGGATAATAGGAAATGGGAATGGTCAAATGGAGTCTGCCTGCCGAGTTCAACTAAAAGACAAGGGGTGGAATAGTTTTTAAGTTTTTAGTTTAGAAGAGGGAGAAGTCAATTGGGGTGGGAGAGAGACGTGGATGGGTGACAAGTGAATAAAATATCATCTACAATTTTATAATATACCATATTTGCAATATTTTGATAATAATACGCAACTTAATAAAAATAGATGTGATATGTTAATCCAATAAATATATCAGATATTGAGTTGGGTTTCAAACTTTCAATGTTTCATAAAAAAAATAAATAAATAAAAAAACCTAATTCACAATGATAAGAATGGTATCATTTTCACATGATCTCATTCTCATCAATAATATCATTTTTATTAGTAATAATTATAATGTGTTATCTTAATAGAAATGAAAAGGTTTGGGCACATAAATTTCACAAGTTTTTCACAATTGTAACATGGATGGTATGTCGTTGTTATTTATGTATAATAAAAATTATAACAATGAATTTATATAAAAGTAATGTTGTGTTAATCATAATTTATCTTTTTTTAATAAATTGTGAACTTTTTGTGTAGAACATTGCTGGCTAATATTTCTTGGGTCTTTTTCTTGTTTTGATTTTTGTTGGTTTTTTTCTACAGGAGGAAAGATCAGGGAAATAGAGGGAGAGGAAAGGGTCTTACCGAGTGGATGAAAGGTTGATTTTGGAAGGTTCGTTTTGCGTAATGGGATGAGATTTATTGTGTCTAGAAATGTGGCTGGAAAACGCGTGAGTGGAACTTGAACTGGTAGTAATATTAATATCTCTTGGTTTTTTCGGGGTGGGTTGGTTTCTTTTAAATGATTGATGTGTGTGTTTTTCTCTAAAATGATTGAGCTTTGGTGGGAAAAGAGAAACTTGTTTTAAAATTTTGTAAAATTAAGATGAGACTTGGTCGCATCGTATATTAGTAACAATTCACTTTAAATCTGTATTCTGTTCACAAATTCTAACAACACGGCAGAATCAAACAAACAAATATACTAATACAGCGAGTGAACTGAAAACCAAGTGGATATTTAGTTTAAAACTGTAGGGAGTTCTTATCCAGTTGTAGGGTGAGGTTGGGAATTCAATTTTCATTGTGAGACAGTAACTTAGGCCATAATTTAACACGATACTGTTCCTTCTCTCTAGTTTTGCGGAGTTACTACTGGATTTTCTAATCATGTTGTCTCTAACTCTATCTTACGGTTTACTTCATAATAACTTAATAAGTAACAGTGATATTCAACTACGTATATTTAACAATTTTCAACTCTTTTTGTGATGTTGACTTTTCCTGATTAACAAAACAGGGAGGTTGAGCTGAAAACTTAATAATATTCTTTTCATCCAATGAACAGAGATGTCATAGCACTGACCTCCTAACCAATTGTAATCAAATAGTAATCTTTGGAAAATATTAATTATAATTATTCTTCTTAAATTATGGAGGTACTTATAAGGTGTACCCTAAATTTTAGCACAGAAACATTTTTAAATTTGGTTTGTTGGGTTGAATTGCCATCCTCATTTTGTGCATCACAGCATCAAGTACATGTACACCAAGGGTACATGACATGATGACAACATATACAAAAGCGTTTTTTTTTTTTTTTTCGGCGCAGATTTGCTATAAGGCTGATTCCAGTGAAACCCATAAGCAAGTTTGGCTAATTTTATTGAAGCACATGCACTCTAGGATATACGTTAGATACAATTGCCCGGGTAAACAACTAACAAATATCGAAGAAAAATATCAAATCACTTGGATTTCTATATTCAAAAATGGCGGTCAATGTACATCATTTGGAAATAAATTTACTTTTCTTTTTTTCCACTGCTCTTATTATTCCAAAAATTAAAAAAGAATTTAATTTCGTGCCTACCTTCACTAGCTTTTTCATAAATCCTACTGTTATGAAAAATACATCGAAACACTATGATTTACACGCCAAAGTTACAATACCAAAATAAATTGGCTAAAAATTCAAGCTGATTGGAGCACACTAAGAAAATATGGATACCCCCGGCATATTCCGGACAACTGTCTTGTTCCCTCCTTACTTCCTGGACTATCAGAGGACAGAAGATTCCATTGCAAAACATAGTTTGACAAATCATGTATCCCAGCAGAGAATACACAAATCTGAAGAGGAATTTCAGTTGTGGACATAGGTTCAAGTTGGATCCTGGTAGAGCTAGTCCCTGACCAAATGAATGGGGCAACACTTTCCAGTGACAATGACTTTCCAACTCGGGCTCCAGGGACATCAGATGTGACTTTAATGTCATTCACAACTGAAGCATCATATTCATGCCATCCTGCTTGGTTTCCAGAAGGGGATGTAGTTGGAACTGCAGTTCCTTCGCCTAGATGGCCACTAGTATTGATGGAATCAAACGTGTTAATGCGAACAGATGCAATGGCATCTGATGAGTTGTAAATAATCATCTTAAAATTAATTTCACAAAGGGAAGCAGAGAAGTCATGATATAGTGTCTGAGGCCCATCCACTAGCCACGATATTGGGCTTCTGCTTGAAGTGCTGTATAATAGAGGGGGGAAAAGTCGTTATAAAAAACAAAACAAAAGGAAGAGGAAATGATAGTGAAAAGAGAACGAGAAATAGTATCAATTTCAAATTCATATTCATATTTAAATCCTGTATTTTAGAATGGAACTTGCCTGCAGTGACAAGCATGATGAGAAAAAATATGAGGTGGATCAGAAACCCCAGAAGTGATGTTTTTCTTCAGTGGCCGAGAGATCAATATGAAGTCAACCGTGTTTGGGTCTCCCTGATCCATGCAAGAATAAAATGTTTATTGAAACAGTGTAGCAATAAACCGTCAAAGAAAAGAGTGCAACCTTCTAAACTTGGATCAATATGCTAACCAATTTGCCTGCTCTCCTTTATGAGGAGAACCAGTGTTCAAATCCTCCCTCCCCTAGTGTTGTAACTATCAAATTATCAACCCCCACCCAAACAAAAAGACAGAGAACAAGCAGAAACCCCAGAATGAAATGAATTGCCCTCTCCTTCAAACATCCAAGATAATTTCCCTTTCTGCCATCTTTGCACACAAATTGCACGTGCACCGTTGCTAGGACAAATATAATGCCAACCAAGATATAAAAGGTCTATACTTCCATTAATGTATGATATAACCCAGTGTACCAATCATTAAAAATAACAAACTGCAAATGAATTACAGTGCTAGCAGCATAAATGATGCCAAACAATGACAATCTCAACGAGAATATGTTGCACTTGACATTAAAAATAAGAAATTGTATAGCAAGAAAAGCACAGACCTGATGTGACATTTCCTGATGCAATCTTTCATAATGGTGGAAATCAGCCAGAGGTGAGCTAGAAATATCAAAAAGTGGTTCATTACTATCCTCAGTACACAATCCTACATCACTTCCAAGGACTGGGGAAAGTGTAGATATCTTGTCTTCAGAAGTTAATGACTTCCTGCAACTCTGGTGCCAAAAGATAATTAAATTAGCAATAATGAAAAGTGAAAAACAGTATTGTAAGCAAAGAACACGCAAGTGGATATACTAAAACCAATTTAAGATTGTAAGCATATCAAGTATCACCAACAAACTTATGCATGAAAAAGAAAATCTGCAAAATGACAAGAAAGAGGCAACGCATGAAGCCTAAAACCAGGAAGCTTAAGCATCACATGATATGAGGTCTGAAATATCAACATATGTCTCATACAACAGCATAAGTTATTAGAAATAACAAAATCCAAATCATGTCCTTCAGACCTTGTTAACTAAATTATAATTAGTGCAAGATCAATTACAGAATTAATTAAAAAAATTGTATTGTATGAGATAAATAGATGAGTAAAACAAAATGCTTCTCCACTCCACCCCCAACAATATATATATATATATATACAGAAATCATTCTGCAAGAAAATGAAGTGAAAAGTGCAGCTCTTCTACCAACCTTAAGCATGAAGAAACAAGACAATGCTTGACCAGCCATTAAAGATTGTGAAGGGAATATTTTATCAACAGGCTGAAGAATTGAGACTTCCCACTGGCGTCCAACAGATGATAACTGATGAACCTGGAAACTCTCAGAGCTAGTCTTGTTGACAACATCCATGCGCACAAGGAACTCTTGCAATCTTGATGGACAAGGACTAATTTGGAATGACAAGTCCAATGATGGTAATACCTGTAAATGATGAATTTAATGAATTAACATTTATTAGCTTTATAGACAGTAAATACATTATAATATATATGTAAATAATAAAATTTTGGTAAAAAGTACACAGGTTGTACAACATAGGTAAAATTTAATTTCTACAATTCAATAACTCAAGAACACCCACCCCCCCCACCCCCCCCCCCCCTCCCAAAAAAAAGGAAGGAATAGGAGACACTCCCAAAGGCAGCTCTCTAGTCTATGAAGCCTTGATGTCAACATGGGACACGGATACAGCGATACAGAAATTTTTTTAAAACAAAAAAGGAAACGATACAGTGGACATACATCAATTAATTAATTCATCGATTTATTTTTGTACATATGTATAATATTTTATATCAATTTTTAATTTAAAATACATATATTATAAGGTTTTTTTACAAAAAATAAAAATAAACAGCTATATACTCTTTATATTTATATTTAACAAAATCTGCTTCCTTGAATTTATTTCGACCAAATGGTAATGGACCTATAACCCACATTTTTATTGATCTCACTCATTAGGTTATTATTGATGGTTCATGTTAATATTGGTGGCCCCACACAAATCTGATCCACTATAAGTAACACACCACTCAACCCCAGCGAGCAAATTTCATTCAAAGCCTAGAACATTTAAGTTATTCAACATCCCTTCAACAAATCTGAAAAAATCACATTTTACTGATTAATGCATAGCACCCCCATACTCCAACAAACAACGCCCTCAAAACCCTAGCCAACTACAATGCCACCACCAACACCAACCCAACCCCTCCTAGATGATGGACGTGTTTGTCTGAGTTGTCATAGGTGAGATTGGCACAGTGAATTCACTCACCCCAAAGATCAGCCTTCTCTCTCTCTCTCTCTCTCTAAATGGGAAATTTGTCCTGCCAGTCCATTTCTTGCCCATATCCCATCTGTGTCCCAATCTTATCCAATTTCAAAATGATGTTTTTAATTCATTGACACACATCGGACATGTGTCTGGTCATGTCTGAGCTGCTGTATCCATGTCAGACACTGATACGCAGGAGGTTTTGCCGTATCCATGCTTACTAGTATTCAGTCATACAATGATCTCAGAAATATAGATTTCAAATCTATTAAATAAAGCTCAACCCATAGAAAATCTTATTCCTCCTCCCTCTCCAAATAGGCCGTAGTAGACAGAGCAGTACAACATCCGATATAATACATTAATACTGCTACTATGTCGCCCAAACTTCCCTTTTAAACTCAAAAACAAATCAATGAGCTTTAAAAGCAGTATCCAATGAACCCCAAATACAGAGAAAACCAATGGCCACAACTCTTTCATAAAGGAGCAATGAAGTGATGAATGATCAACTGACTAGCCACTCAGTTTGCATTGGCAGCACCAGTCCACGCCAAAACAAAACTTCTTTATACATAATAGATATGAAGATGGTGCTAATCTAAGAGACCAACGCAACAACTAAGATCCTCACAAGGAAAAAAATTTCAGAACTAAGAAAGAACCTCAATAAATAATTTGGCACAACAGAAAACTGTAACTCAAAGTTACCTAGGGAACTCAGTAATTATAAGCACCGAAGTTTAAATCCTACTTCAAGCTAGCCCTGCTGACAAATACACTACAAAGCAAGGAAAGCAAATCAAGCCAACACATTCCATCTGTCAGATTCAAACAAACACACCTGCAAATTATAATGCATACGTAGGGTCCGGTATCTCATGACGCTTGATATATCTCCCACCTCATAGTATATAGTCATGTACAAGTTAATGTCTCCAGGAACGGCAGCCCTAAGCCAAACAGGCCACAATAAGGGTGTTTCCCCTTGAATTAGAGTGTCCTGAAAGACAGACAATTGTGATCCATAAGACGAGTTGCCTATAAATATGTAGCCTATTAGGCTATTACCAATGCAATGCAAATGGCCAAAGACAATGCGTAATGGCAACATTCATCACTGACCTCAGGAAACAGAAACACGGTCTCAGACAAGTTATTGGAACTAGCACCTACACAACTTTGCTCAGAATTTGTCTTCCTTTCTAGGCAAGCTGGAAACTGTGTGTTCAAATTTTCTTGATTCCCAATGTTCAGAAATCTAGGATGGCTAACCTTCACTTTCAGTTTCTGCCAAAAGATAAAATGATTAAGCACAATATACACACATCAAAGTATACAGCTGCATAAATTAGCACCAGCCTGAGACATAGGGAAGCTTAAGCACATCCGCTGTTCAAAGAAATGGATACACTTGTGGCCAAAACAAGCTTATGCAACAGTATAGATAACAATAGAATACCAATGCACAAATCAATGGCTACAATAAGGCCAACAAAATATATTTCCTCAAAAAACTCAAGTTATGGTTCAACGATTAGAACTACTATATATGAGGACAGTTGAATTGCACTTATTATACCTTCACAGCAAATTCTGATGGGTTCCTCAACTCCAAAACAAGACGCCGTAAATCTCCTACATATGCCTTTTCAGGTAGAGAATGAATGAAACCCTCAAGCTTGGGTAGACTCTGGAAAACAAAGAAAATAGAGAAACGATTAAAAGTTCCACATTAGTCTAGATTGCGAATACTGGAAAAGAGAGAGAGAAGGGCAAAGGGCGGGTTGGGGTAGAGCATGCACCTTGATCACTATAAACTTCAGGTTATCACTGGGAGAATGCTTAGATTTCCTTCTTCCCTTTGTAAGTTTTTTCTTCATATGATTAGACTCAAGGTTGTGAAAACCAATTACTGAACTTGACAATTTCCACCTAACACCAATAATTTGTAGGGCACCTTCAACTTTGGGAGTAACGGTTAGTTGCACCTGAGAAGATAAGAGACAGGACATTTTGTTCAAACAAGAACCTGTAAACAGATAACTTGTTTCAATTCCCAATATGTTTTGAGCAGTTCTTTTTTCCCCCAAAAAAATGTAAGATTCCTAACCTATTCCCAAATCCCAATCATTAGGCTGTGTGTGAAGTGTGAACCACTCCTTACTTCAAGTGAAGCTGGTAACTTTTGCTATAGCCAAAGCTTTTAAAGATTATTTTTACTGGTTTTAACAGAGCTGCAAAGCCAGCTGTAAAGGTCAATATTTGGTTGACTTCTTCATATTCATCTGCTTTGGTTTAGGATTATCTTGAAGTTCTAGTGTAATTGCTCAAATGGTAAAGCCCAGTGAATTATATGATTCATCAGTTCTGTTGTCTACCAAATTCTGCAATTATTGTACTATTAAAGGGCAAGTGCCACGTCAATCTAGCAGTAGAGTAAAATTTAAGGTAAGATTAACATACAAACAAGCTAGAAACCTGTACAGGAAAAATAAAATAAAATACTAATCATATTTTGTTGTCTTCAACATATGAATTTAGAAATAAGACAACCTCCATATAAACTACTGAGCACCACTAACTGCAATAAGATTTAGGAAATTTGAGTAATGAAAAACTTATCCCAAAAATGAATAAATAATAAAATAAAAATAAAAAATCTAGTAATAAAATCACAAGGGGCCCACTGCATAGTACAATGGAAAATGTCTTGAGCTGCTATGCAGAATTGCATGTTTTCAATTCTTGAGAGTGGACCCTTCAAGCAACACTGATTAGTAAAGTATTTTTAAACTCCTCTCCCAGGACCCCACTCTGGTGGGACCAACACTGGGCAATGAATTTCTACAGTAGAATATTTACAATAAATAAAACAACTCAACAGAAAATAGATTTTCATGCATGTATTCAATTGTTCCCCTGGACCACTCACCACAGTTGTTTCACCCCCTCCTAACGAAAATTCAACCTCAGATAAGGTAAATGAAACATTGTCAGAGCTCATATCCCTGAAATAATCAAGCAAAGAGCCAGCTTAGCAGTTGCAAACACAATGAGGTGTGAGGAAAACACCACTGATATATGCTAATCTTATTTTAATAAAAACCAAAAGGAAAAAAAAAAAAAAAAAAAAAACTGAAGAGAGAACATGCAAATAATTCAGAGACATACCTATTGGTGATCAAATTTTTGAAGTCATCATCATTCTGAAGCTCCACAGTTGAGCTACTTGCATCTGCACCAACAATGACAAAACTATTACCCTTTCTGACAAATAATTATACTTTGGAGAACACAAAAACATTAAGAATTTATATGTAAATAAAACTGATGGTAACCAACCAGATTTCATATCATCGGATCCTGCAGAAAGCTCACATATCAGGGAAACTCTGGAGATGGAAATAGGGATCTGCAGTGGGTTTTTAAATTCGATATCCACCTTTACTGCTTCTGCAAATGGATGAGCATCAAAACATCAAAAACCATATGTCAATGCCATCGAATAAAGTACAACTCTTGCACCTTTTTGTTCCATACTAATTAACTTTTACAAAGACCACTATTTGTAGTTTTGAGTAATAGGATATTCAAACTGGACTTGTACTCCTAGAAAACTCTTTCATGCACTAAAGGATTTCATTTGCCCCTTTTCCCTGCTTGGGATTACCCATCACAGATATCTACTTCCCAAAAGCAATGCACACAATAAGATAATTTTCCTAAATTACCCTTATTCTGAGTGGAATAGAATGAGAACATAAATAAGAAGTTGTAAGCAAGGAAAGTGTATACTTTTTATTTGACGTAAAAGCAGTAATTGATGTTCCCCTGAAATGTTAGATTTACAAAGATAGACAAACAAAATGGATGGAGTATATGTATACCATGTTTTGTGGCCCCTCTCTACACCTGATCTATATGGCCCAAGGGTAGAAAATTGTACTTCAATGTTGCATTAGAGTAATTAAAAAGTAATATGATACAACATTATTTAATAATGCAAGAATTCTGTCAACTTCATACCTCCTGCCACACAAACATTTGATTCTCTGTACTTTTTTGAGATAAGCTTTGATTGTAACTCCAACCAGTTAGTCCTGGCATTAGACGATGAAGGAGTAATGTCCTCCTCTAAAGATTGCCACAAACTTTCTCTAACAGTAGCCTGGAATGTAAAAAGTCAACAATGACATCAACTACCAGCCCTCCATCAACTAAAGCCTAACCACTTTAAAACAGTCAAATTTAAGCAAAATCAGTGGACCAAAAATTAAGACTTCTTGTAAGTACTCGGAAATTTAAGTTTTTTTTTTATTGATTCTGAGGAGGATCAATTAAAAAAAAAAAAATCAAATAACGATGATTCTATAGGTATCAAGTACTGTAGCAAAAAAATTGATTCAAGACATATTACTTCAGTAATGGTCATTAGTACACTCCTCAATGGGTGTTTATAACTTTCATAACTAGTACAACACAGAAAAACCACTTGGTTTGACTTATTTCTCAATAAATTTATAATTGATAACTCTATAAACAACAAAATTCCATAAGGAAAGAACATCATATTATCATTCATGACCTTTTTTTGATGAATCATATCATCATTCATGGCCATCAATCAAAATTTTTTCTGTTGGTAATTACACACGCACCCAATGGGTCTTGATCCCACAACCATCAAAGCATACACCAACATATTACAATAGAATCATCCTCATCGTCTAACAAATTACCAAAAAACTAAATATAATGCTGCATGAGGGGGATAAGTAGTAGATTTAGTCATCACTATCACCCTGCCTCCTTGGGAAGGTGGGGGATCATTTTCCCATAACAATAAACTATGAATTTACATTTCAGAATAACAAGCAAATATAATTCAACTTACAGCAGTAGGTGACGCATAAGTTCGATGATCTTCAAAAACAACCTTAAGTGAAGAGATGTTGACCTGAGGCAACTGAAGTTTCAATACCTCATGTGTTTTCCCTGTTTTCTATATTAACCAAGAAAAAAAAAAAAAAAGTGAACTGTTAAAATTCAACAAAGCTCATACAAAGATCTTCAAAAAAATTGTTAATGCTCAAATAGCTGACAGTCAGTTTAATGAAAGGAATAAAATGCTAAACTTTAAAACTATTAAATAAATAAAATAAAATGCTTTTTCTTTATTTAAATTTTCTGATGAGCTAATACAATCATTGCATCCATATGGGTTAAACTTGCGACCTTACCTCCAAGTTTTATTCGGGGGGGGGGGGGGGGGAGACGTGGATGACATTCCATTGGTGCAAACAACATTGGCTTCTTTTCTTTCTTTTTTCGGCAAACAAGTAGAAAATAGTAGTAGATGTTTTAGCAAAGAAGGTTTTTCTTATTTCCAATCAGGATTTTAATAAAGAATTGGTTTTTCCTAGTTTTTTTTTTATAGGTAATAAAAGCTTCATTGAACTGAAAAAAACTCTCCCAAGTGCACAAAGTTTTTCCTAGTTTTGAGTTCCTACATAGAGACATTTACCAATCAAGATTTTCCTGTTTCCTATTTCTCAAGCTTCTCAAACCATTGAGAGGGATGCTGAAACCCAGTTGATTGAGGCAGGTTGCAAAATAAAGGCAAACTTTTGTCAGCTCTAAGAACCTTCTATTCTCTATATATGCCAATGAGCTTTAGCTCAAATGACACTATCCTCCATAAGAATAGGGTGGAAGCTGAGGTCGTAAGCTCAAGATCCAAAGGGTGTGTAACTTTACTAACAAAATAAAAAAGAGCAGAAAAAGAAAACATAAAGGATAATTACTAGAATAAAAATCACCTGAACAATTTGAAGAAATTCCCTCAGGAATAACTCCTGTGTGGTCTTGGATTGATGACTACAGGCCAGGACCTCCAACATATGTTTGACAGCCAGGTCGTACATCCCAAGAATAGCATACCACCTAAATCAAATGAGTTTAATAATGAACTTTTGCACATTGAAGATACCACAACTCATGAAACTATGACTGCACCAAGTCCATATAACTCACTGTCCAATACGGAAATGAACATTATCTTTGATATGGCCCCACATAGTTCCTTCAAAAACAGAAACAGCACTTCTATATGTGCGAATTGCATGTTTGATCTGGAGGACACAAGGTAAAAGAATTTTTCAAGGAGAGCCCACAGCAGGCAAGCTAACTACCATTTTTTATAACTTTGTAAGATAGGTACCTGATCACATTTTTTGTACTGATCACCAGAAAGAACAAGATGAAATCCAAACTTGCGTAACATAGGAGGTTTGGACAATAAATAGCAATAAGATGCTTGCTCGAGAAATACAGCCGAATGTAGAGGTTCCTAAGAAAAGAAAATTGTCAGGAACAGAAAATAAATTTCTCATTTAATTTTATTTCAAAGAAGTTGTGCATTACCTCACTACAAATACGAAAGTAAACAACAGCAGCCTCTTTATACTGATCTCTTGTCTTTAACATCTCTACCCACCAAAGACCACACCGCGTCGCATTTTGCTGACCTAATGACCCAATTTTCTGCATGAACATCAATTCAATGTCATTGAACATACATCAAGGCCCAAACAAGAAGAAAAAGAATTGTAAGAGCATATTGCTCAGTGAATTTGCGAATTAAACCACTTAGTTATAGAAAATTTTCACAAGGACATGTATATACAAAAGCACCCTCATATTGTAGTCAAACAAAAACTGTCTCCAGGTGTGATGCTATGTTAGCAACATAATTACATAACCATCCAAGCCGCCAATAAAAGTAGGCTTAAAACAGAATCAATCCAAGTTACCATACAGACCAAGTAATTACTAAAACATACAAGCTTGATTGATTACCTACTTTCAGGAGAGTCTAATTGAACACAAAATTATCATTTCCATTCAAATGCATCTCATCTAACTTGGGAGGAAACATAGGGAATAAGAAGTACGTTAAGCAATACAAAAGATCCCACAGCAAAAGGAAACAAACAAAAGACTTTTGAATGGGGTAGAGTGGGTTCTGGTAACAAAAATATATCTCATCTGGTATACATTCAACTCTATTTTCATGTTCTTAGACTTCTTCTCACATACAGACTTTTGGAGTGTCCCCCTCCAAGAATCAAGAAAAACTAAGAGGTATTTCATATTGAAGTGTTTACAAATGCCAATATTTTACTATATATTTCAATGACCATCAATATCTTGTTACTTTCCAAAAACACCATTGCATTATATAAATATTTATTATTATTATTATTGGCAAGTTACACAAGCACACAGTGGGTTTTGAACCCATAACATCACCTTCCACCCATTTTTATGGGAGAAGGAAGTCCCATTTGAGCTATAGCTCATTGGCCACTTGCAGTATATATCTCCATCCAAATTCATCCATGTTTTATGAAAATGATATCAATATAACCTAGTTGATTTGGATCTCCTTCAATTCAAATCCACAAATAAGGTCAAAAGAATCCTCTGATCTATCTCCTTTAGAGCATAGTTGGATAGAAAAAAATCTGTGGTGGAAGAGGAATACGAGGCATACAAAAAGGGATGATTTGGAATAAACACCAAAATCATGGAGCAATTCCAAATAAACTCAATTAACTCTATTATTCACCACGTTCAGATATAAAAGGAAACCAAGCAATTATTGTTATTCCCCAGTTCCAAGTAAGATAAAGCAAGAACAAACTAAACACACCAAATAAGTATTAAAAGCATTTTCCATGCAATACTCTGCTTCCTTTCTTGATTGATCCAACATGAAGAATGTAAGACCCATCATTTCCTGCAAGAAAAAGAGATAAATCAGTCTGTTGCATCCAAAGAGTCACTCAGAGTACCCTACAGAATGACCATTGAAATGAACAAAAGACACACCAATGATAAATCAAAGATTTGAAACTACCTGTATTCCAGCATAGCGTTTCCAGGCTTTATCAAGCTTGTAATCTGTGGAAATTAGACGATAATTTGATAACGCAAGTTCATAATCCCGCAACATGAAGGCATAGTCACCCAAAACTCTAATTTGAGATTCAATGGAGCTAAAGGTATACCTTCAACAGTGAATGTAAAAAATAAATTAGAACAACACAACAACAAAAATGAGAAGCAAGCAGAGACAGTTAACTAAAATATGTGTACAGCATACATAGGGCCATCAGGGGATTCTGCTGCATCTTCTTTCCCTTTTCTCCACCATAAATTTTTTATTTGGTTTCTAAAACCTTTCCTTGTGGTGGAAACCTAATTAGAATAGAATGTTACTCAAAGTAGATTAAGATGAAGAATAAACTTTAGAGGAATTGTACATTGGAAAATACAAGATTCTCATCACATATGATCTCAAGATGTGCTTGATATACAATACCTGTTGATTCAGCAAACGTATTTTTTGCTCCATGTAAGGAATGATGTGTTTAGATGATAAATCTTGCATGAGATCTTTTATCTGTTCACAGTTTGTACAAACAGATGCCAGAGTCAATCTTTCTGATGTATGCAAAAATAACCAATTTTAATAACTTTTTCAAACAATTCAGTATGATGATGACAAGTCATTTACCTCATTAGAGTCATCAATATTAAGAAAGCAACCAACACGCTGGCTAGGTGAAACATCAGATTTCTGTCACAGAAGTACATGAGACTATGGTTAATGTTACCAATTAATAAAATAATGAAAAAATAAAATAAAAACATTACCCATCAAAAGAATATATATAAAAATAAATAAATAAAAATTAAAAAAATAAAAAGATTTAACACCTGTTAAAAAAAGAGGTGAAGACAAAAAAAAATTTACATCCTTCAAGTAACTTACATAAGGAGCCCAAGGATTATCTTGATGTTCAACCTGCCCATCATGAGAAGAATTAATGCAAAGTAATTGACAGTCAGAGCCAAATGTACTCCTCATTTCCGTCAAAATCTTAGCTGCTCTGCAAAAATAAATAAAGCAAATAAGTAGCAAGATTTATTTAAAAAAGATATGTCATGCTACCAAAATTGTGCTGTTATTATTAAAAGCTAAACCAATGGCAATATCGGATGCAATTGACACAATAGAATGATTTAACAGTTTGAAACCCCAAGGGGTAGCACAATTGGCTGGCCACCACGTCTTATGTCTTATGAAGCAGAGGTCACTAGTTCAAATCTCTCTTCTCCCTCCCTTTCTTTTTTTATGAGGAACCTCACTAAGGCAGGGCCTTTCAGGCCCACCTTTGGGTAGTAAATCCCGAATACATGACCCCACCCGCTAGAATCGTATATCAGGTAATCTGAGAAAAGCTTCTAGTGGGGATTGGGCCTAGGATGTCTGAGTCTACAGCTCAACCCCAGATACACGACCCCACCCAACCCTTGGGCCAAACTTACTTACAACAACAACAATCAAGCCTTAGTCTGAAAATTTTTGGGGTACACTGTGGATCCTCAACAAACTACACATGTATTCTTTTTCGCCAATCTATTTTATCTGAAGTTATACTCTCTGTTATCTTCTTAATTAAAATGTCTTTTTTTACTACTTCTATTAATGTTATTTTTTATCTTCCTCTACCTTCTTTCGTTCCCTCAACTTGAATCAACTCATTCTTTCTTATTGGTACATTAATCTCTCTTCTTTGAACATGGTCAAACCATCTCAAGCGACTCTCCTTCATTTTTTCATCAATAGAAGCCACTCCTATATTTAAGCAAATTTCCTCATTTCGAATCTTGTCTTTCCTTGTAGTTCCACTTATCCATCTTAACATACTCATTTCAACTACACCCATTTTATGAAATATGTTCCTTCTAAACAGCCTAACATTCAGTACCATAGAGCATAGTTGGTCTTATTGCAGTCCTATAAAACTTTCCCTTTAACTTAATAGATACTCTACGATCAAACCTTCTCCACTTCACCCACCCTACTCTTATTTTATGATTCACGACCCTATTGAAAGCTCTCGCTCATTGGCCAAACTTACTTAATTTGAACTAGCATAAAAATCTGTAATACAACATCCACCTAAAATTAGGTATTCTCAAAACAACATTGATTTAAAATAAGTCATTATGTAGGTTTAATCTTAGTAAGACAGAGAAATTTAGCTTCCTATCAAAATCCACAAAAAAATAGATGAATAAGTGTCTCAGACTCTCAGTGAACCATCCTCATAAAGTAGGCTTAGAAAAATATCTCAGTTAGAGTGAATTATTCAATTCCCTAATTCGGCTCTATTTTAACATGGTGATGCATGAGTGTCCAAAACATAAATTACTAGCTACACAGAATTCAGCTTTTTGGTTTGGAAGTTCACCTCATTTCAGATCATGTGATCCAGAACATAAAACACTAGTTTATTTGGGATTCTGTCACCTGAATTACTAAGTTCTCCATAAGAAGTATAAGATATTATGTGCTTTCCATATTTTAACTGTATATAGCACTAGTATAATGTCACACATCATCATATAATAGTTTCTAACATAACAAGAAAGGACAGAACCAGTATACATCTCTGCTCGACTGTCATCTTGATTATCATGCACCAATAGATAATGCTTCAAAATTTTTGGGTCCATCGCACCATCATTAAGAAGAGAAGGCAATTTGTTTGTGTTAAATAGGTCAACAAATCTGTTAATAGGCTGTTCATCCTTCGAGGATACAACCAAAAGGCCTGCAAAATAAATTTGAACAAAAATCTGTCATCCCAATAACAGAAAGGAACAAAACAGTTGAGCCTAATAAGTAGATAGGAGAAAAGGGAACAAAGGGTTCTGACAAGTTTAAATGACTTACATGCCACAGGATGGTCAAAAGCTTCATGTTCTGAAAAAGACATAGTACGTACAAGCTCTTTATTGAAAAACTGAAACCATGCGGGTTGAATTTCAGATTCAGAGCCTGCACAGGAAAGTCATCATTTATAAAGCTAACACAATAAGACATTCATAAAAACTGCAATCCTGAAAATTATGACAGTTCCTCCAAATATTAATTATAAGAGTAAAATACTATAATTTAATTATTGATTAAAGAGACAATAACCTGCAATGAATACTTTTCAACAACGACAAAAAGAAACGAGGCATAAGACAGCTGCTAAAAGCCTAAAACCCAAATGCCCAAAAGAAATCAGCCACAGTAAAATTGCAGTGCAGGAGCTTAAAACATGATTATGTCCATTCACATAATTCTTCTAATCAGAAGCAAACCAGGAATTCTAAAAAGTGGATATTACTTACTCGCAAGTAGATTACTAATTTGGGGCGGGTCCAAACACGTGTCATCTTTCTCCCCAGCCTGGGTAATAACATGTTTCAGTCGCTCTTTTGCTACCTAGTTGTACAATACACAATTTTAAACAGAGACCATTCCAAATACCAATAAGAAGGATATCACATTTGTACAATTAAAGACAAAAAAAAAATGCAACTAATATTGCAAGACCAACATCCACCTAAACTAGAACATGATACTTCCATGATCTCCCTGCGTGCCTTCCATGGTTGCACATGAAAGAAAAAAAATCAAACCCCATCATTGCCAACTAGCATACAATAAGTTTTGATCCGGGGTTTTTTTCAAGTGCAGCTCATTTTTGTTTTTGGATAAGTAATACATATCCATTACAGGAAAAAATAAATAAATAAACGCAAAAGGGCACAACCCTAGTACATGGGAAGTACACAAAGGATAAGCCCAAGCAAAAATAAAAAATAAATATACAATCAAGGGTAAACCTTAGGTACAGTTCTTTAGGTTAGGTACATTAGGTTCGCCAATTGAATTCAAACACATGGTTGCATTAACCAATGAAACACAAACAATGTTATCTTTTCCAATAATATTTAAATTCAATGTATTTGAATTCAACTAAGAACCTAATGTATTTGACCTAAGGAATTGTATCTAAGTTTTACCCTACAATAAAATAACGAAAACTCATAGTATCTAGGAACTCTAGAAAGTTCACAGCAGATAAAGCATGAGAGGTTGAAGCCCATTCATATAAGATCTTCAAAAATAAGAATTTCAACTTCACCATGTGCAACTCTTTCTCCTCAAAGCAACGAGCAATTCTTTCTCTCCAAATGGACCACCTTAAACACAAAGGAACAGCTTTCCAGATCTCCCCATTGCTTCTCTTTCCAAAATGTCACTTCCAGCATGATAACTCCAACACTGAATCAGGCACTACCTAGGAGACACCAAACAAGCAGAAAACCATAGGCCACAATTCCTGAGCCACCACACGATGTTGAAAATTATTAGCCACACTCTCTCCACGGCTTTTACACATAACACACCAATCCATAATAATTATCCCTCGCTTCCTTAGATTATCTATAGTCAAAAGACTTTCCTAATGACACAAACCTCGAAAAGAAAGCCATCCTTGGCAGCGCACAAACCTCAAAAAGAAAGCCAACAAATGAAAAGGAATCCCTCCTCCTCTCGATGCCAATTAGCTTGTCACTTGGAAGCCTTGATTTTTCCAAGGAATCCATTTGTAGTGTAAATGTCATCCAATAATTGAGCAGTCGAATGTGGAGGTTAAATCGATTTTACTGTGTTCCTTGTTCGAGTGGGTGACTGCTGCATGTGGCCATGTCTTTTCCTCATTTGAGGAGTTCTAAGATTTCTGCAGTTATTTCTTGGTAAAAGTATTGTTTTCGTCCCAAACTTTGCATAAAGTTCAGTTTTCGTCCCTGAATTTTGAAAAATTCGTTTTTTGTCCCTAAACTTTGAAAAAATTCTTTTTAAAATGACGAAACTCATGTGTAAAACCGAACTTCATGCAAAATTTAGGAACGAAAACAATACTTTTTTCCTTTTTTCTTTAATGAAATTTTCTTTGTTACCAATCAAAAAAATAAATTTGAGCCATAGATTCTAATTCTCAATCATACACCGCTCAAATGAATAAAGGATTCCAATAAAACCAACCATTCTGTACTCTAGATAATCCGCCACCTTATCATCTTTGTCCCTAGCAATTAGGAAAATACTATCTCTCCGTAAGAGAGTCGCCTCACCATTCCACATATCATGCCAAAAGTGAATTTTAAGAACCATTTCCAATAGCATAACTGACTAATCTTCTTCTACCCTTCATGTTTCCCCTCCCTACTCTTTTAATAGCACAAATGCTCATAACTTTCGAATTCAACGCTTTGCGAGCAATCTGTGATGACGATTCTTTAAAGCAATTAACCTATATTGACCAATTATTTTCGTCCTAATAAAGACAAAAAGCTCTATTAAGCTCAGTCTACTATGTTTAGGATTTTGAACTTACATTTCCTACATCTTCTTAGCAATTAAATCTCACATTTCCAACAATTACCTCCAAATTCGGCTGCCGAATATCCGAGGCGTAAAACAACCGCAACTTGAACTTCTGAAGCCTGTAAGATTGATCACTCGCTGTCCGTACAGGTACTGCAACAAATGGAAAAACGATCCAAATTTACACGCGCATCTATCAAACCCTAACACATACATTTCTCGGTGTGTGTAAAGAGTGGGAGAGAAAGAGAGAAAGTGAGGTTACCGTCGATGTTGTTGAATGAGCAAAATGGGCTGAGCATCTGAACGAAGGAGAGGGAGTTCTTGAGGCAAGCTTCTTCGACGAGAGGGGTGGAGAGGACCATGACAACCGGAGTGATCTCGTCCAATAGCATTCTGCCAAGTGGCGTGTTCGCCGGATCCATTGTCTTGCGCCTCTCCGTGAGCTTGTGCTGGTGCCAAGGACGCACTGGGGTCACCCGCTGGGTTTATATGACTTTCTCTCCGCCTCTTTTGGTTTTGCTCAGGATTTTGGCTGTGTGCTCTCAGATCTCTCTCTTTGGCGTCAAACTGAGAGCGAGAGCTCGTTGTAAATGTAAAATCACCTTCCCTTTCTTTCCTTTTTTTTTTTTTTTTTTTTTTAATTACATAATTACCAAAAAATTTATTTTTTTATGTCATTTACCATTTTTTTTTTTTTTTAATTCAATGAAATCGCTTATTCATATTGAAAAAAATATATTTGAAATTTTAATCATATAACTTTTAAAATTTCAAATATATTTTTTATTATATATATATATATATGATAAAAATTCTAATCTAAACTCACAAACACACGTATATTTTGAAGATCCCGGAAATCGAAACCACACTTTATAGAGGGGTTAGATTTTTTGGAAAAAGGGATTATCACTAGACCGAATACCCAAGTGGCAAATAAATTTCAATTTGTGTCCTCCGTTCATTTCTTTCCTTTTTCTTTTATTTTTCCTATTTGTTATCATGGATATACACATCTTAGTATCTTACCTTAGTCTTGGACTTTGCTAAAGATAAATTGTAAAGGATAAAATTTAGATATAGTTCTTTATGTTAACTACTTTAGGTTCCTTAATTGAATTCAAACATATAATTGCATTAAATTTAATTATCCTTGAAAAAGAAAAACATTATTTTTTTTTCATTAGATAATACAAGCATATGTTTGAATTCAATTGTAAAACCTAATATACCTAATATAAGTAAATATACCTAAGTTCTACCCAATTGTAAATTAGTCAAGATCAAACAATTTTTTTTTCATAAACAAGCTCATATGGACTTAAACAGGCACATCTTTGGTGTGTTATTTTATATTTTTTATAACTTAGAAAATCTTATTAAATAAAAGTATTTTGAACTCACATGTATGTAGTAAAACTTACGAGCAATTAACCTCACCCCACCATTATGTTTTACTAGGTATTCAAGATAGTCACTTACTCACTTCTAATGGGTTAAACACTTTATGCTCAGGCCATGAGCAACATCTTTGACCAATTATTCTTAGACTCGTTTTCATTTTGATCATGAAGTTCAAAAAATGGACATGTCAATAAGAGGTGTATGCGAGAAGAGTTGTGGAAAGGCATGTGTTTGGTTTTGCATTTGCGTTGTGAGTTATGTAAGGTATATGTTTTTTTTTTTTTTTTGCTAAAACAGTTATGTAAGGTATATGTGACTTATAAAAAGCTCAAGCATACATTTTTTTTTCCTATAAACAAGCTCATAAGAGTAAGGTTTAAAGATAGTGAAATATGAGTTTAAACTAAATATAAGATCACTCAAATCATTAAGTTTTAGCTGACTTATAACTAAAACTCTTACTTTTTACTACTGTAGCTAATACACTATTCACATACAAACCATCTTTAATTTATACATTTCATATAAAATATATATTATTGTACATTTTTATTATTATTATTTTCTATCTCCCACGGTCTTATGTAGTATACTTTCTACTATTCAACTTACTTCTCTTCATGCTCCTTCTCTCTTTCTTTTTATCTCCTACCCCATTACTCAACTGTTCCCTACCGTCGACAAGTTTGCTAACAAAAAAGCCTATCTGAATAATACATGATATGTAAGTATGATACATTAATCATTCGTTTGGGAGTAGAGAAATGAGTGAAAATGAATAGAATGCAAATAATTTTTATAGAATATACTTTTCATTCTCTTATTTTGAGAGTTTAACCAATAGAAAAATGGAAGAAAACACTCATTCATCTCAGTTCCTTAAAAACCTTAAATTTTCATTCCTCAAAAAATTGAGAAGAGTTGTCGGGAACACTCATTCTATTATTTTTCATTATATATATTCATTCTATTCATTTCCATCATTTTATGATTTATTCATTCAATTCTATTATAAACTCTCAAACACCTAAAAAAAAGTAGTAAAAATTTTTAATTTTTTTTTGTTATTCGAACTCCAATCACACTTATCCTTGTGACTAAACATATATGAACACTTGGCACTTGACAGGGTGCACCACACCATCAACACAAAGTACTCCCATACGAACACATAGAGGCTTACAGCTCCGCATTCCCACACTGCGGTCCGTGTGGATATATAAATGTCTCTGCGCTCATTCAGCGCCAACTACAGTTGCTACCACTACTACTACTACTACAATTTCCTCTCTAAACACATTTCCTTCGCTCAGCGAGTCTCTACTTGTAAGCTTCGGATCTCAGCTCGCGCCATGTCTCACCGGCCCAACTTCCAAGGCGGTCGTCGCGGAGGCCCCAACTCCAGAGGACGCGGTGGAGCCCGCCGTGGTGGCGGAGGCGGTGGAGGAGGTCGCGGAGGAGGACGCGGCGAGCAGCGGTGGTGGGACCCCGTCTGGCGAGCCGAGCGCCTGAGACAGAATCAGGCCGAGGTATAAGCCTTATTGAATAATAACGTTAACATGTAATTTATTAATTAGGGTTTATTTTCTGAAATAAGTGAAATTAACAGTAGCTGAAGTAGATTTGATGCTCTGATTGTTACCACTTGTTTGGTTGCCGAGAAACTTGGAAAAGAAAAAGTTGCGTGAAAAGGCTTCAGTCGAGTCTAAATTCAAATTATTTATGTAAAAATGATGGAACCAGAACAAAGCATTTCGTGGAGATAATGTAATGGTAGTTATTTATTTAGAAATTGGTTTTTTCGTGCAGATGGAAGTTCTTGATGAGAATGAGTGGTGGGGTAAGATGGAGCAGATGAAAGGAGGAGGGGAACAGGAGATGATAATTAAGCGTAATTTCAGTCGTACAGACCAGCAGGCCTTATATGATATGGCTTATCAACTTGGGCTTTACTTGTAAGTGCCTAAATATACTTGGGATGAGAATGGTTTATGTGCATTGGTGAATTGTACATTGGGTGTTTAGGAAATGCTGTCTGACTGGCCGGCATCTAGCTTTGAAACGTATAGTGTGATTGAATGTGTGATCAGTGGATGGTTCACTTTGATGTTATTGTGAACTTTGGTATTAGGGTGGTTCACTCTTGTGTCATAGTGATGTAAAATCTGCTTTGGAAAAGACTTGGGTAAAGTTCCTTAGGTTAAATTTGTCTTGTGTCGATAAGTGGATGAAACCTACTCACCAAAATGATAATTAGATCAAAGATTGTACTTTAGTATTAAAGAGGTATTGTTTGGTAGATTAGATGTAGAAATGTGGAAAAGTTTAGGTAGAAATGATGATTCTAATTTATAATTTAGCAAACTTTATTAGGTTATGTGGTATGATCAAATTTTATGGGATGAAAACGTGAGTCTGGATCAAATATTAAAATTCATCTAACTGGTTTTTTTTTTTTTTGTTGGGTTTTCATATTCAATGAGACTTATGGGATGATGGGTCTTGATCTTTTATCTTGCCGTTAATTTGATAATTTTGTAAGCTTAACCTAACAAACTCGACTTAAGGAACCTAATGTAAGTCTTATCCAATCTACTTAGATGATTGTTTTTTTGCATCGGTAATTAGATTTGAAATGTCATACCCATTAAAAATTTCAAGGGTTTGGAATTCATGATTATGTTTTGTTTGTAATTTCTTTAATGTGCATTTATTTTTCTAATGAATTACTGATGAAAAAAATGTTTGTTGACATTTATAATTTATTTTTCAAGGCTTCATCTAACACTTTTCCTCTTGACTTTGTACTTGTGGAAAGAAAGCCATGCATATGATAAAGGGAAGACTCTTGTGGTCAGCAAAATTCCATTGCCAGATTACCGGGCAGATCTTGATGAGCGTCATGGGTCCACACAGAATGAGGTAATATTTATCTTTGCTGTATGCACACTATCTCTTTGTGTATTTGTTTGAAAGATCTTATGTTTTAAACCTTTTTGCAGATTCGAATGTCCACTGAAATTGAGAGGAGAGTTGGAAATCTTTTGAATAGTTCATCACAGGGGGCAGTAACCTCTCAAAATTCTTCTGTGGCACCCAGTCAGGGAGGCAAAGGCAAGCCATCGTCATCTGGTATTAATATAATAAAACCTGACTCCTTTTCGGAGATTGATTCTGCTAAGGAGAATCTTAGTCTTGAACTTAAACAGAGGCAGGAAAAAATGAAGGTACATATGCCAATTTGGTCCCGCTCTGACATTGACATTAGTTATTTCCATGCGCAACAATATTCAAACTACTCTAGTTATTTACTTGAATTTTTATGAGTATGTAAAAGTCCAGCATAATTTGTGTTGTGTATTGCCAACATGCAGGCAAGTAATTCTTTAAAGGCAATTCAGTCATTCAGGGAAAAGCTTCCTGCATTCAAAGTGAAATCTAAGTTTTTGAAAGCTGTTGCAGAAAACCAGGTCAGATTTTCTGTCTGTATCAAGTTGAAAATATTTATTGACCATAATTAAGTAAAGTCCTGGTGCGGTCTTCCTTAGGAGTTAATTCTAGTAATGTCTTCATACTTATGTCTGTGTGTGTGGAGAGAGAGGGAGGTGTTCTAAGATATTCTGTAGGTAGATTATTATGTATCAATATGATGCATGGTGTGTTTTAAGCTACAGATTCATGATATACCATGTGTTTCCTGATATTGCATGCATTCTGCATTTTAATTCTCTGCAATGTATCAGCATGAAATATTACGAGTCAATAATTCCACTGTGGACAGTTAATATTTTTGGTTAATACCTTAATTTTGGCCTATGATGTGTGTCCTTAAGATTTCTGTACAATATTCATTTATCTTTTCATAAGTTTGAAATTTTCATGCATGTTTGGGAAAATACATAGTGTATGCTAGGAAGCATGAAAGGAGAAGGAGAAGATTACAAATTAAGAATATTTTGTGAGTGGGGTGGCCAATGAGTTCTGTCGCAAATGGCACTCCATTTTATAACGAATAGGTGCAGGGTGAGGTCGTGGGTTCAAAACCCATTAGGTGTTTGTGTAACTTACCAATAAATAATTGGGTGAGGTGTTGAATAATATTAGCCATATGTTCTTTCATTTGAAATATAGGATGACAGGGCTATAATAGTTTTTTTTTTTTTTTTTTAATTTATTTTTATGTGACAGGGCTATCATAGTTGTTCTGCTTAATCTTATTTGATCACATGCAACAATTGAAATGGACTTATCAAGCATTTTTGCCTCTTTCTGTTGCTATCTTTTGTATTTTTTAACAAAAGGTCTTGAGAAATTTATTGATTCCTTAAATATTTGGGTGATAATCAATCCATAATTACTTAGTTTCAGTTTGCAGGTGTTTCTGGTAGCATTTGCATATTTCCACTGATTCATTTTAGTTTGGTTTGCAATGCAGGTATTGGTAGTGTCAGGGGAGACAGGTTGTGGCAAAACAACTCAACTCCCTCAATTTATTCTAGAAGATGAAATATCATGTTTGCGTGGTGCTGATTGCAGCATAATGTGCACTCAACCCCGCCGTATATCTGCCATTTCCGTTGCAGCTCGTATAGCTTCTGAGAGGGGGGAGAGTCTTGGTGAAACTGTTGGTTATCAGATCCGCCTGGAAGCAAAGCGCTCTGCCCAAACACGGTTGCTATTTTGTACCACAGGGGTGTTACTTCGACAATTGGTAAGATGATATTTCTCAACTGCTCCAATTGTCGTTTGAAGCTTGTAGTTTGGGTAGTCCTATCTAGGTTTTCTTTCTTTCTTTAACTTGTATTATCTATATTTTTCTTTTGAAAGAATTATTGTAATAATTGGTCTCATCTTGGGCATCAAGCCTTGAGAATAGCAAACTGCATGGTTTTCTATATCTTCACTGTTGAAACCTTACGTAGGTATTGTGTGCGATACAAATAGTGCTACATGTGTGAGTGGAGAACACAAAGTTTTATCCAAACAGAGCCATTGATTCTTATCTTCTAGGAAAATTTCATGTTGTTTGCTGTATTTGATGTTGGACTGCAGGTTCAGGACCCAAAGTTAGCTGGGGTGAGCCATCTGCTAGTGGATGAAATCCACGAAAGAGGCATGAATGAAGACTTTTTACTAATAATTCTGCGTGACCTTCTTCCTCGCCGTCCAGATTTACGTCTTATTCTAATGAGTGCTACCATTAATGCCGACTTGTTCTCCAAATACTTTGGAAATGCCCCAACTATACATATACCAGTAATTTTTTTAACCTTTTTAATCCTATACAATTGATTAATGAATGCATAGATTTTATTCACATCATTCTTCTTTGACAAAATGGCAGGGATTGACTTTCCCTGTGGCAGAGTTTTTCCTAGAGGACCTGCTGGAAAAAACTCGTTACAGTATAAAGTCAGAGTCTGACAACTTTGAGGGGAATTCAAGGAGAAGAAGGAGGCAACAAGATTCTAAGAAGGACCCTTTAACAGAATTATTTGAGGCATGCTTGCATTCTCTACATCTTTTATTTTCTGTTTTTGTGTGGTAAATTATTTAACAATGTGCTCTAGCCCAATGGCACTGCCTTTCCCTATAAGAATAGGATACAGGGTAAAGTCATGAGTTTAACAGTCTACTTATCAAACAATAAAATCACTGTCATATATTCTGCTCAGGTTATAAAGTACCATTGTTCTAATGCATTTAATGTCAATATTTTTCTCCAAATAGACTAGGTTGCAGTTCCTCTGTTATTTTTCTTTTTTCCTCATATCCCATCTTGGTGCAATATTAGGTACATTTGATGTGCACAATCATTAATTTATGAGCATGATATTCTTTAAGCCAATAGTGTGTGAATAGTACAGCAGATCATATCATGCCTGGTGTTTACTATTCATCATTTTCATTTCCATTTAAGGAACCCTTTAAAAGTGTTTATATGGTGTTGACACATGCAAAAGTGCATAACATTTAGAACTATGTTATGGAAAAGGGAAAATAGTGCTTATTTTGCATAAACCAAATATTAAAGCTCATGCTTATGTGCAAGGGCAAGTGAATTTGGTCATTTCAACAGGAACTTTGATTTGTTTCATGTTTCAGTCACGTAATCTGTCATAATTCTGCTCTAAATGAGATTTATGATAGATTTTGTTTAATGTCTTTGAGTTTAGCATCTGATTGCTTCATGGTTCTTGAACTGCAAGTCTGCAACAAATAGAGACACATTGGAAGTGTTAAGACTGTAACACTCCATGTCCTTGTCTATGTATCTTTCTTTAATAAAATTTATAGAAAAGAAAATTATATGGCATCTTGCATAAATCTGGACTTAAAGAAGACAAGGTAAGGCTTGGGGCTGCTAATTCTTTGGGCAACTGACTTTTTTACCCACTTTAGTTTTGGTCCTTCCAGGAAACTCTTAAAAACAAAAAAACTGTACTATTCACTATATGCTTAAATTCTAAAACTGCAAATGCACATATGACTACAAAGGGAGCAGTGCTTATACCATGCTGCCAACTATTATGTCTGTATTCTGCATACCATAAGGCTATTGATTTCATTTGTGCTTTTTGGTAACTTTTTCTTTTGTGTGCTCTGATGTGGATGGACACTGCAGCACTTGAAGTTTTTGCCCATTTTTCTTATTAACAAATTGGTCTACACATGCATATATAATGATGAAATTCATGAACTGTTGCTTTGCTAAGACATTTCATTGTAAATTGCAACTTTTGTTAATCTGTAATGCTTGATACACATTTCTAGTACTTATATGTACCCGTGATGCTGCTTTATGGGCATCCGAACAGTTCCAAATTGACTTTTCCCAATAAACATTTCTTGCAATTATATATAGAGTACCTCATGATACTATTTCAAAATGGGTCATTCAGGAATTTCTATTATGGATCAGGAATTTATACTTTCATTGCATATTGTACTTTTCTTTTTTGGCTGAAGTATTCCATATTGTACTTACTGCATTATTGCTGTTTATTTGCAGGATGCTGATATTGATTCTCACTACAAAAATTACAGTGTATCCACAAGAAAGTCTCTTGAAGCTTGGTCTGGTTCACAGCTTGATTTGGGTCTGGTATGCACTTGGAGTAATCTATTAACCAATGGAAAGGAACTTTCTTTATTGCCAGCTTGAATTTATCTTACTTTGAAAGAAACATATGTAGTGTCTCGGAATTTAGGCTGAGCATTTTCACGGATGTGTGTTTGCTCAACTATTCAAATGATAATGTTATAAGATAATACCTATATTCTGTGAGGAGTATAACGGGAAACTTAGAGTATACATTGGGGTAGGTATTATTGTCCTACTAAAAACATAATAGGTATTGCCCAGCCATTTGTCCTATTTCTTGTGTGGCACATGTTAGATGTAACTTCAATTTTTTTATTAGGTAATCACACACATATTGTGGGTCTTGAACTCATGATCTCATGCTCCACCTTACTCTTATAAAGGGAGGAGGTGACATTTAATAATACCAGCTTTGTTGTTGTTGTTTATAGTCATATCACTGGTCTTGCATTGTAGGTGGAGGCAACAATTGAATACGCCTGTCGCCATGAAGGTGATGGAGCTATTCTTGTATTCCTTACGGGCTGGGATGACATTTCTAAGCTACTTGAGAAAGTTAAAGCGAACAATTTCCTTGGAGATCCCAACAAGTTTCTAGTCCTTCCCCTACATGGTTCAATGCCTACCATCAATCAACGCGAGATATTTGATCGTCCTCCCCCTAACAAAAGGCAAGCATACTTCTTTTACTAATTTTATGTATTTAATATTCAGATCAACTTATCATTTTTGTTTTTTGGTTCTTGTCCTTTGTTATGGAAATATTATTGAGTATTTCTTTATTGTTATCACCACGGTAATGCATATTGAACTACATAGCTCAATTACGGTCATGTCACATTGCAAAGTTCTCTTAAATTAATAGCACCTAGCATGAAGTAATGGCACTGTAATCTGGTGCCTGACTTCATTGGCGTCTTTTCAATTCATTCAACTCCTCTGCTGGTGATCATAAATTTAAACAATTTTCTGCTTACTTGCAACCTCATATGATTGTCAAAGTGTGACAATGACCACCCTCTATGGAACCATTAGCTTTATAGTTTATAACCATAATTTCTCCCTGTATTTAAAAGTAGAATGTCATATGGAACAACATCAAGCTTCACAAATTTCAGTTGTCACAAACATCTTTAAACTGCTTGCAATTTTGTCCTATAAATTCTATATATACTTCATCCTATTGTAGGAAAATTGTGCTGGCAACGAACATTGCTGAGAGTAGTATCACCATAGATGATGTTGTGTATGTCATAGACTGTGGAAAGGCAAAGGAAACTAGTTATGATGCCCTGAACAAACTGGCTTGTCTATTACCATCGTGGATTTCTAAGGCTTCGGCACATCAGGTATGCAGTTAGCACCATGAAAGTCTAATAGCATATAGGAGGTTCCCTCTTTGTGAAACATGTTTCTCCAGCTTAGTTAGCCTAATTTTCCCGTTGCTTAATTGGAAGGCCCTTTCTCTTTCCTCCCTTTTTTGTCTCTATGTTCTGTTGATATATGGTGAATAATTTCAGAGACGAGGTCGTGCTGGTCGTGTGCAACCTGGAGTTTGTTATAGATTGTATCCAAAGATGATCCATGATGCAATGCTTCAGTATCAGTTACCTGAGATTCTTAGAACGCCTTTGCAAGAACTATGCCTGCATATCAAAAGTTTACAGCTTGGAACCATTGGATCATTTTTGGCAAAAGCACTTCAGCCACCAGATGCTCTTGCTGTTCAAAATGCAATTGAACTTCTTAAAACAATTGGGGCTCTAGATGATATGGAGGAGCTTACCCCACTTGGTATATAACATTGGATATAAGTTTCTGTATTGCATATGAGCTTTAGGATGTTGACTGTAATCAGAAAATTTTTGTGTAACAGGTCGCCATCTTTGTACTCTACCATTGGACCCAAATATTGGGAAGATGCTTCTTATGGGGTCCATCTTTCAATGCCTCAATCCTGCCTTAACAATTGCAGCTGCTCTTGCCCATCGTGACCCATTTGTCCTACCACTTAATAGGAAAGAGGAAGCTGATGCTGCAAAAAGATCATTTGCTGGTGATTCTTGCAGGTTGTTTATTAAGCTGAGCCACACTGGTCCTTTTTATGGCATTTGCAGAGTTTTTTGAGGTTGACTTTGATTTTGTTGCTGATTCCAAACTTCGCACACATTCTTTATGCAGTGATCACATAGCACTTCTTAAAGCTTTTGAAGGATGGAAGGATGCAAAACGAAGTGGAAAGGACAGAGCATTTTGTTGGGATAACTTTTTATCCTCAGTTACCTTGCAGATGATGGAGGATATGAGAATGCAATTTGTAGATCTATTATCAGGCATTGGCTTTGTAGACAAATCGAGGGGTGCTATTGTAAGCTCTTAAGATTTTCAATTTTTCTTTTTTGAAGTGAAGTATTCCTTCCCACTCCCCACCTTAAAAACTCTCTTTTTAACACCATTTCAATTCAAGAGATTTCTCATTGAGTTTGCTACTCTCTTTCCTTTGCAATTTCACCATTTGAATAATTGTATTATATATCTATCCAAAGAAGAAGGATTTGAAAGATTTTACTATTTGTGATATATGTGTGTAGGCTTACAACCAATACAGCCATGATTTGGAGATGGTCTCTGCAATCCTTTGTGCTGGACTCTACCCAAATGTAGTGCAGTGCAAAAGAAGAGGAAAGCGAACAGCATTCTACACTAAAGAAGTTGGGAAAGTTGACATTCATCCTGCATCTGTCAATGCAGGAGTTCATCTCTTCCCTCTACCTTACATGGTTTATAGTGAAAAGGTCAAAACAACCAGTATCTACGTCCGAGATTCTACAAATATATCAGATTATGCTCTACTTCTATTTGGCGGTAATCTCATCCCTAACAGAACTGGGGGGGGCATTGAGATGCTTGGTGGTTACCTTCATTTCTCTGCATCGAAGAGTGTTTTAGAGTTAATACAGGTAATGTCTCCCAAAAATTTATTTATTTATTGAATTTTATGACTCCTTAGATGATGTTTTCCTTTCTTTCTTTGCTACTTTGATTAAAGTGTTGTAATGTTTTTTTTTTGGCAGAAATTGCGTGGGGAACTTGATAAACTTCTAAATAGGAAAATTGAGGAACCGAGTTTGGACATTTCTATGGAGGGAAAGGGAGTGGTTGCCGCTGCTGTTGAGTTACTGCACAGTCAAGCTATACATTACTAAATTCTGTACTTTTTCTAAAACTAACACTGTTCAATAGGCATACCCCCCCTTTGTCCTCTTATTAAGAAGCATAAAACTATACAATTTTGCCACAATTTTGGGATATGTGGCTTAGCTGCGTGGCTGTAATACTAATTTTATGTTCACAAATTTACATGGAAGATGTTTTAGTGACCTCAGTCTGTATTATCCATCATATGTAAAGAGGTTGCAGATTTTCAGTTCTAAGCAGATTTTCAGTTCTAAGCTTAGCTTTCATGGTTACAGACATAAGCAGACTTTGTGCCATCCCTCTCTTGCAAGCAGCTGCTGTAGCTACTACTGCTAACTTTAGATCGTTACAAGATACATACAGTGAAGAATAATATACTTTGCGACGTGCAACTTTCTGAGTGAAGTTCTCCTAGGTTTAAAAAAAGAAAAAGAAAAAGAAAAAACCAAAACCATGGGTTTGGCAACTATTTTTATTCTCAATTTTCTTAGGCACGAGGCTCATGCTTTTTCCTTTATAAATAATAATATTTGAATCCATGACGTTTATGTTACAATAAATCTGCTTTACCAACAAGTTGAAGCACCTACCGGAAACTTATTGTGGAATTGATGGGTTTCTTTTTTGGTAATGGGTTGCATTCAAATAATTGTAAATGCAGGGTAAAGGAGACCGGTGCTTTGACTTATTGCACAAGTAATAATCTACAGTTATAAACTAGGGAAAATTACACTTTACCATTCTAAACTATTATTACTTTTTTAATCCCTCCTCCAAACTTCCAAGATGCACGATTTATCCTCTAATTGCATCCAATTACATGGTTGTAACCCCCTATGCCCAAAATCACGTTTAGAATTGACAAAATAATGCAACACGTGACACGTACGTGATTCTCGAACCCACCGGACCAGCTAGCACCCAATTATTCTTTTGAAAACCCCAAGATACCCTTTACCCCTACCACTAAAACACTAAACATTAAAGCTATCACAGTTGACCCCAAACTGTAACCCACAAAAAATTCATGGTCTAAAACTGAAGCTAATGTTGCCATGGAAGATGTTTTAAATTTGACCGGTGTTTTTAGTTGGCTGTGGAAGTAAGTGTAGAAAATCATTCTCTGATGCTTTTGCTGTTCAGATTAAATATTGTGGCATATTTAAAGCTCAAGAATTTTTTTCAAACAAATTCTTCTCGAAATTGTGATTTTTCAGTGGCCTCCAAATTGAATGCACACTCAATTAGATTGATTGCAACAAATATTTGGATAGCTTTGGGATAGACATTGCTGTCATTTTGCTTTACCTAGCTTTCAAAGATATCAATGCTAGTCTATGCATTATATTCTTAATCAGATCTCAATAAGTAACATATTAATTGTTGTCATCATTGTTGGTGATTACCCTGTGATTTATTCTGGAAAATTCAATCGGAAGGGACTAAATTTTTTCTTGAGAATGACGGAATACACAAGCACTCACATGCACAAAGAAAAATTAATGTTGTCTAGTTGGTATAAACCGCATGAAATGGGACGAATAATAAACTCAGTTGATATAAATGGTCTTGTTTGCCTTAGGATGTATGCTGACTATGATAAGTTATATGCAGGTTCGTACTGTACCTCTGCATGGATATTGCTTTTAATGGTTTTTTGTGGGTTACGGTTTGGGGTTTGGATGGTTTTTGGTGTTTGGTGTTTTAGTGTTAGTGGTAAGGGTATTTTGGGGTTTTCAAAAGAATAATTGGGTGTTAGCTGGTCTGGTGGGTCTGGGAATCACGTGTGTGTCACATGTTGCACTATTCTGTCAATTCTAACGCAATTTTGAGCATAGGGGGTAACAGTCGTGCAATTGGATGCAATCGGAGAATAAATTGTACATCTTGAAAGTTTGGAGGGGGGATTAAAAAAATGGTGATAGTTGAGGGTGGTAAAGTGTAATTTTTCCTATAAACTAAGCCAATTCTAGTAATCACTTTGCAATAGTGCAAACATCCTTTGAAGGTAGGCTTGCTTTGGAAACCCAATGCAATTTTGAACATTGAGCTAATTTTGTAATAAGCTTCTGTTTTAATCAACATTCGATATGTAAAGTCTTAAGCACAATCCAGAAGGAAAGAAAACTATAAAGCAGACCGTAACAATACAAAAACCCTTCAAAAAGAAAAAAAAAAAAAAAATGTAAAAGAAACAGCTTTAATAGAAAATAAGAAGATAAGTCTCAACGAAATTATCTACATTTGCTGATGATCCTGACTTTGGTGAATCACACTAATATTTATGAAAATGTCATCTTTAAAACAGCTTTTAGGAACACCCCTACTGGTGGATGTTAATGTTACCAAAAACTTCTGTTAACTCAATATCTAATGTTGTTAAGACAAGACAATCCGTCACAACAGCTTTAAGTATAATTTCACTACTTTGTAGTTGGTCCCCAAAATGACAAGTGAATTTAGTTGTTGAGGGTGACTGGCTACTGTGAAGTTGATAAATTAGACTTCATAAATTCTTTTTGTAATGCCTACAAGTAGAAATAAATCCACAAAGATGACTACTTTTGTTTTGATATTGTGGTACATAGCCATAAAATCTTCAAATAACTTGGTTGACATGTAAAGTGGCTTTGCTAAGAAATTATTTTTCGATTGAGAGACCCTTTTGGTAATGCCCTTGAAATTGGGCACTGATATTTATATAATGTTCTTTTGAGATTAGTTGAAGTGAAAGCAAACTGATTCAAACACATTGAGTCATAAAAAAAAATGCTACAAGAGTCAATAACAATGAGAATAAATTGCAGATTCATTAATTTTGACATATGAGTGCACCATACACTCAATTAGCCCTCTAATTTTGATTTATTTCTCACAACATCATTCTAATATATATTTTTTAATTTGATTCTTAGAGTTATAAATAATTTTAAACAATATTAGTTTAACTTATGTCTTAGAGCAACCTAAAATTAAATAAATTCTCATTAAGTTAGATTTGATATTCTCTAAACAAATAATAATAAAATTAGGTAACTTGATATTCTCTAAATAAATTAGGTAATTAATTTGTACAAATCATCTAATCTAATTATTTATTTATCAATGCATGTTTTAATATCATATACAAATACTTTTATCAATTTTTTTTTGGATTCAGGTTAACAACTAGTTACTAATGATATCTAAAAATAAAAAATTATTTTAAGGTAAAATCTGTCTAAAATACTATAAATTAATTTTAATAGGTAGTTATTCTTATATATATTTTTTATTATATTTAATTAACCCTAAAAAATTCAACAAAAAAGAAGAAGAAAAAAATGACATAAAGCAGGCTTTTTATAAATTGTCAAAAGGTGGGTTCAGTTAGCTCAACTGGTAAAGTCTCTTGTTGTCGAGTAAGGGACCTGGGTTCAAATCCCGCCTACACCAAAAACCAATTGGTGTCTTGGCCTGATGGTAAGAGCAACCACATGAGCGGACGCCAAGTTCAAATATACGTGTGTGTGAGTTTAGATTAGAATTTCTATCATATTCAAAAAAAAAATAAAAAAAATATAAATTGTCAAAAGTAGTCAGACTCACTACCTTCCCTCCTCTTATTGAACAGTTAAACCCCCCCTAAGTTTCTCCTTCATCCCTTTAACTATAATTCCCAAAACATGATTTTCTGACTGAAACATCCAAAACCCTAGAATTCAAATCCAATTGACTGTGACTCAGCCCCTTCCTTTTCTTGGGGGCGAACCCATTTTCAAGATCCGCTAACACAAATGGGTCGACCCGAACCCTACGTCTTGTTCTCCCAGACCTTCAATCATCCCCATCTCGACGAGTACGTCGACGAGGTAAAACTTAACGCATTTTCTTCAAATTCAAACTGAATTTCTCCATGCTCGAATTTGTTCTTGATTTTTGATTTTTGATTTTTTTACTAAATTTTGTAAAATTCATACTCTTTCTCGTGCTTAATAGCTCTTTATCTTTCTTTAATTTTAATTAGGGTAAGTTTAAGCTAAGCATAAGTAGCTTAGCTTGCTAATGATGCAATTTTTTTACTAATTTGTTATTGTTATTATTATTATTCAGGTAGTATTTGGTGAACCCATTGTAATCACTGCTTGCGAGTTTCTTGAACAAAATGCTTCGTCGGCCTCTCAAGCTTTAACGCTTCTCGGGTATGCATGCAGCGCTTGTAACCTCTATTGTTGTTTAACATTCCCTTTTATTAGTTGAAACTGTGAAGAAAACATATCAAATTTGTAGTGCACAATGCACTTGATCTAGTGCAAGAGTAACGGAGATTAGTTAGTTAATTTATTACAAGTAGTTGTACAAGAGTATACATTGTGGGGCTATGTTAATATCAAAATTGTTAGTCTATATTTAAATGGACAAAAGTTAGGTACAGTTCATTAAGTGGTGTATCTTATTGTTAGGTTCTCCGTTTAAATTCAACCATGTGGCTACGTTGATCAATGCAGCACAAAAGGTGTTATTTTCCTTTAACGACAGTTAAATTCAACCATATGGTTTATTGGTCATTGCAGCCACATGGTTAAGTTTAAATGGGGAACCTAAGGTACATCACTTAAGGAATTGTAACTAAGTGTTTCCATGTTTTATTTTATTATGATATTGGTATTATGAATTGTTAAATTGTGAAATTCTAGTTTTATATACTTGCTAAACCAAAAAAGAAGAAGTTCAGGTCGTATTAGATAAAGGTCTAATAATGTTTATAAATTTTTGATGGCTGATGATGTGATATTGGCTTAAGAAGTTGGGAATATTGGTTGAGTTGAATTTTAAAAGCTTGGTTGTGAGGTTTGGAGTCCTGGGTATTGGATGAAACTTGCTCTATGTCAATATAGGATGATGCACAATAGATATTTTGTAAGGCCTGACCATCTAAATTTCTTCTACCTTTTGCAGGGCTACTTCGCCACCATCATTTGCATTGGAAGTATTTGTTAAGTGTGAGGGGGAAACAAGGTTTAGGCGTCTCTGCCATCCTTTTCTTTATTCTCATTCTTCATCTAACGTGCTAGAAGTAGAGGTAATCTGACTGATGTCACTAATTTTCTGTTTCATTTGTCCATTCATTTGAAACCTCATGATAGGGCCTGCAAATTTTAGTAAATTTTTGTTGGTTTTTATTTCATATCTAATGTTGTTTTACTCTGTGTGATGTGCTCTTCTTTCTAATCAATGCATGTACATGGTTTGATCCAATGGGTCGCTTGTAGATGGTAAGGAAAAGTTTAGGAAAAAGGCTTCAATGCAATAATATGGGGACTGCCTAAGAGGACAGACACTTATTTTTGGGGTCTGAAGAGTATGGTCATGGTCATACTCATATTCTTATTTCATTGGAAATTTGAAAATGGTAGTGATCCTCCCGGTAGAAAAGTATGACAGGAATTTTGCTGTTAACTTTGACAAACTAAAAATATCTTGAAAGTTTTAGTGAACTCAGAGGTGCACACAGGCATCTGGTGCATAAAGTCTTTGTTTTGAGCTAACTTCTCACTGGTTACCGGTGATTGGACAGAATGATGGATTTCAGTGGCTGTCTCCTAATGAAATTTTCTTGGCTGAAGTTCAAGGGTGTGGACATTGAATTTATGATAGGAAAGTGGAGCAGATTGGGATTTTATATTGAGTGTAAATGAAGTTTAAATATCCACCTCCAGTTGAGAACTTACAATTCTTTTATAATATAAAATAGATGGAAATTGGGATTTTGTTTGGGTAGAATTTCTTTTGATAATTTTTAATATATGCTTTCTGCTACAATTTATTTTTGTGCAGATTTGTAATGCTTATAAAGTCATCTTGGAAGACTACTTTCTTTTTAAGGGTGTAGTTGTTTCCAATGAACATTTGTTGTATCGTTTAATATATATATATATATCCCTGTGGCTTACCTTAATTAGGGGTCAATTTAGGAATTTTCTTAGATGAACTATCCCTGCCATTTTTATGTAGGATTTTGATTCATTTCTATTTTTTTTAGCATGTCTCGCATTTCGGTGGATTTAATTGCGTATAAGAATTTGTCACTTTTTTTTTTCTTTCAGGCTGTTGTAACTAATCATCTGGTTGTAAGGGGCAGCTACCGTAGTCTAAGTTTGGTCATATATGGAAACACAGCAGAGGATTTGGGGCAGTTCAACATTGAATTTGATGATAACTCGCTGAGAAATCTAGTTAGTTCTGCTGAGGGAAAGCTTGAAGACCTCCCGCTGGCATTGCACTCAACTAACCTGACGATTGAGGAGTCTGTATTCTCTCTGAATGCATTATCCATTCCAGTTGTTGCATCAGATATATCTATTGAGGTTAAGCAGTTTTTACAGCTGTTGTTGAAGATTTTGGAGTTGTCGAAACTTGGGGATGCAGTTGATAAAACTGTAAGTATTGTGGTTTCAGCGGCCTCTTCCTATGTTACCCGTGACTTATGTTATGCTGCAAACAGTCAGAAAAATCTTACATGGGGCAAGTCAAAAGACTGTGAGGAGTTGCATGGTGTCATCAGTGAGGCCAGATTAGAGCTTCTTGAGCTCTATAAAGTGCTTGAACCCGAATCAGGGAATGGATCTGCTGACTCATTAGCAAGATGCACATTTCTTGATTTTGAGGCTGATTTGGTTAATTCCAAGGAATTGGTTGATATGTATAGCCAGTACTTCAATTTTAGTAAGAACTCCTCAAGTTTTGGACACCACCAGCTTTCACAGGTGATTTAAGTAGAATATTCTTCACTCTTGTATTACCAGATAGCAGATTAGAGAGAGAGAGAGGCTTTCTCTCTTTCTCTCCCCCCCTTTACTTTCTACCCCTCCTTGATATTTAATCCTCTTTCTGATCTCTTATTTTGAATTTCAGGAAGAAAATGTTGTTTTGGGGTTGAGTGTGGCTCTCTTCTTGTGCTCTAGTAGAGAGAGCTGCTTTCACTTTGTCAATAGTGGGGGAATGGAGCAGCTTGCACACCTTTTTTGTCATGACAAGCAGAATTCCACCGCCATCACGTTGCTGCTACTTGGAGTTATTGAGCGGGCTACTCGTTATTCAATTGGGTGTGAGGGATTTTTTGGTTGGTGGCCTCGTGAAGATGAAAATGTCCCTTCTGGTATTAGTGAAGGTTATAGTCAATTATTGAAGTTGTTATTGCAAAAACCACGTCATGATGTTGCCTCTCTTGCAACTTATGTCCTCCACCGCTTAAGATTTTATGAAGTTGCTTCAAGATATGAGGTATGCTTTGAGTTTTGTGTACTCATGTGCAAATGCTCTCTGTGTCTCCAGATCTACTCTATGGGTATCTTGTGGTAATTTCATTCTTTTCCAGTGTGCAGTTCTGTCTGTTTTGGGAGGTCTCTCTTCTGTTGCTAGGGTTACCAGTGTTACCTTAAACATGCTTATCAGTGCTAAATCTCAAATTAAGAGGCTCCTGGTCAGTTGGAAATAGTGTATTGTATTTGTTTCTGTTAGTATGTGAGACATGTGATAGTACTTTTGCATTTTTGCAATTTTAATTCTTAGTTAATGTTTGTTGACAAGTATTAATGCAGAAGTTGATAAATTCACGTGGTCCAATTGAAGATCCTTCTCCTGTGGCCTGTGCAAGCAGATCATTGATTCTTGGTCAAACAGAAGGATTATTGTCATATAAAGCAACCAGTAGCTTGATTGCTTCATCAAACTGTAGCTTTTCAAATTGGGATATTGACTTGCATTTGCTGGAACTTCTTAAGGTATATCGGTATATTAGCTCTTTTTCATTCTCATTTGTATATATATACACATGTATGTATGTATGCATGTATGTATGTATATAATTGCATGCATAAGTGCATGTATTTATGTATATAAATGCAAGATAGTGTATACAAATGTGTATGTATGTAGATACATGTGGGAAAATTCATTTTGCTCCTTTTTTTGCTTGTGGTTCATAATTGGAGTGGTATTGTTAAAAAAAAATACAAACTGTAAAATTTATTATAATGTGGCAATATCCATCTTCACTGATGAGTTGATCATAACCTAATTTATTGGTGTGTCAAATCTCAAACACACTTTTAATGTCTTTCCATAATGATAACTGACTGCCGTTGGTGTAGTCTGAAGATGTAATACCATTGCACATTAAAATAACAGATAACCACATAAAGGTTTATGCTGGCTTGCAGTTATTTTACTCCATGTAAAGAGAACATATTGGCTGAGGCTTCTTGTGATGATATCAATAGATATGAAGGTGTTTTGTTTTTCATGGGAAGCGAACTAGTTTGTTCTTGATGAATTCTGTGTTTGAGGTATCATTATGGGAGTGGAACCTCTGCATCTTTATATACAACTATTCATTGTTAAATTTTGCAAAGATGGTGAGCTGTAAACTACGCAGTTAAGCGTGTTTGGGTAGTAGTACTAGGATGGGTGACCTCCTGGGAAGTCCTCGTGTTGCACCCTATTCTTTTGTTCTTTTTTATATAATATTTTTTTGATGAACCGTTTTTTTTTTTTGTATTTATGCTTTGGTCAATCAACTCTAGGGTGAGCCGTAAACTCGGACGTCTTGGGTTTGAGTAGCCACTACTCCCTTGTAGCCATTGGACTAGGGGAATAAAATGCCCCTTGAATTACATGGGTGCACGTGCAGGAAACTCCTTGCTGAGGGCATGTGCACCACTTTAAATATTATATAAAAAAAAAGAGAGTCCCTTTGTATACTTCCGGTATACGTGGTGGGCTATTTAATAAGATTTTCTTACTTATTAAAAAAAAAAATTGCAAAGATGGCTATATGTCAATCCTTTGCCATATCAATTCCCATGTCTTTTGTAACCCTTGAAAGATCGTGTTTGAACCTAGACTTCGATGTCAACTGAAATAAAAACCAACTACATGAATAACTAGCCTTACTATTTGGTTTTAGGTGTGGCTTCTTGGTTTTTTTATTTTGTGTAAATTTATCTATCAGATCTATATTTGCTTGTCAGGGTGCACTGCTGATGAAACTTACTCACATATATTACAGAATAGCATGCTAGATCGACAACATTCTTATGGAATGAGTCATTCATTAATATGTTCAATAAAGAATGATTGTCATCACCAATGGTCCTTGGACTAAATGGCATCTGTTTCCCCCCATAAACAAGAGATGGAGGGTAAGGCCATTGGTTCAGTTCCATAATGGTACTTGTGTCTTATTTGCCTTTCTTTGTGTTCTCAATAATTTAAAATTGCTCTACTTCATTAGTTTTGGTAGGAAATAAATGTGGAACTTCTTTGGAGTTGGTTATGAAAGCATTTTGTATTAAACAATTTTGATTATTGAATTTGATTAAATACTTGTGTTTGGCAGAATTTTTGAAAGGTCAGGCTTACAAGTGTCCCTTAGTGAACTGATTTGGTGATAGATTTATGGGGGTTGCCTACTGATTAGTGGAAATGGCATTTTCTAAGTATAATTTTTTATAAGTATTTTAAAGTATAATGATAGAAGTGTAATGACTGGTGTCAAAGTGACTCAAGGAAAAGAAAACATCCATTGCAAATTCATATTTACTTTTTCACATGAAATGAAGGAAATCATTTAAAAATATGAGAATTAGAAACTCCAAGAGAAGTGTGGTGATCTGGGAAAGGCATTTGTCCAACCTTTTCAACTTTTTTGTTGCATAGAATGAGACTAATAATGTTTTTAACATTGAGTTTGGTCACAGTTGGGGGGGGGGGGGGGGGGGGTGGCAATCTGCTTTGGCCGTTGTTACCCATCAATCTAAAGGCATCACCACAGCAGTCTTGGCCATTGATCATGAATGAACAGGACTTGACCAGATGCCTCTGTCAGCGCTATTTCAGTTATTATTATTATTATTTTTATCATCATCATCATTATTAGTCATTAATGAATGCGACATTTTTTCCTCTGAGCTGTGGTTGGTATTCTGCTGTGCAATCAATTATATATTTTCCAGGCCTATGATAAATTCATAGCCACATAAATATTCAACATGTTTTTGTGGAAGCAGGAGAGGGGACTTCTTCCTTTGTCAGCTGCACTGTTGTCATCATCAATATTGCGTTCAGAAGTTGGACATGCTATGGATGTATTTGTTGATATTGCATCATCAATTGAGGCCTTAATTTTTTCGCTTCTTTTTTGTCGCTCAGGTTATGTTGATGTAACATGTGTTATTTTTTAAAGTTAGATCAACAGATTGTTGTGATTCTCATTGCGTGTTTTCTTTACAGGCTTAATATTCCTACTAAATCACCCTGAACTTTCAGCTACACTAATTCATGCCCTAAGGGGTAATGGTGATGTGAATAAGGAAGAGTTTCTTCCTCTTCGGTATGCATCTATTTTAATTATCGAAGGGTTTCTTTTGCAGTCCGCAGGAAGTTGGCATGGTTGTAGGGGTGCATTTGAGGGTGGTTAGTTCCGTTTCTTAGTCAAATCTGCAATTGTTCATTCCTGTTTCTTGCCGTTTCCAATTTCATTACAGGATTGTTGCTAAATATATTGGTTTTCATATGCTTTGGTGCAGGTTAATGCCATAGATCGTTTGCTTACATCAACTCCACACTCTGAAGAATTTTTATGGGTGTTGTGGGAACTTTGTGGTCTGTCTAGGTAGAGCTTATTGTCTTATATTCTAAATTTTGGACTTTTAATACAACTTTACCAGTTTTTACTCGAGTCTAAATGATTTGCAGGTCTGACTGTGGACACCAGGCTCTGTTGGCTCTTGGATATTTTCCAGAGGTAGAGATGAGCTCACTATCTTAAGCAACATTTATCATTTAAAAGTTTTGTTTCAGTTCCATTGATGCAGTCACCACATTACATGACATTAACTAGCAAGATTTAATATGATATTTTCAAGGTTATTATTATGATGTGATTGATCTGCCTGATACTACTCCCCCCGGACAAGGATCCTTTCCATTTGAAATGAAATGGAGAGTTTCCATTTCATGTTCTAGATTAAATATCTTAGATCTAACAATATATACAGATTGCCACGTCATTTAAAATTTTAAATGACGAGACACTTTATACACCGTTAGATTTGTAAAATAAAATCTGAACCATGAAATGGACTGAACCATGAAATAGACAAATGGAGAGATTTCCAAATGAAGAGGATCCTATTCCACTCCCCCCCCCACAAAAAAAAATAAAAAAATAAAATGCTGGATACTTTTTTTGTGCTGAAATATATTTATTTTTATTTTTTAAAATATGCCAGCTGTTTAACATATCATAGGGCTAGCACAAAATTAGATGTCAGCAATTTGACATCTAGATGGGCTTTGGACCCAGGCCTTTACCTTGACACCTTTGAGGCTTTAACACAACCAAGGTGGAATCTTCATTTAAAGCTGTTCTTAGTCGGTCATAATTTACTTGGATAAGATGTTAGTGCTAACCCTGTTATCAGTAGTGCGTTTTATCAATTTAAAATAGCATAAAATGCCCTGAAACACTGTCTTATAACTTTCTGTTCAATTGCATTTAATCATGTTTTCATTATTGTTGTTTTTAATTTCTTCTAATATGTAGCTTCATGGTCGATAGCTGCATGCTTCAGTAATATTTTGTAACAATAATTATCTTTTTTGTAGGCTGTTTCAGTTTTAATTGAAGCATTACATTTTGTCAAGGAACCAGAGCCAGATGCCAAGATCAGTGGTAGTACTCTCTGTGGTTAATAGGAAGAAGTACAAATAAGACACTTTTCTCTAGAAAGGACCAGTACTTCCTATGATAAGTTTATGAAACAAATTAGTTCTAAACGATTTATCTTTCCAAGGAAGTTCAACCACTCTATGATAAAGTGTTCTATACCAATCCCTCATTTTTGATATTGTATAATTCCTGTTTTAATGTTAGTGTTGACCACAAACCAAAATGAAAAATAAATAACTCACGTGAATTTATAAGTAAAAAATGGACTTATTAAAGTTAAATTATGGAGTATATATTATTATTGCATTAGTCTATCAAAAACTAACTTCTGTTGGATGAGGGTAAACTCAGTAAGCATCTTTAGAACAACTGCATCCAATACATTAATATATTAAAGACATGTATTAAGTTTATGCATAATGGTACTCCCAGTGGGTTTTTTGGGAGCTCCCGGGGAATTCCTCAAGGGGATCCACCCTCTCAAATGATTTTTGTTATTGTGATGGAAGGTTTAAAGTCAGATTATGGATAGAGCGACTCATGATGGGTTCCTGTCGGGTTTCTTGGTGGGTACTACTGGGTCTCAACCACTGTTGGTTTCTCATCTTCTCTTTGCTGATGACACTTTAATCTTTTGTGTTGCGGAACTGGAGCAGATCACTTACCTGAGGTATGTTTTCATTTTGTTTGGGGCTGCTTTGGGTTTGAAGGTAAATTTGAGTAAATCTGAATTGGTTCTGGTGGGAGAGGTGCAGAGTTTGGAGGTATTGGTGGACATCTTGGGTTGTCAATGGGGATCCCTTCCCATAAAGTATTTGGGACTCCCCTTGGGGGCGTGGTTTAAAGTGAATTCTATTTGGAATCCTATTCTGGAAAAGATGTAGAAGAGACTTGCGGGTTGGAAGCGTCTTTATCTTTCAAAGGGTGGTTGAGTCACTTTAATTAAAAGTACTCTCGAACTTGCCCACTTATGAATATCCCTGTTTCCTATTCCTGTGCGTGTTTGGCCCGCCTAGAGAAGTTGCAAAGAGACTTTCTATGGGGTAGTTTGGGTGATGTTCGGAAGTTTTATATGGTTAATTGGAATGTAGCCTGTTCGCCGATTGAATTTGGAGGTTTGGCTATTCGCAATTTACAGCAGTTCAATCAAGCGTTGCTAGGAAAGTGGCTTTGGCTTCTTGGCATGGAACAAGATTTATATTGGAGGAAGGTTGTAGCGGTCTAGTATGGCTGTGACTGGGGTGATTGGTCTTCCAAGGAGGTAACTGGCTCTTATGGAGTTAGTCTTTGGAAGTCTATAAGGCGTGGTTGGAACTAATTTTGTAGGTTTCTCAAGTTTGAGATAGGAGATGGTATCCGGGTTAAATTCTGGTATGATTTGTGGTGCGGAGATTGACCACTGAAAGAGGAATTCCTGGAACTCTTTGGTATTGCTTGTGTCCAAAGTGCTTTGATTGCAGATTGACTGAGGTTTGTTGATGGTGTAATTTTTTTGGACTTGTCTTTTACTTGTCTAGTGCAAGATTGGGAGCTGGAATCCTTGTCGGTGTTCATGGATTTATTGTACTCAACTCCAGTTTGAGGCAGTGAGGTTGATAAGCTTTGTTGGAGGCCTGCTAAAGGGGCGCTGTTCTTGGTTGGTAGCTACTTTCGTGTTCTTTCTGGGACAGTAGGGGCTTCCTTTCCTTGGAGAGTTATTTGGAAATCTCGGGTGCCTTCTTGTGTTGCATTTTTTGTGTGGACGGCGGCCTTGGGAAAAATATTGACTATTGATAATCTGCTTTGACGTCATATTGTGGTGTTGGATTAGTGTTGTATGTGCAAATATGAGGGGGAGTCGGATGATCATCTTTTGCTTCATTGCCTTGCGCTCGAGAAATGTGATCTATGTTGTTTGGGTTATTTGGTCTCTCTTGGGTTGTGCCTAAGAGCATTTTGGTTTTGCTGGAATATTGGAAGTGAAGTTTGATAAACTTCGAAATTAGGGGGTTTGGAGGGGTGTGCCGTATTGCTTGATGTGGTGCCTTTGGCATGAGCGAAACGGGCATAGCTTTGAGGATTGTGAGAGGAGTATAGTTGAGCTGAAGTTGTCGTATTTTAGAACCCTTTTTGACTGGGTATCCGTGAGGGGTTTTGTTTCTTGTGGTTCTTTTGCATAAGTTTTTATATTTTTGTTCTTTGCGAGCTTGATTTGTTGTACTCCTAATATATCCCTAGTATACTGGCGTCTTCCCTTATTTTAATAAAGTTTAATTATTTAAAAAAAAAAAAAAACTATCCAATTTTTTTTTTTTTTTTTTGATAAATAGAGTTAACATGTATCATTATCTAATGAGGTTTCTTTTGATAGATTATCTCTATGATGGTTTTTGATAATTTAATTTGGTCAATCTGTCACTTTTTCCTTTTCAATTTGTTTGAGTAATTGTTTTCTAAAAGTTCATGTCTGGTGATTGAAATTAGAATAGGTTATTATAGGGTATTAAAAAATCAAATAATTAGAACAAATCTGGTATAGACCATTTTTCCTTGGGATGGTTGAACTTGTTTCACAGAAAATTTATTAGTAAGCATTTTGAGCAACTTTAGCATTTCTCATGGGCCTACAAACTAAGGCTAAACTTGTATCATATTTTTATATTGGTAAGTTCACACACACACCCAATGAGTTTTGAACCATGACCTTGTCTTTCACCCTTTTAAATGAGGGAAGGAGGCGCCGTTTGAGCCAGAGCTCATTGGCTTGTTCCACAAGAAAATCTTTGTAGAGAAAAGTAGGCCTTACTGGTACTTTTCCCTTTGAAATATATGCATTTTTCTTACATGTCTGCTTTGTTAGTACATTCTTACTTATATAGAATTTTGGAATATTCAGGTGTTTCACCACTAAATCTTGCAATATCTCACTCAGCGGCTGAGATCCTTGAAGTCATTGTTACTGATTCAACAGCATCTACTTTGTCTTCTTGGATCGGACATGCGTTAGAAATCCATAAGGCTCTACTTTCCTCTTCGCCAGGTTCCAATAGAAAAGATGCTCCGACACGGTTGTTGGAATGGATAGATGCTGGTGTAGTTTATCATAAAAATGGGGCAACTGGTCTTCTACGGTGTGCTGCTGTGTTGGCTTCTGGAGGAGATGCCCACTTAACTTCAACCAGCATCCTTGCATCAGAACTGACGGATGGTGAGAATGCTGTTGGAGAATCTTCCAGTGGTTCTGATATTAATGTTATGGAGACTCTCGGAAAATTTATTTCTGAAAAGTCATTTGATGGTGTTACCCTCCGTGACTCTTCCGTGGCACAGTTGACAACAGCATTTCGAATTTTGGCATTTATTTCAGAGAACTCAGTATGTAATTGTTTATATCTGATTGTTGGTATAAATTATAAATTTGACTTGGCTCATTTTAGTTCTTTTGATATAGACTGTAGCTGCTGTTCTGTATGATGAAGGTGCCATAGCAGTTATCTACGCAGTTCTGGTTAACTGCAGGTTCATGCTTGAAAGGTCCTCAAACAATTATGGTAAGTTAGTGTTTTTTGTCTTGAGTGGGTTGCTCATATGGAGACTTACTGAAAAGAGGGGTGGGGTGGGGGTTACTCATATTCCATGATGTGTGTGCATAAAAACTCGTGGGTGTAATTTTACACACTTGTCACCAGAATATTCCTTCGCACTCTTATGGAATGGATAGCTACTGCGACTAGCCATTCGTACCCTTCTATTTTTGCCTTTATTGATGGATGCATGTAATTTGTTTTGCGATTCTAGTATATTCCTTATGTACTAGGTTCTTTTTCTTATCAATAAAGTTTTTATTACCTATCAAAAAAAAAAAAAAAAAAGTTAACAGAGTAATTTATTGACAATTCTCTATACGTTTTTCCATTTTAATAAAATTTGTTATTTCATTTTTTTTTTCTTTTGACAATTCTTGATAAACCATTCGCACAACAATCCTTAAAGAAGCACACCCAAAAGCTTAGGCACATTAGACATAACTATTCCAACATCTTTTCCAAGTTGGCATTTTTTCCATGCCCTGCCAAGTCCCTAAAATATGTTTTCTGTCCTTTATTTATTTATTTATTTGCTAAGTTTTCTGTCCTTTCTAAGTATTAGAATTTTTTTGGAAACAGTTATTGCTACATTTTTTGCCTTTGATTTATATCTCTGTTACTTCACAATAACAAGCAGCTTTTGCTAAACCTTTTCCTTGGTAACAGTCAAGACTGTTCTCTGTTTCCTTTATCACATTGATTAATGAGATAACTCAGGTCCTCATATTTCTGCTTTCCTCTAGGGGAAGGGGTGTCGTTTGTCCTCATATATATATATATATCAGGCATCTTCTCAAAGGCCTTGCATATGCCTAATACAGTGGTTCTAATAGTCCTAGCATGAAAAGAGTAAACACGTTTAGATTCCCCATAGATTATGAAGGCCCAGGACTGTTCTTTAATGTGCTCCTCCTAGCAGACTCATCCTTTCAGGCATGGAACCATGTGGCCTAGAACCAACCTTCCGTTTAATGGCAGTACAACAATAGAATTCCAAGCCTCGTGATGATAACAAAAAAAATTGCAATTAAACTGGCTGATGACATTGTACCATCATATGCATTTTGTGGCTTCAATAAAAAATTTCTCCTGTATTTGATGATCATCCTCTTTTCTCATGTTTGAAACATGTGGTTCTGTTTTCTCTTGAACAGATTACCTCGTTGATGAGGGTACGGAATGCAATTCTACATCAGATTTACTATTAGAACGTAACCGTGAGCAGAGCTTAGTTGATCTCTTGGTTCCTTCTTTGGTATTGCTGATCAACCTTTTGCATAAATTACAGGTATTCCCTTTAAAGATCTAGCCTCGTAATTTTGTCATTACCTGTTTGAATTGCCTTCATATTTAAAAGAAAACTTTTGCACTTACCAAAATAGAGAAAACAAAAGCTTCTGCTTGATGTGAGAAGCATATGAGTAACTTTCACAGATGTTTGACCTGTTAAAAATTGTGAAGTACTTGTGCATAGGGTCTTTGACATTTCTCTGTAATGCTTGTCATATTTTGAAAAACTCGATTATCAGCATATTACCTTCTATAATGCACACGAGAATTCTGTTTGAAATTTTTTGAAATTTTGTATGGCCTTGCTACCGGATCTCTGGGGGGAATATTTGACATTTGTCACTTCAACATGTGAAGCATCTGTGGACATGAGATCAGTGATTTGGTTTACTGAATCTTTGTATGACACAACTACTGTTGGAGACATCTAAAACAAGTCTCCATTTAAGGAGGGACAGATTCCTTGTAACATTGATAATTTTTTGATAAGTGATTCCTTGTACATAGATGATCTTGTGAAACTATTAACTCTCCTTTATGAGATGGATAATTTCAAAGCCATTTTATCAAGCCATATCAAGTTGAAACTGCATTGCATTCTGGCTTAAAGGTGGAGATTGGATTAATAATAATAATTAACAGTTTGACTTATCAAAAAAATAATAATAATTAACAGTTTGATAATGAAGTTATCCTTGTGTCTTGAGATTTAAGGGTTAAGTGAATCTGACACCTAGAAACACAATAAGTTAGTTGGGCAATGCCTAATCATTATGGATTTGTTGGAATAATTTTAAATGATTAAATTCATCATTTCCTAACTGCTTAAGTTTTGGGAGAAATGTTAATTTATTATGTTATCAGAGTAGAAGGTCCTGAGTTTGAACTTTGTCTCCACTCTACCTCCTATTTAAATAATTAAAAATCTCTCGTCGGGCCTCACTTATTAAGGGGGAGTCTGGCTCACACTTGAGGGGGAGTTTTAGAATAATGATTAAATGATTAAATTCACCCGTTTCTTAATAGCTTAAGCTTTTGGGAAAATTGGTAATTTATCATGGTATCAAAGCAAGTGGTCTAGTTCAAATCCTGTTGTCACTTTACCGTTGCGGGAGTGGTTCCTTGAACTTTATAGGATTGTAAGTGCTAAAGATGCATCAGTGCAGGATTTGCTGAATTTTGATGGCACTGGTTTCCATTGGGATGGCAGCTTTATTCGAGTTGTCCAGGATTGAAAATTGGAATCTAACACTTTGTTTATGGACTCGATTTATTCGGGGGCCATAAGACAAGGTGAGGTTGATGATATGTGTTGCAATTCATCCTCACGCAAGCTGTTTGAGGTGAACTCTTTCTATAAAGTGCTTCATCCGGGTTTTGCTCAGGTATTCCCTTGGAAAACTGTGTGGAAGCCGAAAGTTCCTTATAAGGTTAGTTTCTTTCTTTGAACGACAACTTTGGGAAAAGTTCTTACAATGGATAACCTCCGAAAACGGCGGCGGGTGGTCCTTGATTGGTGCTGTATGTGTAAATGGGATGGAGAAACTATTGATCAGCTTCTCCTTCAGAGATTTGTGGGACTTGGTTTTCTCCATTTTTGGGGTCGACTGGGTGATGCCTAGATGAGTTATGGAGTTGTTGGTGCTATATGGTGTATGATTCCACACTGCATCATGTGGAGCTTGTGGCGAGAAAGGAATGTTCAGACCTTTGAGGGGTGTGAAAGGCCAGTTCACAATCTGAAAAAGTTAATTCTTGTACACACTCCTCGAATGGGTCACTACTATGGGACTTTCATCTTATTCTTCTTTGTTTATTCATTCTTGAAAGGAGGTTAACAAGGGTGTAGCTTGAACTTATTTCGTATAAGATGACTGAACCCTTAAGTGTCCATTTTTCCTCCTTTCAAAGAATTTTTAATTATAAAAAAAAATCCCACACGTTGAGCCCCATTTTTTAAGGAGGAATTTGAGCCTTAGTGAGGGGGAGTATTAGAATAATGGTTAATGATTTCCTAACAGCTTAAACTTTTGGAAGATCGGTAAATTATCTGGTGATATATGTGTAAAAGTCATGGAGAGTCGGTGGATCATCTCTTGCTTCATTGTGCAGTGGGTTCGAACTATGGTGTATATTATTTTCTTTGTTTGGTGTTTTGTGGGTAGCCTAGTTCCATGATAGACTTATTATCTTGTTGGAGAGGACAATTTGGCAAGAGAAGCAATGGGGAGACTTGGAAAGCTATTCCATTGTGCTAATTTTGGTGTATTTTGAGAGGAAGGAATGCTCACTATGAGTTGCTTTTAATGAAGCTGAAGAACTTATTTTTGATGACTTCATATGAGTGGACTTTGGCCAATATTATACATTGAACTTGCTTGAGTTTTTGAATGCTTAAGATTTTCTTCAATTTCTGTATCTTTTCTTATTCTCTTTATTTCTCTTTTTGGTTCTTCCTTTGTGTGCTCCCCGTCTACTATGGTTGTGCCCCTTTTTTGTGCTTTTTAATGACATTATTTCTTAAAAAGTTAGTCATCAGGCAAAATTTAGTCCACATGTGTACACTTAGGCTAAACTCTTCCTCGTCGGAGACTCTAGGATTTTAGTGTTGGGATTGCTTTAGATAAGCAGGTAAGTTTTAGATGATTTCTGTTAGAAAAGGTGTTTTTGTTGGGGAATAATCTTTGCTAGAAATGGCTGACTGATGGCGATATAGACCTCTTGAGATGCTGGCCAGTTGATTTGTAGCTGTCAAGTATAGGTGTTTGCTTGGTCACTAGCTGTCAAGTAGGTTCTTCTTGAGATGTGGCTAAGGAAGCTCTGTTGCCGGTATTCTTATCTTATGTGGTAGATATTTTTTTCCA